>CM050325.1:91018310-91066177 GCA_027475135.1 Bactrocera correcta
CTGCTACTGCTGGCGGTAATTTTATGCTCTCTGGTTTTTTGGGTAGCAAATATGTGCAGGTGCAATTCGATTCAGTTTTTGGTAGAGTTTTTATCATTTATTGTCTACGCCGACAGATCGGTCAGAAATTTTTTATTGAAATAATGGGACGAAACAAAAAAGAATTTCAACGGCTTTTGAAGGAAGAGAAGAGATATTAATAAGTATAAAAATAGTTAAAGTCGATTTCTATAAAAACAAGCATGTGATAATGGTTATGAAAGACGTGTAGTATAATTTTTGGGTTTAAGTTCAGTACTAAGGCTTGGTTTACATTAGAAAAGAAAAAATCTGAAAAAATATCCCTTATTGAAGCAGAAGAAAAAATTGCGTTGCCCTTACATTCATTGTATTTTTTGGATATGTCTTTTAGATACCTTTTCCTGTCCTCAGACTTTAAAAGAACACTAGCTGAAAAGCAATTTAGAGACAATAAGCAGTTAATTCTAAATGAAAGGCCTTTTTGGAATACGCTACCACACCAGATGATGGAATAAAGTGGTGTCAAAATTTTTTAAGGATCAATAAAAATTGTGCATACCCTTCAATGGCAATTATGTTGCTTATGAATTCGTGTTATGTGTTTTCTCTCAAAGCTTAATGAGTCTTTTAGCCTACTTAGTAACTAAGAATTTTAAATACATACTTTTTCTAGAATCTCAATTTTCAATATACTTCTTATATAAAAGACGTTCTTGAGTTGTACTGACTATGGCTGTGGATACCCAGTAGATAATCTGAGTAATGGAGTGTTATCAGAGAAAAGTCTGATTTTTATTTAAGCTATTCAGAAACTTTCATGACACAAAGACCGTTCCAAACATGGATCAAGAATGCTATTCTTCTTATTGCAAATGTTACCAAGACTTAAGATACACATTTATGAGTTAAATTGTCAGTTGGTCGGAAATCACCAAGCAACGTTTCGAAATCAGTTGAAAAGATGGTAAATATCTTACACAAACCAGCTGAACGAATCGTTTTAACTATCGTTAGTCACGTTATAGTCGCGACATGTTAAAACTATAAACGTAGGACGTAAGCTGTTGCCTACATTCCGGCATGGTTTAGCAAAGACATGCACCTCTCTTTTTAATGTTAAAACACAGCCAGAGTGACCGTGAGAAGAGGTTGTAAATATCATACACAAGCATGCAAAACGAAGCTCTCAAATTATAATTAGACACCTCGAATATGGGTAATATTGCAGTTCCGACATAAAAAAATATTAAAATTCAGAATAATACGATGCCTACATTTAGGCTTGGCTTAGCAAGGACATCCACCTATCTTTTGCATTACAGCAATATGTTTCGACAAAATACATTAAAAATTATACTTATATGTAACATTACAGTTGCGACACAGTAAAAGTATTAACGCTCAACGTAATCCGTTGCCTCCATTTAGGCATGACCAAAAATACATGCACCAATCTTTGTAATATAAAAAACTCAACCATACAGCAATATTTTCCGTGAAAGATATATTAAAAAATGAAGCTTATAGGAGTGGCCAGCTGTAAAAAACTGCAAATATTTATTCTTTAGCGGCTTATTTGCAGCAAAAGGTTTTTATTTAAAAAGCTGCGTTTATTCAACTGCCAATATGCATTCAAAGATAAACACTCAACTTTATGAAAAAAAACCATTTTTATGCTATTTTTACCGTACTATTGCCAACTATCCTTTACTGAGTGGGGCAAAAACTGCCGATCTATAAAAACGCTCTACTTAAAAGTTCTAGTATTTACATTGATTTCAACACTAACCCATTTACGGTAACTTTTTCGCATATTTCATTTTGGTGTGTTCAATGCAGCAACGAGTTAAAAACATATAACTGTAAAGGCATAACGAATTTAACAATCTACATAAATTGAAATGAATGTCAGTTTTAAATTGCAACAATCTATGTTGTAGGCACGGCTGTGCTGCTGTGTAAGCGTAGGGTAGCACCTGGCCACCGTGCATGTGCCTACAGATTACAAATTCATATATACAAATTTTTTTATAGGTATGTATGTATGTGTGAGTGTGCCTTCTGCTTGTGCGTTGGCCGTTACCAATTTGAGGAGCTTTCATTTGACCTGCGGCAACATTTACAGTACCAGCAGTTATTGAGGCAGCAACAAATTATTATTGAAATTAAAAAGAAAATATAAATTGTTACCACACTGACACACAGACACGCACAGGCTATATAAAGCAATCACATCCGGTTATCTGTTGGAAAATGTTCAACCACCTGCAACGCCTGTTGACCTGAATTGAGACGCAGATAATATAGATATCCATATATACTATACATACCTCCATACATTCACAAATACACACACATATATATATATATGTATATACTCATACACACACACCTACAAAGCGCACTTCATATAAACAAACCTTCACCAGCTAAAGGACCATGCTTGCCGATGGCTCCATTTAGTCGACACACACACACACAAGTATTCTCAAACCGATGGCGACGACAGGAAATCGTGTATAAAAACAGTATCGAATAAATGCGGAAAAAAGTGGAGAATGTCACAACGCAAACCGCCACATGCATTCAATTTTAGTGCAATTAATTTGATTAAAATGAAATTGATAAAGTGCAAGTGCAGAGTGGAAAGTTGAAAGCGCCGGTGAATGTTGACTGGCTACAGGGAAAAGTGGAATTGAAATCAGCGCACAAAAAAACAGATAGCCAAAAACAAACTGCTATCGCAGCGACTGACTGGCGGCGGAAAACGTTGACGACGGTGTGGCGTTACGCGTAAGCTGCGAGTATCTACTACGATGCACGTGTTCGGGAGTTGTTGTGCAACAAATAATCTCTGATGCGTTAAAAGCACCTCCGGGACATGCTGATTGCTCAGTTATTAAAATAATACGCGAATGAAAGAAGAAGGAAAGGCTTATAGATTTATCTGTTCAGGGTACATACCACACTGGCATACACACTGAAGCATATACCGAATGTATTTTTTTGGTATGACTGTCATTGACACCTGTACCAAATTTCAGAAAATAATAACTATTTTTAGGATACACTTGTCTTTCTGAAGAATATGAAGTGCGTTCGGCGATTTTTACGATGAATTAAATTATTCAGCAAAGAAGTTCCATTAAATTTCTGGTGCTGAAACATTCAGCATATTACAAAAAGCGCTCGGTGATACTTGTTCGCAAGTGTTTTTGATTGGAAAAAAATATTCAAAGAGGGTCGAGAACGCGCTGACGACGAGTCACGCCCAGGACAGTCGTCAACATCAAGTGATGATCAATACTTAAAAAAGGTAAAGAAATTGCTGCTTGAAAATCGACTATTAACAGTAGGAGACCTTACTGATATTGGAGGATCACTCAAAACCATTGCGAAATCCTAAGAAAAGTGGTTCCAAAATCACTAAATTTTTTCAAAAAAAAAAAACAGTGTCGCGTTGACCTCTGCGCAACAGTGCTTTCCGACTATCAAGATGTCATGAAACATATTATTACGACGATAAGTCTTGGATCTATGCTTACGACCAGGAAACAATCAATCAACTAGCCGTATATCGTACTAAAGACGAGCCAAAGCCAATAAAACCACATCACAACAGGTAAAAAATTTAGGTTATTTTGAAATTTTTCTTCGATTATCGAGTTGTGGTGCACTTCGAACCGTCAAAAAGGAATATTATTTCAATGTTATGCGTCGTTTACGCGAAACTTTTAGTAAAAAGCGGTTGGAATAAAATGAATATTTTAAGTTACTGTAGTCAACGCAAATATTGTTCTTGTATTAAAAGATTATGAGTATATAACATAAAAAATGCCAAATTTTACAGACAAGTTGTGAGTTGTCAGATTGCAAGACTAGCGTTGCCAAATCGAGAAATAAAGAAAGCGACCTATGTTTTGGTCTCTTTTATTTGGAGTGAAGGCTGACATAGAATGATGTTGAGAGTGCTCTGATGAAATAAATTATGAGCTAAAAATGCCAAGCTTCATTTTTTCTTTTGTGGTGTAGACACTGCTTACTAAAATATCAAGCACTGTAACTACATTTGCATTACATCGAGAGTAGATATCTAAATTTCTATTGTAATAATAATTTTTGGGGGACAATAATAATTTGATGTTTCGAAGTATGTATAGGAGGTTAGATAAGGGCTGTATATTTCATCACGCTGGAGTCCCCACATTTTACTTCCATTTTTTTAGACCCCATCTGCACCTGATCCGGCTTAGATCAGTAGACTTAATAGATATGACCTAACAGTATATGTTCTACCTTGGTTAAAAAAAAACTACGGAAAACATGAATCCTTGTTTTAACAATAACAAATAATAGATTTCTTTAAACAATTAGTGGCAGCATAGCGACATTCCTCAGGACTTCAGGAAACGATAACGCAATATTTCTACAAAATTTTTTATTGGCTGGCAACGTAAGATTGAACCAAATGAACCATCCTAACCTAAAGGAATTTGGCATGCTCAAATAAAATTAAAGCCTCCTTCAAATCTAACTTCATTCATCAATCATTTGATAGTGCATGCAGTTCATAACTAGTTCTAAATGTGCACTATTTTAATATGATAAATGTGATTTGCTTTCCTACATTACCGATGTGAAATAAATTTAATTATTAGCAGAGAATTAAAAAGTAACGCATTTAAACAGAAATAATGAACATGGAAAAGGGAAGTTAATAAATATCTCATACTAATTCATGGAAATTTTAAGCTCAATGTACTTAATTAAAACCCCACAAGAGTAATTATTGCTAATGCCATAATCCTCTACTTTGTGTTTTTCTATTTGCTCAAATGACACTTTTTGAGGGGGACATCTATGAAATCCATAAAACATAGAGTGTGTGTCTGCATACTTAATTACAAGCAAATGTTTATCTATGCACATACAAACATATATATAGTTAAATACATACATACACACATATATCTATGTAAAAGTAGTCTCGTTTGCATTTTGAATCAACATTAAATTTATGAAGCTCATTTACCCTTTCCCATAACAACTTTTCTCCGGCACCGATAATAGTTTAGCTCACACACAATCGACTGCATGAAATGTAGTTTGTAGAGGTAACAATAACAACAACAAAAATAACTACAACACACCTAAAACAAAACATTAACGTGTGATAAGTGCAGCAAATGACTCTAAAAACTTTATAAAAGTCCCAGTTTGCAGGTGTGTGGGACACCAGCATTATACTTGTATGGATATATGCTCCTCCTCAATGCAGGAGCAGAAATATGCAAAAAGACATGTGCATGCACTCACACATATGCACAATGAACAATTACAGTTGCATTTATCCCGGGCACTTTTATAGAACGCAATTCAATGGAGAGATTTCTCAGCAGCCCCAAGGGGTAATTCAGAATTGACATCAAAGACGCCTATGTGTGTGAGTGTGTGTAGAAAATACCAAGAGGCAAGAATAGGTAGTTTTGAAAGCAGATCGCTTGGTGTCGGTAATAAAGCACTTTTAGCAAATATATGCTTATTATTGTGTACCTGTTGGGAGTCCAACATGTGTGTAAACATGAATATATATATGTGTGTGTGTGGTGAGGAAAGCATAGAGTGAGACCATGAGTAGTGTCTGGATTTAAGTCGATCTCTGCTTTGCTCTAGACTTGGGACAATAAATCAGAAGAATAAAGGCAAATTGTGTGTGTAATTGTTCAACTGTTGTAACGAGGGGGTGATTGGTAGCATGTACAATAAGTGCATAAATATTCATAGTTTTAGGTCCTAAACTCTAAAGCATTTTTATTTAATAATAAGAATATATAATACTGATATTCTTTAAAATATTTATATACCAGAATTCGAACTACATATATGTATAGCTATTTTAATTATAATCTATTAATGCTTATCATGAATTATTTTCTCCATCAATAAATTGAGAACGTCACACGATAGGGAGTCACCTTGTCTGCAATATCGTTTGATATGGAAGGGAATCAACGTAGAGGTGGTATGTGTCGATTCTCTTTTCACGAGTCTTTTCCAAGATTTTGCGCATCTGGTCAGTTGGCCCCCGCCTATTTGTTGTTCTTCAGCAAATAATTGCTATTCGAACTACTTCAAGATGTGGCAATGGAACGTATGCTCCATCGTCAACGATTGTGAAATCGGGTTCACCATATCCGGGTATTGTGCTTTCACTTTCAGCGGGCTGGAGAATTGTTCCTTCTAAATTTAACAACCTAATTCATATATTCAAATATTATCCAAAGGTGGTATGCATGGAAGAAATACAAAGTGAAAAGAATTTGCCATATATATTATATAAAAGGATACAGCTTATAAAGATAGTGAACTAGCTTAACTAGGACAGCTTCGTACAAAACTAAACGGTTTCAGAGCTAAATATAATAGAGAGACTAAAAAAAAAAACAAATAAACTATTTCATGTATTAGATATCCTTTCCATATTACACTTTTTTATATGAAAACTTACAGAGAGTTTCTGAGAAAAATATTTGGGGTGATTGAAAACGAATATCTTTCAAATATGTACTATATGTTCTTTAAACATATACATAGTTTATATCCATATACATTTTACTTTGACGAATTTTGGAGTAATTAATGATGTGCTCGTTTTAAACAGTTCAGAAAAAATATTTATTTTTGTTCTCTCTCTTATTAATTATAGCATGAACAGGGTGTAGGACACCCTATAATATATGTATTTATAAAAATGTTAAGTCCATTTAGATATGTCAGTCTGTATGTAAGCGAATTAGTCGCTCCATTAAAAACTTTTTCATTTGCTGGGACTAGGGATATTGGACCATTATAAAAGATAGCTGCATATAAACTGATCGATCAAAATCAAGTTCTTGAATGGACGCCTTTTTTATTTGATAAATTTCTTTCATGACAAATGTCTCTATCTCAGAGACCGCAACAAGTACCTTGGTGTAGTCTTGGACAGGAAACCGCTGTGGAAGCACAATGTGGAAGAAAGAGTGAGAAAGGCTAGCAATGCTTTATATGCGTGCAGGCAGATGCTCGCACTAACCTGGGGGCTCTCTCACTCTCCCATATACTTTTTCTACACAGATTGTTAGACCAATTCTGCTCTATGGTGGAGTAGTATGGAGAACAGACGTACGGAAATTTAACAACCGGAAGCCAATGGAAAGGGTTCAAAGGCTCGCTGCGCTGTGCTCACGATAGAGCTTTAAGAACAACTCAAACGGCGTCGCTTGAACTGGTAAAAAACCTGCCACCTATAGAAAATATAGCTGAAAATTGCGCAGGAATACTGGCGTCATAAGAATTTACATATAGAAACTTTGAGCATAGCTCGGTGGGTATTGGCAGCTTGGCAAACACCGACTACATGATCCCACTTTTCAACTGGGAAAGAAGGTTCAAAATAAACATAGAAAAATATGGTTGGCGTAAAGGTATTGTAGCTGCGCACAACATTCTAAACTTTTATACAGTTGACTCGCAATTAGAATATGGAGTTGGTGCGGAGACATACTGTCCACAGTTAGGCATAAGAAAGCCTTTTAAAATGCCGAATCACTGCAATATACTTCTAGCTGAGGCCTTTGCTATTTCGAAAGCCATGGAGCTGACCTCTAATGCATATGCAGGTAATCCCAGAGTCAACATCTACGTGGACAGCCAAGTAGCAATCAAGACAGTAACCTCGCGGCCAGAAGTGTCTTCAGAAGCTTAAAAGCAGTAGTGGAAAGTGTTGCTAGAATTAACAATTTCACTTCTGCTGTGTTCCAGGTCTCAGAGGTCTGAAATATTGGACGAGGTTGCAAAGAATGGTGTGCAGCTAACACCCGAAAACGTGATCAACATTGGGAAACCCATATATTGTCGATACGATGATCTAAACAGAAGAATGGTAAGGAAAATTAAAGGCCGATGGAACGAGCTACTTGGCTGCAGAACTGTAAAAGTCATGTGCAAAACGGTTGATCGAAAGTACACAAAATTCCTATTCGATAGAAGAAATTGTAGAATCATGATCGTGGTATTAAGTGGTCACTGTCTGGTGGCAACACACACCAGCAAAATGAGGCTGAGAGCTCAAGAAGACTGATGGAAATGCAAGGCACCAGGGAAACAATAAAGCATCTATTGTGCACTTTTGTGGAACAAGACTTCGCTGTAAGCAACTGTGGTCCCCACATATGATACACTGAGGGAGGTATCGATAGTGTGGCCACAGAGCCTGTTATCACAGGCATTCTCAAGAATGAGTACTCCTCATGAACCTTGTAACTGAACTCCATCTGGTTTCGCAAAGGACCAAAATTGATCTATACGTGGATCATTCGCCTACCAGACTAACCTAACTTAAATTTTGGCTTCGGTCAATAACTTTGCTACTTTCTTTTGTTATATACATCGAAAAGATTCATGTTAATTGAATTTTTGTGAGAAATTACATTCGAAAATAATTCTTAAGGCATAACAACATGCGCTGCAAAATAGTTCGAATAAGGTATTTCAACGACTAACTCGCTAAATTGCAGAGATTTACATTCACTCATTATAGAACTTCGTTTCGTATATCTTATTTAGTCACTGCCAAAATACTTATGCACATCATTTCATATATAAACACAAACGTCTGAATCAAGAACTTAAGTTCTCTTGAACGCAATTCATTTTATAGCCAAGCCATTTAATTAATAATTAGTTAAATCAGTGCTGTTGCCGGCAGACATGTAGTTGAAAAACTTAAGAGTTTTAATGAGTATCTTCAAGAAAAATTCGCACACACTTTGGACCATTGGCACACTTTTACGCGAGTTCTGTGAGGAGCTATAAAATGCAACTGTACATAACTGTGCTTTCAATTTTAAATCCACAAAATGACTTTAAAATCGAACGTACGAATTGCGAAGTGGCTTTATGGCAAAGTAAGCAAACGACCAATTTGTTTGTGGGTCACAAATACACATGCAGAAAAGCATATATATGTGCATATAAGAGGAGGGAGAGATGTAATAATCATGGAGGGAAGCTGGAGGTGAGCGGCGCCAAATGGCAAATCGGCGAATGAGTTGCTTGTTTGCACACTTTGCCGCTTGACTAGCTGCCTGCGCGTTGCCTTACTGGCCTCACTGGCTGAGTGACTGCCTGATGGATGCAGGCAGGTGCCAGCGGCAGGCAGGGCATGGCCAAGCTGATGCTAATTTACTCGCATCCGTAAACAAATCGATCGAACTGGGTCAAGATAAATCAACTTTGAACCGAATGCAGTCGAGTGTGAGTGAGGCAATGGCGATGCTGGCGGCGACGGACGCGGCACAGAGATGCCGGCGCATGCACTTGAGAGGTAACCGGGCGGGCAAGCGCCTGCGAAATTTACTTTGTGCAAAGCAAAGCTGAAGCTGAGGCTGAAGCTACAAGCTCAGGCGTGTTTGTGTGAATGTGTGTGCGTTGTAAATAAATAAATAGTTGGCATGCGAGGCGCTGCAAGTGTATATGTGTGTGTGTGCTTTCAAAGGCAAATAAGATACACTGTGTATATGAGTAGCCATGTTTGCGTTTGTGTGTTGCAAGCGAAAATGTGATTAAAAATGTGCGCGCAATTTTGAAATTAAATTCCGAACTCAAAGTGAAACTGAAATTCGAAGCATTAGCGTTTGAGTGCCTCGAAGCGCTCACGTGCGAGCAACGCAAGCAAGCAGCTTTTAGGCGAGCGCCCATATCTATTCATGTATGTGTGTGTGTGTGTGTTTGCGGGTCCATGGCTTATGCACGTGAGTATCTTGTCTGCCTGCATGCTGCATAGTTGCAATAATAACGACCTGTACTTACATTCTTGCAACAAATTGATGTTGCAAGCTATCTAAAGTAGTGCACTGCCGCCGCCAGCTCGTGCACGTGTTTGACAGCAGCTTAGAGCAGACGCTATACGCTTCGTGCCGTTGCTTTGCCTTGGCGAAATTCAAAAGCTCAAATGTAATTAACAAGAAATAGTGCTATGTGCGCCATGCCAAGCAAACGTGCCACTAATATACAGCAAACAAGAAACAGTACACTATACTTTTAACATATGTGTGTTGCAATATCACAATTTATAAGTCAATGTTGCAACATCACATCGGCGACGTTGTATCGGGCGCATAGCGCTGGGTATTGCATGCTCGCGCGTGATAACAAGCGCTCAAATAATACATTGTGCTGCTATCTGCTGTGGCAAGTTCAAAAGTACTCAGCATGCGCTTGCGTCTTTGTTGTTGCATGGTTCCTGAAAGCTTCTCAGGAACTGTCAGTTAGCATTTCCGTCTAATGGTGCATCCATATTGACGTGTTGTTTCCATTAGCCGCTGCTAGCCATTAACGCAGCTGTCAACAACTCAACTAGCGCCAAACGTCAGCAGCAAGCATCGCAAGCATATCGTCAGCTGTTGCTATTAGGCAACATGTTGCATTGTTGTATTCTACAATTTTGACGTATGTATTGACATTTGTATTGGATGAATTAGCGGAAATTTATTAATGTCAAATTATCATCTTAGATATTTCACGAAAAGGTGTCTCACAGCTTTGGGATTTCTTTCCAAAAATATGATGAAGAAGTTCTTATTGGAAACAACTATTCACTTCATTGTATTTAGAATTCAGACCTGATAGACATTGAAACTCAAAGCTCACCAGTGGCTTATTTTACCTTCTGAGACGACATATTGAAAACTGTTGGTTCATGAAACTCATTTTTTTTAATCTAAGTCGGATAAAAATTTCATGTTCGTCCGGATCCTTACGTTATAACTGAGAGAAACGTAGTTCTAAAGGAGCCCCTCCAGCATATCCTGTTTGATATCTATACGCATTTTTAAGAGCAAAGTGTACTTTAGGGATAACCCAATGGGAATGATTGAAGAGTTTCTCATCACAGCCCATCGAGCGTATAAGTGCGCAGCGTTAACCCGAGCCAGAATTGAGTTACCGGTCCAAAATGAGGAAACTTCAGATTCAACGTTGAAATATAGGATTTAATTTAGTGCGGAATATTGCGAACCAAGAACTTTTGCACTAATGGGACTAAGTAAGAAAACTACTGCGTAATTTGATTCAGACTATAATGCTCAGAAGTCAACTTAGATATTATATAATAGAGAAAAATTGGATCTTTTGAAACAACTTAAAAAAAAAAACTAGAAAACGAAGCAATGAATATATTCTATGTCGTTTTACCTATTACGCTTCACAAGTTTAGCTCGCTATACAACATTAGACTTCAGAAGTATCAGATACTGGTACTGAATATGTCTAAAGCGCACTAAAAAGAGTGATTAGTCCTTCAATGTTTAAATTTCTCAAACATTTTTTGGATCTACAGCGAATCATTCTTTAAAAACTTGTTTTTAATTATTGTTGGGGTAAACATATTTTGAGTTACTGATGATATCATTTCTCCAGTCACCTTATGGGAAGGTGCAAATCACTACAATTCCGAGCAGATGTCTCCAAGAAAAGTAGAACAATTCTATACCAAAGGTGACTTAATACCTCTTAATATTTGAAAATACATCAATAATTTTACAGTGAAGTTTTTGAAGAACATGCTTTAAATCAGGGATGCTCAGATCGTAGCTCATTTGGTCTACTTCACACACCATCTTAAGCTGAATGCGAATGAGAAAAGGAGTGCCATGAGGAATTAAAGACCACATTTTCATTCCCAAGTAGAGAAGAATGAACTAATTGTTCTATAATTGACCGCTCCAATAGGAAAACTTATATATTCACCGACGGATCAAAGAATTCTGAAACAGAAACAGGAGCAGGCTTTTTCTGCAGTAAACCATATGCAGCAGTTAGCTTCAACCTAAATGACTAAAGTTCAGTCTTTCAGGCCGAAATTCTTGTCAGAAGGTGCTAAGTGGACTGCTGCTTTAAACAGTAAGTCCATAAACCCTCTAGTGTAAACCAAATTCCCACTGCGCTAGGTTATGCAAGCAGTCAACATCTAAACTATCATCTGCTTACTCAGTTATAAGGATCATTTCTTGAAGCAACGGACCCTTAAGTCATAACTCACATCTTGAAATATTAGCAATAAAGAGTATACCACAAACTTACTTGCAACGCTTCTAATTCTAAACAAAATGGAATTAGTAATAAAGTAAGAATCATCACAGGGTGACAAGCTTTAAGATCTCATCTTCAGAAAATTAAAAAAGTATTTTCGGCATTTCATTCGAAGAGGATGATGGGAAAAATTTTCCACTGCTCCCAAATAACAAACTACAAGCTACATTGGGTAGGTGGGGTCGAAAAATAACCAAATCCACTGCGTTGCTTGATAAGACTTAATTTGGTTATCACTAGGGAGCATAATGAGCCTAATTATCCTTAGACTTTGAGCTGCACACAGACCACGGCTAACAGAGATGGATTATACCCAAATAAGCAACGCCACTTAGATCAGTAATTTTAACAAACCGTGGATCCTTGCTGACTATTATATATATAGGTTACTAGGATAGAAAGGAAAGCTTGCTTTATAATAAAGAGTGATTAAAGTAGAGGTACTGTTTTCAATAGTTTTTTCTGACAGATCACGCATGAGTCGTGTCCAGCTGTCATGCTTTATTTGTTCGGTATTGTTAAGTATTTCATCATTGAAAAACATTTACAAATCGTTGAGCTTTATTACGAAAACTCACGTTCTGAGGAGAACCGACGTTTTCAAGCCAAATTTTATTCAGCAATGAGCTCATTTCTGGCTCAATGGGTATATCAACGAGCAAAAATTGTCGTATTTGCTACGAATAGCATCCTGAAGAAATCCAACTGTTGCCATTTCACACAGAAAAATCATCGGTTTGGTGTGATTTGTGGGCCGCTGGATTCGGCGGTGCAAACTTCTTCAGAATGATGAGGGTGAGAACGTAACCATCAATGGTGACCCTACTATTTGATGACTGAAATTGAAGCTCATGTTCTCGGTGACCAGACGGCGCCACTTTCCACACTTCGCATCAGTCAAAAGATTTATTGAGAGAACTCTTGGGAGAGCAGACAAATTCATGTTTTGGTCCGGTCGATTGGCCACCCAGATCATGTGATATCACACCGTTAGATTTTTTTCCAGTAGAAATATGTAAAATCAAAAATTTATGTGGACAATCCCGCCTCGATTCAGGCCTTGGAGCAAAACATCACTAGTGTCATTCGCCAGTTACGAGTCGAGATGGTCGAACGAGTAATCGAAAATTGGGCTCAACGGATGGACCAGCAGCAGCGGCCAACATTTGACAAAAATAATGCCAAAAAATTTTCTTTCGAATGATGAGAAATATTCTGCATTAAACTTGGTATTTCTGTGTTTTTTCGTTCTAAAAATGGATCACTTTTTTTAATGGTTCGATATCGGCGTTTCAAACAAAGAACCAGCTTCTTGAGAACGTTAGCAATATTTCAGGTCGATGTCTTAAAAACTGGACTGCTGGAACAGGGTTAAGTCAATTTAGCTTGTCATGCTGGTCATTTATATATATATTTTATAGGAACTCCATCTTTTTTTGCTGAGCATAACAAACTTCATGCCAAACTTAAGACACGCTGTTCAGGGTATAAAAATTATAAAAAAATATTTTCTCACTTACCCACATCTAAGTGTAAACTGAGTACAAACCGCGGCTCAAGCCAATAACAACAACAAGCGCTTTATTTCAGAGTACAACGCTTACCTGCAATTAAAGAGTAAAAAAAAAACAAAAATGAGACTAATTAAAACCACTTGACAATTGACAAGCAGACATACAGTATATGTATCTACAATATAAATGTACAATCAAACAAATTGTAGCACAATGCTTGAATATATAAATAAATAAGTGTATTTTAAACTGGCTGAAAACCGCAGAGCAACTTATCGACAAAATCAATTATTTTCATGCTGCATTATTTAGGCCATAAATTGAGGCCGTTAACAAATCCGCACAAAGCGCCGAACAAATAGACGCGCGAACCTTGAGCAACACAAGTACTTAATAACCGAACGAAAATTGAGCACAGTTGAGCATAGCTGAGTGGCGGAGCAAAGCGCACACACACATATACACGTACCCAAACATAGAAGGAATATTTCAGTGGCTTAAATGAGCTCGGCGCCAAAGCAAAGCTGAAAATCTGCAGAACTTGAAATAAGTGTGTATCGAGGCTGAGAGGGGGCAAACCAGCGCATTACATAACAAATACGCACAGCTGAGTAGCAAAGCAAAAACAACAGTGAAAACAAAAACAAAACTTTAAACGGCAAACACGCTTGAATTGAGGCAAAAGTCACGTTGGCAAAAGCGTTTATGAAATGGCTTGAAAATTGAAATTGAAAACGTAAAATCTACTTTAATATGGAGCAACACACACACACGCATATGCTTCAGTGCATATATATACACATATGCTACTCATACACATACAGACTCAGAGATGGAAAAATGCTGCCTTATTTGCGGTAACATGCGTTTTGTTTGTGTGGCATGCCACGCTGTGGTGGTGGCGCCACTACAAGCAGCAACCGCCGCCAATAAAAGCGAACTCATCAAGCGGCAACCAGCAGCCACGCAGCCACGGTGGAGCGGCAGCAGCTCACCGCAGAAGGTTGTGACCGCAGCCGGTGCGTTGAAGGTGAGCAGTTTGTTGTTGTTGTTGTTGTTGTTCTGATGTTTGTTGTCGAACGCATGGGAAATTTATTAACGGCCAACGGAAAGGGGTAAACCCAGCATTCAAACAGTGTAACCGGTAATAATGAGCGCGTCTCTCCATACATGTGTGTGTGTGTGAATGGAGTCATATTACACCTACCCATACTTACATTACAGTTTTATACCCTTAACGCCTTTCATTTGCTGGCGTCGCGCCATCGCCGAGGGAACCATGCCACCCGCCTGCAAGTGAGGCTGGCGTCCGCTTGAAAGGGTTAAAATTAAGGTTGCATAAATAATGTGAGTGCAAATTTAATGGACTATAATATAAATGATTCTACAAGACGTGCACAAATTGTACAGTGGTGTTGGTGTTGGAGTGTGATGTCACTTTGTGTAGGTGTGAGGTGTTTTTTTACTTTGCGTGCGAGTGGTGGGTTTGATTTGCGGCATATGTGAGCAAAAATCAAATGTTGCGGCTTGTCGGCGTAAATTATGTGCAACATTTATTAAAATGTGTGGAAAAAAGGCCGATTGCTTGATGGGCAATCAATGCTAGCATTAATTTTAAGTGTTGGAGGTGTGCGATAGGAATATTTTAAAGTGATTTATATGAAAGTTATATATAGTATGAAGACAAAAGTAGAAGCGCTGCCAAGTATTTGAAGTATGGTGACTATTTTGTTGAAACTGATGGATGTCGAAACCGAACAAAGTAGTTTAAGAATTTTCAATACTCAAATAGACTCCATTATAAGCATGACTGCATATTCAGTGCTCTTCTTAAAGATGAAAATTTTACACAAAAAATAGCATTCCGTGTTGAGAAGTAATGAGCCAAATATGAAAATAATAAGAAAGGACAAAAAATCTATCGGAAATATCGAAATTTAAAAAATTTCTAAAGTAATAACCTTCGAATATAACAATATCAACGTTTTTTTATTGAATTTACAAAAATTTTGATAAAAATTTTTTGCTCCCAGCGGTGCTTCCAGTTTTGACCTATTTACAAACTCATATTTTGAAATATGGGCGATAGCGGCGATAATAGCCTTTAATTCATTAACAATGCGTGTGCATGGCTGGTGAGAGAGTGCCGAACCTAGCTGTCAATATCATCGAGTGTCTTAGTGAGTAAGTGACTTTTATTGGTGCCAGGTAACAGCGGAATCGCAGGAAATTGTAAATCTGATGAGCTAACAGAAAAAGGCACCCTTTAATCGTTATCGGTAGAGTGGAGCGGATCTTGTGTTCTACTACTAAATAGCTGAGTTTCGTGGAAGCTTGGTCAGCGCTGGGCCACCACTGGTACACACGCTGTCGTAAAGCCTTTTTGCCCAAGATCAAGAGGTCTAGTGATCTCTATAACCGCGGTAAGTTTAGCCTCTCCCTAGTTTTGGAGCTCTTAATGGGCCATTGCCCTATTGGCGTCCACGCAGTATGGTCGGGACTCCTACTAGACGTCACTTGCAGTAGCTGTATGGAAGAAGATGAAGTGGAGATAACTTAACACTTTCTTCTTGACTGTTCCGTGTTTGGGAGGACAATAATTAACACTTGGAAGAGCATACCTTTAGACATCAGGCCGAACTGCCAGGAATGGAAATTGAACAAATTTTGCAAATTTTGCTCATGTATAGTTCGAACTTAGGAGTTCTTCTTTTCCATGGCCTTACAAAGAACTACATATAATAATCCACTTGCGATATTTGATCAGCCAACAGATGAGTCAATCAATCCTTGAACAATCTTTATTATTATAGTTCAGTTATAAACGTCGAACATCAGACCCAAAGAGACCAATTTTCTTTTTTAAAAATTTTTGGGAAGAAAAAAGTACATTCTCGTAACTTCGTGTTTCTTAAGTGAATTAACTTCCCCTAAACAAATTACAAAACCAGAGAATTTGTTTCTATATTGACTCAGCCGTTCGATATTTTACTAAATTATATAAATCCACTTCACCCTAAATGTAGGCAACGTTTTTCTATTGCTTGTTGTGGCTCTCGTTTTCACATAGCTTAAATACCGAAATTTCGTTAATCATACTAAATCAAAATCATATTATTAAATATTTGTTTTCGGAACTCTTTTCAAAGTTTTATTAATTTATAGCATCCTTAATGTAGGCAATGTTTTCGCAACTTTTTTAAAGCTTCATTAATGTATAAATTACTAAATGTAGGCAACGTTTGTCGGTTGTTTTCCAGGCTACTTTCTGCAGCGTATCTTTCCTCAGTGAGTTTTATAAAAATCCAGATTTAATGAGGATGCTTTCAAAGACTTTTCTGGATTTATAGAAACATAAGTTATTGTTTCCCAACTTCAACTAAGGACTCAGAGACAGCAACAATTTATTTTCTTGTTTAGCATAATTTTTGCCAAAGCCATTAAGTCTATATTGTTTTTGTGTATGATTGGCACTTTGTAGCTGAACAATTCTTAGAAGACATTTTCAGAACACTTCTATATACATATATGGCCTCGAAGTTGAGATAAATTTTGAGTTTTTTTAGCAACACAGGATTTAGTAAAATATCTAGACTAAAATATAACTCTAGAAATCAGTTGATGTCTAACACAACATAAAATATTAAAAGGTGTGTTATATGGCACGATTTCGAGACAAAAAGTGTATTTTTATACATTTGAGTCAGTAAGATCAGGCGATACTGAAAGTCAATCAAATTGATAGGGGAACTTGGTATCAGAAAACCATATTTTCAGTTCTTTACTTAAAAAAAATAACAATTTTGAAATTTACAGCTAAATTTTTGGATATATCTTCCATGTATAAGTTCAATATGAACCTCCTGGGATTAGTTCAATTTTCTCTTTGAATAAAAAAAGTTTGCACACATACTATTTTAAGGACTTTAAAACACTTTCCCATCTGTATGTTATAAATTTTGAAAAAAATTAGTTCGTGCTTGGTTAAATTTTGCGTCAGATCAGCACTTCGCACCAACGCCTCCCATTACATATTATCTTCAACAGTTGACTTTAACACAACACTTTCTATGCAAACAAGTAAGAATTTATAAGTACACCCCGGCCAACATGTACATACATACCAAGTATATTGGATACACATGCATACTATATACATACATATATTCTCAGCACAACATTACTAAAGCACAAGGCAAACAAAAAGTGTGTCATCATGCAAACAGCAAAAGGAAAAACAAGGCAAAAGAACAAAAGGCGCAAGAGATATAAAAGGAAAAGGGACTGTACGTTAGCCGGCTGCTTATCGAACGCGGAGATTTTAATGCTTCGCAAACGCGACAAAGGCTGCGGCACGTGCATATGTGACATAACACAAAAACAACAAGCTGAAAGAATGAGGCAGTAGTGGCATGAAGCGCCCATTGCAAGCTTAGCTAGGCGAGGGGCAGGCTAACGCGAAAAGAAGGTAATAACCACTGCAACAACCATGTTAAAAGGCATAATAGGGAAAACAGTGCAGCCAGTAAGCGCCACACAAGCTATGCGGCTGACTGCTGGAGCCAATTTCGCAATGCAACATGCCGTTATAATATGCATTTAAGCGTTACAATATGACGTGCTTTACGGTGTAGCATATTATCTGTTTTAATGTGGTGTTTTAGAGAACCTACAATAAAATGGACTAAAAGTGGAGTGGTCCGCAACTAGACCGTTTGGTACTAGTGGCAGATTTTGGTAGGAAATCGAGTATTTTCAATAATTTTAACAAAATTAGTAAAAAAGAATTTTCTAACACTTTCAAATATACAATAGATAACCTGAAAGTGGAGTAGTCCGAGACTAGACCGTTTGGTACAAGTACCGTATTTTGTTAAGAAATGAAGTATTTATATCAGATTTACGCAAAATTTTCATAAATTTTTTTTTCCTTTTTTTCCAAAAATCTAATAGAGATGCCACGCAAATTTTCTTTTGTATACCTACTATCATAGCACCATAACTTTTTTTCTGCATGCTTCGGTATGCTCATGTTCTTTTCATAGTCGCATGTTGCACGTTATAGTTACATATACGACTCACTCTCTATAAAACACCGTAATAACTATGTAAGTATATGCGTGCCAGTATTTAGGTCAATGAGTGCGCAAACGGGATAAGTACAGGCGAGATTTGTGCGTCCTGTTTCCACACACACACACACTCACATGATGTCTTTTCGCTACGCCCTAATGGCTGTGCGCAACTAGAAGTAGAAGAATCGGATGGCTGTAAATGCTATTATGAGCGTGTTTTGCAAGGCTTACGAGCGCGTATATGCTCGGACACAGACGCGTTGACAATTATTTGTCTTTTGTTTTTCGCTCCTCATTCTCTTCTACTGTAGGCGTTGTGTTCGGCATACGTGGGCGAATACGCTGGTGCTGCTTGGTTTACTTAGGTCTTTGTCTTGTTTTGAGGGCGTCGCTGAACACACGTTGAAAACGAGATTAGCCTAGCAGGTTGCTGGGGTCATATGGCTTTGATTGTACTGCAGACATGGAGATGGGCTTAGAGTATGCTGAAAATCGCATTGTTTGCTCTAAGCTTTAGCTTTCTTTTTTATAAATATTTTGTCAGGTTTTTGCTGCTCGTCGACACTTTTTAGGCTTACACAAATTTCTGGGTGAAAGTTTAAAAATCTTTAATGGCAGATATGGTAGTTTGGTTAGGTTGAATTGTTGCTTGGATCGCTCTTCTTGATGAAGAGTTCTGAAAGCGGGTTAGTGGGCGCTGTTAATATACTTACAAGCTTTTTTTCTATGCCTAAGAAACGATGCTTAATGTATGAATAATGCTTAACTCTCTTTAAAAAAATTTACTTTTTTATTGTCTTATTAAATTCAACGACACCTCTAGAATATTGTCCTAAATTTTCAAGTTGCTCTGAATAACATAAGCAATGGTTTCGAATATACAGCCTTGAGAACTTGCGCTATGAAACTATGTTTCTGAAGTCGGTTTGGCAAGACGTGAACTACTTAACCGCTGTTCATGAAATTTTTCAAAGGTCTTAAATACTTTTTTTTTTATAAAAATGTCTTCCAAAAATCCAATTTTCAGTTTTTTTTCTTTACTTCAAGTTCTAATTTAAGTTCTTAACTAAAACACGTATTTTTTCAATGTAAGAAGATATCCTGCTAACGCGGGCGTATCTTATTTTCGAGGAATCACCGGAAATGGCGTCGCAATAGCAAAGTTTGAATATTTTGTTCCAAAAATTTCAGAATTTTATTGGTAATAGTGTATGTTTGTAACTATAAAAAATTCTAATAAAATATTTAAATTTTTATATGAGCAAAAAATTGTTGAAAGTTTCAGGAATTTTTGAGGTATTTGAATCACTCTGAAGAACGCAACCGTGCAATGTTTACACTTACTAGAAAAATACCCCTCATTTTATAAAAAAATTTGTTTAAGATATTATAAATAAATATTAACTCTGCAGTAGAAATGCTTCAAATAGTTTGATTTCAGACAGAAAACTCCAATGGGACGCAAAGGAAAAAATTCTACTTTTGAAAAAATTCATTTGGTAATTTTTATCAGAACAATGAAGAAATACAAAAATTGCAGAAATGGCCGATATGAAAGTCGAAACAGTGGGAGATATTCGACGTTACAGAAATTAACGAAGAGAACATTTATTGAAACAACCGGGTAAACCTAAGAATCTCAGTGAAAGAGAGCAGAAGGCAGTGGAACGAAAAATAAAGGCTCACCCACTCTTAAGTGCACCAAATATTGCTAGAGAGTTGAAAGAGTTGTTAAAGAGATTTCGTCGTCTACCATGAAAAGAACCCTTTATACTAGGGGTTTTAATGGCCGCATTGCCTTTGGTGAAACTAAAAAAATAGGCAATCACATGTACAGTTCCCCAAGGAAAATATTTTTAAACCAAAGATTTGGTGGAATGACGTTCTATTTGCCGATGAGAGCAAATGCCACATCTTTTGGTGGGATGGACATGTAAAAGTATGACGATAACCCAAATGAAGAGCTCCAATCGCGAAATTTAAGGCTAGCAGTAAAACATGGCAATGATCACGTTATGGTGTGAAGGTGTACGGACGTACATAAATGGAGTCGGAAAACTAGTTTTTATTGAAGGGTTAATGAAAAAAGAATCGTATCTTAATATACTAAAATACAATTTAAAATGTAGCTCGGAAAACCTTAGTATTTTCGAATCAAAGCCCCAAAGTGCTCATCTCCCTATCACCGGACGTTAACCCCATCGAAAACCTGTCGGATGAATTAGATCGTCATTACGATTTCTTCAGTAACCGACCTGAAAACTAAGTTGCAGCAGGAAGGGGATAAAATTTCGCCGGCATACGATGCTAAATTGTTAAAACTATACCAAATCGTTTGAATGAAATGCTTAAACATAAGGGATATCCCACCAACCTACACAAATGAACGCTCGGTTAATGTGTACCTGAATTTATTTGCTCTTTTTGGAGAATGGAATTCTATATTATTATTATTGTTTTTTTTTTTTTTGTTTATATGCACTATTTACTATTCCTGCATAATAAAACAAATAGATGTATGAAAGATTTTTTTTTAAATTTTTTTTACTAATTTGAATTGGCGATTATGAGAAAAGTAAATATTAAAAACTCTGACTGTAGGTGCAGTTCAAACAAAACGATCGGAATCAAGTGTTTGTATGGCGAACTCTATCCTTTGACGAAATACCTTCAAAAAACTTTGCAAGAAAATTTTTCTGAGGCATATATGTTATCTCCGAAGAAATTGTTCAGATCGGATAACTATAGCATATAGCTGCCATACAAACTGAACAATCAAAAACAAGTTGATGTATGAAAAACTGTCTTGTTTGAGGAGATATCTTCTCGAAATTTGGTATGAAATATTTTCGAGAGCAACGCCATAATCTCGGAAAATATATTTAAGATCAGACCTCTATACCATATCGCTGCCATAAAGACTGGAAGATCAAAAACTAGTTTTGTATGAAAACTTTATTTTTCAAGGATTTTGCAGCTTTTTTCTGTTTGATACAGGTAAGTATATCAAGTAGTAGAGAACGAAACTACGGCCACTTTTTCAAAAATAAAAATCTCGCTTACGTCAAGCTGGGTTGGAAAGGGGATTATGCCTATCTATTTTGATATTTCTCTGTTCTAGGTATTGAAAGGGGTTCAGAAGGGAGAATCTTATATTTTAAGATATAGTCTAATGTCTGGCTCCCTAATTCTTTTCATATTTATATTGGCTTTTAAAATATTTTTTCTTAATTTTCCAACATTGAAATAACACTTTGTAAATTGTATGCTACTTGCAACAAAGTCAAAGTGCCTCACGAAATTTGCTAGGAAAATTTTAAAGTAAATAATTAATGGCAACAATACAGCAACGCACAAGAAATTTCCTAATTAAATAGCTTTGTGTCAAAGAATAAATTTAATTTCGGCGCACACACCGAAGAAATTAATTACACACACATACACACAGAAGGTTTACCACATTGACATGGCCACAATACCACACATGGTGTTCACACTTAACACGCACACAAGCACATATTTAATTACAAATAATGTATGGCTGTGTATGTGTGTACGTACTATAAAGTATGCAAGCAGTCAAACCGCAATTTATTCATAAATATTTGAGTGTGTGTGTATTGTGTGTGTGTGAATGCGTGGTTAATGCTTGAATTGCCTTCCAAACAAATGAACACACATTCCCACACATTAACACATACAAATTTATTCATGTGGCGAGCAAAACTGACTTTCTTCATACCACCGAAGATTCTACGACGTCGCTTGGAGCGTCGTCTTATGCGCTTCTTAATGCTGCTCGCTTGCTTCCAAAGTAACGGGACAGCTTTAATCTAACGTAATTCGCTTAGCACTCTGCTACGGCTAGAGCTACTAATAATTTCCGCTTGAAAACACATGACGCACACAAACAACAACAACAACAATATAAACAAACACACAAGGCCAACAACAACCAGCACTTATATATATATCTATATTTATAACAAAATTTTCGAGTACTCATACACGCCACATATAGTATGTGTGTGTATGTGTGGTAAGTAAAATATATATGTATATGTGTATTAAGGGGGGTGGTGGGTGCAAACAAAGGCGTGTGCATGTAAAGTTGCCTGGTTGCGAATACTTAAAGTTTCACCAAAGCAGCTATGAATATCTGGCAGCTTCATTGTCAGCCAAAGCTTATCTATATACATATGTGTGTGTGTCCCTGTATGCCACTGTGTGCGTGGGTGTTTGCGTGTACATGCGTCATGTAAAATCACTTTTTCATATCCGCCAGCGACGATTAAGCAAATTATGATTGGCGTTGGTGTCATGTTTTTGTTGTCGCCATTTGAAGATTTCATCTAAAGCGCGGCGCTTGGCGCACGAACGCTTTGACATTTGTCGACTTAAATCATTAAAATGACAGCTGCGTGTGAAAGGCGTGTAGGCGTGTAGGCGTGGGACACCTTCTACCGCTGACACTCATGATAATGTAATGGAAAACATTTTTAAGCGTCTGGCAAGTGAAAGTAGGCGTTCACGCTTTTCCTTAAGCCAGCTGTGCAAAGAAATATATATTTATGTAAGACGCGGATTCTAAATTTGTGAAAAAATTTTGGATTTTTATGCAGCTTAACTTAATTGCTGGCAATGCACAAGGTGGTTAGCTGGGAAAATTTGTTTTTAAATGCAGAAAGGTGAGAAATTTCCGGAGGTATGATCCCATCAGGTTGTGGAAATAAATCGTGTTAAAATTTTGAAAAAAATCTCTCATGCTACTTAAAATTAAGTATAGCATGCGAGTTAAAAAAGTTAAAACTTTCTTTTAATCATATTAATTTTTAGCTGAGCAATGAAATCCAGACAACTAATTTTTTTAATTTTCTTTGATAAAGTATGTATAATCAATTGTTTTTCGAATATTGAAATGCCGGTATCAAAAACAGCAATCCAGGGCTTCATAAATAGCACAAAATAACTTTGAAAAAAAAAAACAAAAAACGTAAAAAAAATCCGTATCAAAAAGTAAAATTCCGAATTTTCGGGACTCAAAAAGCAAAAACAGAGTTTGTCAAAAATAAAAAAAATTTTTATTACGATTTCGTTCGAAATTTCTGTATCAAAAAGTGAAATACCGAATTTGCAGGATTCATAAAAAATTAATTTCCAAAACAAAACAGTTCCGAATCAAAGAGTGCAATCCCGAATTTTCGGGACTCACAAAGTAAAATTATTTTTTTAGCGTATATTTCAAAATTTGAAATTTTTTATTTCGGCAATTTCGGTATCAAAAAGTGCAATCCCGAATTTTCGGGATTCATAACTAAAATACATTTAGTTTCGATATACATATGTACGTACATATATCAAAAGCAAAAAGAGTTCTGTATCTAAGCTTGCAATCCCGCATTTTCGGGACTCAATTATAATAAATCGCTTTCACATATTTTAAAACTAAAGAAATAAGTGCCTTATTAAATATTGCAATCCCGAATTTTCGGAACTAACAAAATTAAATAAATTGTTTACCATTTCAAAATTAGAAATTTTCTATTGTTATTTGCTACGAAATTTCGGTATCAAAAAACAAAAATTTTTACCCTAAATTTTCGGGATTCATAACTAAAATAAATTTTCCTTCCACATATTTCAAAAATAAAAAAAGTTACCACAAAGATTTTAATCCCGAATTTTCGGGACTCACAAAATTAAATTACATTTCTTACCATATAATTTTATATTTTACCGTAATTTGCCCCGAAATTTTGATGTAAAAAATTTCAATCCCGTATCCGTATCCCCAATCGAAAAATAAAAAAAGTTGTCACAAAATGAAATAAATTGCCATATATTAAAATATAATTTGGTCTGTCAAGTTTTATTGGGGTTAATAAAGTCAATTAATCCGAAATTTAGGCAACGATTTTCTGTAGACAGTTATTCTTCCAGTTTTGTTTCGAGATTACTTTAGTAATAATGTCATATATTGAACAGTGTGCGTGTTCGTAATAACTTAAAATCGCTTAGATAATGATTTTGTTTTCAATGGCCCTATTGATGAGAATTTTTTTACTAGGTTCCAAAATTTGATATCGCTCTAAATTTATATTACATTTTTCCTGGCATTTATGCTTTTCGTTTGTCTATTTATATAATGCCTTTCTACTTTCTTTTTTCTTCGAATTCAAATAGTTGTCTGATATTATGTATTGGCTTTCAGTTCACTTCTGTGGTAGTTTGAATTTGTGGATCTTTCTTATTTATCATCCCTTCATATTTTCCAGATTTAATATGTCATTTACGAATAATTTTTGAGAGCAGACTTTATTTTCTAACTTGGTTAATATGGGCAGTATTTTCTAAATGTTTCTTCTTTTATGGCTTTAACTATAGCTTTAACAAAACAGCATTAAGCAAAAGATAACCTCGAAACCAATTGAAGATCTCCTGATAGAGAAAGTTACTTCTTCCAGAAGTCTTTCTACTACAAAAATGCTTAGAATTTTCATTTAAATCATAAATGCTCCCTGCGTACTGCTTCAGCGGCAGCAAGAAAATGCTAGTATTGACATTTACGCCACCTAGGCAACATGAGTGGCCCTCTCTTTGGGCACAACAGTTAGACGGCTTAACCTTCAATTCAGCGGCGGCCACAGAAACAGAAACAGCTGCAGCTGACACTTGTACAGCCGAAGGCAAAGTATCGACTTAAAGCCGCCAAGTTTTTTCACACAAATGGCTTGCCGGCAACTGAATCATGAATCCTTAAATTCCCCTGAGGCGCACACAGAGACGACGCCAGCTGTATTCTAGATCAAGGCAGCAGTTCAAAGCAATGGAAAGTGACTAGCTACTTATGGTTGCCACAGCCTGATGGCGGCTCTTGTCGTTTATATGCAGACGGGCAACTGCTGCGTATCAGATTATTGAAATGGGATTATTATGATAACATCAGGGTGACAGCCGGATTGAGGTGTGCCTAAATGCTTAAGCAAAGGAGCAACGCCACCGTACGAAAAGGACATGGACCAAATGCGACAGTTGTGCGCTTTGTATGAGTGTGCGTGGTTGTTGTAGTTGTCAACTTGATGGCTTTAAGCGCCTTTGCGTTGGCGCGTAAATGATAACATATCGCCGGTAGTTGTGGGAAATGAAAATGCCGGAAACTCTATTCGCCTTGACACTTGGCGGTTGAAAGTACAAAAATAAACGCAAAATCAACATTATATTCGCTCTCTCGATTCGCGCGTAAATATTGTCGGGAAGCAGCATAAATTCCATTTTTTTTATTTAAGCACTTACACATTGCATCATGTCTACAACGCTGAACAAGCATATAACTTAAAATGGCTGTATTGGCTTAGAGCACTTGCTGTTGGTAGCCTGACGTTTTGACTTAGCCGTTTTTGCGTCGTCTTTTGCAGCTCAAAGCGTTCTCGTCTTAACGCAAATGCTTGGATTTGTTGTTTTCCTTATTCGTTGTACGCTACTTCTTACATTCTCCCTTGTAGCTTTTTAATGCTGTTATGTTTTTCTTCATCAACATCTTGCTTCTGCTTCTCAGGTGGATTTATTTTAATTAGTATTAGTTGCTCATACGCAGTGGCGGTCGCCGAAGGCGGGGAGGAATTGTGGTATGTATGCAGTTCATACTAATGAAAAGTGCTCCTGTTTTTCTTTCGTATTCAAGACTTCTGTGTGTAATTATACTTTCTTTAGACTACAATGTATACTAAAGAAATGAGCAGTTGATAGAGTTGAGTTGAGGAAGTTGCTCTAACTTCCATTTGTAGAAGTCAAAGGTTACTGATTAACAAAGTATCTTTCTTTCGCCGCATAGAATGTCATATATCTATTCATATTAGTTCTTTATAACAATAAAAACATAGTATACAGGAATTCGAGTTTTGTCTAGTTGCAAGTTCGTTGATTAAACATTGCTTTACTAACTGGTAAAATAACTGATAGAAACTTGGTTATTATTTCTGGTAGTATTAATGGAAGAATTAAAAAAATGGCATGGAATTTGTTCAAAATGTTCAATTGTTACAAATTATAGCTACATAATAGTCCACCTCAAAATATAACGATTTATTCTTTACTCCACTTTCAGAAGTTCCGTATACAATTTTTAAACAGCAACACTAAAAATGCTAAATTTATTGAATTAAATCTGTTTGGCTTACCCAATAAGGATCACAGAACAAAGTGACACAGCCTTTTTTATAAAAAATGTCTTAACTTATAAATAACTTAACAGAATAAAGTCGCACTATACCCATAAGTATACCACTATCGCTAAAAAAAGTTGGAAAGAGACAAGAAATCGCAATCCGTCTGTATTTACGTGAAATAGTGCCTCGGATTTCAAGATATTATTCTGAAATTTGGCATACATCTTTTCCTCTTTAAGAAGCTACACATATGTTAGAATTGATATCGGACCACTATAGCATATAGCTGCCATACAAACTGAACACTCAAAATAAAGTTCTTGTATGGAAAACTTTTTTATTGTAGGAGTTATAAGCACGAAATTTGGCGCGAACGATTAACAAAGGTAGTGATACAATCTTTGAAAAAATCTTTAAGATCGGATCACTATAGCATATAGCTGCCATACAAACTGAACACTCAAAATCATGTCCTAGTATGGAAAACTTTTTCATTTGACGAGATATCTTTACAAAATTTGGTAGGGATTATTTTCCAATTCAATGAAGCATTCTCTGAAGAAATTGATCAGATCGAATAACTAAAGCATATAGCTACCCTACAAACTGAACGATCAAAATCATATTGTTGTATGAAAACTCTAGTATTTGTGAAAGGTATTATAGCTTCTGTGCCGCCGAAAATAACTGTTTTTCTTGCTGAAATATGTTTTTAGCACTTGCACTCTAAATACCATTTTAAATCCGAGCTCATCATTAAAGCCTGCTGATTTTTACATACACCACTTTTTCCCATACACCACTTCATACCAAAAACATTTATTTTAAAGTAAATTTGAATATATTTTAATTTAATTATCTGCAGCGTTGAAATTATCTCACGTGCTTTTTTAATGCGCATATTTTGATTGCAGATTTCCAAATTAATTCCGCACACCGATGCCGTGCGCGATTTACAGCATAAACAGTCAAAGCTGGCGCTGATAGCAGTGACAAGGGCAACGTTTACATTTGGCGTTAATACCTGATTAAGTGCACCAACATGGCAGGAATAAACAAACAAATAACGGTATGCGCACAACAACGCACTTAGTAGAGGCTTTTACTCTTTCATTCAGCAAACACACACAGTTAAGCACACACACACACAAATAGATGTGGTAGATATGGCAGAAACAAGGTCAGATATGGCGGTTATCCTTTAGTATATATAGAAATATGTATGCAAAAGCGTAGCTACACAAATAGCACACACGTATAATAACAAATACGGTAAGCTGAGCTTATATTATTTGCATGTGTGTGTGCACTTCTGCACGTGTACAAAATTGATTTAGTTTGACTGCAAAGCTGGATCTACCGACTTTAAGCGCCTTATTTGTACACATACTACTTATACACCCACATATGCTTGTGTGTGTGTGCAAAGGTTGTGCAATGCAGCTGTTAACTTATGTGTGTCACGTGAGTGTAGCTGAGAGTCTTATTGTCAGTTGTGACATTGCCAATAAGATTATTTAATTTAACATTTGATTAAGCAGTCACTTATTGTCATTTGTGTTGACACATTTGTGAGTGTGCGTTAGTTGGGATGGCGGGGCAGAGAGTTATCTCTAACAGTTTCGAAGCCAGCTGCCATTGACATCAAACTCATTGTCTGCTGGCAAACTTATGCTTATTTGCACGAATAACTGGACACCCGAAACATTTCTATTCCAATAGATGTTTTCCAATTGCAAATATTTGAGTGAAGAGCACAGGCTTATGCACTTTACTGCTTTGTGTGGAAGTCAAATTGTTAGTGCGTTTGTAGGAAGTAAGATTATATTAGATTTTGGCAGAAATATTAGTAGAGCATATTTTGTATATTTGTAGTTGTTGGTTCACTTCGTTATCAGAAAGTTTGAGAAGGGATATTGTATGCTACTCTAAATAGCAAAATTGGGAATATGATATCAATAGTACGCTTACATAAAGATGCACAGTCAGTTTTTGGAACATAGTTTTAGCAAAACAGCAACCACCTACTCATGGAAGTCGCAACACTAAGTCTGGCCTTTTTCCGAAAATTCTCTCTGATTTTTTTATCTTAAAGATATATTTTTCCAATTTAATGGTTTGATAAAACAGCCTAGTTTTCTTACTTTGGGACCGTACCAATTATCCGAGAAAACAGTTAATAATAAAGAAAATAAAATATTAATGAAATAATAAATTTTCTCGATTTTCTGGTCAAAACTTATACTAAGCTTTGTGTCAATATCTTTTGTGGTACTTGATGTTCCCATATGAGTGATAAAATCAAATAGTCCACACGAAATGACGTCATTGCTGAGGACAGTCTTGAGCTGACAAAACCCCGGAACATAATAATATAATATGCCGATATTTTTAAAAGAATTGTTAGGATTTTTGTAAGAGTTAAAAAATTTAGGCGAAATTAACAATTGTCTAACATTTTCACAATATTTGAATAACGCATTGGTTGCTTGGATGATAGGACGGGTCAAAGGTATGGATTATTATAGGTAAGCGAACATCACATCGAGCCTACTAAGAACCTTTGAAAAACCTGACTGAGTTTGTTTTTTTTCTGTATATCTTGAGTTTAGTGACTTGGCTTCTTTTCGGTTGGAAGTCGTGGAAGAAATTCCCTAATGAACAATAAAAATCTGAACATTCATTGCTAGAACTTTCTTGCCCATAGTGAACCGAATGAAGTTTTCAACACTTCTTGCTCTTAGCAAAGTCAATATTCCTTCAATTTTAAGTTTTCTGACTATATACTGTCCAATAGGTACGAGTAACGAATAATATTATTTCGAATTTTGTGAATACTGTATGGATGAAGATGAGGCTAAATCTTCTAGGCATTATCTCCACTATTGCATGGCTTTTCCCAGACAGAGTTTGAAATATCTTGTTAGATATACCTTTGGTAAATCAAGCAAAGCAGTTTGGAATGATCTTAATAGCCTTAGTTAAATATCTGCTAAGCTTTACAACCCTTCAAACATCTTTAAGTAATAGAAGTACAATTTTTGGATTTTTTGTGTTGTACAAAAGATGGGTATTTGTCCTAGTGAGATGCATCGGTTTTGGATAAACTCGGCGACCTGACCTAGTCAATGCCAAATGAATTCTACCTTGTACCTATAGACAAGGCGTGGGGGGATAGTGATCTCTTCCTTTAATTTCTTCCCTCCTTCCCCTCCTAAGACCATATCATACATCTATATTCATAGCTGCCTAAAGTTAAATTCTTCAATGCGTGAGTACGAAGAGCTTGACAAGTTGGCCGACAGGGGTAATGCTCGTGTCTAAGAGAAAATTTCAAGACCGGAGCATTCTCTTATAGAGCCCCCAGAAGTGATCTAGTGACAGATGCCCAGAACATAGAGCACTTAAATTGTGAAGGGAACACTTCTTCAGCCTGATGAACGGCAGTGAAAGCATAATACCAAGAGATGGTGGTCCCAGTTCCCCAATTTATGACGATGGAGTAGATGTTCCGTTGCCCGACCACGAAAAAGTTAGCAATTACCCATCGGAAGAACACCAAAGAGGCGGAGTTTGATGCGTTGCCGGCCGGTGGAAAAGAACTGACTAGGTGCATGCATCAGCTTCTTTGCATTATCAACATCGCCTTTAAGATTCTATCGAGTGCAATGTTTGAAAGATAAAAAGCCACCGTCAACAAATTCACTGTTTGAACCTTATCAGCGTGGCTTAAGGCCTGGAAAATCAACAATTGACCAGATATTCATGGGGAAGCAAAGAAATTGTAATTGCTAGATTCTTAAATCGTAAGTGAGACCGATGAAACTTTTCAAAAAATATGACACTTTTTTATGAATTTGGGTGATTGCTAAAAAAAAATATGAAATTTTAAGGTAAAACAAATTTGAAGCAGAATTTTTAAAGCACCCTATATTACAGGCAGCCCGCATAATTACTTCAATATGCTTTGGTTAAAAAAAAAGTAAAGAATAATATGGAAAATGCAACATATTTGAATGCTAAAAAATCTATAAATATTCAATGGACACGAAATATTTTTTATGCCGTGAAAACAACTGCTGTTTTGAAATATTTTCTTCCCAATAGCAGTAATACTTAACAATAAAACTAACCCATTTTTTTTTCTAATTCTACTAAACTTTTAATTTTCTTTTTTCACACTGAATTAGTATTACGACCAAAAATTTGTATACACTTTTCCAATTATCTCATCAGCTATTCGAACTAAATAACTTTTTACAGTTACTTTGGAATGTTATGTGTACATGTAAGCGCTTTTAATTGGTTGAATCTACAAAACAGTGTGAGAACTGGCTCAGGTGACGTGGAATATAAAATTAGAGGCGTTAGAAAAAATTATAGTTTAAATTAGAAATTAATTCCACAGACATACTACTGCAGTTTTACTATATACAGTTAACATCTGTAACTATCACGTGATGTTAGTTGCTTCAGTTGAGTTGTAATTAAAAACAGAAGCATAGCAATAACAGTTGAAGCAAAAAAATAAAATTTAAATAATTGTGTGAAAAATGTGGCAGAACAAAAATAAATGCAAAATTCAACAGAAATCCAGTGCAAAGTTTAGTGCTCACAAACAACAATTAAATTAGCAAGAAGAGCGGCTGCTGACGGCGCCAACGGTCGATAATTATTGGCCTAACTCGCATGGCTGATTCGCAGAACGACAAAGGCGCAACTCATGCACACACTGATATAATATATACACACATAAATACATACATACACGCAACTATATAGTATAAGTACATACAAGCAAGGCCATTGCATTGTTGTGCCACAAAAGGCAACAACGCCAGTCAACCGCGAAGATGACAACGCTTAATTCCTAATTATGGTGACAGATAATTAGCGTGTCAATTTGTAAGCGGCGCAGCAATCTAATTAACAGCAATGGAAAGACAGCCAAGAACAACAACAACAGCAACATGTGCTAAGATGCGATGAGCTGTGAAAAGCAACAGCAGCAAGAAGAGATGTGATGTAAGGAATGTGAGAAAAGGTGTGAAAGGGTGGAAAGGGTTAGAAGCCATGAGGATATGTTTGAGAGAGAGAGAGAAATATTGAATTATTTTTAAAATACAAAACTATATATATATGCATATATTTAATTTCAAAGCACTCCATATGCCTCAACCCACTAACATGATTACATCCAGTATTTTTATATGCCCTCTACTAACACTGTTTTTATTGTTGCAGCAGTAAAATGAGATACTATACTAGCATAAATATAAAATTCCATATTTATGTGCCGACATAGAATTGCGCAAGAAAACATCCTTCGCCTGCAGCATGCGAGTGAAAAGTAAAATCAAATTACTCCAAGTGACAATATCTCATGATCCATTCCGTTATAAGTGCAAGTGTGGAAAAGTGAATTTTTCAAGCTTAGCTATGAATAAATGTATCACACACATACACATATGAGCTAAGACGGAGTAGACTCGTATGAGTAACGAGTAACGACGGGGTGCCCTATATATTTTTCAAATATTACGTATACGCCTCAACCAACAAAATTATATGCAGGTACAGTGGGGTTTGGTAATGAAATGTGTGTAAAAATTTTTAAATTTTTGAAAAATAAAAAATAAATTAACTTTGACGTTAAATAATTCGTAAATTTTTAATACTTTTTATCAAAACAAAAAATTTAAGGTCTTTAAAAATTTATTTCATTACCACAATATTTTAAATTTTTTATATATTTAGTTTCGTAAACACTTAAATTTTTCATACAAGATTTTTTTTTTAATTTTTACACTCCTGTTTTTTTCTAATTTAAAAATATATCGATTTTTCAGTTGCGTAAAAATTTTAATTTTTTGTTTTAAAAAATTTAAGAAAAATATTTCTCACATCCGTTTTTTTTTAATTAAAAAATATATCGATTTTTGTTTAGTTTCGTAAACATTTTAATTTTTCATACTTAAAATTTTTTTACAATTTTCACACTCCTGTTTTTTAATAAAAAAAATTATATCTATTTTTTTTTAGTTTGGCAAAAATTTTAGTGTTTCATACTTATTTTCTTTTTCAAAAATTTTCACTTCCCTGCTATTTTTTATCAAAAATATTTCGATTTTTTTGTTTCATAAAAATTTTAATTTTTTATATTAATTTTTTTTCCAAATTTTTCACACTTTTGTTTTTTTATTTAGAAAAACATATCAACTTTTTAATGTCGTAAAATTTTTAATTTACCATTTCAAAATTTTTTTACAAATTTTTCACACTTCTGTACCACTGTACATCATGCCAAGTATCTACGCCGCCACTGTAAATTCCTTTATAACTCTGCTGTTACTAAGCCAAACAAATTGCTACGCACAATTTTCCAACTATACTACTTTAGCGCGCTGCACGCTCTACATATTTCTATGCTTTCATAGACTTTTGCTTCTTTTGCTCTTTCTCTACTACGCTAGCTACACTTATCTTAGCGCCGTAAGTGTGGCAATATTCACAGCGCGAGTTCATTAAATTCCAACAAAATGATAAATTTACTGTCGCGTCAGCCGAGACAATTATACATATGGATACACATACATAGTTTGTTTGTATGTCTATGTACGCGTTGGTGTGGGTTAAAAATGTTGAAAGAACACCAAGACTCTTAGTAAACGTTATGCTAGTAACGCCAGGCAAAAATTTTAATAAACTCCAAGTGGCTTACGCAGCTATATTAAATATGTTGCTTTGAACGTGTTATCATCTATAGATATTGCGCAGTTATGTATAAGTTAAGATTACATTTTATATTTATAAGGGAAAAGTCGGCTATACTCGCATAAATTAATAATTTTGTTCGAGGCGAACTTCTAGGAAATATATAAGTGCTTCAGATAATGTCATACCTTTTAGCTGCGTAAAAAGGAAAAAAAATTTAATATTGTGATTTGTAATTTTCACACCAAAAAATTTTGTCACGTAAGCTTTGCTCTTATTCTAGTTCATACTCTGATAAATTCATAGATTAATATCATATCATTAAAGCTCTAACCGAAAATTGTATCAAAAATAGTTATTTCTGCTATATATTTTTTCACAGAGCATTAATTTCTACTACTTTGTCATTAAATTCTCTTATAGAGTGCAAATCACACATCGCCCGCCATGGCGTATACGCAACTCAATTTATTACAATTTTAACTAATAAATGAGCATTAAAAACTAAAAGTGCTTGACCGTCTTGTCACCTACAGGTTACAACAATTAATTTTTATTAGTTTCATTAAAGCAATTTATATTTTTTTTAGAACTAATGGCTGCACACAAATGCAACACGAACTCAACTCAACAAACATTACCTCCTTCTGATACTTAATTGTACTCTTGCATGTTGCGCATTTGCTCTGCTTATAACTTTTGACATGTTTACTGTTTTATTGGCATTATTTCTTTTATTGACCGCTGGCACTTCACCACCAGCAAATACTTTGCGGCAGTTTTTAAAGTAATCAAGTATCATGTCATTTGTTTCGTGTTAAAAAAGTAGTTCTGAAGTTCTGCCATCAGTGTTAATGCTTCGAAGCTATTAAAAGCTGATTAGCTATCTACAAAACTGTGTCTCGATAGTGCAAATTACGATATATCTTGCATTACACAGCTTTGTGTTTAAACGAGCGGTAGCGGACCAAAATATAATTAAAGCACATGACTGTGAGGTAGCAATTGTAATAAGGATTTAGCAGAAACTAAGCAGCTCCCACATATTACCAAAAAATTTGAATTTGGTAAAAATATTGTGTGGTAAAAAATCAATGTGATTATAGCTGGACACAGATATGTCACAGCAAACTGTGATTACAAAAATATTGTGGAATGTAAAAACATTTATGCAAAGATTGTTCACACCTCAGCAGAGTGGGTGTGGAGTAAGCCGAGAGATAAATTGTACTTTTACCGGGCACAACAGAACCTTTCTGAGGCAAGTTGTACGTGGGAGTAGCAGAACTTCTGCTGACGGAAATCACCTCCGTTAGAAAGACACTACAGTTGTCTGGCCTGAAGCTAGGGTTAAAGGAGAGTATCAACCATATGATCAAAATTGATTCGGAATATATGCAATATCCAATTCTTCCAATAACTACCGACCCATAACTGCCTTACTAGTATTAAAAATGGACATCGAGCCAAGAAAGGCAGGTCAGCCGACTCACTGCAGGGAGCAGGAAATTTTAATTTAATTTTGCGGTAACCAAATTGAGCGGCTGCTTGCAGTAAATTGCCGATTATAACAGAGCAGCATAATTCAGTGGTGAAAATGAGTGTGCGTGCGTATGTGAATGTGCAAGTAAATGAGCGACCAACGCGGCAGCCGCGAAGATGACGTAAGCGTACGACTCACGCGCGATTGTTTTCGCAATTTTTAAGCGGCTACTTAAAAATCCGTTATAAGCTTGAGCTCGAGGTGATATTTCTGACAGCTGCTCGCAAAATTGGCGGCCAGCGGCTTGATTGTCCGGTTGGCTAGCCGCTTAATGAACTTATTGCCTGCGCTGCCGATGGCATGTTAACAGCTCGGTTGAGAGGCTTAATGCGCCGCCGTATGCAAGCCTCTACATAAGTATGCATGTGTGTGTATGTGCCTGTTGGTAGGTTTCACTGTGAAATATGGCTTGCCTCTTAGGCAGACTGTCTACTGCTGCGCTAACGCACTTTGCTTGATTGTTAAGCAATGTTAATTATATAATTTCATTTAACGAGCCAGTTCTGTACGAACGAACGGCTGCTGATAATGGCTGCAGTGGCAGGACGACGGCTCGCGTATGCGTTATACATAATCCGGCTGGCATGCGGCGGCAGGAGGGGCGGGTGAGCGGCGGCATAGCGGTAGAATTTGTAAACTGTAATTAAAATTTGCGAGCTCAACGAAATGTAAGAATGTATGTGTGTGTGCAGCAGCATGTTGCGTGAGTGTGTGTGTGTATATGTGAATGTCCTCACTTATATTTGCTTGCTAGTGGACGAAGTGTTAAATTTGCTTTAAACGAATTAGTTTTACTTACAGCTGGTTATTGTAATTGAATTGCCCTTTAAACGTACCTGAAACTGAAAAAAAATATATGTGTGAGTTGTTATGTATATTAAGATATGAGTTTTATGAAAAAAAAGTTTAAAATGTGTGGGTTTTGATTTCTTTGAACGATTCCAGTAATTTTGATGTCAAAGATGCGACAAGCTCTGGAAGCCTCAAAGTCGAAAATAACTTAAAATAATGGAAACCGACGAGGCCGACCATCATATAAGCACCATTTCGATTTCTCAGAGATTTTTGATTTTTAGAAGCCAGAGAAAACTGTTTGTAGCAATTTAAGTAAAGTCCTGTCTTTGGATAACTTCGATGACAACCAATCCGAACCTTAACACTCAAGTGGGGATTAGATAACCGAACAACAGCAACCACAACAAGGTTTTTATGGACTGCCTTTGAGAAATTATCTTCAAAATGTATTGGTGTATATTTCAACTTAATTGAATCGTTCTAACTACGCAAAAAAAAATATATTTAAAACAAATATTGTAACTTCTAGTCTGCATTCTAACAAATCATTTTTTTTTTTTTTTTTTTTTTGCGAGCTTTTAATACCATATCTTGAGACTAAGAGTTGAATTTTTTAAATGCCCCTAAATGTAGACTACAACCTCGTATCGCACATCGGCCAGAAGTGTCCTGGGAAGCAGGACAGCAGTAGAAAGTGTTGGCAGAAGTAAGCTACTTCACTTCTACGGGGTGCCAGGCCACAAAGGCATCAGGGCAATGAAATAGTGGAGATTGCCAAGAATGGTGTGCGGCTAATATCCGAAAACGTGATTAACATTGTGAATTGCATTGTCTATACGATTCTCTGGACAGAAATACGGCAAAGAAAATCAAAGCCCGTTGGAACGAGTTATCTGCAGCAAGACTGCAAAAGCCATGTGCAAAACGTTAGATCCTATTGGCACTCGATAGAAGAGACTTTGGATTTATAATGGAAATACTAACTGATTACTGCCTGATAGGGACACACGCTTGTAGAATGTGGCTGACAGATTGAGAAGGAAAAAAAATGGAGCATCTCTTGTGCATTGGCAAGACTACGCTGTAAGCATCTGAGGTGACCTTGGCTAGACTGGAAGAGGTATCGGAAGTGAGGCTGTTGAAAGTCAAGCCCAGGCATCCTAAAGGATGACTATTCCTCATGGATATTATAACGGAACTTCAACTGTTATCGCAAAGGACCAAAAATGTTCTATGCATGACTTATTGGCCTTCTAGACTAACCTAACCTAAGGAAAAATTAGTCAACATTTTTACCAGACAAACTTTTTTTTACTAAGGGTCGGCCAATAACCATTTACACTCTTGGACACAGCGTTGTATTTTTTAAATGCCCCTAAATGTAGACTATACTTTTCTAATTCTTTTACTATTTTTTAAATCTCCTCGTATTTTGATCTTAGCTAGCAGCTTATTGAAAGACAGATTAAGGCAGACTTGTTTTTTATTACAACTCTATATATCGAAATTTGTGATTCCTTATTCATTTAGTTGAATACTTCGAGTATTCCTAGTGCTTTATTTACTTCTGGAAAAGAATATGTAACAAACAGCCATTTTTAAAATTCTTCTTTATATTCAAGTTACCATTAACAATATATATAATGTGTTGTTATATTTTCCCATAGTAAATAAACACTTAAAAGTTGAAAACTTAACACTTTCAACTGCAAAAAGATACTTGGCACCTAAACAAAGGGAAAACATACTCAAAATTTTGCCAGAAGCGCCCTGAAAATTCACAGAAACGACAGTCAAGTAATAAATAAACAAAAAGGTGGTGATACACAGCTCAAAAAAAAAAAATTTATTGAGCTGACAAAAGCAATCCAGAAATATGAGGTAATATTAGCAAAACCAAAAATTTCGCAGTTTCCACGACAAAAGATGAGAAATTGAACAATGAAGCTGAGCAATAAGTCTAGATATGGCTTCAAACGAGGTTCGTAGAACAATAAATTGACTTACATATATCTATATCTACATAACTTTGAGAGTATTCTGTGACTTAACACGCTTCCTTCAATTTATATAGGCACCGCTGTGATACTACCTTATACTTTTATGTCAATTATATATATTTTTGCTTTTTTGTGCCTCGCTGCTTGACACAGAATAATGTTGATTTCCCTGCAACTTATAATCAATTCAATCAACTATTTGTACTGTTATTGCCATTGCGTGTGCTTTGTGGCATTTGGAAATGTTGAATATTTTCAATTGATTGCACTCAAAGCACTCGTGGCACGCACTTTTGCACTTGAAGCACTTCAATATAGTTAATTACTCTTATTGTTGACAATGAGCATTGGTACTTGCAACGCTCTGTGTATTTGAGTACATACTACCTGTATGCAAGTTAATATTTATATAGCGGTATAATTAATTGTGGTGCGGTGCGTAAATTCTACGTGGAAAGCAGGAAGAGTATGGAGTGCTGATGAGTGCATATTACTTATACGCCATGGCATAACATTTTAGGACGGTAAAGTAATGCAAAGCAGGAAAAAAGTAGAAAGTGGTATTTAAGGTATGAGTATAAATATTTTTTAGTCTTTATTAATTTGAGAAACAGAATTTAGAGACAAATGAAGTCGAGCAGTGTAGACTTACAGCAAACTACAAATTGGAAAAAGAGAAGTTCGGTCATAAGTGTACATAATTGTAGGTGAATTTCAAAGGTTATAAATCAAATTTCATGCAAGTATGTATGCAGAGCAAATTACAGTCATGAGAATATGCTAAACAAGTTTTTTTTATATTAAAATTAGCAGCACATAAAAAATTTTAAACATGAATACTCAGTATTGATTGCAGTTGTGATTACAAAAAAATTTTTCCTTGCCATATTAATACATAACCATTACACACTTCCAGCTGTTCCTTTTTTATGCAACTTTATTGGTATTGCCACCCTTTTTACTTTAACAGCTAATTTAATAATTAACGGTATATAAATGCGTATAATAAAATTGTTTAATTTAACCAAAATAGAAAAAAAATTATCAAGCTTTTTTAAGTCAGAAGGCATAAAACCTTTTGAAGCACACCAGGTGGTCTACAAAGGCAAAACATACAATGTCACTCAAAAAATACGAAACTTTCAACAAAAAAATATTATTTTTTAAACATATTTATATATTAGCAAGTCAGATGTATGGTAATTTATATGATCTATTGCAGTATGACAGCTGTATTTTGTACTCTATGTGACAAGAATGTCTCAATGTTTTTCGAAATCATATAGTTGCCTTTGAAAAATATATACGATGCTTAATGCTTTTCACAGAAAGAGAAACAGAATTTTTTAATAAGATAGTAATGTACTGTGCCGAAAAGTAATGATTATTGAAAGAATATTTATTTGTATCAATGTAACTAAAGTAATTATTCATAGTATTTATTGAAAATATTATTTTTAAATGTTTTATAAAGTAATGATTACCCAACTTTTATTAAAAAATAATTAATTACAGCAAGAAAAAGTAATGATTACATAATTTTGATTAAAATTATTTGTGAGAAAAGGATTAATTACCTGATTTTTATCGAGAATAATGTATTTATAAATTTTTTGAAAAGTAATGATTACTTAATTATGTTTTTCATTATTTATTGTATATGATTACAACATTTTAATTGAAAATATTTATTTATTATGTAATGATTACTTAATTTTTATTACAAAATAATCAATTACAGCATAAAAGAGTAATGATTACATAATTTTTATTAAATATACTTTTTTTTGTTATGAGAAAGGAATTAATAACTTAATTTTTATTTTGTTTTATTTGTAATGTTTTCAAAGAGTAATGATTACATCAATTTTATAAAAAAAATAATTCGTTACAGTGCAAAAAAGTAATGATTATATAAATTTCATAAAAAAAATTAATTCATTATAGCGCAAAAGAGTAATGAATACATAATTTTAATAAAAACATTTATGTGTAATGTGAAAAAAAATAAATTATAAGTTTTATATGGAAAATAGTTTATTTATAATCTGCAAAATATAATTATTACTTAGTTTTTATAACTTCTTTTAAATACATTTATAGAGTAATGATTACTTAATTATGTTTTTCATTATTTATTTTATATGGTTACAATATTTCAATTGAAAATATTTATTTATTATGTAAAAAGAAATGATTACATAATTTGTATTAAAAGTAATTATTTGTAATGTGAGCAAAGGTGTGATTACTTGACTTTTGTCGAAAAGAATATATTAATTATGTCTTCAGAAAGTAATGATAACTTAATTTGTAATGAAAAATATTGATTACATAGTCTTAAAGAAAAGCAATTTATTTATAATGTAAAGCGGTAATGATTACTTTTACTTATTGAAAAATATGTATATTTGTGCGAAGTGAATTATTAAATAATTTTTATGAAAACATTTTTTATAATATAAAAAGTGTAATGATTACCTGTATTTACTTAAAAGTAATTAATTAGAATGAAAAAGTAATGATTGCATATTTTGAATAAAAACGTATTCGCTTGTTATATGTTGTAACAAAATTAATGTCCATAACGTAACAAATGTAATGATTAATTAATTTTTACTAAACAAATGTAGGACAATAATGATTCCTTTCTTTCAGTAACAAGCTAAATATTTATGTCGTGCAAAAATTATAAATACTTTAATTAAAAAAAAAAATAGTACTGTAAATAAGTAAAGATTGCATAAATTGTATTTAAAATATTTATTTATAATGTGAAAAAGTAATGATTACTATTTTTAAAATAAGAAAATTCTATTTCTAACGTAAAAATGTTATTAGATTACTTAATTTTTACCAAAAAATAATCACTCAAAATCCCAATTATCGTGTACGCCACTGTAATTGCCCACAATTAACAACAGTAAGTAGACAAAGTGAAAAGCTTAAAAATTACATTATCCAAAAGCAATAGTTACAACAAAAAGCCGCACAACTGCAATTAATTACATTACATTTGTAAAAAATTACATTGAGTACAAACTCACGCTGAGCTTTGCTTTCTGACATTGTGTTGTACATTATATACAAATACATATACATTAATAGTTATACACATGTACTTAACGCTGCTTTGAGTAAAAACGTCATTAAATCAAACGTAATGCACGCACACTCGCGCACAAAAGTTATGCACCAACAAGCAGCTGATGTAATGCGCTTTACATGCACACACACACACACACACAGACACCCAAACACTCAGAAAAAAGTAACGCAAAAAAGCTACAAGTATTTATGCAATTTTCACAACAATGCAGTGGCACGAGGCCAAAGCGGCTATTCATTAAACGCCGCGCAACGCGCTCTGCTCGCATAGTTATGTTTTAAGCACGCGCATGTATGGGTGTGTGTGTTTTCGCAGCCGTATGTAAATACTCATTAAGTTATGGCATTACTTGTCAACAGGCAAAAAGTATTAGCACGCAGTTCAATTTAATTAATCATTGGCAAATTAAGCCGCTTAACAACGTTGTAAGCATTTATTAGTGAAACACCTTCATAAAAGCATGTCAAATCCTGCTACAATTTAATAAAGTGATAAAAGTAGACGTGATTAAAACATAGGAATTAACTATAAGCATAATTGCATTGATATTTTGATTTACATTTTCTGTAGTTGGGAAAATCAGTTTATGAGAAAAGCAAAGAAAAAGTATGTGAGGCGGAAGCTGGAAACTTTTAAGAGGGTATTCTAGTCTAGAAGCATGAATTTCAGGTAATTTTTAAAGTGTCGAAAAAAGGCAATTAATGTTTTTACTATCCATTTTTTATTAGTTATTTATTAGTTTTAGAAGAGTAGAGAAAAAAATTAAAAACTAAAAAAAGTAAAAGATTTCAAAAATTGTGAGCTGACGAAGTGGGGGGTCTCTAGAAATTTCCACGTGACCATACCCATGATTTCAACCCTCCTAGTTATCTGAAACCAAAAAAAAAAAGAGATTATTAATCTAGAATAATGTCGCAATGGCCGGAACTACGGAAAAGGGAAAAGTGGGAAAAAAAATTTTCACAAAATGGCGACTGCCTAAAAAAAAGTTTCTTTGGATCACTTTTTCAGACTATTTCGAATTTTTTAATAATATTAAAAATAAAAATTTGGGGATGGGGCTAGTTCCAACAATAGAGAAGCCTATAAAGAAGACTCTATAAAAATTTCAAGTAAATCGGTCTAGTATAACCTGAGAAATCGTGGGTATCGTTCCGAAAAAGTCAGTTTTGAGAAAAACGCGTTTAAAGTTTCGCGTTCCGGCAGAACCAGTTTGGATGCCGGGTCAGAAAACTGTCCATATCTCCGAAAATAATTTGAAAAATCCTCTTGTACACATATTCTTAAATAGTTAAACTTTGAAATATAAAAAAAAAATCGATTTTCTTAAATTTTTAGACTACAGTACCCCCTTAAGGCATTTTGAATATTTATATAAAAATTTAGAGCTTAGCTTATCCTTCTAAGTATCTAAGTGAGCTGCAAAATTATTTTACTCAAATAGTATTACATTTACATAACATATTCTTCTTCTTTACTGGCGTAGACACCGCTTACGCGATTATAGCCGAGTCAACAACAGCGCGCCACTCGTTTCTTCTCTTCGCTACGTGGCGCCAATTGGATATTCCAAGCGAGGCCAGGTCCTTCTCTACTTGGTCCTTCCAACGGAGTGGAGGTCTTCCTCTTCCTCTGCTTCCCGCGGCGGGTACTGCGTCGAATACTTTCAGAGCTGGAGTGTTTTCATCCATCCGGACAACATGACCTAGCCAGCGTAGCCGCTGTCTTTTAATTCGCTGAACTATGTCAATGTCGTCGTATATCTCGTACAGCTCATCGTTCCATCGAATGCGATATTCGCCGTGGCCAACGCGCAAAGGACCATAAATCTTTCGCAGAACCTTTCTCTCGAAAACTCGCAACGTCAACTCATCGGTTGTTGTCATCGTCCAAGCCTCTGCACCATATAGGAGGACGGGAATTATGAGAGACTTATAGAGTTTGGTTTTTGTTTGTCGAGAGAGGACTTTGCTTCTCAATTGCCTACTTAGTCCGAAGTAGCACCTGTTGGCAAGAGTTATCCTGCGTTGGATTTCTAGGCTGACATTGTTGGTGGTGTTCACGCTGGTTCCAAGATAGACGAAATTATCTACAACTTCAAAGTTATGACTGTCAACAGTGACGTGAGTGCCAAGTCGCGAGTGCGACGACTGTTTGTTTGATGACAGGAGATATTTCGTCTTGCCCTCGTTCACTGCCAGACCCATTTCTTTTGCTTCCTTGTCCAGTCTGGAGAAAGCAGAACTAACGGCGCGGGTGTTGAGGCCGATGATATCAATATCATCGGCATACGCCAGCAGTTGTACACTCTTATAAAAGATGGTACCTTCTCTGTTAAGTTCTGCAGCTCGAACTATTTTCTCCAGAAGCAGGTTGAAAAAGTCGCACGATAGGGAATCGCCTTGTCTGAAACCTCGTTTGGTATCGAACGGCTCGGAGAGGTCCTTCCCGATTCTGACGGAGCTTTTTGTGTTGCTCAACGTCAGTTTACACAGCCGTATTAGTTTTGCGGGGATACCAAATTCAGACATCGCGGCATAAAGGCAGCTCCTTTTCGTGCTGTCGAAAGCAGCTTTGAAATCGACGAAGAGGTGGTGTGTGTCGATTCTCCTTTCACGGGTCTTTTCCAAGATTTGGCGCATCGTGAATATCTGGTCGGTTGTTGATTTACCAGGTCTAAAGCCACACTGATAAGGTCCAATCAGTTTGTTGACGGTGGGCTTTAATCTTTCACACAATACGCTCGACAGAACCTTATATGCGATATTGAGGAGGCTAATCCCACGGTAGTTGGCGCAGATTGTGGGGTCTCCTTTTTTGTGGATTGGGCATAGCACACTTAAATTCCAATCGTTGGGCATACTTTCGTCCGACCATATTTTGCAAAGAAGCTGATGCATGCACCTTATCAGCTTTTCGCCGCCGTGTTTGAATAGCTCGGCCGGCAATCCATCGGCCCCTGCCGCTTTGTTGTTTTTCAGGCGGGCAATTGCTATTCGAACTTCTTCATAGTCGGGCAATGGAACGTCTGCTCCATCGTCATCGATTGGGGTATCGGGTTCGCTTTCTCCTGGTGTTGTGCGTTCACTGCCATTCAGCAGGCTGGAGAAGTGTTCCCTCCATAATTTAAGTATGCTCTGGGCATCGGTAACTAGATCACCTTTGGGGGTTCTACAAGAGTATGCTCGTGTCTTGAAACCTTCTGTAAGCCGCCGCATCCTTTCGTAGAATTTTCGAGCATTACCCCTGTCGGCCAACTTATCAAGCTCTTCGTACTCACGCATTTCGGCCTCTTTCTTTTTCTGTCTACAAATGCGTCTCGCTTCCCTCTTCAACTCTCGGTATCTATCCCATCCCGCACGTGTTGTGGTCGATCGTAACGTTGCGAGGTAGGCAGCCTGTTTTCTCTCCGCTGCGACACGACACTCCTCGTCGTACCAGCTGTTCTTCTGCACTTTCCGGAAACCAATGGTTTCGGTTGCAGCTGTACGTAAGGAGTTTGAAATGCCGTCCCACAGTTCCCTTATACCGAGTTGTTGACGAGTGCTCTCAGAGAGCAGGAGTGCAAGCCGAGTAGAAGACGTTCGGCTGTCTGTTGTGATTGCAGCTTCTCGACGTCGAACCATCCTTGTGTTTGTTGGCGTGCGTTTTTTGCTGCACAGAGGCGGGTGCGTATTTTGGCTGCAACAATATAGTGGTCCGAGTCGATGTTAGGACCTCGGAGCGCACGCACATCTAAAACACTGGAGACGTGTCTTCCGTCTATCACAACATGATCGATCTGGTTGGTGGTTTTTCGATCTGGAGACAGCCAGGTAGCTTGATGTATCTTCTTATGCTGGAATCTAGTGCTACAGATAACCATATTTCGGGCCCCGGCGAAGTCGATCAGCCTCAGCCCATTTGGGGATGTTTCCGCGTGGAGGCTGAATTTACCGACCGTAGTGCCAAAGATACCTTCTTTGCCCACCCTGGCATTGAAGTCGCCAAGCACGATTTTGACATCGTGGCGGGGGCATCTCTCATAAGTGCGCTCCAAGCACTCATAAAAGGCATCTTTGGTCACATCGTCCTTCTCTTCCGTCGGGGCGTGGGCGCAAATCAGCGATATGTTGAAGAACCTCGCTTTGATGCGGATTGTGGCTAGACGTTCATTCTCCGGAGTGAATGATAGTACTCGGCGACGGAGTCTCTCTCCCACCACGAATCCAACACCAAACTTGCGCTCCTTTATATGGCCACTGTAGTAAATGTCACAAGGACCTACTCGTCTCTGTCCTTGTCCCGTCCATCGCATTTCTTGGACGGCGGTGATGTCAGCCTTTATCTTTACGAGGACATCTACCAGCTGGGCAGCGGCACCTTCCCAATTAAGGGACCGGACATTCCAGGTGCATGCCCTCAAATCATAGTCCTTATTTCGTTTGCCATGGTCGTCATCAAAAGGGGGGGCTCTCATCCGAGGCTGTTTTTTCCTTTTCATTGGGGGTGTTTTTTTACGTGGCGGGTCCCGAACCCAGCGCACAACCCTATGCAGGGGATGTTTCGCCTTCTCACTTTAGCTCGCCTTCAAACGGATGTTCTTAGGCTACCCAGAGGATACTTGGTCAAAGACCGGAAGTCGTGAGCTGCTTGAGTCATATGTAAAAGAATCGTTTCTGGCCACTCCCAAGTGAATGGCGATCAGAGAACTTTCCTCACTTGCGTGAACTTCTACACATGACCCCATCCTCCAACACATAACATATTAGCAAATATTTTTATGTTTAACTTTAACTGAACATTACAAATTTAACCGAAATTTTAACCATAATTGAATTCAATTTACCGTTACAGAAGCGCCAGATCGCGAACAGCCGCACTTACATATGTATGTCATCATTAGGCCCATTGTGCTACTGGACGGCAACTAAGTTAAGCAAATCAGTAAATGTCTCTTAAGATGGAGCATTGGGAGCCGTGGAAGATATTCCGACTCATACTGCTGAAGGCTGGCTAAAGACAAAGTTCCAGCGTCTCATCATCCTACATGTGTGCTCGACATTCCGCCTTTACCAACTTTAAGAGCGTATGATCTTGAGTGCAGCTGCCCTCTGCAATATTAATAAGTTAAGCCTAGAAGTAGAAGCTGTTTTGGTCTGTTCAACATCATCAGAACTATCCCACAGTAACTTTTAGATACACCCTATGTTCCAATACGCTAGTGTTTCAAGACCTAGTGTTACAAGACCTGAGGTGTGGTATGTACCTTTAGCCTCAATTGCTTTAATCCTTGAAGAGCTGAATGGTCTGGGACAGCTCAAGGGAATGGTGTTTCTAACTGCTTCCGAGCGGGCCAACTCATCTGACTTTTCGCAATCTGTTCTTCTTATATGACTGAGTAGCGCCCACATGAGTTATCCATTATGTGTCTAATTATTGCTTGCTTGCATAACCTTTGGCGGTGACTCTTACTATAGACGCTCCATATTGCTGTTTAGAGAAAAAGCGCACTTGGCACCTTCTGTTGTACCAACAATTTCGGCGTGAAAGTCTAAATTGTAGTCATTAAGTTTGAAGATACTTTTTGCATATGGCTTTCTGCAAAAGAAACCAGCTCTTGTTCTTATTTCACACTTTGATCCCTCGGTGAATATGTAAACTTGGTCGATGGAACTATTGATCACAGAACCACTGGTACATTATTTTATACTGGGGAAACTTTTTCTCAGTTGCATGCCGATTTAGCCAAATGTCATTAACAAGGTCGAGTATTATGCGAAGTGACGCCGAGTCTGATTCGAAACGACTTAAACCAAGAGTCGGCTAGCCCTAGGCATTAAACTATACTTCACTTGAATAAAGATACTCGTATATGCATTGGATATCGAGGATGATCTACAAATCTAAAGAGTTTTCATCTTCCCATTTTTTAGTCTACATTGTGATTTCGAGTCTGGAATGAATGCGTTTCATACTTAAATATCCACCAAAATCATTTTAACGGACTCGCGAGAGATGTCGAGTTCTCTTGCCATCTCCTCAACACTAGCCTGTCGATTTTCAAGCACCTTATCCATGACTTTTCTAATATTATCTTCAGTTGAAAAGGTGGAAAGTCGTCTAAAACGAGGCATTTCTTCAGCGATCTCTCGACAAAATAATATTTTTTTTAAACCAGGGGAATTTTATTTCGATTTTCAGGTGTTTTTTTTATCGGAATTTATATTTACTTCAGTACTGATATACGATGTTAATTTTTCCCCTTACGAAAGGATACCGAAATTTTAATTCCAGGGTGTGCTAGATTCTTCTTGCAACTTCACGCCAAATTTAATTTTTATGCCAATTGTTTAAAACTTAATATCACAGGCGTAGTGAAACCTATTCTAGCTCTGATCTAAGACTTTCATTAAGCCTAATTATACTTTTAATCAGATAAATTGAATTAAGAAACCATCAGTAAGAACTTTATTCACAAACTTTCGATGCTACAGTATTTGGATTTATTCAGATCATGTAATATATGGAAATACTGAAACTAATTCCAATGAATCGTATTGAAATTCTAACGAAACTATTTTTAAAAGCCGGGTATCATATAAGAATATGTACCCCAAATTACCTATTTTTAGAACTCCAAATTGTCTTTAAATTTGTGCCTTGAAAAGCTTTTAATATTTATGACTGTCAATAGATGGATTTGTACTTAGAAATGAGATTACCAGATATGTATACCTTCATTAAAGAAAAATTAAAAATAATTTTCAAATATTTGCATAAATAGTATACTTTTTTGAAAAACACTCACTTAATAGTA
>CM050325.1:91066677-91114510 GCA_027475135.1 Bactrocera correcta
AGACACATTGTTCTATTGAGTAACGCTAGATTTTTCCAAAGCCTAAACTGTCAGCTGTCGATTTTTTTTTTAAGGTTTTCAAAACTCTACCACATAAATGGCGGCAAATTTAAATCTTGAGCTAATTTAAATATTTTTTATAATCATAATCCGAATAGTGGATGCCAGTGCAGCATAATGACTCGTTTGAGAAACTTGGATCGTCAGATTAGTTTAAGATTTATTGCTGCTTCTGATTAACTAAACATTTTTTGTTTTACTGTTGAGGCGAATACTTATGTATATTTTTATTTTTTGCTATGTAGTTTTTAATTAGGCAGCTAATTTTCAATTTTCAAAATTTCTACCGAAGTTTATCTAAAATACTGACAACAATTGAACTAAAATACTTTACAATAGAATCATATGTATATAATTATTTTCGCGCGTTCTTCATTGTGTCGTTAATTTCGGCACGATTTTTAAAAGCGTAAACGAATGCATAGTATTACGTGCAAACTCATAAGCCACAAATGCTACCCGACCGTAAGTCTTCGGCGTTTCCAGACGCGCGTAGTAGTTGAGCATCTCCAGCACCAAAAGCAGTGGAAGACGTTTGGTGATAACAGTTTTATTTTCCAAGCTAAAAAAACAAATGTAAACGGTATGACAAAACAATGACTTATAAACAGAACTTTAAAATTGTACCTTTCATGGATTGGCAACGAGAGCACTACGCCGGTAAGATATCCAAAATCGCGTGCCAGCACGAAAATTGAACTATCCTCATGGCGCATTTGTGTTGGATCCATGCACCACTTGAAGGCCTGCAATATAGAAATTAATTTAAACATACACCCCTGAGTAGGCAACAATGATGACGTTTACCATGCGCACCGACCAATGCGGATCCACGTCAATACGCAGCATGCCAAAATATATCAACACCGGCGAAATACTAAGGCAGCCGAGAAAGAGGATTGCCTTAAACTGACGAAGCTTATACAAGCTTTTGGAATATTTGCGCAATGTGTGCAACGTGAAAATAGTAAAAAAGCATGATAACAGACATTGATGTGGAAATTGTGCTGCCAAATAAATGCGACTTATTGACATGGCAGTGCCGCCTACTATAACCGTTAGTATACAAAATGCGCTCAAATATCGATTAGGCAATTTAAGGCGCTGCCAACAGGCGGGTAAAACCGCCAAAGCTATCAAGTAAAGAGTCGTGCTGAAGGACACCAAATGGCTCGAGGGAAAAGCTGCTGTCGTTTGGCAAGTGCCATGATATTGCTGTAACGCAGTCGTGTCATTATACTCACGTAGCCACCAGTAAGGGCGGTTTGCCGGCGCAGACCTGGAAGTAATTAAAAATGTATCTATTGAAAACCTTATGCATATGCAACAAATACCATTTAATTAAAGAGGAGAGCACATTCATCACACCTAGCGCGCTTACAAGTAGCACCATAAGCTGTTGGTTAAATACACCTATCACTGGAATATAGATATCCAGTAACTTTGCTGGCGTCAAATGCTCGCTGAGCAGCAGCAATAACGGTCCGACTGGCGCAAAACTGTAAGAAAGTAAGTATGAGTAGTGTGGTTATGTAAAGTTTACATTGTGGCACTCCAATTTCCGTCCGATAGCGACGTGGACTTACAAATTTTGCACCCATTGTATAAGAAACAGCTCCTCATGGTAAAGTGTTGCTAATGGATTCACTAGTAATGACTCCAACATATTTTATTTATGTATATATTTTTTTTATCTTAAATTTTTGCTCTAAAATCACATTATTTATTACCTTTACTTGCTTGTCAACTATGTTACTATGGATTTTGTGCCGTGACATTTTAGGGACATGCGCATTGATAATTCTGTGTTATTGCTATAAGTAAAATGTTACTTTATTCCCACAAACGTCGTTTCCACGTAAAGGGAAGGAACTTAAATTTGTATCCGGCCAAGAACTGTCACCTCGGCAGTATTTTTATACTCTTACTTATGTAACCGAACATTTTATACTCTCGCAATCAAAGTAAGTTAGTAAGTGAAAAGATCAAAGGCCTTCATACTTCATATTAAACAGGAAAAAACTTTAACTTCGGTCGGCTACAATACCCTTCTTCTTCTTAATTTGCGTTGACACCGCTTACGCGATTATAGCCGAGTCAAAAACAGCGTGCCAGTCGTTTCTTCTTTTCGCTACGTGGCGCCAATTGGATATTCCAAGCGAAACCAGGTCTTTCTCCACTTGGTCCTTCCAACGGAGTGGAGGTCTTCCTCTTCCTCTGCTTCCTCCGGAGGGTACTGCGTCGAATACTTTCGGATTTCAGATTCACAGCCGCTGTCCCCCAATTCGCTTAACTATTTCAGTGTCGTCGTATATCTCATAGAGCTTATAGTTCCATCGAATGCGATATTCGCTGTAGTCAACGAGCAAAGTACCATAAATCTTTCGCAAAAGTTTTCTCTTGAAAACTCGTAACGTCGACTCATCAGATCATTCATCGTCCATGCCTCTGCACTATATAGAAGGACGGGAATTATGAGCGACTTATAGATTTTGGTTTTTGGACGTCGAGAGAGGACTTTTCTTCTCCATTGCCTACTTAGTCCGAAGTGCACCTGTTGGCAAGAGTTATTCTGCGTTGGATTTCGAGACTGACATTGTTGTTGGTGTTATTACTGGTTCCAAGATAGACGAAATTATCTATAACTTCAAAGTTATGACTGGCAACAGTGACGTGGGGGCCCAGTCACGACTTTGACGACTGTTTGTTTGATGGCAGGAGATATTTCGTCTTGCCCTCGTTCACTGTCAGACCCATTTCTTTTGCTTCCTTGTCCAGTCTGGAGAAAGCAGAATTAACGGCGCGGGCGTTGAGACCGATGATATCAATATCATCGGCATACGCCAGCAGTTGTACACTCTTATAGAAGATGGTACCTTCTCTGAGTTCTGCAGCTCGAATTATTTTCTCCAAGAGCAGATAGAAGAAGTTGCACGAAACGGAGTCGTCTTGTCCAAAACCTCGTTTGGTATCCAATGGCTCGGAGAGGTCCTTCGCGATCCTGACGGAGTTTTTGCTTTTGGTCAACGTCAGTTTACACAGCCATATTAGTGATACCAAACTCAGACATCGCGGCATAAAGGCAGCTTCTTTTCGTGCTGTCAAAAGGAGCTTTGAAATCGACGAAGAGATGGTGTGCGTCGATACTCTTTTCACGGGTCTTTCTGATGTGAGTTGTTGATTGTGCAGGTCTATACCCGCACTGATAAGTTTTAATTGGTTTGTAAACAGTGGGCTTTAATTTTTCACACAATACGCTCGATAGAACCTTTATGCTATGTGGAGGAGATTTATTCCACGGTAGTTGGCGCAGATTGTGCGATTTTCCTTTTTGTGCATTGGACAGAGCACACTTATATCCCAATCGTTGGGCATCCGTCCGACCATATTTAACAAAAAAATTTATGTTTGCTCCCTATCAGTTCATCATCGCCGTGTTTGAATAGCTAAGCCGGCAGTCCATGGATAGATGAAGTCATGTGTAGACAACACACACAAGTGAGAAAAGTTCTCTAATTGCTATTCACTTAGGAGTGGATAGAAGCGATTCCTTTACATATTGGTCAAGCGGTTCACGGCTATGCATGGTTAGTTTGAACATTGCGTTGAACAGTTATAGACGTGTAAACATGTAGTTCCCTAATGCCGAAATTCGCGCTATTTAAGTTTTCCTTCCTTAAAGGCAAACCCGCAAGAGAAACAAAGAAACGTTCCGTGAGATTATTGGTGATTTGGGGGATGGTACTCTGTCACTTCGAGCTGCGGAGGAATGGCTTCGACGATTCAGAGTGGGTGAAAATGACACTATGGATAAGGAAAATATCGAGTTAGACAGGCATGTGGCATCTCGGGACATCGCCCAGAAGATGGGAGTTCGTCACCAAACCATTTTAAACCATCTTCAGAAGGCTGGTTACACAAAAAAGCTTGGGTGCCGCATGACTTTACGCAAAAAAAACCTTCTGGACCGAATCAACGCCTGCGACATGCTGCTGAAGCGGAACGAACTCGATCCATTTTTGCAGTGGATGATGACTGACGACGAAAAATGGATTACGTACGACAATATCAAGCGAAAACGGTCGTGGTCGAAGGCTGGTGAATCGTCCCAAACAGTGGCCAAGCCAGAATTGACGGCCAGGAAGGTTTTGCTGAGTGTTTGGTGGGATTAAAAGGGAATTATTCACTATGAGCTGCTTCCATATGGCCAGACTCTTAATTCTACCATCTACTGCGAACAACTGGACCGCTTGAAGCAGGCGATCGATCAGAAGCGCTCAGAATTGACCAACAGGAAGGGTGTAGTGTTCCACCAGCACTACGCCAGACCCTACACTTCGTTGATGACTCGTCAGTAGCTACGGGAGCTCGAATATGAGGTTTAAACGCATCCATCATATAGCCTGGACATAGCGCCAAGTGATTACCTCCTGTTCCTGTCCATGGCGAACGCCCTTGTTGGTGTAATGTTGAACTCAAAAGAGGTTTGTGAAAAGTGGCTGTCCGATTTCTTCGCAAATAAGGAGCGAGGGCTTCTACGAGGGGTATTGTCGTCTAGAAAGAAACCGATTACCAAACGAAACGGTGTATACTTGTATGTGAACTAAATCCGATCACTGTAACATTTTTTATAAAGCATTTAATGAAGAGCAAAAAAGCGGAAGGAAGATACTTGACAACCATTCCTGATGCACTTAATAAAACACAACAATTTATACATTTGTTTTTTTTATCTCATACAAACTTATTGAATTCATATAATAAATAATATTACGTAAGTTTTAATTTTTTTTTTTTTTACAAAATGATAACAAATAAGATTCAATAAATAAACTTCAGTTGAAAGAAAGTGTCATAATATAATGGTACAGTTATCGTTTATCATAGAGCAGTATGTAGTATCAATACTTATATACAAATTATGTGGTAAAATTACATACACATATACAAGCATTCCACACAACGACAATTCTTCATTTCTCCAGACAAATCCGTAAGTGATAGACAATTTCCACACAGATGGAAATATTGCAGAAGCGCGCTAATTTGACTAACAATTTTTAAATTATATTTAATTTAGTTTTTGTTTAACTAATTTTTCATACGTATTTTTTTGTTCAAAGGGCAATGAGTTAAATTAAAAATTTACTTAAACACAGTAAAAATGATGAGTAGATCTCAGAAGATTTCATAGTTTTTGGTGGCATTATGCTGTCGTCCTTGCTTTGAATGATTAACAGTAAATGCATTGATGTGACCCACCAGAAACCATTGCGAAATCCCGTCGCCGTTAACCGAAATTCTCGAAATGATGTATAAAATATGGAAGCTTTCGCGTTTTGTTCACTTCGTCGCAGGCAGACATTATGCTCTTCGTGAGCGGACGCGGTCCGCATGAAAAAACGCCAATTTTGGAGACCTGTTGGCAAGAAAATAATGTGATTATAATAGGTTTCTTAATTTATTTATATAGTAGATCGCTGTATAGTAGACCCCATAAGCAAAATTAGCCAAATTTGCAAATCGTATTGGGCCGATTGTTTAAACATTCATTATATCTGGGGTTCATACTTTTATGAAGATCAAGCATCGTATGTTGTCGCAGTGAATACTGAGTTTTATATTGCTAACACGCAAAATCCATGCGTCTTATAGTCTACAGTTAGCCGAAATGGAAATATTCTGTAATAGCAAGAAACAGTCTCTAACCTCATCGCCAAATGACTTTAAACTTGTGTTATTTTTACGAAATTGTCCTACTCCTTAGTAGTCAATACAAATTTGCAAAGGCGCTTAATTTCTACACCCGCCAGTTCGGTAGAATGTCTGAAGGTATGTGCCCCAAGTGTCTAAGTCTTGACCTTCCAAATGCGGGGCAGTCAAGAAGGAAGTGCTGGCTAGTTTCTGCCGCATCTTGTACCAAGCAGCTTCTGCATACAGCGTCCGGTAAGATTCCCAGTCTTACAGCGTGTATGCCAATAGGACAGTGGCCTGTTAAGAATCTCACTACTAATGAGAGGCTAGCCTTACTGAGGGCAAAGAGATCGCTAGATCTCCTGCGATCTATCCTGTGCCAAAATGCTTTTGCGACCGCGCAAGTACCAATGCTGGCACAGCGTTGACCAAGCATTCGCGAGGCCCAGCTATCCAGTAGTGGAACACAAGAGGACATAGGAGCACCAACCCGTTCCCATTCTACCGATAACGACTCTAGGGTGCCTTTCCTTGCTAGGTCATCAGCTTTACAGTTACCTGCGATTCCGCTGTGGCCCGGCACACATACAAGTCTTATAATTAATACTGTCGCTGCCAGAGACAGTGACGCCAAATACTCCTTAACCAACCCTGAATGCACTGAGAATAAGTTCAGTACTAGCCCTCGCCGCTTTGCTATCTGAGTGAATGGTCACTTCTCTGAAGGTGGATACTCTCCGGAGCAACATATCTGCTGCTACCTTGATGGCTGCAACCTCAGCCTGGAAGACACTACAATAGTCGGGAAGTCTGAAACTGGAGTTGATAGAGAGCTCCCGACGGTAAACGCTTCCACCGACCTTCCCCCCAAGCTTTGACCCATCCGTAAAGAAGCTTACTGCCCCTCTCCTCCAACGGCTTCTTCCCACTCATAACTACTTCTTCGGTATATGGGCAGAGAAGTAGCCGGCGGAGTTTGATATGGCGACTCCATGATAAAGATGATCCGGTATGCAGTCAAAGCTTTTGAAGATATCTGAGTGTTCAGATACCCGCTACTTTAAGAACCCAGATTCCCTGAGCCTAAGAGCCACTTCAGAATCGCATTAATTAAACCCTTTAGGTTTAAAAATATAACATTTTTTGAGAAAATATGTAGTCGGATTTGAGTTTTAGCGAAAACTATAAAAAAGTTATTAACTGATTGTGGATACCTATACCACAATTCACGGATCACGGAGATCACATATGCATAGTTCGAATCGTTGCTTTACTTTTAAATTCTTAAATGTGTCCCTCATATGTCGAGTAAATGCTTTGAGCTAATCATAAACCTATAGACACAATTAATTTGGAATCTAGAAAAATTCACTAAGATGAGAAATCCAATATGAACAATTTACAACAAACAATTCGATGTAGTTCTTGCGATCGACTCTGAACATGAACGATCTTGTTCCGTTAGTTAGACAAAACTTCGCTATCTCTCACGAAGCCTAAGCGTCCCATATTAAGCCGCATGAGGACTACTGCGTTTAGCTCCATTCTTGAAAAAGCTCAAAGTAAACCTATTTAAACGGTTCTGGCTAGCAACAAGTCCTCGGCGTTGAAAAGAAACCATCACTTAATTAAGTAAACAATTAAGGACCATTTTTTCTGTCAGTTAAGTTCTGGTTAACTTAACCAAGATTTCTTTTTTCAGTAAAGAACCTTTTTTTAACCAGAACTTAACTGACAGATGGCTAACCAGACATTGAGGAAACGATCCCTAAAACCTACAAAATTATTAAAGTTTTCTTTAACTAATCAGACACAATACATAAGGTGCTTCAAACTTTATAAGAACTTCCCAATAATTGGATTAACCTGCTTTTCCAACATTTTACTTACATAGGAATGTTTCTTTTGTACGAATTTTAAAAAGCTTGACATATCAGGTCGTCCAAAATGATTCACCGCCTTTAGACCCGTAAATATTGAGGTCTTCGATAGGCGCTGGAAGTGATTCTCACAAATGTACTGCAAGAGGAAGAGGCAAATTATGGTAATCAATTGCTTTAATATTTCATAAGTTTCAACAACTCACCAGCATGGTGGTTCTCAAATCGAATTTGTGGAAAAATTGTGTAATGAAAATGTGTATTTCCAACACATTTGTGACATCCTTCTTCTCCACATCGCGCAGCACATCGATAAACCATTCGAAATGCTTGTGCGAGGGACAAATCCAAAGGAAATATACCTTCTTGCATGCCACACCTGAGTACCGGTTCGTGCTTGTACCGAACACCAAATCATTAAGCATTGAGGCATAGGGCGTAACACCTATGCCACCACCTACCATTACCGCTACCTCGAACTTGTACCAGTCCTGATTGCCACCGCCGAACGGACCTTCAATGCGTATTTTAGGTTGATCTTCTGGATTGTAGTTACAAGGGTCAAAGTAATTGCGCAATTTCCACGTCCATGGACCTTGCGCTTTAATGTGACAACTGAGGAAATTCTCATGCGGCGCTGAGGTTAACGTGAAGCTGTGCATTTCGTGTGGTCGAAAAGCAGTACACGACAAGCGCACCCACTGTCCGGACAGGTATTTTAGATTAGGTGGTCGATAGAACTTGATTTTGATAACATCGGAAGGCAGCAGATCCGTTTCGATAACGTCCAGCGCCATGTATTTGGTGCGCAGCGAGACGATTTTATCGAGCGTGTATATAATGCCGGGACCTAGGAAGAACATCCAGAAACGTGGTGGTCCAGTGATGCGCGCCAAACCGTGTATCAGGGATAATAAATACAGTCCCACGTAAAGTTGATGCGTATTCCAGAAGAACTTGTAGGCCTTCTTGCGTACGGTTGGGTGCGCAAAAACGAAGATTATGCACATGACAATGAAAAGCAGTATGCCAGTAGTGCCTTGGGAAAGAAGTATACAAATTTATTTTTGAAAAATGTCGAGAGGAATTTATAAAACTTACCGGTAACTGTCTGGAAAAGCCAAAATGTAATATCCGGCTTATAGTCGGAGGCAAAGTGCACTTCCCGTGTAAGACAACGTAAATTCTCGTGAGATTGCGTAGAGACATGATAGAAATTAACGATATGACCGATGGTATGCAGCACCGAGAAGAAGAGCGCGGTACAAGCAGCGATTTTGTGAAATTGTATGTGTGCATCAAGTGGAATATACTGTTGTATGGGGAACTCCTTCAGTTTGGTGATAAGGTTTCTGAAATTAAAATAATATACGGTTATTCAATATTTAAAAAAGTTACATCCGCCATTGAGACCATACCTGGACATTGTGAGCAGTAATAATGAGTAGCAGAAGGACAGCGAAGCTGCTGAGCCACGTGTTACGGCAATACCGACACCCATAATGTGTCGCAGATCCGTATGCTCGGCCATGAATGAGTAGTCTGTAATTATTTGCAAGAATTAAAAAAGTCTAAAACTCCACTTCCGTTGTCCACTTACGTATGAAGCGCTCTACAAACAGCACAATCGTGATGACATAGAAGAGAAACAAATAAAATATGTTCTGGCGGTTCTCTTCTAAGAACGTTATATAGCTGTCCCATTTCTCTTGCATCCAATGTCGTGGCTTTTCCTGCATTGGCTCGATATTGAATGAGGTCATACGCGCCACATTAGTTGAAGTGTCGAGGAAATTCTGCTTAGCACCTTTGCAATCCAAACCGATAGCTACAAAGTCACCCTTATATTCTTTCATCATTAATTTGAAGTCCTGATAGGTTAAATGATTTTTATGTTCCAGTCCAACATCTTGGAACATGCCATCAATCAGTTCGGTCACCTGATCATCACCCAAACTGGTGGTGCGCGCCATCTCCACTAGCGAGCGCATCATTTCACTCAATTCACCTTTATCGATGACACCGTTCCGATCATTGTCGCACATATCGAAGATAATACGCAACTTATCGTCGGTCTTGCCACGCGAGAAGAGCACCACAGTCTCAAGAAACTCCTGAAAGCTTATGCGTCCATCTTGATCCTTATCGACAATATTGAACATTTTACGCACAAACATATCGTTCGGCTTCATGCCTAATGCCGCCGCAAACTCCGCTTTTGACAGACTAGTACGCATAACTGTCATCACTTCGCCATCGGTGGAGGCGTCGGAGCGACGTCGGCGCTCTCCAGGCCGTAAGCCAAATGTTAGCGCATATGCTTCACGGAAGAAATACTCCAGTCGCTTTTGTCGTCTCTCACGCGTTTCTGCGCGCGCCAACATAATCTCACGATTCACTTCCACCAGCGTCATTTCTTTTTTATGCAAAAAGAGAAAGTCTTCCAACTTCTTAACGAACTTACGTCGCGCGCCATAAGATTCTAACTCGAGTACCAAATCATGATCGTTCGGCACACGCAGCAATATGTATGGCTTCTTCTTAATATGATTCGTCGATGATTCCTCCACTGTGATTACTTCCACATTTTTCAAATTAAAACTACGCAATTTCTCACCCTTCCTATCCACTGTGTAGATAGCAGCCTCCGGACCGAACTTTACCGTCACCAAACGTTTGTGATTCGCATGCAGCCATTCACGCGCCAACATCTTGTCCACCGAACCCTTATTTTGTGCCGAACGCAAGGCTTCTTGGCGTATTTTCAACTTACGTCTTTTGCTATTTTGCAATTTCACCACACAGTATCCGGCGCCAGCACATAGTATGGGCACAAAACCGAGAAAAACGCAAGCATAAATGAACATTAACTCAGAGCCAGAAAAGTAATCGTATCCTTCGAGGTATTGACAGGGCTCCAGCTCGGAGGCGTTCAGTTGCATGGGTTGTGGGCAAGGGTCACCTTCGTGCCACATAAACACATCGCGTTGTATATCGGAGTCGTTAATGTCTGTGCTGTTTACAATAATGTCCCACATGGTTATCTGTCGTAATTCTTCGATTTCTTCGCGCGTAAAAATACCATTCCGATCATTTTCAAACCAAAAACGATCAGCGTCACGCAAACGCTCGAATTGTTCCTTTATTACAACTTGGAAGAACTCGCCAGGTTGACCGTATGATTCCAACATACCACCAACGTAAACATCCACATTGTCTAGACGATCATCGTAGGCAGTAATCAGCATTCTGAAAATATTTGAATCTGCATTAATGGAAAGCTTTTCGGACTCGATTTAAGCAAAAATATATACAAATAAAAAATGCTGATCTAGGGGCACACACATAGACCACAAACAACGGATTGACCGGTAAAATGAGTTCGTGTCTTTATATCGAAATTGTATTGGAAAAGCATTCTGGGGAAGTTTTTGGCAGCGCTGTGCTGAGAGATACGCTGTCTTGCTCCATATCAACGGATTCAGAAGGGCTTTGGTGCGTGGGAAGTCCGGTAGGGCTCTTAGCAGCAGTCACTGAAGGATTTGGTAGACATCCATTTATTCTAGCAACGAAGTACGTTTATCGTTCGTCTGAATAATAGACAACTTGACCGAATATCCATATCCAACTCAAAGAGATCCAAAACAATTGGACCCATTTGCAATTTAGACGTGTTAGCATAAAATACATGTAAACATATCCATATCCAACTCCAAGAAGATTTGGCTGGACATTTGAGGACACATCAAGGAAAACTAAGACCACACGACGCCACTTTAAACGAACCTTGGTTATTTGGAGACTTGGCACGGGTCTCACTACAACATAAGCTATATTTTGGAATGCTTGAAGCGGATAACCTTGCATATATGGCATTAAAAACACAATAGGACCTGATGTATTGAACATCAGAATAAACGTCCGCCAATTTAGAGATAGAGATAGTGACCAGATCACCAAGGTGTGAAGTTTACTCACCTTAACAATTCGGGATTTTTCTCGAACAGCTCCGGATTGATTTCCTTCCAATCATTACGACGCTGTAACCCAAAAGCCTCACGCGCTGTATTGTAATCAGGTAAACCATTATCACGACCACGCATGATATTCAAAGCACCCAAATCACGTCGAGTGAATTCCATCGGACCGAAAAGTTTATCACGGACGTCTGTACACAATACGGGATCTTCACGTTCTGCTATCTGCGAAGACATACCCAGTAGCACCTCCTCGACTGTGGTGTCCGTGAAGAAATCCTGCGGATTAAAAGTCAAATGATTAAATAATTTAAAAAAATAAAAAATTATAAAAAATTTTGCAAAAAACTCACACTTGAGTCCCACCAAGTAGAGCACAATCGTATTGCAGGATAACCCATAGGTGTCTTTTTGTAATTACACTTGGCGTCGCGGCGATAGATACCAGGTGGTATCATTGTATGACCGAAGCGAAATGCTGCCGCTTGAAATATGTGTCCAACACCGGGATGTATTTCCTGCTTATACCCCTCGTAGGGTTTTACTTCGGAACCCAAAAAGGCTGGCAGATACTCATACATAATAACATTTTGTAAACTAGCGATGACCATGTGACGCGCACGTTGAAAGATATCCTCATCACTCCAGTCGGAATGAGCGCGCTTGATGCGTTGCGCGAGAGTATTATGCCAACGCAAAAAGAGTATGGCGAATGAGAGCACAGCGGGATTTTGATTCGTACGCGGGTCACCAAGCACTGCCGCGAAATAAATTTAAATTAATTTACAAGCAAAAATTATGCCAAAAAACTAACTCACAAAATAGACGCTCTGGGCTAAGCATCTTCATCACATTCGGCGCTGGGTTGTTGAAGAGCGGTACTCGCATTGTATTTTTAATGGGCATTTTGCCACCCTTCTCCGTGAGCAGTGTACCATTGTGGAACGACCGCATTGCGTTGAGCCACGCCTCTGAGGTACTGTAAATGAAACTGCCATCAATCCAAGCAGTCATTTGATTTATCTGCGGAATGTAAATAAGTTTTGGATGAAATCAAGTATAGACTAGCATTAAGTTGGATTGCGTATATTTGCATCATAATTACCTGTTCACGCGGCGCATTCGGACTCTGCCCAGTATCGCGATCGTATGCAGCACGATGGAATGGTATATAACGATCTCCACGACACTCACGATCGTACATTGCATCGCATTTTTCAATCTCAATGCGATGCATTTCGATAGGGCAACCCGACTCTGAAGCCATCACTATTTCATTCGCCACTACTTGCCCGAAGAAGGCTAAGAATGCGGTGCGATTGTGCTTGGATGCCAAGCCATCGCGACCGCCCATGAATAAACGACTTAGTCGACGAGTAGACGGACGATTTGAGCCAGCCATGGCGTAAACTCCGTCCGAATAAGAGGGTGGTGCTTTTCGCACCAAGTGACTATCTGAAATATCAAAGAGGAAGCATAAAATTAAGCAACCGAAATAAAGCGATTGGTTGTACGAAAATCTACAGCAAGTTTATTAAATCATATATTTTTTCTTGATTTACTCGACCCATTTTTGAAGCGGATTTACACGTAGTGAGCTACCGTTTGTATGTATAATCGTGGGTCTAAGTCCGGTCGTCCTGATAAAACCTAATTATCTGAAGGATTTAGCGTATCCAAATGATAAATTCAGTAATCGAGTCATTAATTCACGTAAGCTTAAAATAATAAGCTTAGTTTACCTTAAACTGGGCAAACCAGCGAAAGAGATTATTTACATAGAAGACTAAATAATCAAACTTCGTCTTTAGTCTGGCAGATGTGGGACTGTCAAGAAAAATGTTAAGACCTTCCATAATTTAACAGAAGCGGTCTCTACAGTGTTCTCTGAGCTTGCAAGAGGACTAGCTGCCCATGAGTAGGCCGCGCCAACCTCCAACGAGCCACCCATAAGCTTTAAGCTTTATGGTCTCTGCGATTGCAAAGTACCTACATATATATAATATTTGGTTGTCAAATATCTCCTTGCCTTGTCTTTTGAATCTCGCGGCTATGAATAAAGCGCTACAGAGCTCGTATCTGTCAATACTGTACGTCTTTGAAAGGTCTTGACATAACTTACAAAACGACGCTATGCATGATTAGTTTGGATATTGCTTTCAACAGTTAAAGACGAGTAAACATAGAACTCACTAATGCCGTAATTTGTGCTATTTTAAAGTTTTATCTCGTTAAAGGCAAATACGCCAGAGAAACGTTCCATGACATTAATGGTATTTTGGGGGATGGTCTCTATCACTTCGAACTGCAGAGGAATGGTTTCGACGATTCAGAGCGGGTAAAAACGACACCATGGATAAGCCAGCCGGCGGAAGACCTGTGACGATGAACACCGATCAAATCATGAAAAACATCGAGTTAGACCGGCATGTGGCATCTCTTGACTTCGCACAGAAGATAAGAGTTAGTCACGAAACAATTTTAAACCATCTGTGATGTTTGGCGCCACATGATTTGACGAAAAAAAAACTTCTGGACCGTCACCGCCAGCAAAATGTCTCTGAAACAGAACGAACTCGACCCACTTTTGAAGCGGATGGTGACTGGCGACGAAAAATGGATCACATATGACAATATCAAGAGAAAACAGTCGTGGTCGAAGGCCTGTGAATCGTCCCAAGCAGTGGCCAAGCCGGGATTGACGGCCAGAAAGGTTTTGCTGTGTGTTTAGTGGGATTGGAAGGGAATCATCCCATATGCTCCCATATGGCCAGACGCTTAATTGTACCATCTAATCCGAACAACTGGACCGCTTGAAGCAGGTGATCGACCAGAAGTGTCCAGAATTGGCCAACAGGAAGGGTGTAGTGATCCACCAGGACAACGCCAGACCATACACTTCGTTGATGACTCGTCAGAAGCTACGGGAGCTCGAATTGGAGCATTTATCGCATCAATCATATAGCCCGGACACAGCGCCAAGTGATTAACACCTGTTTCTATCCATGGCGAACGCCCTTGTTGGTGTAAAGTTGCACTCAAAAGAGGCTTGTGAAAAGTTGCTGTTCTTCACAAATAAGGAGGGAGACTTCTATGAGGGGGTATTATGAAATTGCCGTTTAGATGGAAACAGATTATCGAACAAAACGGCGCATATTTGAACTAGAGATTTTTGACAAACTTATGTATAAGTTTTATGAGGAAAACGCTCGCTCAAAGCTCAATTCCTAACGCGTTCTGAGTGTACGATACATACAGAATATACAGGTGTTTATTATTGACCGATTTCGGTGTGAATGTTTAGCTTCTTCAAAGAAGGTGTAGGTTGAAACAGTAAAAACGACGCTGCCAAAGACATCTGCTTGAGAAGCGTTACAGTGACAAATTGAAAATTAGAGCTGAAAGAGGGTGATAGAGAATAGAGGGGTGGTACAGGTTTTGTTATATTTACCATTATGGTAAATGATAAGGCTTGCAAATACGATATACCAAGTTCGCAGCCTATTTTCGTCGTTTTATAGCACAAATTTGTTGGGAATCACTGCCCTATAATACACTTAATGAAAGTTGAATGATAATTAGCCTCATTTCAAATGTGATGGACTTATTAACACTTTGTTACTATTAACGCCATAAAAATAGTAATTCAAAATGTAAAATAGATTAATGATAATTTATTTATACTAACAACAGTAAAGTGAATAAAAGCGGCAAATTCAATTGAGCCCTTCAAAGGCAAACACATTAAAGATATTTAAAAATCCATTAGACACCCACATATTTTCCAAAACAACAGTATAAATTGTAGTAAGTTGATATATGTATGTATTCGGCTCACGATCAGCGAGCGATTACTGTACACGAGCCACGTTGCACACGAATATGCAAATGTGTTTATGTGCGTGGGAGTGTGTGTGTATGTGTGTATAGAGCATGACGATATCACCGTAGGGTGCATCGATCAGCTGTGCGCAGTTTAGAGGAGGCTTTGCCGTGCATAAATGTTATAAAAATAGCTATGAATAACAAGTGCAATCTTTCCGCTAGAAAGGGAAACCGGGTCAACGTCACGAGCAGCTTTTGCTTTTGAGATATTTCATAATAATTGCTGAATTGCAAATTCAAAACGTGTCTCGTCTACCAGTTGTTTACCTACATGCATACATACATACAAGCAGACATGCCCATTCATAGGCTTATAAATATTTATCTTCTTGACTGTGTTTGCGTATGTACTCACCAACTGATCCCCAGTCTGGATGCGCTAGATTATTGTACCAGCCATCGTAGCGCTGCTTCTCTGTTAAACTGTACATTTTATCTGGAAAAAAAGGAGAAAAAATTGGATCAAGTGTTAATAACACATTGTTATGTATGCATATAGTAATTATCTACGGCTATATTGTAGCAATAATTTACTATATATTAATATACTATCGCTAGATCAACTACTGAATTCAATTAAGACTATTGACACTTTGCATCTAAACAATATGTGTTGATTTCCGTAAAATAATTTACGATAATTCATTGCTAAAGCAAAAACAAAAGGTTTATATCTTCCGGAAACTTTCAACAAATAAAGTATACTTTGTTATAAGTTTAGACGTAAAGTTTTAAAAAACATATATTTTCTCATATACAGAAGTAAAGACTTTAGGTGGAAGTCTTCGCTGACCAGCCTTGAAAGTTTTGGAAAATCTTAAATCATAAAAAGTAAAAGGTGGCTAAAAGTCTGTAGTAACCTCCGTTTGTCAGATTAGTAATAGGAGAAAAACATATGAAATATGTAAAAGATGTAATATTATACCATTGTGTCCAAAAAATATGACATTTGAATTTAAACTGCGAGCGTCGAAGAATTTGGAGAATTATTTTTTTTAGGTTGGTAGTACTGTCAGTCACATTTATGTCAAATTTCATGTCAAAATATTCATTGGTGTTTGAGATACGTGTCGTTTTATGGGCTGCTAAAAGTGAGTTTTTCGGTTTTTGCGATGTCGAAATTTGTTGAGCAAAGAATTTGCATTACGGAATCAATTTTCTGCTGCGGATACGTTGAGGACGGTGCAGAAAGCCTTTGGTGATGAGGCTATGTCTGAAAGAAATGTTTACAAGTGGCATAGTGAGTTCCAAGCCGGCCGTGAACGTATCGAAGACGAAGAGCGTCCAGGGCGACCATCAACCTCAATCGACGAAGCTCACGTTCAACAAATCAAAGATTTGGTGTTCAAAACCCGTCGATTAACAATTAGAGACCTTGCTGATGAAGTTGGCATATCGAAAGTCTCAGCCAATACCATTTTGAAGAATGTTTTGGGCCTCAAGCGCGTCAAATATCGACTGGTACCGAAAACATTGAATTTTTTGGACAAAAGGCGTCGCGTTGAAGTGTGTGCAACGATGCTTTCCGACTACCAGGCGGTCATAAAATACATTATAACCTGGCGATGAGACTTGAATCTATGCTTACGACCCCGAAACAACCGATGAGTCGAGCGAAGAGAGCCGAGACCAAAAAAATCGCGCCAAAGTCGCTCAAAAATCAAGGTCATGTTGACTGTTTTCTTCGATTATCGTTGTGTTGGTCTTTCTCCACCTGGTCGTTCCAATGGAGGAAGGCGGGTATTGCGTCGAATACTTTCAGAGCTGCAGTGTTTTCGTCCATTTGGACGACATGACCTAGCGCAGTCGCTGTTTTTTAATTCGCTTAACCATGTCAATGCCGTCGTATATCTCATACAGCTCATCGTTCCATCGAATGCGCTATTCGCCATGGTCAATGCGCAAAGGACAATACATACATCTTGCATAGAATCTTTCTCTCGACTCATCAGATGTCTCTGCACCATACGAGGTTTAACAATTAAGTAATGAGACTGAGTTTATTGCTGCGCTTGTGAACTTTGAATTCCCTTTCTTTTTTTCCGGCATCCCACCCCTCTCCATTGATAACTACCATCGCTCTAGCTTGTTTAGTTCGCCTGCTGGGTCAAGTTGAGTAGACGTGTGTTTGCAGTGCTCGTCACGAAAATGGAAAAACGAAATGAAGAGCAACGCGTCGCGATAAAATTTTTCGATGGCACAAAGAGTTTAAGGAGGGGCGTGAAAGCCTGGAAGACGAGGCGCGAAGTGGGAGACCAGTCGAGATGCGGACTGACGCGAATGCGCAGCGTGTTTGCGCATTAATCCGTGAAGATCGGCGTTTAACAGTTCGGATGTTGGTCTTCTATTTCCAAGTACTCGAAAGATTGCGAAAACGAGTCAATAGGGTCCGCCTAGACATCTGGATCCGACAACGCGCCGTGCCACACCGCCCTCAGCGTGTCCCAGTACGTGACCTCAAAAGGGATCGCCGTGTTCCAACAGCCGCCTTATTCGCCCGACATGTCACCCTGTGACTTTTTTTTGTTTCCTAAAACAAAATCGGTGGTCAAAGGAACCCATTTTGAGTCGACATCCCAGTCGAAGCGTTCCAGAAATGTTACAAAGCATGGAAAGCGCGCTGGAATCGCTGTATAGCTGCCCAAAGGGACTACTTTGAAGGGGATGACAGAGTTGTAGAATAATTTTCAAATATACGGTTTTTATGGAATCAGTCTCATTACTTAATTATCATTGCTTGGTCTTTGTTCGTCGAGAGAGGACTTTACTTCTCAATTGCCTACTCAGTCCGAAGTAGCATCTGTTGGCAAGAGTTATTCTGCGTTGGATTTTGAAACTGCCATTGTTGTTGGTGTTAATACTGGTTCCAAGATAGACGAAATGAGCTACGACTCCGCAGTAATATCTGACAACAGTGCCGTGGGAACCAAGTCGCGAGTGCAACGACTGTTTCTTTGATGACAGGAGATATTTCGTCAACTATCTACCACTCATTATTAAAATTAATGTGCAACTAAATACAAATTCAATTAACACCTCTACTCTCGGCAACTCATGTTTATGGATATTAGCAATTATTTGTTAAGGGCACATGTTGTCGTCTGAAAACAAATGTTTTCCAAAAAGTAATTAAATGACAATGCATTCGGAACTGCAAACAATTAATTACTCAGAAGTGCGAGCGCTCTGCTGGCATTGGCAAGCGTTTTTCGTGCAACCACCACGTGTGTGTAAGTGTTCGTGGCTGGCGCTCGTGCATGAAAGTCGTATTTGGTCACAATTTAGCAAAAACTAATAAGTTGACGAACATAAATTATGCCGATGCGTTTTGCTTTGAATTTTTAACTTTTTCCATTAAATCGTTAATTGCCGTCACTAATGATTCGGCTTCTGTGTTAAAAGCGGCGTACTAGTGTATATGTATACGTTTGTGCACATACTTCAAATATGTCCAATGCCACGTTTAGTTATTCTACAATTAAAATTTACTACTTCAACGGGTGTGCCTATTGGTTCCCAATTAATTCTTTTTTTTATACCCTCAACGTGGTAAGTTTGCCACGAAGTTTGTTACACCCAGAAGGAAACTTCTGAGGCCCTGTAAAATATGTATGTACATATACATATAAATGATCAGCATGATGAGCTGCACCGATTTAGTCACGTCTATCTGGAAATACATGAACTAGTCACTCAGTTTTTGAGATATCGATTTCATCTATACCTTTCTCCAAAAGAAGCTGCTCTTTAGTCGGAAACGCAGATATTAGATCACTTTAGCATATAGCTTCCACACAAACTGAACGACCAGAATAAAGAGGTTGAAGAATTTTTCATTTATCGATATATCTTCACGAAATTTGACCTGGGTTATTGCCTAAGACAATAGTGCAATCTCGGAAGAATTTTTTCAGATCGGATCACTATAGCAAACAGCTGTCATATAAGTTGTCCGATCGGAATCAAGTTCTTGTAAGGAACATTTTGTAATGTGAAGGGTATTATAGCTTCGGATCAACGTGGGTTTTTTTCTTGCCGTAGTATTAATTATCCTGAACTGGCTACCACTTTAAGCAATTACGTAACGAAGGCAATTCATGCGTTTGTTTTAGAATTGAAAATTAAATAACTGATAGTAAGAATTTGAGTTTTTTATGCAGCAAAATACTTTTAATAACTGCATTGCATAGCTTGATTGCTTCCAACTTTGTACAGGGTGCACCAGTATATACTACTGTGACCAAAAAATAAGGTGACATTTGAGTTTAAACTGCGCGCGTCGAACGATTTGGAGAATTATTTTTTTTTAGGTTGGTAGTACTGTCAGTCACATTTATGTCAAATTTCATGTCAAAATATTCATATCATTAGTGTTTGAGATACGTGTCGTTTTGTGAGCTGCTAAAAGTGAGTTTTTCGTTTTTGCGATGTCGAAATTTGTTGCGCAAAGAATTTGCATTAAATTTTGTTTACGGAATTAAATTTCTGCTGCGGATACGTTGAGGATGGTGCATAAAGCCTTTGGTGATAAGGCTATGCCTAAAAAAAATGTTTACAAGTGGCATAGTGAGTTCCAAGCCGGCCGTGAACGTGTCGAAGACGAAGAGCGTCCAGGGCGACCATCAACCTCAACCAACAAAGCTCACATTCAACAAATCAAAGATTTGGTGTTGGAAAACCGTCGATTAACAATCACAGACCTTGCTGATGAAGTAGGCATATCGAAAGGCTCAGCCTATACCATTTTGTAGGATGTTTTGGACCTCAAGCGCGTCAAGTCTCGACTGGTACTGAAAGCATTGAATTTTTTGGAAAAAAAGGCGTCGCGTTGATGTGTGTGAATCGATGCTTTCCGACTACTAGGGTGCCATGAAATACATTATAACTGGCGATGAGACTTGAATCTATGCTGACGACCCCGTCACAACCGATCAATCGAGCGAATATCGTACCAAAAGAGAGCCGAGACCAAAAAAATCGCACCAAAGTCGCTCAAAAATCAAAGTCATGTTGACTGTTTCCTTCGATTACCGAGGTGGTGTGCGTTAAGAATTCCTTCCAAAAGATCAAACAGTCAACAAGAAATATTATTTGAACGTTATGAGTCGATTGCGCCTAAAAAGGCCGGAATTGTGGAAAGACAGTTCTTGGTTTTTACACCACGATAATGTACCATCCCATACTGCCCTTCGTGATCATTCCCCCAAAAACTCAACCCATATCGTTCCGCAACCACCGTATTCACCTGACCGTGCGACTTCTGGCTGTTCACCAAGCTCAAAAGACCGATCCGGGGACACCGTTTTTATACTATAGGGGAGATTCAAGCCGCACCGAAGACGGAACTGAAGGCCATCCCGGAAAGTGACTACAACCAGTGTTTCGAAGATTGGAAAATCCGTTGGCATAAGTGCATTGCATCGGGAGGAGATTACTTTGAGGGGATGACATTGATTTGGAAGAATAAATAAAGAATTTTCAAAATAAATACAATATTCTTTGGGCTCAGTAGTATTATATTTTCCAACGTGCGTGCGTGTGTTTCGACGATTCAACAAGACGCCAAGTCATTTCACAATGTTAATCCAACTGTTCAGCTTCCGAAGTAATATTGACTGGAATTAAAGGTATTAAATATGTAAAGTATCCATGTGGGATAGCACTCTTCCAAAAAGTCTGAGAAGGTTGTACAACCTTCATGAAGCTCACTAAGATAGCAACTGCGGGCAGTAACCAGGAGCTGGTTGGGTTCCTTATGACTGGAGACAGGATTGTGGTAAACTTCAAAAACATATAGTCTCTTTTGTTAAAGAACTATAATGGCTGGTAAAAAAGACAAGATGAGCTATCCCCATTGCTCTCGATTCTGTTGGCAGCATTTATGATCTTACCAACCAACGGTTAGTTGAATGAGATAACCAAGTGAGCGAATAAAATTGGTTACTCCGTATAAAATTGTGCTAGTTTTATTTATTATGAGTTATAAGATCCCAGATGTTTCTCTCCTCTCATTGAGTGGCCGTAATCTTCGATTCGTGGATAGGGTTAAATACTTGTGGCTTATCCTGAACAGAAAGCGTTCATGAAAATAGTAAGGTTGCCTTAAACTGCTATAGATGAGAAATGAAACTCTATGAATCAGTAGTATAATGTTTTAAATGGGGTAGTTGGACAACACCAGTGTTAAATTCCACATGTTGCGGCTAAAGCTGATATTAGGTACAATGAAGCTGGGTATATGAGAATTCCCGATTAAGGGTGTACTGAAACCCTTCACTACTTCGAATGTACTGTTGACAACCTGTACCACTGCATTGAGGAACTTTCGCCGGGCGGTTCCATTTCTGCGCACATACCTAAGCCTTAAGCAGATGTAATGAAAAAATATATTTTATTGTACTCCAAAAGTAATCCCAATTTAAAAAGGTCTCAACTAAATAAGAATATCTGAAATATAAAAGCCGGTTGTTTTTAAGATACTTTAAAGTTTGCCTATCAACTTTAAATACATCCCACCTTGTATAAGTACATTGTATATAGTATGTATAAACACAAAAGTTCGATTCCACTATTTTGAACAATAATATTTCGATTAATCATATCATTTGTCAACATAATTTTATAGGCCTAGCTTTTAGTTATTCAACAACGTGCATACATCGGTGCATATATATATGTATATACGCATGTAATAAAACAATTAATTAAAGCCATATATGTAAAATATTCAGAGAATTCATGTAAGCTTAAAGCCTACACAAATTAAACTATTTGTCAAATAACAGATTAATGAGTAACAATTCTTTCCAAAACTGGTTGACATTTATGTTTGTACTTATGTACTTGTGTTCATGGAAACTGGTGAATGGGAGAGAGATTTATTAAGTTAAAAACGTTAATTTTATGGAATATTTATAAAGCCCTCAAACAAATTCAAGAACGCACAGAGTCATTATTTTTAAGTTTAAAATGCATTAGAGTATTCCGTTCGAAGGCGATAAAACACAGGTGACAAAAGTGATAATGTTGCTCTTGTACCCGTTGTTTTTACTGCTATAATTATTCTAACTCAGCTGTTCCAATAAAGTCGAACAAATTATAAATAGTAGAAACATTTCAATTAGAGTTTCTACATTCGTTGAAATAGAGATGTTGAAAGAAACACAAGAAAAATTTTATCTGAGATTCGCTAGAGAAACGTTCCGTGAGAATATTGGTGTTCTGGGGCATGGTCCTCTATCACCCTCATGGATAAGCCAGCCGGCGAGAGACTTGTGACGACGATGGAAAACATCGAGTTAGACCGGCATGTGTCATCTCCTGACATCGCCCAGAAGATGGGAATTAGTCATCAAACCATTTTAAGCCATCTGCAGAAGGCTGGATAAGGTAACTCAGGCGAATGCAGTGGTTGTATCACGATATTAGTTGAAAATGTGGCGAAATGATCACGAATAATCAATACAGTATGAGATGATGCACTATCGCACTTCTTTGTTCAAAAAATTCAAATACAGTAAAAATCGAAAAATTCACTTTTAGAGCCTCACAAAACGACGCGTATCTCAAATACTAAATTATATTTTGACGTGAAATTTAGCATAGCTGTCGCTAACAGTATTGTCAACAGAAACAAATTACCGATTCGAAAAATACGCGATGTATAAATTAAAAATTCACCTTTCAATCACAGATCACAATAGTAGGTAATAAACACTGCTGAATATACCCTTCCAGAGCCTTTCGGGTGTAAAAATTTTCAAAAACAGTATTTGTATATGGTACACAAGGTCTGTCGCAAAAGAAACAGGACTGTTATAAAGCAACAAAAAATAAATATTTTTCAAAAGTTACAGTATTTATACCCTGAAAAGGGTATATTAAGTTTGTCACGATGTTTGTAACACCCAGAAGGAAGCATCGGAGACCCTATAAAGTATATATATAAATGATCAGTATGTTGAGCTGAGTCGATTTAGCCATGTCTGTCTGTCTGTCCGTCCGTCTGTCTGTATATGTATATATGAACTAGTCCCTGAGTTTTTAAGATGCTGTTCATTTGTCGGAACGGCCGATATTGGACCACTATAGCATATAGCTGCCATACAAACTGAACGATCAGAATGAAGTTCTTGTATGGACAACTTTCACATTTGACAAGATATATTCACGAAATTTGGTATATGTATATTATTTTTTAAGGCAACAATGTAATCTCTAAAAAACTTGTTCAGAACGGATTACTATAGCATATAGCTTCCATACAAATTGGATACTTAGTTACTAACAGAAATGCACCTGTGAAGGGTATTTAGCTTCGTTGCAACCGAAGTTAACGTTTTTTCTCGTTTTTTATTCAAAGTAGTTTCCTTGTGCTTCGATACAGCGTTTAGCCCGGTCAATTAGCATTTCAAATGAGTGTTTAAGGTCATTTTTCGGAATGCTCTTGAGAATATCGGTCGTCGTCTTTTGGATAGCTGAAATGTCCTGAAACCAGGGTTCTTTCATGAGCAAAAAAAGTTTTCCAAATAGGTAAAAATCACAGGGTGCCAGATCAGGTGAGTAGGGTGAGTCATTAATGGTTAATATGGAGCATTATCGTGCAATAGGCGCCAGGATCCTGCCTCACGGTATTGTGGTCGAGCACGACGAATGCGTGACAAAAGACGCTTCATAACATCAAGGTAAAACACAGCATTAATCGTTTGGACAGGTGGTACGAACTCTCGGTGTACAATACCCTCGGAATCGTAAAAACAAATCAGCATTTTCTTTATTTTTGACTTGTGAAGACGACTTTTTTCGGTGACTTCTGATCGTCACAGAGGTCCTCACGACCTTCGTGGAATCACTTATACTACTTATGCACAATACTACGGGAAAGGCACTGATCACCATAAACTTTTTTCATCATTTAAAATGTTTCAGTAAACGTTTCCCCAAGTTTAAAACAAAATTTAGTATTTGCTCTTTGTTCAAAATGCATTTTACGACCGATGACCAAAAGCGGGTGTCACTTTTTGATCGATAACATTGATTGTAGTTATCCAATTGTCTTAAAATTTTTACGAAATGTCAAGAAGAGATCAAACTTTTTAATTCATATACCCACCAAGAGGTGGCGCCACCAGAAATATTTATATTTAAAAAGTTCTGTTTCTTTTGCGACAGATCTTGTATATATATTTTTTCTGAGATTGTTAAACGTAATATTTCGTGAGAAACCAGACGGTTATTACTCTTAATTGGTATTGGCTGAACATTCACAGCTTAATGTGTGGCAATTTTGATCGTTAACCGTTAAGGGTATTGTTGTTAACAAATAGTTTAACTCTTTAAAAGCCTAGTCGAATGCATTTTCTTGTTCTTGATCGGCTCTAATCGGTACCCAACTCTACTACTATCACATTACGAGAGAGTAAAGATATGCAAAATGCTTAGACGTAAACAATTTCGTTTTATTTTATTTGTATTTTTTTATAAGATCTTCAATAATCTGCGTATTGCCCCAAAAATATGAAAGTAATTGATGTAGCAATTGTCATAAATAAATTTCTTTTTTTTTGTTTAACTATATAAAGACGTACTTCATACCTTAACATAAAACAAAAATTCAAATAATCTAGAAAAATATAAAAAGTAAAACATTCTAAGATTTAATGACGTTAATAATATAAATAGTTCTCCTACATTGACAGCACACGTAGAGCGGTGCTGAAAAGTATTACGCATATATCGATCGTACTATATATAAAAATAATTATGCGCTTGTTATGACTTTAATGAAAATTTCGAGTGCATACATATCTAGTGAAGTGCTTAGATATCGATCGGCACGAATGTAAATTCATTTTCGATTTTATTTTGTACAACTCAAGGGACTCAAAAATTCAAATAGCCAGTCCAATGTGACCATCAAACAGCAAGTTGTTCGAATTCAAGTGGGTAAGCGTAGACAACACGGGCGTATAATAAGAATGCACAACAACAACAACTGCGGGTTTAATTGAAAAAGGCAAATGATATCAAAATTTGCTTAATTTATGCTGTTTGAAATTTGAGAAGCCGTTTTCGTAATTACAATCATTGCTGTTAGTGCCGCTGTTGTCATCTTTTGTTTTAATTGTTGCTTTGAACGATGACGGCGACAGCAACAATTTGTTAGCCGCCTTTATCGCGTTTTAATGAATCGCATAAATAGATTTGAAACACACAGTTGAAATAGGTGTTTATTCGTAAGAATTTGTCTATATGTATTTGCTTACTATTTATGTGGAGTAATGGGTGGTCCAAATACAAACAATATACAAATGTTTTATTGGTACATTTTATGTCCTTATTTGCTTATCTCAATGTATTTTATTTAAGCTAGTTGCTTTGCTCGATTCGCTGATCAGCAATATTTATACCCTAAACTTTGCCCTATTAAGTTTGCCACAATTTTTTGTAACACCCAGAAGTAAACGTTGGAGACCCTATAAAATATATCTATCTATATCTAAATGATCACCGTACCAAGCTGAGTTGAATTAATTTTTGTTTATGGTTATTTTCACACCTGAAATGATGTACTTTAACATCTTAAAAAGAATCTTTGTCCTGTGCTGGATCCAAAGCTTATCAGACTGCCATGTGGCAACAACCCAGAGACGCATTGTTTTTACACTGAAGCTCGATATTCACAATCTACCCATCCTCCAAATTATTTTTAACTTTTCATCAATAAAAAAACTTGCACTCGAACCACCATTTCAGTTGCATAATGAAGCATGACAGTGTGGTAACCAAAGTGGCAATTAAAGTAAAAAAAACAAAAGATTAAATATTTACAAATTTTAACTTTTCGATTACGGTTGTTTGCTATAGATTTACGAGTAGTGTTGCCATACGCGTACGTGCTCGTATTTTAATTTACCTGAAATAGCGCCATTCGCTACCCAATTAAATTTTAAGACACCAATTTGTCTCAAGTAGCCATAGATAAGTAAATACAAACAAAATATAAAAAAATTTAAGTAGACTGAGTAGAGCCGAAAACACTAATTTAGTTATTCGAGTGCGTATCTTTGGCGATTTTTATGTGAAACAAGATACTCTACAAATGTTTGCATACCAGAGAATAAATCAAAAAAATATATTTAAAATAAAAATAAAATTAGTTTAAAAATAAGAAAAAAGGTTAAGCTCAGCTGCATTGTAGCTATAATTCCGTTTACAGGTGCATTTTCTATGGTGTATACGTAAACTGAGCTGTAAGATATTTATCTTGATTTGATCGGTCAGTTTACATGGCAGCTACACAAGGTGCTTTCCAAAGTAAACAGGACGTAAAAAAAAGGGTTTTTTCAGCAAAATCAATTCATTTTATTTAAAATAGTCTCCCTCTGCTGCAATAAAGCTTTTTGCACGGCCCAAAAGCATGTCGAACGAGTATTTTAGCTCGTTAGCCAGTATGGTCGCCAGTATGCCGGTGCAAGCCTTTTGAATGGCCTCTACGTCTGCATAACGCTTTCCTTTCATGAGCAAATGCATTTTTCCGAAAACTAAGAAGTCGCACGGTGCCATATCAGGTGAATATGGGGAGTTGTTAATGGTTAAAATGTGATTTTTGGTGAAATAATCGTCCTTCGAATGTTGGATTCTGAGCAATTTTTGGTCGTCAGTCAATTTGTGCGGCACAAACCGTGCACACACCTTTCGTAAGCCCAAATGTTGGGTGAAAAAGGGATAAATCGATGTTTCGGAGATGTTATATTCCATTTCCAATTATCATTTCGGCTGATGTTTGATGAATTCACGCACAGTTTCGATGGAATTTCCGGTGATCACGGATTTTGATTGGCATGTTGATCGTCATTTATGTCCTCGCAATCACTTTGAAAACAAGAGTAATCCATTCTAACGCACCATTCGATATATAGATGGCGCCACCAGGCTGCGCTATATTAAAAAGTCCTGTTTACTTTGGAAAGCACCTTGTATGTATGCATTCATGTATCTGTTACGCAAAAGTAGATGTTATGGAATTTCGTTGTTATAGCAATATATTCGTTCAGTACATTGAGGATTTTGAGCGGATGTTTAAGTGGGACAATGAACTAAAGGTTTTTGGTAAGACTTTTGCTTTTTAAATGATCACAAAAAGAAGTAAATAAATGCAAACTTAGAAGTCCTGCTGATCAGTCAGTGCCAACTCGTTTTGACAGTAGACTTGCAAGGAATTTGTGTTGTTGAAACTAAGTAGCATGATTCCCAATGTGATATGGCACGCTGTCTGGTGTAACCACTAACCGTCAAGACACAAGTCACGTCTACCCGAAAATCCAATACATTAAAAGAATTAGCAAAAAAAATGAAAAGAATGTGATAAGCGATTACACGCTCAAAGAGTTTTGAGTAGTTTGTCAATTCGGCCTTAAGAAACTTATACAGGGTTTGTCCGGAAAGTAATAGGACTGAGTCGATTTAATAGGCTCCTTCTGCGTCGGTGCAGCGCTGTTAGCGCGATTTCCAAGCAGTAAAGGCGTCATGGAAGGTATACTCCGAAAATTCCTTGAGAGCCGAGGTGCATGCTACTTGGATCTCCTGTGTCGTCTCAAAATGCTTGGAAGATTGCCTCTTTGTCTCAGACTCATACTCAAAGATCCATGACTTGTAACCTGTGTTAACGTTATTCAAAAATTGGGGTTCACTTTTACACATGCACAAATTTTCTAGGCACACTTCCACACGGCCCAATTTCCGGTCGTCAGTGAGTACTTTTGGGACCATCTTCGCGCACACCTTTAGCATGTTCAAGTGCTTCGTCACAATATTATGAACCACAGATTTTGATAAGTTTAACATCTAGGCAATTAGTCTCCATCAGCAACTTCTTCCCGACCCTCCAAAAAGGCCTGGTGCCATCGAAACACACCACTTCTTGCTAAAGCAACATCTGTACATTCTGGTAGCGCTCTCTGAAGTTAATGTACGATTTAACCGTTGGTTAACTTGCAGGGAGGCTTAAGTAAACATCGATATAGCAATTATAGCAACTACGCTTCGAACTTTAGTTTGAGAAAACATTTTTCATTACTAATTTTGGCGCACACACTGACCCAAATAGACACTTTGTGGTCGAGCTATTTCGATGGTTATTTCATAGATGGAATTTTACGGAATCGAGGAGGTTTGAAAACATGCCCAACGAGCTACTAACTATTAATGCAGCATACAATGTATATTTCTTTGAAGCATAGAAGATTTGAAATTGTTGAGAAAAGTTTTGATTTTCATTCAGTATGACTCTCACAATACATAATTTGTTTGAGAATCACCCTTATGAATTCCGGAGAGACGAATTACGAGCTAACTCATATACTCGTAAAAGCTTTTGAGGTTTCGCAAAAGAGAAACAAAGTATTTAAGGATCATTTACTTAAGTAGACGCTACCTACTACCTGGTTAATTAAAACCCATTGTAGAATATTCGTGATGGCTTTTTCAACATAAAGGATGTAGGTCTACTTGTGATTAGTAAGTTACGGGCATGAAATTTTTCAAACAAAGTAAAGTAAAATATTTTACAATTCTGGTGGGAATGAACCTTCAATTAAAATATTCAGTGGAACAAAGTGAAAAAGAAATTAAAAAATTTCAACCGAATGTATTACAAAAACCGGGCTAAACTTCAGAAGTTTGAGAAAGCCTTTCAAATAGTATTCGCTAAATCAGCAGTTTAGAATTATATTGAAAGAGATTTGCTACCAATCCGTTAAAGTGAAACTGAAAACAATCAAACTTGTCGAATAAAAGTGAAAGAAAAACTAAAAATGATTATCTAAAATTATAAATTTCACGGCTATAACCGCGCAATCGCTGTCTACGCCAATACAGAAGAAGAATATTAGAAACATGTGTTGCATTTTAAGACTTTCATTTAAGAAGTTTCATACGTATTTGAGCAAGCATAACGCATAAAAAACAATTCCACATTTAAGCTTCAACGAGGAAACAAAAATGTTGAAATGATATGTTCAATAAATCAGTTCACCTTAAATTCATGCAGTTATGTTTCTAAATTGAAAAGAAACACAAAAGCTCGCAATTAAAGGGCACACTTCTCGAATCTTGTTTCAACGTTGCTACTTTCATTTGCAAAACGAGTTATATTGTCAACTCCACCCATTACCTTTCAATAAAAATTATAAAAGCTTAGCACAAAATATAACGTCAAGATCCGGTATCTATTTGTTGTTTCTTTTTAAAAGAGACCCTTGTTGAACAACATTTGCGGGTTGTTGACTTTTATAGTACTTCCTCTACAAAAAGGCAAATATCAACAAAAAAAAAAAAAAACAAAAAAAAAAACTACACAGAATAAAACAAATGTAAATTGTATATCAAAACAAATGAATAATCCGTCGCCATCGCCAAGCGATGTGCTCAGAAATTAAGTAGCAAATAACAAAAATCTGCGATGATAAAACTGGCCGAGAAAAGTGAAGGGGGACCTACGCGATAACAGACTTTATAATACACACACGTGTGTGTTCGTTAAATTCATAGGGACGCCTACTTTTCAAAAACCTAACTAGATTGTGTGATTTTTGGCTGGCAGTGAACACAGAATATTACATTGTGCGTATCAAAAAGGCGTAAACGAATGTTTATTATTTTTTTATTATTTTAATAATTTTAAATTAATATTTTGTTTAAGCTTTGTTGCCACCAGAGCTACTAGCTAGGATTAAAGTGCATGAATGAACTACCTGTTTCAGTAAATTATTATTAGTATGTATGCATGTGTGCATATATGTATATATGTAGTCATGTCCCAGTAGTTCATTGATGTGTTTGCTAATCTCAAAAGCAAAATGGAATTTATAACATCAGATCCGCTGATTAGCTAATTGTACATAGTTGAAAGGAACCTACTGAAAGTGAGCTAACGCTGCACAATATATATAAATACAACAACAAATACAATTCATATATATATTTGTATATGGTGCATACATACGTATATGGTACGTTTGCACGTTTCTTACTTAATATAATTCTGGAATGCATACTTAGTATAGCGGATCACTACAACTAAGCATACAAACCTACAGTGCATTATAAAAATAAAGCACATTTTAATGTTACAAACATTACATTATTACATTATTTTGAAGTGTTTCTTTTCTCAGTACTGTGACGGAAAACAAACATATGTTGGGTACTCGAAAAATATTTCAAAATACATCAAATTTCTTCATTATTTTTACTCAATTTTGAACAGCTATAACTTTTTCTCAACTTCCCCGAATTTATTTTTTTTCGTTAAATGAAGCTTAAAGTCTCACTTTTCCAACACTTGGAATGGGTAGCACTGGAGATACTTATACAACTACAACTATTGAGCAAATACGAAAAGACTTTTTTGACTAACCACTATTTCTGGTAAAAGTTAAGTAAGTTCTCTACAGAAGCAATTTATTCCAAACTTAAATTTGCGACACAAGAAATCGTGTAAAAATTTTGGAAGTCGAAATCGAAAGTAACATTTTTTTGGAGTAATAGTTTACTCTTTTTATCGCTCATACACTCAAAAGTGAATTACAGAACCTGTTTGGATATTTATACCCTGAACAGGGTATATTAAGTTTGTCACGCAGTTTGTAACACCCAGAAGGAAGCGTCGAAGACCCTATAAAGTATATATATAAATCATCAGTATGTTGAGCTGAACCGATTTAGCCATGCCTGTCTGTCTGTCTGTCTGCCTGTATATATACTAACTTGTCTCTTAGTTTTTAAGATATCATTTTGGAATTTTGTAAACATCATTTTGTCTTCAAGAAGCTGCTAATTTCTCGGAACTACCGATATCGGACCACTATAACATATAGCTTCCATACAAACTGAACGATCGGAATCAAGTTCTTGTATGGAAAACTTTCACATTTGACAATGTATCTTCACAAAAGTTGGCACAGCTTATTTTCTAAGGCAACAATGTAATCTCCGAAGATATTGTTCAGATTACTTAAATATAGCATATAGCTGCCATACAAACTAGACACATAGTTACTAAAATAAATGCACCTGTGAAGGGCATATTAGCTTCGGTGCAGCCCAAGTTAGCGTTTTTTCTTGTTTAGTCTTTTTCTGCCCAATACTTTTATACTTTGTAATAAATCTACCTATTGGCCGATATGTTTGCTATGAATTCAACCGAATGATTTAAATTCGCGTATTAGGTATGAAGAGGTTATCGTTATAATTTGCTCGATTATATTCTTTTTAGGTATAAGGACACACTATAAATAGAGCTAAGCGCCCTCTTAATTTCTTTAAGATAGCTTAAGTATGGACCGGTGTATACAGTGTAACGTTAAGAGGAAGTACGAAAATCACGATACAAACCCGATTCTACACACGACATAATAGTTTAAAAAAATAATTCTTCTGTAAAAAGTAAGCCATCGGCACTGAATTGGACTAGAATTTTAAAAATTATTGTCCCAATTCGATTATTTTTGAACGTGAGATCACTTACTATGATTGCCCAATTTTAACTCCGGGACCAATATTTTTCACGCATTTACTCATGAATTTATTTAATTTTTCTATATAACTGTTACATTTTGCGGCGTGGTTATGGTTAACATCATATTTCACCTATTTTCACAAGGTTTAAAAAAGTGCTTCTTCAGCAAAGCTGTTTAAAAAAGCTTAGGGGTTTATGAAACATGAAAAGAGAAAATTATATTTTTTGTTGCGCACTGTACACTTGCCTGGTAACACACAAAGCGAATGGAAATGACAGTTGTATGAGAGGCTTAAACCAACCTGTTTGATAGTAGTTTGCAGTAACAGCTGATTTCTATAACTCTTTTATGACATCGAGTTCACTAAATTAATAAATGAATATCATTAAACAAAACACGTAATAGCTGGTGTGAACTCAAATATACTACTTTTACCATAAATTTATAAATAGTACACATATCAGTCTGAATAAAAAGCCTAACAAACCCGACGCTGAAAGAATAATACGGATCTACAAACGTTGCATTCGCTGCGGTGAAATCCCAGTACGAAAAGCGGACTTGCAAACATCATGGGAAACACCTAAAGTTCATTTACACTAGCCTACGGTAGTCATACAGATCTACAGCTGTTAGATGATTTATTGTATTTGCCAATCAACACTTTTGTTCCGTCATCAATTTTATTCAGTTTGAGTTCCGGCTGAGTAATTTCAAATGAACGCTTGAAATAAATAAAATGAAACAAAAATTTGTAAAATGTTGTTATTTAAATGTAGGCACATTTAAGTGGGCGATGAATGAATCGGAATGTGTGTATGACTATGAAATAGTAAAAAGTGGAAATAAGATTAGCTAAAAAAATTTTTATAACATTTTTAACTGTTTAGTAAATAGTTTACTTAAATGCTTTTTGATATGATTTTTAACATTTTTCTTTCAGTATTTTTTTCAGTGGTATTCGCTGTAGTTGAAATTTTACAATTTGATATTAACAATAATAACTCAACCTGTCAAAAAAATGTATGCTGAGTAAACTATAAAACAATTTTGATTATCAGAAAAACCAAAAACAGATTACTACTATTAGCTGTCATAGAAGATTCTGGCAATTGAAAAATTGTTAATAAAAAATTGAAGTTAAATACTCTTACTTATTACTCTTCAAATTTTTTGTAAACTAATTTGTAATCAGTTATTTTGAACAAATATGTGAATATGTGAATATAAGACGGCGTTATAACGTCTTCGTAAGTAGTGGATTTCTCCTCACGTTTTTGCAAATGTTTCTTAATCTCGTTTAAGGGGCTATCTTAGTGTGACACTTTCAAAAAAAATTTTTATTTGCTTTTTCGATAGCTTATATTTCCATAAATATCCTGTGAAATTGGGAAGATCGTATCTTGAATAGTTTTTGGATGGCAGCGTTCTAAGAGCGACTCTCTGAGGTGTAAACATATATAAGTCAAACTTTAAACGCGTTTTTCTCGAAATGTGAAATTGACCTATAGACTTCAAATTAAAACTGAGTATTTTTGAATACATTTACCATACAATGAACTACGATCTTTTTGATTAGTTGAAAATTAATTTGCATTAAAAAAACGACCATTTTTTTTCGTAAAAAAACTATTTTTTTTTTTTAATTACGCCATTTTCTTAATTTTTGATATTTTTCGAAGATTGTAATTCATTGTATAGAAAATATATTTAAGCTTAATAAACATTTTGAATGTTTTTGTTTCAGCAACTCATTCGACCGGAATCATGTCAGCAGTTGAGGCACTTTTTTTTGGCCCCTCCGAAGACACCCGATAACTCAGTTACTTTTTAACATTTTTGTAAAAAAAAATCTTAAAATATAGTTGGAAATATACTTTATTACGTTCAAAGAAGTTCGAAATGTTCAGTTGCTTACTTTCTCTTAAAAATAATCACGAAAATCGCCTAATTTTCCATGCGTCACACTGGTATAGCCCCTTAAAGGAGAGCAAAAAGCGCCTTTATTTGAATGAAAGTTTGTAAATCAAAAAACATATTATTAGATAGTTCTCTACTTAGGATTTTTAAAGGACTGAAGTGATTACGAAGTCTCTTTCCAATGCACAAATCATGTCGTTGTAAAATAAATCAAATCGAAAAAAGTTGTAATTATTTTTTTATTCACTCTTTCGCTTTTTATTTTTTATTTTTCATTCTTTTTCTTTTTTATTTTTCATTACAAAATTATCAACTGTTTTTATCTGCAAATTTTACATTTGTCATCAACATTAACTCAGTTTCAACTGAAATTTCACCCAAAACAATTTAGCTGATACCCCATTCTGGTTACAATTCACCTAAGCTGACAGCAGAACAGTAATTAGAGTGTCACTATCAGTTTCTGCAGGAGTTAAAAGTAGCTTAAGTCTACTTAAAGCAATTAATACGAAAAACAACAAAAACAACAAAATTCGATACCGAGTTCTATCTTCGGCAATACTTTAAAATACATAGCGTCAACCATTACACAATACTTTTAACTGTAATTAAAATACTTAATTATTCCGCATAAGTCGACTTAAGCTACTATAATTTATTGTCACAGGTTAATAGTTCCACTTTTAAAGCAATTTAGTTGAGTCATTTTGTTGCAGTATAAGTTCGGTTTAATACTTGATGGTTGGTACATAGCACACAGCTTTTGTGTTAATATTTGCTTATTTGAAAATGTTCTAAGTTCACAAGGCAAAATTTAAGTAGTTGTCGCTTATTATCTGACTTGTTGAAGCAAATTACAGCTGACAGCAAAATGGCTAGCATAATCAGTTCTTCTTGAATTTAGATGTTAAAAAAAATAATATACACCCTGTCAAGGAAGTATCGGAAAGTAGAATGAATCGGAAGTACTATGGTGTCGTCCACTATGAATACGTTCCAACTGGTCAAATCGTCAACAAAGAGTGTTATCTTGGTGTATCTTACGAGACGTTATCCGTCGTAAACATCCGAGTTTGTGGGCCAACAATTCGTGGATACGCACCATCGCACAAAGCCATCATTGTGAATGAATTTTTGGCCAAACATTCAACAAATATTACTGAGCAAGCACCATTTTCATCTGATATATCCCCTGTGACTTTTTCTTATTCTTCACACTGAAATATCCACTTCGGGGAACACGCTTCGACTCAATTGAAGACACCAAAACAAATTCGACCCGAGAGCTGAAAGTCATCCCTCGAAATGCTTATAAAAAAATTTTGACGGTGGGAAGAAGCGTTGGCACATGTGCATTGCTTCAAATGAATGTTACTTTGAAGGCGATAAAATAAATTTGGTTGATGATTGAAAAAGTTTCGTTTTATTTATAAATTTCCGATGCTTGACAGCGTGTATATGTAGACTTCATGATTTATATATCAAAAGCTGGAATATAATAATATGAGAGAAAATTTTCGAAACTCAATCATTCCGCCGGCAAGATCCGCATAAACACAGTCTTTGGCGCACTAAATCTATCGAATAGTAGGAATTATGTGCTGTTTTAATTTTTTTATGTTATTATTTAACCTAGTGTACTCTTAGTTAAAATAACTCATTCCGTTCAAATTACGGTGTAAAGAATGGTAATATTCATTAGCCCTCGAACAGTACTAAAACACGATATTTTTGAATTTATTATTGAATAACATATTTTAATAAATAATAAAGTTTTCAATAAGCTCAACTTCGAACTACAAAAACAAATATGTCGATTTAGAATACTTGCTTCGAAATTGCTTTGATACTTATTCAATCTCAACAAAATTTTTCGTTGAAAAGGTTTGATAATGATCTAATAAAACTTGACTCGGACGAATCCATTTAAAATGTGTACACAAACAGAATCGATATAATCACAATGTGGACTATCTTCTGGTAAAATTTTGTACCTGACTTATTATTTTTCAAATTCACATTTTAAAAGCAATGTTTGCTCTTGCAACGAATAAGAGCGGCTATGACCGGGATTACGTTTAATACTATTTCATGTAAAAAACAAAAGGAAATTAGAAAATTATTTTTACTATACGAATTTTTATCCAACGTAGATGAAATGGATAAAAAAAGATGGTATAGCATATCGAAAAATTTTCACTATTTAAGTCGTCAAATGAGGCAAAACTATCTTTCGCGCATACAGTGGAACTCCAATATAACGAATGATATAATGTTGGGACCGTTCGTTAAACTGGAATATTCGTTATATTGGAAACGAAAACTAAATTAATATTGGTACATATATCTTTAAAAATAATTATTTATTCATGAATTCATAAGCATTGGTTGAAATAAATCATATACAATGGAAAATGCTTACAATAAAATTAATAAAAGTTGAATTTTATAACAAAAATATGAACATTATTCAACTGAAAAGAAATTTGTTATGCTCATTTGCTTTTGTGGGCGAGAAATTTTGAGATCCTGTGCCTTTTGATGTAGGCTTTTCAATAAAAATATTTTTTCCTGTTCCACGTTGTTTTCTTCAGACCATTTGATACATCAGTATGCTTTATTGGCGGCACAGCTACAACTGCAGGGGTATCACCTTCCTCCTCTTCCGAAATTTCTATAGCTAGTTCATTTTTAGCACTCTGGTTCTCTTCTACAAGTACATTGTTTACACTGTTCCATGCTTCTAAATCATCTGTGTTGAAGTTTGTCTAAAATTATATTTGAATATTAATTTAAATTATTTCTACAAATGCATAAATTAAACCGTACCTGGGGAAACATTGTATGGATAAGAGAAAGTATGCTCTCCATAACAGAAAGGTCTTCTCCTAATCGCAAATCTGCTAGAGGTATATTGTACTCATCATCTTCATCGTCAGGTGTGGTTTTATTAATTAAAATGTTTTTCCAACACTTCTGAAGAACAACCTCTGAAACTTTTTCCCAAGCTGCAGCAATAGTTGAACTGCATTGAAAAGGGTGAGGTCCTTTAACGCTGTGTTTATATTTTCTTTTTTGCACTACACTGCTCAGTAAAGAATTTCCGTAAAATAATTTGGTGAGGCGAATCACGTTCTGGTCCATCGGTTCAATTAGAGCCGTTACATTCGGAGGCATAAACACTATCCATATTTTTCCATCACCAAATCTTCTTCTAGTGGATGACTAGGAGCGTTATCCAGGAGTAATTTGGTAGATAGATAGATAATTATAAGTATCATTAAGGAGTATTGAAGTGAAAATTGTTGTAATATACAAACCTGAAGCACGAATTTACTAAAAAAACAGTTTTTAAAAATTTCGATATTCATCCACGCGGATTTTGAGTGCGCATAGTCCACGGCAAGTATTTTGTTTTAATAGGAACGAGGGTTTTTTAATTTTCCTATCACAAGAAGCTTTAATTTCATTGCTCTCGTTGCATTTGAGCAGGCAAGAATTGTAACTCGTTCCTTGGCCAGGTGCTCTGTCGGCCAGGTGCTCTGTCGGCCAGGTGCTCTGTCTTCATTAGCGTGAACTAGAGTTTGGTTCGGCTACATCTTCCAGTAAAGTCCAGTTTCATCAGCGTTGAAAACTGCATCAAGACTTATGTAATTTTTTACGATAATTTCATTTAATTTTTCTTTGAACGGTGCCACTAAATCAGCTTGAGAGGACAGTTTTTCGCCAGATTCTTTTAAAATTCGGATCCCAACCCGTTTTTTAAATTTACAAAACCAACCATTACTTGCCTTAAAATTTTCATTGGGATATTTTGTATTATGGATTTGCACAGCTTTGGCTTTTAAAATATTGATGTTAATATGTACGTGCTTTTCACGCTGGGAGACAAACCGCTTATATAAAGCCTTTTCCATCCTATGATATTCGCCTTTCTTTAACGATTGTCGTCCCAATGTGCCAGAATGTGTACCTTTTACACTTCTTATCACTTTCCGGCAATTTTTTAAAATTGTGCTAACACTAGATTTTGGAATACTATATTTCAAAGAGATTTCTTTCAGAGTTTTCCCGTTTTTATTTTCGTCAATTATTTTTAATTTGTCACCAAAGCAAAGCCGTTTTCGAATTGAAGGCATTTTTAAATAATTATGCGATATCCTCATTTTACCACTTTGAACTCACAACTGATATTTCGCGCAATGAAGCGTGCATAAAAAAATAAATAGAATTCTTTAAAATAAGTAGCTCAATAATAACAAGAACTAATGGGTATTTAACTGCCTGTATTGTTTTTTGTTGTAATACAACCAAAACCAAATACAAACGCCATACATTCGAGTTCATCCAATTTCCAACTTTCGTTATATGGAGTCAACAATGTATTGAAAAACAGCGTTCGTTATATTGAACATTCGTTATATCGGCGTTCGTTATACTGGAGCACCACTGTATTTTTCGGCCAAGATTGATCCGCAGAATATGCTATGGCTCCCAAAGAATATCCAGTAAATATATCGATGATAATGTCATTGAAACATCACCTCAAGTACAGTACCATAATATGATATTTGTGAATATATTTTGGAATTATATTACACTAAGTCACACAACGATCAAACAGTTCTACAGATTTGACTCCCTGACTGTTTCTGAAAAGCCAAAGCCTACGTCAGAAATCCTCGAAACATCGACGAGCTGAAATCATTATCAGCATAAAGCGCAAACTTTGCCTAGTAAATCGCAAGTGAAGGCAACCAAATATTTTTACTTTTTAAAAATTGGTTCAAATAAAAGGTCAAGTGTCAAAATAAATAAATATAACTCAAATGTAGTAAGAAGTGGATGCTTTTTTCCACACTTATTTAATGTTTGCAAACCAAAATAAAATCAGCTGCATTTGCTGCTGCTTGACATTTTTGTGGGCTTTAATTTAAGCGTTCAAATTTCAGAAAATCAAGCAAAATTAAAAGAGAAAAAAAATTAAAAAAATTAAAAGAGAAAACAAATGATATGACAATAGTTTAAATAACTTCTGGATTGAAATAATTTATTATTATTTTTATTTAATATTTTTATTAGTTGTATCAAGTTAACATGATAAATATATTTCAAGAAAATAATGCATATTTAATAAGAATTAAAGTTATACGTGAAGCGTAATAGTTATTTGTGAAGAGAAATGTTTGAAAAGTGAATTAACTTACACACATAATACAACGTTCTTTTAAGCTTATTTATCGCTTGTATCTGTCTGCTTTTCGCTAAGCCAATAGCTTAAGCAATTATCGTAAGCTTCCTCAATATGCTATAGAAAACAACATATTTTACAATTATTTATTCTCAATGTTATTTATTTTTATATATTTATACCCTTAACAGGGTGTATTATTCCAAGTTTGCCATTAAGGGGTCCCGGTGGTCTAGAATTTCAAAAAATTGATTTTTCTTTTTTTCCTTTAAGGATATACTGTAAAATTTGTGGAAGGATATTCATATTATTCTAGCTTCTACAGCCGTTTTAGCAGGTAGAACAGGTATCTAAGATATAGACACTCTAAACCTTAAACTCATTTATCTTAAAACTACTTTTTTCGGCGTGCCGTTGATGAAAAAAAAATTATGCATCCGAATCACTTAATATAGTGTTTATGAGATCAATATCTATCGCTGGGACTACGATCAGATTTTAATTTTAAGAACTTTGATTTTTTTCGATCTAAAAAAACTGGTCCAAAAAAAGCTGTTTTCAGAATCTGAACTTCAAAAGCGCGAAATTTTTTTAATTTTCAATTTTTTTTTTTTTTGGTTGTAGTCCCAGCGATAGCTGCACTCCTGCTGATTAATAATTTACTTGGTTTTTATGTTTCACATGTTCAGAAGAGTCAAAATCAACAACAGCACCGGGAGTTATTTTTTAAGATAGCTTTTTTAGACGCCATTTTTAATATACTTTTGTGTACTTTTCATAAGTGTATAAATAAACTGTAAAAATTTTAAATTGATTGCTCTTTTTTTAAACCTTAAAAAATCCAGAAAACAGCCTTAATTTGAGAGTTCTAGACCACCGGGACCCCTTAAGTTTGTAACACTCAGAAAGAAATGTCAGAGTCATCAGCTTAATATAATATTTTGATGTTAACATCTAGCTTTTAATGAAAGCTGGTTTTCACCCTTTAAAATTTTTTTCTGACATATAATAGAAAAAGTCAGGGGATGATTAGGTCGTAAAGGTTTCGAGTACGGCCGATAGTATTGTATCAAACAGGAATTAGTTGAATTAGAAATGATTGGTTACCAATTTCCTTAAATAATATTGGAAAATTGTACGAGTGGCAACTCAGTCAGAACTTTGAGATCCTTCTCAGTTTAGTTTAGATTTAGTTTTGATAGAAATTAAACAAAATCATTTTAAGTGTGTTAGTCTGTTGACTCGCAGCCTATATGATCAGAGGGACAAACTGAGTCGAGTTAGCCATGCACGTCTAACTGTCTGAATACGCGCGAAGTTGTCGCTCAGGTTTCAAGATATCGATCGGAAATCGATCACGCCTTTTTTGCTATAACAAGCTTGTCATTTGTATGAACTACCGATAAAGGATCTATATAGCTACCATCCAAACTAATCGATCAAAAACCAGTATTTGCATTAAAAACTATTTGATTTGAAAAGTTAGCTTCTAAAAATTTAGTAACTTATTGTTCAAAGGATCGCTAAAATATTATACAAAAATTGTTCAGATCGGGCCACCATTGCATATACATAGCTGTCATGCAAACTAAACATCAATCAAGATAAGAGTCCCTTAAACCTTTGACCGTTATAAAAAATGCAGCATTTATGAAGGGTATTTTAGCTTCGATGTAGCCGAAGTTAACTTTTTTTTGTTGTAATATGTTTCTGTTGGTATGAAGTCAACATTGTTAATTGCTTACGTCAATGGTGTTTTATTATGTGCGCCACGCCATTTATGCTGCTGTCAATTTGCATGCAATGCAATGTATTTGTTGGTATGTATATGTAAGTGCAATATTATGTGCAGCTTGAAGATTACTCGCTTAGTGGCGATAACAGATGCGCGCGTCAGTCTCGAGTGCAACGGTAGCTCTGATGTAATGATGCGATCAGATAAGTGCACAGCTGAACGTGGCTGCAGCGCAAAAATATTAAGTAATACGAAAAACTAAGCAAAGTATCAGCAAAAAAAAAAAAACAAACACCCGATTGCTTGCGTCACAAATTAATATAAATTGTCAGCTATTTCGATTTGTACTTGCCGCGCATTATCTTACTTTTTACAGTTAAATCAATAAGTGGATGGAAAAAGCTTTTATGCAAAGCAATTCTAAGAATTCTCTGGCATTTTTATGTATGTGTTAGTGTGCGCGAGCTTGTCTGCAGCATGGCGTGTCTGGACGCGCCCCTTTTTAACGCAAATCAGCCGTAGCAACTTTTGTTTACAGTTTACGCGTCTCAGATTTTTTCCCATATTTTAATTGGCCATTATTTATTGCCCATTTGTGCTGCCGCGCTGAGCGCTACCTGTTTGTACATACATATGTTTGCATTTGCAATTACGGTGCTTCTTTGCAATTCTATGTTTGTGCATATTCTAATTCTTTTACGGAATTCTGTGTATTTTTATGTACGTATTATATATGTATGTAAGTGAGTATGTATATAGATATCATGTGAATACTATATATCCATGTAGGCCAAAAGCAAAGAATATATATCTTAAAGAATAAATATACGTTAAGTTAAATGGAATGAGATTATATGGGTTTCCTCGGCTAATATACAACCCTTTTTCACCAATTTTTTTCTCATATAAAAAGTCAAATATTTTATTCGAATTTTTCATTATTACAAACTTACACTATTAACAAAGAAATTGTGAAATTTTTGGAGAAAATATTTTAAACTCGCACATAGCATTCTTGCAGGACCACATAAAATAGACGAAGTAAAAAAACTGCAGACTGGACTTTTAACTACAGATTGGATTTTTGGCAGACATTTTTATAAAAAAATTAAAATTACCCAACATTTTTTTCTGTAGTTGTAATATAAAAAAATATATATCCTTCGTCCAAATCTTTAAGTATTATATATGAAAAACCTCTGTAAAATTTCATTAAGATCGGTTGAGTAGTTCTAGAGAAGTCTTGCCAACCGACTTCAAAAACGCCGTTTCGAGAAAAACGTGTTTAAAAACAACGCACTTAGCTTAGCTAGCCTCGAGCGCACAAGTTCTCAAGGCTGTATCTTCGAAACTATTACTCGGATCAACTTGAAAATTAATGACAATATTCTAGAGGACAATAAGACAATAAAAAAATGGATTTTTTGAAACCTATAAACCCATGTAACCCTCTAAAAGAGGCAATGGTAGAATTTTGTGTAGTACTCTTCACTTGTAATATCAGTATATCTGTTAATAAATACAGACATACATATATATAGTTCCTAATTTGGGAGTTATATGTTCACTTACTTAGGCAACATTTAACGCTAATTTTTAAAGGAGAATGGGCCGCATATTTTGTTTTATTCACACCTCGAGCTAATTAGAATTAACACTCGCTTATAATTATGCAAATAAATATAGAAATAATTAAAGTTCTATTCCGATGCTGTGCAACTAAATAAGTGTTTAAATTTTTTATAAGCGGGTGGCCGCTTATGCGTGTAGAAAACGCTAAACAAAGCACTGGAATGTTGGAAAGAAAATTATGTACTGTAACTGACTTTCAGCCGAATGACTTCAAACGTTCTCAAAATGCTGCAAATGCATAAATATATTTTTCGACTTATTTTTAATTAAAAACTTAAGTATGATATACATTTTCATTAAATTTTTAATTACATTTACTGGTAATACCTATTACGTTCTTAATAAAAATTATAAAATCGCAAGTTACCTATATATTTTTAAGCAACTAAAGAATCAGAAAGTAAAAATAAAGAAGTCATGAAAATATGTAGGCATAAGTTACCAGACTACTACCTTAAAGTAATACTCAGCAAGTTCGTGCCTTAAGTCTTTTGTTACAGATGTATTTGCGTTCAAACCGCTGAACACAATTAGCGTTTTCTTTAACCACAAAAATTTTGCATTTATTCTGCGCTATGCCCAAGCTGCCTACGATGCGTGATCTTTTCTCACCAATTTTGTAGGTTAGTTTCTTATTTTCTCAGAAAAATGTAAAATATTTTCTCTCCTTTTCGAAACGTAAAAGCGAGAATTTTTCAGCGCATGGAACATTTATTTTGTTCAATGGCGATGCGATGATTTTTGAAGTCTATACTGTGGTCATTAACTTGGATTACTATTTATTTAAGAATAATAAATTTTGCACTTCCTAATAACTTACTTAAATTTGAAGTTCATATATAAATTTAAGTTTCTTTAAATGCTTTAAGATAATGTTTCCTTTTGCAAAGGCTAAAATAGCATAAGCCCGAAAAGCTTTCGGAGCAACCAAATATGCCCTGTACTGCTGCAGAAGAGATATGGGTTAAAGATGGAGAGTCTCACCAAAGTAGTTTTTTGGCTATATGAAGCCATAGTTAAGTATAATATAGTTGGTGGAGGGCTCTAAAAATTACAACACTTGGGAAAAAATGAGCGTGTGTTTAACAGGCTGCACTCGTCTGTATAGGTGGTGCACTACGAATCACACCAACTATAGCGCTGAGTGCCTTGCTACATATAGCACTGGTAGATATACCAGCTCCCCTTTACTCAGAGAGTGTGTGTACTGACCAGTCTGGACACTCAAAATTCTCGCACACCTTGACCTCATTCCAAAGTACTTGGCTTAGCAGGTCACCGATCTTAGAACTGGCTGCCTCTTCTCTGTCCACATAGCCCCGAGGTATGGAAGGGAAGGACCCGCTGGGGGAGAGGGGAGGTAAGCTTTTTAATGGATGGATCAAGACTTGCGGGGAGCATTGGTGGAGGAGTACACTATCGGAAAATTTTCATTATATCCAGTTTAAGCCTTACTAACCATTGCAGCGTCTTCCAAATAGATGTGGCTGGTATAAAGGTAGCAAAAGATCTAATGCTTCGGAGTGCAGCCTCCTCCAGAGTGGTTACTGTGCACTTAGATAGTAGGAAAACGATATTAACCTGATATACTTTCTAGGGCATAACTTCGGAATGAGAACAGCTAAAGTCTCCGTTGGCTTCTTGTGGTTCACTGCTGGACTGTTGGGCTTCAGACCAGCTCAGCAAGAGTAGGTCAACTACCAAAAACTGTGCAGTCTAAAGAACCTTGTGACCTAAAGTAAATCGCGAGAGATCTAGGGACTTCTTCGCTCTGAACAAGAGTCCCTTTTCAATGGTGGATTCTTGCAATTGAATATCTTATCAGATGACAGCTGCATTAGCTGTTTAGAAGAATATGAGATAAAATCATCTCAATACTTCCTCCTGAATGTACCGCTTTTGCCGCCATGCTGAGAGATCAGTCATTTAACCTAACCTAACCTTACCAGATATTATTGAGTTTTGTGTTAGTACAAATATTTCAATTTTCTTAGTTTAAAAATAAAACGTGAATATAAGAGGAAAGAGATATATCTAAAAGGTCACTAACAATAGTAATGAAGCTTTTAAAAAACTTTTAGTGGATCCCAATCTCCCATTCAACTAATTTACTGTGTAACAAATCAATTAAACTTAAAAGAAACTTCTTCATACATTTTCAAGCCATCCACAATCGGGTATTCTTCATTTAAATCTCCTGCTTATATGAAAGACAGGTAAATTTTTTCCTAAATTGGTACAGCTGTCCTTAATTATGATGTCAAAAGTTAGCGCGAACTTTCAACCATTGTGTTCCGTTTATAACAGTGGACCTTGTTTGTCGAATTTTGCAATGACCGAAAATATTGATTAACGTATTTGTGTTAAATTTGGTGTTGCGAACGCATTTTCATGTGTCGATACATTGAAAATGTTGCAGAAGGCTTTTGGTGAATCTGCTCTCTCAAAAAACGTGCACTTACAAGTGGTACAGAGCATTCAAAGAGGGTCGGGAGACCGTCGAAGACATGGCTCGTTCTGGACGGCCTTAAACGAGGGTGGCCGATGATAACGATGAAAAAGTGAAGGAAATTGTTGCCGGAAATAGCCATGTGAACTTGAGAGAAATTGCTCATAAATTGGAGATGTTACATGAGAGTACGTACGATTATGCATGACAAATTGATCATGCAACGCGTTGCTGCAAGACTTGTTCGGACAGAGCTGAATTTCTTTGAAAAAAGGTATCAAGAGCAGATAGCTGCAGACATGCTGGATCGAGCCAATTCAAATTTTGGTGACGAGACATGGGTTTACGAATATGACACACCTACGAACCAGCAATCATCCGAATGTCGGCACAAAGGCGCGCCAAAGCCGAAAAAATCACGCCAAAACCGATCGAAAGTAAAGGTAATTCTTCGATATTCGTGGTGCCGTCCACTATGAATACGTTCCAACTGGTCAAACCATCAGCAAAAAGTATAATCTTGGCAATTTCCATGACAGCCGGTTCTACGCACCGGAATTGACTCGGATTACATCCGACCAAGGGCTGTCTTAGTTTGTGGGCCAACCATCGCACAAATCCTTAATTGTGAATGAATTTTTGGCCAAACACTCAACAAATATCATTGACTCAATTGAAGACATCAAAACAAATTCGATGCGGGAGCTGAAGGTCATCCCAGAAAGTGCCTATAAAAAATGTTTGAAAGGAGCGTTGGCACATGTGCATCACTTCAAGTGGATGTTACTTTGAAGGCGATGAAATAAATTTGGATAATGATTGAACAATTTTTACTTTCAGGACAGGTCGAAGTTCCACTAGCAAATTTTCAAACTTCTGAGTAACTTTATGCCGTATACCATTTATATCATCTACGATAATTGTCTGTCCTTGTGTCAACAAAGGTTATAGTCAGGTCTACCTACGACCTTGCAGTTGACTGTTTATAATTTATTTAGATCCATACTTTGTTAAGATTCCAAACGCCTTCAATTATTTTGTCAAAGTTGTATTTCATTTTTAACGAACGACGACCGTTATCTGTACAAGAGGTATAGTAAGAATCTGAATTGAATATTTACATAACGTTATTTTAGTTATCCATGTTATACAGAGTATACTATTTTGTTTCTCTTGATAATTTTTTTTGAAAACTTTTATCTAATTAACAAATAAAAGAAACCTTATATGCTTAAAAATTCAAAACATTATATTCGATATAAAACCCCTTTAATGTTTTATTTTTATTTAAAATAATGACAGAATTACAATCAAAAATAGTCACATAATTATAATATTATTGGCAAGATCACTAAAGTATTTTATGCTACAAGGCAGTATCTTAATTGCTGCTTTTAAATATCTTTTAACATTCAAATGAAATGAATTGCGGGTAATTTATGACCAATTGCAATCAACAACGGCGACAATGACAATGCAGCACTTGCCAAAATCAGTCAAGACCTTCAATTACTTTCCACTTCGCGTTAAAAAATTCGAACGCTTTTAGCAGACTTGGAGGCCAGCAAACTGCTCGCGAGCCACGACCAATACACGCACACCGGCTGGAGTTCACTTTTTCGGTAATTTCGGTTTTCAAAGCTCACCTTTTGACCACTTTTTGCCAATGCACACATTTTTTCTATGCGAGCTTTTGTGTCTTTAATGAAGTGCATACTTTCGTTAAGCTTAAATGGGTGCAATTAACAGCTACAAATAAGAAAACATGTGGTATTTTTAAATTGCTACGCAATCACCAGAATTCGTGCAAGCATTACACGAAATCGAACTTTACAACGAGTCGCCAAGAATTGGTATTCGTGTCGGTAGTTGCGCGCTTGGCTAGGTATCTACCTACATTTCGGCTACGAGTTGTTAATTAAAACTTAAGCCGTACAAGTACAGGCGACACGAATTTGGTTAAAGTACGTATATTTTGTTGGACAATGACAAATGTCTGTCACGCACGCAGCTTGCACATAAATTGGCTCCTTCTCGATTGCCGATTAATGAAGTGGATTGCATGTGTGCGTACGTACCCTGTTGGAAAAATCGTAACAGTTGAACGGAGAGAGATTTATAACAGGAATGATAGAAATAATAATAGTAGTAGAATACTACTTATAACAGTAGAAATATAATAGCAAAGAATAAAAATAGTTAGTTTCCTTTTGCTTATCATTTATGGAGCGCTTTGACAGCAAATTCCTGAGTTTGTGGTGAAATTCGTACAGGGTGGTAGGTAGGTTTGAATTTTTTCTTCTTTTCAAAATATTTTCCAAGATTTTTGTTTTTACCAAATTCGCTGAATGCTTCATCCATTCATTAGTATTAATTTCAAAATTTGCTTTGCTTTGCCGTGCTTTTTTGACATTTCTTTTAATGTTGGCTGCCTGTCTCAATAATATTATCTCAACAAGACAATAGATAATCGCAAAAAGGTTGTTTTTGGCTATATAAAAGCCTAAGAAACCTGTGAGGGTTCTGCAAAACTAATTTCGTCATAATTATTTCAATCGTTTCTGACGCAAAAAACCTTCTGGACCAAATCAACGTCTGAAGCAGGCGATCGACCAGAAGCAACCAGAATTGGCCAACAGGAAGGGTGTAGTATTCCACCAGGACAACGCCAGACCACATACTTCGTTGATGACTCAGCAGAGGCTACGGGAGCTCGTGTGGGAGGTCTTAGCGCTTCCACCATATAGCTCGGATATAGCGCGAAGTAATTATCACCTATTCCTGTTCTTAGCGAACGCTCTTGTTGGTGTACAGTTGAACTCAAAAGGGGCTTGCGAAAATTGGCTTTCCGAGTTCTTCGCAAATAAGGAGGTGGGCTTCTAGTCGCAGT
>CM050325.1:91115010-91162463 GCA_027475135.1 Bactrocera correcta
GCTGGAGGGCAGCATTTAAATGCCGTTGTCGCTTTGTTGCAAGCGCTTGTCGCGGCTTAGCTCGCGTTCCACCTTGCTACACACGCTGCCTAATGCATAACGTTTCTGCCTCGTTGTTTTTGTCCTTCCGAACTTATTTGCCATTCTATTGTTTATTGCTTGCGAGTCTTTGAAATGACGCGGCGTGTGGTATTCGCACATTATTCTCTTGTTGCACGTTGCATGTTCGGTATTAGCGCGTGTTGCATATCAAATTGCGTGGGTGTTGAATATTGTATGCGAAAATTTCGCTTGCGCCTGCAATGCGTCGCTGCTGCTGTGACACTCATTTTGAATATCAATTGTTCATTTTGGGCCTGGTTAAGCAGCTGCGCGCTGAAAGTAACGCAGCTTTTTACTGCAGCATTCTTCTTCGTTGGGAAATATGACTTAATTCCGTAATGCAGCAGTGCGGGTGACCTTCAGCACTCGGACGTAGTTCTTACCGTGGTTAGGATTCACCCAACCCCCGCATCTACTCATATTGATGACTGTGTGGTTTTAGGGAATGGGTCTGCTAACTATTAGTTATTAAGCAATGACTTTGGGTGGATCATCTTTTACCTCCAATTTCATATTCAAAGACTTGTCCATCTTGTTGATATTTTTTTTTTATAGTAGGGGAAGTATCGAAAGCCGGAATGTGAAACTTTAATCCGCTAAACCCAAGCTACTCCCAACTCATGACTCACCCACATAACCACCAGATATGCTACTACTTTGTGGGAGTGACATGATATTTTATGTCAACTCTCTAGCACTGACGAACTGACGCCTATTCCGCTCTAACTGTCTAATTTGTCGTGATGGAAGTTGCCGCTTGGCTTTCCACTTCCCGGAGGGCTGACACATAAGTACAGCCAAATTTTCCACCGTTTAACTACTACCTAGTGCTGTTTGTAACTTATCCCTTATGTTTAGAAACCGAGGACAATGGAAAAACACATATTCAAAGTCTTTTATTGACTCTGTACACATCGAGCAATACGGACTGACATCATTTTTAAATTTGTATAGATAGCCTGTGAAGCACTCATGCCCGCTTAATATATGGATCAGATGGAAATCCAACTCCCATTTTGTCTAGTTATCCACGTATGGATGTCGATATAAGTCTGTGTGTCCACCGTCCTTTGGTTCAGGTTGATATGTGTCCCACTGCAGGCATTTTCTTCACAATAGGCGTAATAGACGCCCCAGAGGTTTAGAGCTCATTCACTATAACACACCTTAGTTTAAAAAGACAAGTAAAAGAAATATCCTTCTCAATTTTCATTTCATTTACTTTTCAACGCAATTTATACTACATCAGGAACGACCAAAGCCGAAGCGGCTAAGTACTTGTTAGCTGAGCTAGGTTGACGCCATCGCCAGCTTACAGAGCTCATCATCTTCATGTTCAGTTTTTCTTTCACTCACTCGTTTAACAATCGCATCAACAAGGTTTTCTGAACCGATTGCACAATCGATAATATATATACTACTAGCTGACCCCGCAGCCGTTGTCCTGCGTAAAATTCTGTATTTTGAAATGAAAAGAAAGTTAGATTTATCATTTCATTTTTTTTTTTAATGTAACGTAGCTTTATAAACAACGTTTTTTGGTTTCTATTCCGGTGTACAGAAAAGATGTATTCGTTAGGTGGGTCACAATCAGTCGGGTTCCATTACACAGTTTCGGCGCATGAAGATTGCAAAACATAATAACGACGGATCCTACTTTGAGATGCAAATGATGCAGTGGCATACACAGCCTGTCCTGACGATCGATCGATTTGTATGAGCGCAAGTCTCCCGCAATTTATATCGAACCACCGGAAGTATCAACCGAAATTGTACCATTTCCAATTTTTAGCGAAGACGATGTAAAATGTCTTTGGCAATGTCGATGTTTATATCGAAAAGTATGCGAACATTATTTTCATTCCAGTGATTAACGTGTTCTAGCAATTGTAATTTCTGGCTTACTTCTCCAAAAATTTGCACACATCGAAGCATTCACAGTACGCAATGACTCAAATGAAATTGAAACCCGTACATTTATCAATAGCAACCGAAGGTATGTATTAGCAATCGTAGTTTTTCGGCTGGATTATGTAAACTCGTCCTAAGGAATTAGTTGAGAACACACTTGTATGTCAATCTACTGGCCTTGCTTTCTGCGTAACAATTTCTTCGACGATGCATTCCATGTATAATATCAAGGTATTTCCGAATAGAGCAATGTTCTCACAAACGGATCACTGACAAAAGTTGAGAAAAAACTCGTCAATGTTAATTTTGTTGCTGGCGATGTTTCCACTGGCTATACTGTATTCTCTGGGTTGAAAAACACTCTTTGCTGATTCTCCAAATTAACTGCGAGACGCACAACAGTCGGAAAACGTTCATGAATTGCAAAAGTAAATATCCTACAAAGCACTTTATTGCAGTTCACGTATCGGCCGTATCGTTCAAGACCAATAATCGCCATGTTGTTTCTTTTGGTGACGTACCTACAAATGTATTTTATCGATTTCAACAAACTGCAATACTAAACACTGATATGAGCTTTGAATATGAATTAGACAATAATGGTGAATATAGTACGATCCATGTGTTGTCAACTTCGATATTTACTTTTCTAAGTTGAATGCTGAATGTTCTGTTATCTGGTGAGCGACGCCGATAGAGTTGATATCCATCATTTCCAGTTTGTGTTTCCGAAAGGAAAACACGTGGATAGTGTTTCGTGCATTTATTGTCAAACATACAAATCGAAGTGGGATTGTAGTGTCCGCAAGGTCCATAAACCATATTGGTTTCCACCTCTTCATATAATACTGAATCTTTCTCTACATCAGGAATTTCCGGAGAAATGATTTCATCAATTTGATCTGGTGTAACCACCATCCACCATCCAAAGAAGAATGTGTGCGTGCGGAAAACCTCTATTTTGCCATTCAACAGAGTACATCTAGCATCCAACACCACCATATATACGTTGCTTCAAGATAAAGTCAATCAAACATCGCAACTGTTGTTTGAAAAGTCGTGCTGTGACATCGTGACGATCGCTTGCTGATTGACCGCGAATTCCGCACGTATGTCACCGCATCCTGGGAGTACTTCTTGCCTTGCCTTGGGCTGCCATACTTTGATGGCAAAAAGAACAACGTCCGATATTAGGGCGACCTCTTGGTGACTTCGTAACAAATTTCAATCTGCAATTGACATCTTTGTGTGAAACACACTTAAAGTTTTCTCTGAATAATTTTGAATAATTTTTCTTTTGAATATCCAGAATAAAAAAGCAAGCGACCGAAATTGAACTATTCAAATAATTTAAAAATCCAAAGTGTATTCAACAAAGTGAACTAAGTATATGACATTTAATTTTTCTTTACGCTTATTTGACATGAATGTTGTCATTGACTTAACCCTTACATTTATTCAAAAATTCAAATTCGGAAATTCAAAAGTAAGCAAATTTCAAAACCAAAAACAATATTTTTTTTAAATAACTGAATAAAATGCCGAATACTTGTGGCCTATGCAAAACAACTCATGGAAGCAATCTACCAATGTTTTGTGCTCCAACTGACAAATCGCAACGGAAGGAGTGGGAAAAAGTATGTGGCTTACAACTCAGTTTGTCATCGAGAATATGTGAATCTCCCCTTAAAAGAAGACGACTTATCCCCGATGCAGTACCCTCATTAAACTTACTTCCCAATCTTCAAGAAAAAAAGTAAGAAACTCTCATATTTTGATAAATAGAAATTTTACGTTTTTACTATTGATTAGGTCCAAGACAAACTTTTTTTTTATTTATCATATATATGTATGTAAAGCAAGTGGCTTCATATTGTTCAAGATCAAAAAAAAAAACACACGGGTTAATATAAACAAATACATGAATTGTTTACTATTTTATTGTCAAATAAGCGTAAGTCAAATACTTAGTTCACTTTGTTGAATACACTTTGTAAAAATCAAAATATTGAAAAACAAAACAAACAAAAATTGAAAAAAACAAGAAAAAACGTTAACTTCGGTTGCACCGAAGCTAAATACCCTTCACAGGTGCATTTCTGTTAGTAACTATGTGTCCAGTTTGTATAGAAGCTATATGCTATAGTAACCCGTTCTGAACAATTTCTTCGGAGATTACATTGTTACCTTAAAAAATAATCTATACCAAATTTCGCGAATATATCTTGTCAAATGTGAAAGTTTTCCATACAAGAACTTGATTCCGATCGTTCAGTTTGTATGGCAGCTATATGCTATAGTTAACCGATCTGAACAATTTCTTCGGAGATTACATTGTTGCCTTAGAAAATAATATAAACCAAATTTCGTGAATATATCTTGTCAAATGTGAAAGTTTTCTATACAAGAACTTGATTCCGATCGTTCAGTTTGTATGGTAGCTATATGCTATAGTTAACCGATCTGAACAATTTCTTCGGAGATTACATTGTTGCCTTAGAAAATAATATATACCAAATTTCGTGAATATATCTTGTCAAATGTGAAAGTTTTCTATACAAGAACTTGATTCCGATCGTTCAGTTTGTATGGCAGCTATATGTTATAGTTAACCGATCTGAACAATTTTCTCGGATATTACATTTTTTTCCTACAAAATAATCTATACCAAATTTGGTGATGATACATTGTCAAATGCGAAAGTTTTCCATATGAGAACTTGATTCCGATCGTTCAGTTTATATGGCAGCTATATGCTATAGTGGTCCGATATCGGCCGTTCCGACAAATGAGCAGCTTCTTGAAGAGAAAATGACGTTTGCAAAATTTCAAAAGGATATCTTAAAAACTGAGGGACTAGTTCGTATATATACAGACAGACGGACAGACGGACAGACGGACAGACGGACAGACAGACGGACATGGCTAAATCGACTCAGCTCAACATCCTGATCATTTATATATATACTTTATAGGGTCTCCGACGCCTCCTTCTGGGTGTTACAAACATCGTGACAAAGTTAATATACCCTGTTCAGGGTATAAAAAATTGTATGGAAAAAAGTCACTTTTTGGAATTATCCAAATTTATCGAGTTTTCATTGTTTTTAATATGTATTCTGCTATTCAGGGCGGAGACAAATCCAACGAATCAATAACCATGAAAATTGGTTCAGCAGATCTCGAGTTATAAGTGTTCGAACAAACCCGTCTTTGTTTTATATATTTAGATATATATACATATACATACATATATCGTGTGGCTGTAAGGATCTACATGAATTACTGTTGTTTTTGTTTTCTAATTCTGAAAAAGCTAAGGTTAGGTTAGGATAACCATAACATTACCAAGCCAGTATCAACCGATTTACATTTGCTATAGGAATGTGGTGATCTTAATAACTAGTTTCTTGGAATTCGACTCCTAATGTAGAGGTCCATGAGTTTCAATACCGTTTTCAATGAAACGAGGAGAGACTAATAGGACTTTTAGGTCCCGACATTTACATTACAGCTCTTAATGGCCTTTGGGACGAAGACTACCCTAACTTGCCACCAAGCTGGAGGGAAGTAAAATAATCTGACTCCTAATATAGATAGTCAATAGTATTTTCAATGAAACGAGTAGAGACTGATAAACCTTTTAAGCCTTGGTGGAATGTAACCAAATTTGATGCAGTTCGCTTAGAGGTTTATGATAAATTGGTTGTATGCTGAAGCTTTGCAGGTATAATACCGACAGATCAAGAAAGCTTAAAGGATTTAAAGAAATGTATGGCCCACATGAGACGACGCTCTTCGAGAAAGTGTGAGAAGACTAAATAGTATTTTTACACCTCTCCAAGGGGTACTTCTTCAGTAGATGGGTTTTAGTCCAGTCATTATAGTAAGTTCACCTCGGAATTCGATATACCCATTTATATGTCTGTAAATGCTTGTATATTGACACCTAATTTACACCCAATTTACAAGTATTTACAGACATATAAATGGGTATATCGAATTCCGAGATTATTACCTAATTTAAGCTTAATTGGCTAGACTATTTAGCGGAAAGTGACCGTCAACTAGTAGCCGTGGCGACTACTTATTACTCCAAGCCCAGTTTCCAGAGCCATAAGTCTAATTTAAAAACTTCAACATATTTGACTTAAGAAGTGGAATAGACTCAGTCCGTTTTGTTGACATAGGTTCGGCCCAATCTAAAAGAAACGCGGACAAATTTTTTGATTTATTTGTGTTTACTATCTCCGGTAGGCTTTACGACGAAAACTTTTATACTGTGCAGTTTAGATTGTTCAATGAAGTATTTTCACTCCCAACAGGACTCCAAGTTCGCTTCGAATAGAGTTTTTCCTAATGAAATCATAATTTTAGAATAATGTATTCGACGACAATGCAGGAAAACCAGATATTGCAGGCGCTTTGACGAAAAATTCAACATCTACTTCTCTTACAGAGAAATACCGTCCAAGGCAGTGTGAGAATAAATAAAAAAATAAATTTTTGGGCTTTGATTGTAGATTCTACTTTAACTGCACAGTAAATATTGAAATGAAATCAAGAGAAAAGTCTGGAAGGGATACTAAGGATAGAGAAAAATTTTCTGAACAAAGTTTAATTCGCATTGTCGTATGGATATCCTTTAACCCTGAACGGGCATCGTTATTAGTTAGTTGACTCGACGTTTAAGGTTAAAAACACATTTTCCTTGTAAAATATTCCAGAATTAGGATCCGTGAGATATTGAGAAATTACTAACGGAAAATGTCTGAATAAATATTTACTCGAAGACAATGTTTTAAAATTATTATAGTACTAAGCTCTCTATAAAGTTTTATTCAAGTCGTCTTAGAATTTCCGGTTCTTTTTATAAGAATAATGCAAAATTGTACTGCTGAGCTGTTCTGTGTTTTTTCCCGTCTTTGAATAATTTTATTAACCTCTTAAATATCTAAATGAAAATTTGTTATAACTTAACTTTTTGAATAATTTCCAAAAATATTGGCGAAAGTGCATACAATTTTGTATTAATTACCAGATTATTAAAAATTTGTGTATAGTGAAAAAAAAATACATGTGGCAGCACCCCAAAACAATGGTTTCATTCATAGAATGCTTCTCTGTTAACACGCTCACTGCTTTTCTCTCTTCTCTCAGCATGCACAGCTGCAACTGAGAAAAGCACGGCAAGCCATGGCACGATAAAACGATTTTATACATACACCTACACGGATTGTACATACATACCTAAGTTTGTATGTATTATATCTACTTATTTACATTGACTACACTACACTGCATATATAATACTGATTTAATATTTCATTCATCAGATAAATTCCGACAACATAAATGAGTTGTTTTACAATTTAATTACAAACGTCAATTGTAGAAAATTAGATAGCGAGATTCTGTCCTCTCATATACTTATTTAAGTATGTATGTATGCATAGTCAATTATCTATCTACTACTCTGCTATTTTAGTGCCATTGTAAGCCACCCTACAAAACCGTGCTGTCTGCTGTCTAAACGTAGAACAATGAAACCAAGAAAGAGATATAGAGAGCGAGTCGCTGGTTTCCTATTAAATGTCACAGTCAAAATGCCCTGTAGGGTATTTTAAAGGCGCATCGTGTATGTTAAATAATTTAATAATTAAAAGCATATCATAGATTTTTATACACTGTGATAAAAAAAAAATCCACGGAAAATGTAAATAAAATGCAAATTAATGAATTATTCAAAAATACTTATTTTGTCGTCTTCAAAGTAATCTCCACCAGATGTCATGATTTTTCTAGTCCTCGAAATATTTCCATAAGCTTTTGAGATGACCTTCAGCTCCTTCAGCAAAATTTGTTTTATTTCTTCGATCGACTGAAAACATGTTCCACAGAGCGGCAATTTCAGTTTGTGGAACAAGAAATAATCACATGGAGCCAAATCTGGTAAATGCGGTGGTAGATCGATGGTATTCATTGCATTTTTGGCTTTAAACTAGTCTAGTCTTAAAAAAAAAAAACTTAGCTCAAGCTCTTTTGTCATCTCTCTAACACTTGTGTTACGATTTTCAAGCGCCATTTCTTTCACTTTTTTAATATTTTTATCAGTTGAAAAGGTCGTCCAGAACGAGGGATATCTTCAACGAACTCTCGGCCGACTTTGAAGGCTTTGTACCACTCTTAAATTTTTGTTTTTGAATGACCGTAACTTTTTACAATATTCGTTTCCGAAAACCGGTTAATAGAGCAAAAAGTGACGAAGAGAAAAGTTTCCATCTGACCTTCATAATATGTTATCGAGAAAGTGTGGCAAAATTTTAAATTTATAAACTTTAGTTTTGAGCTAGATTAATCATAAGCACTGTTTAAAAAGATGTTTCCGTAAATATTGCTATAATTCAGTGCTTTTCGTTTCCTACAGGGTATGCGTGAACTTGCAGAACAGCAGCAGACCTTTCTAGGTACCCGTATTAAGTACTTCACTGCGGCTCAAAAATCATATTGCTGAGAAGATGTGAAGGCAAACCATGTAAAGAAAAATGTGTAAAAGCGAAAACGAGGAAACATATGTATTACAAAAGAATTGACGTTTGCTCTGTGCAATGCCATGACAGAACCTTGTTTATGTTTTTTTCTCACCTTATTCTACTCGTTCACATTTCAGAAGAGCTGAAAATTTTCTGTTGGAAATTTTTTTGCGAAAAATACACACATACTCACACAGAGTTTACAACCATGTTGATACAAAAAAATAAATATTTTGTGTTATATATTTTATTTTTTTTTTAATTAACCCTTATATTTTGCAATGATATTTGTCATAAATTAAACACAGTAAAATAAAAGTTAAATAAATGAGCATATGAATAACGCATGCAAAACTCAGCGAATAAGCCGCATACTCCAAACAGCGCTTTTTACAAGCTTTCGCCAACTTTTAAGTGAAGTTTACGTGATTCTTTGTAGTCTTCCAACACGCATGCCATTTTTGGAGAATCAAAATATTATACTTTTTTGTCTTTATTCATATTTATTCAGTCGAACTTTGCAAGCGGACATGAATTGTAATATACGCCTACTAATACCCAGGAATACATACATTTCCGTTTTGTATGAGAAATGTCAAGAATTATCATATATATTGCTACTTTAACTACTTTAGACCGCGCCATCGGGGCTTTGGAATTCCGACAAGGCATGTATGGGATTCTGCACCTTCTTCTGCGAACCCTTACGCACTTTAGCGCGCACTTCCTCCGGCTTCTCGGGACGCACCAGCGGTTTCTTCTCTGGTGCTTTCATCTTCCAGACAACAATGGGTGACGTAACGGTGCCTTGACGTGTGTACTTCGTTGAGGCGACGTACGAATATTTAACGGTGAGTACGACAGCATTCATCAGATTCTTGGCTGCCTGTATCAATGATGTAGCGCTGTCCAAACCGGATACAATCAGTTCGCCACTGATATTTTGTACGTCGGCCTTAACTTTCGATGTGATTTGTATTTGATGACAGTAGAGCGCTATGCGTTGTAGATATGCGAGTAAATCTTTTTTGGTGCTACTTTCCGGGCACTGTTCGGCGATTTCGCGTGTTAGTTTGTCGAGTTTCGTGCCAGCTTCGGAAATTTTCTTGGCGGCGTTGATGACATCCATGGTTGTTTTCAAGGGACCACGACCGCGCGTGAAATCTGTCATTTCCATCATAATCATGCACATATGTTTGGCCAGGAAGATGATATCATTGCCAGCATCATCCCATTTTGCCACCTCAGAGTCGAAGGTGAGTTTCTCGCGTCGGAAAAGTTCTACTTGTTGGGCAATCTTTTGTTTATCTTCTTCTGTCATTTTGCGCATAGCCTCACGCGCTGTGCAAATACCGCTAATCTCGGGATACTCATCGACCGTTGGGCCACCATCTTGTGCGCTCGATTTGCTGCGCGTTTCGGACATTGTGTTCTCAGCCGGTTCGAATTCTGTGTCCGTGTCCAGTTCATCCGAGTTGCGATTCATCAGCACAGCGCGTCGTATCTCGCGCACGCCATCGTAAACCAGGCGCGATGCGTCGATAAAATCATTCTCATCAACGTCGCGGCTGCAATTGTTGATCAACGCATCGACAGCTGTATCAACGCGTTGCGCAAAATTGGCCATCACTTGCTCTTTGAGCACGCGTACAGCATCCATAACGCGTTTGGTGTATACGCAAGGTTCATAGTTATCCATTTCAGCCTCGACCACATCACAAATACGCGCCGAGCGTCCCTGTATGGCGCCAGCTGTGGTGCGTAACTCTTGTGGCGCGCCCATTTGCAGTGACATGACGCATTTGTTGACGTCCTCCAGTATGTGATTCTCGGAGACTGCCAGAAAATCATCGATTGTTGTGATATCATCCACCGCCTCGGTTAGTATGCGCACCTGCGCCTCCCATGCCTGCCGGTAGGCGGCCATATTTTCTTGTGCCACCTTCGAGTTCGGGCGCACGCATAAAATCGATGCAGCGTTGATCACCTGCGGGCAGAGACTCTCGATTTGCGATGCTGCGAAGCGTACCATTTTTACGCCATCCTCATTATTCGACATGCTGCACACAAGATTAGCTACCTCCACTAACTTTTCGGCATGTCTGGTAAATATGTCCGCCTTCTCACGTAGTTTCACCTCATTGCCCGTCTTGGCGCACTCAATTAAATCGATGAGTGGCGTAGATGTCTCCAAAAATGAATCGGAAACATGATCAACTACCGCCTTGCGCAGCTGTCGTCGTAAATCACGTGTTTTACGGCACATCTGATCGATGGCTCTATCCAACCCAGGTGTATGATCCTTCTGTCCAATATTCGACATATACTCGGACAGCAAATCTTGCAGCGCTTGTCGCACGGCATTACATTCGGCAACTATGCGCTCGCGTCGCTCATCGCGTGTACAATCTGCGTCAGCCATCAAAGCTGCCGCGCTGATGATGCTCTCCAAACGCTCTTCCAGCAACTGACGCGAATGTTCTTCACTGTAGGTCAAAGTGTCCATGATGATACCCTCATCGAAGTCGTCCAAAGCTGCTGCCAACTCACCAGCGCCACTATAAATCTCGGTTGGTTGCGAGGACTTGCCTTGCGCCACATCACTGATCGTATTCACTGCCGCACACACTTCTTTCAAGATGAAATCACGATTTAACTTTGCCAAATCCAATTCCGGATGACGCACATACACTTTGGAAGCGGTGAACAGCATAGTTGAGTGCTTCTTCAACATGGCGCGTGCCGCTGCCAAATCGTCGCGCAATTGTGGATCTTTCAACTCCTGCTGCCGCTTAGCGGCCTGCTTTATCAACTCACCGGCATTCTCACCAAACTGTTCGATATTATTCAATAGCTCATCTTGACTGCAAGCATTCTTCAGCTTATTCAGATCATCTTCGACGACATGCAAGGATTTCAGCAACAAGTGTACATCGACCATGTCCGCCAATATAAGTAAACGGGTGACGGCGGAAAGAAGATTACGTGCCGCCCTCACCATGTTACCACGTTTCAGCGATGAACAGGGATCAGCTGCGAATTCTCGTGCCGCCATACTCATAGCATCACCGGTTTTACGCACCTCCTCCACGGCAGCCAACATCTCCTGTGTTATGTCTGGATTTTCATAAGCGATTTGTTCACCTTTGATGACGAAATTTTCGGTTGCCTTCTCAATGGATGCCACCAGTGCGCTGGCACGTTTCGATTTGCCTTTCTTTTTCTTACTTGGCTCTGTTGTATTCACCAAGGTGGTCACCTGCAGCACCAGCGGCTCCAATGTTTTCTCCACCGTCATAGTGCGGATTTCCAGATTCTTCAAATCCCATTTAGTAGCTATCTGCCCAAAGTCTGATACAACGCCCATCATGGTAATCGAAGGCGATAGAATGTGTAAAAGACACACACCAAAAAAGAAATATGTATAAACAAAATATCTAGGTTGGTTACACTTCCAAGCAAAAAAAAATCTACGTGCACGTAAATATTTAGCGACTACACCGAAATCAATTCGCGTCCGTTGTTCGTTTATTACTCCCGGCCAGTTGTTGGACGAACTCTCTCCATGCGTTAAAAGATTGTGTATCTGCACTTTGCTGCGACTGGCATTTGAGCGCTCGCTCATTTACTCTCTCAATACAACGTGCTGTCAATGTTGGGCTGTGGAGACACATTAGGGTGATTAGCGGAGAAGATTGTACTTAGATGTTTACGTTGATTGTGTGTAGTTTTTCAAGGGCATCTAGGTCTCATATTTTTTAAGAATGTAAATGATTGGAAGTGTAGAAAAAAATTTTTATATAGATTTGTGTATTTTTTTTTTAAAGAAAAGAAATATTTTCTATATTTTAACATATTTTCTACTATAAAATACTTGAAATAAAATTTTAGCTTACACAAAAAACTTCTTTAGCAGCAATTCCACAACAAATACCTTGTTTTACATGCTTTAAGCCACCTAGGAAAGCTTAAAAAGATTCATTCCATATTGAGGAAAGTTAGAGTCACACCAATCTTAAGTTGCTCGGTGGATACAACGGCTGTAACTAATCTGGATCTCATGTTCACATCAGTCTTGAATATACGGTTTTTATGAAATATTTACGGGATCTACCGTCTTCAAAGTCGTTTTTAACACAAATTTGGATATTTTTTCCGTTCTCTAAATGAAATATTTTCCAAAAGTAAAATTTGTATTGTTTTTAAATACTACACACCCTAATGTTAAAGTGTACTACGCAAACGAAGAATGCTTCGAAGGCATTTGGGCAACTCAGAATGCAATTAACGATTTTTCACAGACGCTCAGTTATACGAATTCAGTCATTGCAACAGCAAATTGAATGAATTATGCAGAATTGCTGATTGACTGTTCTTCAAATGGGTTTCCTGAAAAATTGTGTACATACATTTTCAAGCGTACATACGTAGATATATAAAAGTATAGATTTACATAGAGACATATGTATGTATGTGTTTCCATGAAAAACATTGCCTTATCTGGCTCTGCCTGAGCAGCCACGGCAGCAGGTAGCAAAGAGAGCGATCAATATTGTCTGCCAGTCTGAGCAAATGTGCGTGTGCGTAGGCAAGTGAGTGAGTAAAGTGGAATGCATATAAATATACACCCAACACACATTTTGTAAAGTTAGTTTGAGATAGTTCTCAGCAGAAATATATACTAAGGGCGCGATTTGCTCTTATTATGTTTTCCTTAAGCCTCTCTACTCTTTTTAAAATAACGTTTTCGAAGGAGAAACATTCCGAATGATCGCCCACAAAGCGCGCAGGTATTTCTAATGAGTTTTTCGAACACTTAATGCGATTTTTAGTTCTTCATTCGAAGAGCAGATACTGTTTCAGAATTTTTTTTCACTTCAGCAAGAACATTGTGAAACTTAACTGTTTGCATTTAGTCTCAACAGCTGTGCAGGGTATAGTACACGAATATGTTGAACCGCAGATGGCAGAGTATTAAAGTAGATTCCGCTGAGAGTGCTCTGCTTGCTTGAGTGAGTCAGCGCTCTGTAACGGCGGTAGCTGTCACTGCAAACCTGTTTTCTCTCAAAGCGTTGCGCTCAGCAATGTCAACCCTCATTGTGTTGCATAGCTAAAGGTATTCACGAAACATTGTGTACTGAGATTATAAAAGTGTTATGATAAAAGCCATGAGATCGTTTCATACAAATGGTAAGGCCATACAAATGGTAAGTCTAAGGCTCTGGTGGTCAGATATGATATACATAATATGTTATTATAATAAAACATCTTTTAATTTTTTGACACAACGGAACAAGCATTAGGTGGAAATTACCAATAAAAACTTCTCAATGGGAAAATCTGGAAAAAATCAAGACTGAAGTTGTCGCATTGTTGCATGAATACCCTTTGTATCTACACAGTATTTGGAGCGCACGGAGTTGCATAAATGTAGATGCGAATCCATAAGAGCGTTTTGGGCATGCCTAGATGTAGATATGTAAATTGACCTGTGTATACGAACACTCAAATACTACGAAATGTATTTAACTGCAATAAAAAGTGGAGTTTCAGCTGTTTTGGCTATGACTCATGTTTCAATTGAAATCGGTGTTGCCACACTTACTCTTTCTTTATACTAAAATAAATATTTTTAGTTAGTGATCGCTTGAAATATAAAGATTTAAACAAACAATGATGGAAAATTCGTAGGAGTTGTCCGAAATATGAAATTTCCGCTCTAGAGTACAGGATCCATTTATATTTTCGAAATTAATACTTGTACTAATTTAATAAAATTTTTAATTTGTTAAATGGAAATAGAGAATATGTCAATTAATTACAGCTGAGTTTAAAAAACTCATCTTAGTATCAAGGCTTCTATAAGATCATCTTTCTTGGATTCCATTTGGGATCTCTTTAATATATGATCCTACGATCTTTCTTGGATTCGATTTATGGCTGTCTTCAAAATCTGCAGACCTACGATCCGTCACACCTTTCTTTAGATACAATCATGTGGTTTCAATGGGCTTAAGGTCGTGTGTTTGAGCATGTCAAGAAATGAGCTTAACTCATTTGAAACAAAATCAATATTCCTCCGTTTTATTGATAAGTTTCGGATTTTTACCTTGTAGTCACCGGTTTACCACGGAAACTTTTCTTAACCTAATATATTCACCCTGTAGGTATGGAAACTAAAGCTTTAAGGAGTGATATTGGTAGAACCCTTCTTTTAAGGCATATTTCATTTACTGTGCCCAAAAAAGGTGACATTTGAATTTAAACTGCGCGCGTCGAAGGACTTGGAGAATTATTATTTTTTCCTTTTAGGTTGGTTGTGCTGTCAGTCACATTTATGTTAAATTTCATGTCAAAATATTCATTAGTGTTGGAGATACGTGTCGTTTTGTGAACTGCTAAAAGTGAGTTTTTCGTTTTTTGCGATGTCGAAATTTGTTGAGCAAAGAACTTGCATTAAATTTTGTTTACGGAATCAATTTTCTGCTGCGGATACGTTGAGGATGGTGCAGAAAGCCTTTGGTGATGAGGCTATGTCTAAAAAAATGTTTAGAAGTGAGTTCCAAGGCGACCATCAACCTCAACTAACGAAGCTCACGTTCAACAAATCAAAGATTTGGTATTGGAAAAAACGTCGATTAACAATTAGAGACCTTGCTGATGAAGTTGGCAATTTTTTGGAAAAAAGGCGTCGCGTTGAAGTGTGTGAAACGATGCTTTTCGACCACTAGAGTGTCATGAAATGAATTATAACTGGCGATGAGAGTTGGATATATGCTTATGAACCCGAAACAACCGATCAATCAAGCGAATATCGTGCCAAAAGAGAGCCTAGACCAAAAAAGTCGCTCAAAAATCAAGGTCATGTTGATTGTTTTCTTCGATTATCGTGGTGCTGTGCATTATGAATTCCTTCCAACCGGTCAAACAGTCAGCAAGGAATATTATTTGAACGTTATACGTCGTTTGCGTAACGCAACCCGAATAAAAAGGCCGAAATTGTAGAAAGACAATTCTTGGTTTTACACCACGATAATGCACCATCCCATACTGCCCTCGTAATTCGTGATCATTTCGCCAAAAACTCATATCGTTCCGCAACCACCGTATTCACCTGATCTGGCGACATGCGACTTCTGGCTGTTCACCAAGCTCAAAAGACCGCTCCGGGCACACCGTTTTTATGCGATAGAGGAGATTCAAGCCGCAGCGAAGACGGAACTGAAGTCCATACCGGAAAGTGACTACAACCAGTGTTTCGAAGATTGGAAAATCCGTTGGCATAAGTGCATTGCATCGAGAGGGCATTACTTTGAAGGGGATGAAATTGATTTGGAAGAATAAATAAAGAATTTAAATAAATACAATGTCACCTTTTTGGGCACAGCAGTTATCATATTTTTACGACTTTACCCATTTAACGGGGGTGTGAAAGGCTATCTGTCTGCGAATCCTCAAAACTTGCAAACTCTTGAAGTTTTCTATTCATAGGCGAAATATTTCTCCAATTAAGTTTAAAAGACGTTGGTAGACGGAGGTGGAAAAGTTGCATTAACTGATGGCTTGTCAATAAAAACATAGTCAGAATCAGATTTAGCTATGGCGTTACATGTCTCACGAACAGCGATAGCTTTTTCGGTTGAGTTTGCTAGGCATACTAGCAAAAGTCTTCCACAGCGGAGTATTTCTATTCTTTATACGATTTTCAATATTTTTTTAGTAAGCTGTCAGTTAGCCCCAAAAATTCAAAGCTGTAGTAGTTAATATGAAAGTTATGAAAACATTGTTCAAGAGTTATTTTTGTTTTTGGTTTAGTATGGTATTGTCTACCATGATTGTTGTATCCGATTATAAAATATTTGCTATCAACAAAATTACAATTTAATTGATAATTTCAAGAACAACCTAAATGTTCCCAGCCTATCAAAGTAGAACACATTTTTGGGAAAAAATTCGTTTTTTATTCAACATAGTTTTTACACACTGATTTTAGCGACCTCCAACTTTTCGATACCGTTTTTGTAGTACGATTTTCTTTCGTTTCAAAACTGAAGATAGTCGCTAGGGGCCAGATCTGAAGAATACGGTGATTGCGAAAACAATTCGAAGTCCAATTCATAAATTTTTGCCATCGTTTTCACTGACTTGTGACGCAGTGCATTGCCTTGATGAAACAGCACTTTCTTTTTCTTTAAATGGGCCCTTTTTCAGCAAATTCTTTCTTCAAACGGGCAAAGAACACTATGTAACAGTCGCTGTTAATGGATCTTCTTTGTTCAAGGTAGTTAATAAAAAATTCAATGCGCATCCGGAGACACAGACGTCATAATCTTGCCAGCCAGTTTTTTTTCACGTTTAGTAGCGAGTTCATTGTGTGCAGTCCCCTTAACTTACGGTTGGATTTCGGTGTGAGATAATGGAGCCGTGTTTCAGCCATTGTCACATATTGACGCAAAAACTCGGTTAAAATGCTTGAACATCTCTAAACACTGGTCCGAATCAACAACTCGTCGTTGCTTTTGATCAAAAGTAAGTTCACGCTGCACACAATTTGCAAAGAGTTTTCTAACACCCAAGTATTCGTGAATGATATGATGTAAACGTTCAGTTCATATCTTTAGGGCGCATGCTATCTAGAACATCTCGTTGGTAGCAACCTCTTTTACCAGTGCTTCCATCGTCTTCGCTGCTCATTTCACTACGCCTAAACTTAGCATAACAATCCTTTGTTGTTGATTTATCTGATGCAGTGTCTGAAAACTCGTGATCAAGCCAAGTTTTTCTTTCAAAAATATGATTTCACTTCAAAAAGCAGTTTTTTTAGTATCACGCGAAACTCCTTTCCTATTTGTAAAGGATATTGAACAAGTTTTCCACAAACTGCTGCTCTCAGAGGAAGTGTTGACAGAGTTCGAAAATTAAAAGTTTTTTTCAATAGGAACACTACAAAAGTAGACCGATAAGCATCAATTAAAGAAGACCTTAATCAGTGTCTCACACGTCAAGCGTTGAGCATCTATTTGAGGTCGTTGTGACGAATTTTGCGAAAAGATCTGGCTTGAGTCTTTACAAGATCAAATTGACGCAAGAACTAAAGCCGCTTGACTACCATAATCGTCATATGTTCGTGAATTGGGCTGAGCAACAACTGGAAAATTATACGAATATTCATCGAAAAATCATCTTCTGCGATGAGGCTCATGTCTGGCTGAATGGCTTCGCCGTTAAACAAAAAAAAAAAAAAAAAAAAATTAAACACAGATGGAATTATTTATGTTATATATTTATTCAAATAAAAAAGACATAATTTATGAATTTGTTGCTTTTGACAACATGAGAGGAACATGATTTCCGAATGTATGGGTTTCTTACATTTTTTATAGATTTTCGAAGTTTTAACTTCTTTTGATGACGGACATACATTACACCTTTTTCTTTTATTATAACTCTGTGCACTGGAAGTAGCTGTTGTCTCAGTAACACCTGTATTCATTCGTTGTACCAATTCCAGCGATGCATTTGCCCGAGGAAGAGTTTTCCTACGCTCAATGTGATCATTGACCAATTCCAAGCCCAGTTTTTCTAAAAACAGCCGTCTTTGTACTGTCCTCTTCTATTTCCAATCAGGATTGGTCTCACAATATAATACGTAAACATTGAAACATGAGATATCAATCATATTATAAAATAGTATGCCTTCAAGCCACCTTCTTGTCGTACGTTTGCAACTATTGGCCGAAACCATTTTGTCTAGAAAATCAACAGCTCCCTTAGTTGCATTATAGTCCATGAGCATTTTAGTGAATTGAAATACATGATTTCAATCTTATTGTGGTTTGTACTGAGTAAAATTACGTTTTTGTTCTTTTTCGGAATATATAAGACAAGGACCATTTTTGAATTGAATGCAAATGTGGATGAAAAAACTGGTTTCTTCGTATCCAAAAGATCTAATGGTATCTGTCGTTTATTTTTTCTTAAAGTTCCGAGAACGGTAAGCTTACGGTCTAAAAGTGCTTCGGCTAATTCATATGATGTAAAAAAAATTATCACATGACACATTATATATAGCCCTCTGTCAGATTTAAAACAACAAGCATTCCTTGATTTTTTTCCGGAGCATTTCCTTGAAGTTTTCCGGTATAGCATTGAATTGAACGAACATATCCTGTTTCACTGTCACACAAAATCCTTAATTTTATGCCGTATTTACTCGGTTTACTTGGCATATATTGACGAAAAGGACACCGACCTCTGAATGAAAGTAACTGTTCGTCAATTGTGATATTTGTATTCGGATTATAGTACATAGGCAATAGTGTTGCCCATTCATCCCATATATGTACTCATATCTCTTATAGCTGCTAATTTATCACTCTGTCTCCTTGCTTCTCGATCCGAACGTTTATCAAAACGCAAAATGGCGGTAATTTTTTTGAACCGTTTTAGGGACATTGTAGCTCGAAATATTGGTCGTCCATAAACTTCAGACCACAAGCTGTTGAGGCTTTCATCGTTAGACTTGAAAATGCCAGCAAATATAAAAAGACCTAGATATGCATATAACTCTTTTTCTTCCATCGCATCCCATTCATTTCCAAACCGTGAAGATGCTTCCATGTTTGTTTGTTTCAAAACTATAGATTTTATGCGTTTGTTTATAAATAAATCAAAAGCGCTTTTAAATGTATTGATGCGATTAGAAGCATATCTGGTAATTCCTGGTGTAAGTTTTAATAGGTTTGCGCTGCCCAAACGACCTCTTCCTTCTAATGGGATTTTCGATCACACAAATTCACCATTTTTAGATCGCATTTCATTTTCACTATTATTGGTCATATATCTTAAAAGAGGTACTTCATCGCTAATAGATTCGTCACTACTACTTCCAATGTTCCAATTAGGTTGAATATTGTCCGTAGGATTTCCATCGGAATTATTCTCTGTTTCACTTATTATTTCATCTTCAGAACTTATATGATAGTTTATAAATTGAGAAATCATGGAATCACTCAATTTGTGAGCCATTGAAAAAAACAACCGAACGCGACGAGTACAAATAACAAATGAAACAAAATGCAACAAAAAACTGTCAACGCTTGTAAGAGGGCGACGAAAGCAATATGATTCTATCCACTTAGAAACAATATTTCTAAGAATCGCTTAGTGACTTGGCATTGTATGTACTTCACCAAAGACAGGTATTTCTGGCCCGAGGATTTTTTCATACTCGGGTCAAAATGATTACTACTTTTATTATAAATTAAACTTTAGATTCGGGTCAATATGACCCGAAGAACCGAGGAAGGTTAAACGAATATCACGAAGACCTTCTTACAAAATTTATAGCAGTTTAGAGGTTGAACTGTTTAGTTGATTGCAGCGCTTGCTATTGTGACGTCAGCAAAACGATCGTTATCGCCCTCAGCTCCTATTTTTGAATTCAGGCAACGTGTAATTACAATAATTTCAAGCTGAGTTTTTAAAAAATTATGCAATTTTAACTGCAATCAAATAAAAGCATAACTGATTTACATGCCACGCGTGACTTTCTTGCGCTCAAGGGGTTAATGTAGTGGAATAACCTCGACAACGAATGGCTTATCTTACACATGCCTAACTTGTTATAATAGATTAGAACTTTAATTTAGTTGAAAGGTCACCTGTGTGCACATGCATTTGCCACTTAATGTGGCGCATTTGTATGCAACAAACAAGAGAAGACGACGCAGAGGCCTCTACGCAACGCTAAGTGCATCAACGGTGTGTGTGTTTATCTATGTATATATCGCAGGGTAATATGGAAATTTTTCCGAGAGTACAAATAAATGCAGCGAGTGCTAGTTGCCGGTTGCTAGGGGCAAAGGTGAGATTTTCATAGGCTTCACTGGCTTGCTTGCTAGCATTTTACATAAAAGCTTAGAGGGTGTCTACTTTTAAGTAGGGGGCTCTTAGGCGCTTTTGGCCACAAAAAGAGCTGCTTACCGTTGCTTGAGTGTGAGTGCATGAAAAATGCATGAAAAAAGTATGTTGAAAGCATAGCTAAGGTTATGGTTGCTTATAGTTCATACAAAGCCACGAGAAAAAAGCTCTAGGTTGCTGTTACATCCCACAAATACAACAAATGGTTAGCAAAGCCTGCATGGGGTAGCGGATAATTGTGGCAAGTGTCTAAATTTCTAATACACAAACAAACTGACAGCGCTGCATTATTGCAACGTCGTTGCAAGCAAGCTTTTAGGCGATGTTGCAAGTGTCAACTGTAAACATAGCACATATTTCTGAAAAAATAAAAAAACAACAACAAAAAATCCGCTGGGTATTATATTTTTGTGCTTTTGGTATTGTTGTTGTTGTTGTTTGTATGAATATCCTTTCTTCTTCTATGCACCGTGTACTCCTTTGATGCTCTCAGCGCATTGCTTGCCACCTGCCGCATATTATCTATACGGTTAACCCAGTTAAGTGCCCAGCAGACACTCACACACACAAACATGAACTCATATAAAACAAACTAATAAACACATACTCGTTGCATGTGTGTAAGTGCCATAAACTACATTGAGTTTTTGAAGCACAAATCTGCACCTGTAGTTATTGCAACCGGCGACACATTCAGCTGTGTTGCAAGTTCTCAAGTGTTGTCTATGCAACTAGACTGCCACAAACATTGTCGTGACAACAGCAAACCGTTGAGTTTAGACTACTTGAGCCACTACTTACCACTTATCTGTTTTCAGTTGCTGCAACATGCCGCTAGTTTTTTTTCTGTTTTCTGTTTGCAAGCAATGTGCAACATCATACGTACTTACCAACACGTGCGACTGCAAGGTTTATAGCTTCTTGGTTTCTGGTGGTGATTGTTGTTGTGTACAGTTATCTTCTCCGTCTTTGCTGTGTTTATTTCACTTTGTGACTCTGTGTCCAATTGCTTTGTGCGCATCTGTGTTGCAAGCATGTACGTTGAAACATTAATTACCGTACAATAAGCAGCAGCAGCAGCACCGGCTAACTAACTAACTTGCAACATACTTGTTACTGCAAAAACTCATATTTCATATTTATTAACTTTTTTGTTTTACTTCGAGGTGTTGTTAAAAAGTTTAAGTTGTTACTTAACGAGTTCACTTGACTAACGGTATATTCTGCAGGGGTCTCACCAACTACGCACGTTGCGGCATTTGAAAGTTTTCAATTCCGGATACTTTGGTAAAAAAATAAGTCTTCCAGCATTAAGATCGCCGCCTTTGAGTAAGAGAGTGGCAAGATAAGTGCTACAGTCCACCTAGAACGGTCCCTGAAATCCATTGGATGTTGCTCACAACTAATAAACTGAAAGTCGGGTCTCATATGAGACGAAACTAGTTGCGAAAGTTCGCAATATGGACCTAGGTAAGTTATTTTTCTAAAAAAAAATTCAGTATAAACGGTCTTACAGTCTGTCAAATAAGAGCGTGGTCGACTTTATCGACAGTTAATTAAAGATTTCGCTCAAATTCCTTCGCGAGCCGATCGAGGGAAGCTGTGTCCTTGATGCATTGCCAACAAAAGTTTAGTTGTCGTTGATCTTTTGAAAGAGAATCACGTTAAACGCCATGAGTATTAAGTACGCGTCGCGCTACGAGGCTGTGTTCTTTTGCATCCACCCGAAAGGTGCCAAAATGTCGCAATCAGCGGTTGTTAAATAATATATTTGTACAGAAGTGGATACAGCGATATAAAGTGGCTAAAATGTCGATGATTTACCCACGTACGATTGGAAAGGTGGACAAAAAAAGATAAAAAAAGAATAGTGAATCTGATTTTGCGGAATCCTGCTTTAACACTGCGGCTAGGATAAGCAAAATTAATGACAAAAGGTTTAGATATATCCTACGAAACTATCCGAAGTCTTCATACTCATGATCTGAAATGGCGCAACACAATGAAGAAGCCTCTGTTGACTGATAAACTTGTGACAAAGCGACTCGCTTGGACGCTTGAGAATTGATAGAGATTTTGAAAATGCCATTTTTACTGATGTATGTTCAATATGGCAACGTTCTGTCCACACCGAGCCATATATTAAACAGAAGCTTTATGGAAGACGCATATACACTTTGAAGCAGTTGTCTTACGAAATTCGTCCGATCTGGATATCCTTGTCATTAGAATACGCCGTCAAATTAGTAGAAAGCATGCCTCGGAGATGCCAGGCAATTATCGACGCCGGTGGTGACTGGACACATTATTGACCGAATTGCATCATTGTTTGTAATGTGTACAATGTATATACATATAATATGAAAGTTTCATGAAATATTTCTTTTTATAAATTAACACGACCACGCTCTTACTTGACAGACTGTATCAAATGAATTAATTTAAAGAGCTATTCTATTTATGGTGACGGCAGGTGGCCATAACACTGCCATGTTTCGCATAAAAATTGGAGTGCAATCATAGTACAAATCGCTTTGTACTCATCCGAGACATCCGTAGATATTCATTCCCACAGCAGAGCAGCGATATTAGTCTTGAGCTCGCAAACTGTTTGCGTAAATTTAGTAAAGAAGTATCTGTTCTAGATCTAGAATAGCATCTAGTGAAGCGGTAACTGCTGAGGTAATGATCGCGCAAGAAAGAGCACCCCTGAGCGATTATATTGGATTGCATACGAGTTGGTTCTCAGTTGTCCTCTTTCGCTCTAACGTTGAAGCTCTGAATTTTACGGGAGTTTTCTAGGTCAACAATTAGGCTCTGCGGGACATTGAAATTCTTCGTGCCTAGTGCAGAACGCAAGAAATAGAACGTAGATACTAGAGTAAGACGAAGTAGAGAATACAAATCAATTTGAATTCTTTAAATTTCTGAGTAAGTAGGATGTGTATATTTTATTCGCTGCCTTAGTCCTGTGAATCTTCATCCCCAAGGTAAGAAGGAAGGACTACTCGATGACCAAATAGTGCAGGCTAATTGGTCTTATTTCCTTCATGCTAATAGGGATGGAAAATATCGTAGAAAACTACACACCAGTCAGCATGCGTACTGAGCAGGTGGATCTTCTAATTCTTTACAACCTCACTGCTGAACTCCAGAATTCGCTGAAAAATTTCGAGGTTGTAATAAATGTCTTTCTTGACATTGAAGGTGCTTTCGATAGTGCGTCCCACGCAAACGTTATCAAAACACTGAAAAAAAAAATATTACCTGCAAGTTATGCGCAATTTGCGCGAAGCAATCCGCCAGAAACGCCCGGATTTGTGGAAGAACAAAAATTGGCTTTTGCACCTTTTTGCTTGTGCGCGACTTTTTGGCCAAAAACAACACACTAATGATGCCGCAGCCACCGTATTCCCCAGATCTGGCCCCCTGTGACTTTTTCTTGTTCCCTAAACTGAAGAGGCCCATAAAAGGACGACGTTACGCTTCTCTTGACGAGATAAAGACGGCATCGAAGGAGGAGCTGAAGAAGATAAAAAAATGATTTTTTGAAATGCTTCGAAGATTGGAAAAACCGTTGGCACATGTGTATAATATCTCCTGGGGATTACTTTGAAGGGGACAAAATAGATATTCATGAATAAAGAAATAATTTTTGAAAAAACACAAAATTCGCGATACTTTTCCAACACACCTCGTAAATACTTGAATTGCACGCAAACAATAGGATTTAGGGCCAGAGCTACGTCGATGACGTTGTCATAATGGCTCGAAGTAAATTTGAGAACACTCTTGGTGACATACTAGTCAAAAACAATCGTCGTCCCTTTTACAAAGCGAAGATTTCTTCCGGGCTTGAGGTCTCTAATACTTTGCGGCAGGGATGATATGCAGATCCTGGGACTGCAATCCGGGTATCATAAGGTGGATGTATACTATAATCGTAAGGCCTACTGTCACTTAAGGAAGGGCTTCTTGGGCATCGAAGGCAACGCAGTCTTCGGTAGCCTTCAACTATTAAAGCTGTAATGATCCGCAACTAGCGTTCCGCTATACTCAGCGACAATGAAGTGAGACTAAAAGCGATATCAGCCTATGATATAGAATTGCTATAAGAGGAAGAGTGTATAGGATGGCTAAGCCGCTTATTGGTTTGCAACCGTATACACCTGACCTGGGTGCCGTGGCATATAGGGGCAACCGGTAATGAGCTGGCCGAAGGACAAACGCGCTCTGCGGCCGCTTTCAGGATGGTGTGGCTATAAAGAAGTTGCTTTGCACGAAGGAGAGAGTGGAAAGAGAATGGCAACATGCAACAGGAATGCGCTACGCCAACCTACTAATGGGAGGTTACATCCTGGCAAGGTTTAGTCAGAGTGCTGGACTTTTGTTGTATGTGATACAGGAGAGAGCATAACAGACCATAGGTCGCAGAGTCCAGTCATCCAAGAGAACTTTAACTGGAATTTTAGTTGTAACTTTTAGCAATATTTTCTTATGAGTAAATTCGACTGCTAGTAACCGAAACTTTAGGAACGATCGCTATTGTGGTTACTACTTTCAAGACGTCCAAAAAAACCTTTATTATTCTCAAATCCTCGTCATGCTTAAACACATTTCAATGACTTTCTCTTCAGTTCGACGCCAAAGCACACCTTGAGGGCATGTTCATCACAACCGCATATATTTTGACACATTTGCTTGCAGCAGAGAAATGAAATCAACAACAAAATTACCACAACCGGCGCTGAGGTGCTGTAGAAAAATGAGATTTTCAGCAATGGAAACGTGCACCTGTCAACGAAATATCCTTTCGCCCACATATTAATGAACTTAGCGCCGCTGAGCAGCTAAGCGTGCATGCCTCACCTCAAAGGTGACGTGCTGGAGTGTGGGTGCGACTGCTGCCCGGCCCCGGGGTAATGGTGTAAAATTTCAATCCCTAGCGCGCCCTCAACAACTTACTTGTAATTTCCGTTATGGTGTTTTTGCTGTTGATTATTATAATTTTATATGCTATGTATGTATGTATTTATATATTATATATGTGTATATTTGTATATATGTATGTATATGTGTGTGCGATATTTATTTGCTGCCTTGCCATGGCTCCGCACGTGTTAGTCAAACATGTTCGCTTTGTTTTTGCTTTGTCATTTCACTTTTTGGATTTTTCGATTTATAGTTTCAGCGCGCTGATTGTTGTTTTTGTTATTCTTGCAGTTGCCGTAGTAAATTTGACAATCACTTTTTGACATTTATGCGTATTTATTGTTATTTTCACCCACAAACCACGAACTTTGCACACGCAGACCCACGAAAATCCGAAAATGAAAAGGACACGTATGCATGTGTGAGAGTATGTGTGTGTATGAGAGTAAGTGTGCGCATTTTGAAATGTATGTGACCGTTAGGTATGTTGGCATGGCAAATTATCATTTGGCACAAAGTGTGAACATGTCCGCTGTTGTTGTTGTGGTTGTTGTAGCATTCGTAATGATTATGGCTGCCGCTTTTACGCCACTGCTTCAGCCTGTCATCGGCGCGCCTCGGCTGCCTTCGTTACTATGACATTAATGCGGAGTAATTTATCGGTTTTGTGTGTTTGGATTATTACTAAATCGAGATTAGTATTTGGATGAGAGAATTTATTTATGCAGATAACCAATACACGCGCTCTCCATACAGATATATGTACCATTCATATATATACGTATGTATATTTATATGCTGTTTCGCTGAAATGTGTTTTCGCGTGTCTATGGCAGCTCGTTGGCGCACGAAATGCTATTAAAAATTGACAAGCATGAAATATTTTGTGGCAAGCTCATCGTTAACGCCTCGGTTTCGCGTGTTTGTCTTCATTTACATTTGTATTTTCGCATATGTCTAAGTATACATCACACATACACACACACACACACACATGCACAGAAATAAATATTTTTCCTTTGTAAATTGTCAAACCTCTCCACTCTACGTGCTTAAACAAACTTTTTATCTCATTATTTGCGCTTCAACTACTTTTTGTTGTTATCACCAAATTATAACGGTACTTCTTTGCAAAAAAAAGTCTGCTTTCTAATTTAACTATTTTGACATTTGAGTAATCGAATTCGTGTGGAGAAAATCTCAGATTGCCGTAAATTATGGCACATATTAAAATGGGTGGTAAAATATAGAGAGGGGAGAGGGATAGAAGGGGAGGGGGAGCCTTTTATGAAAAAAGCTATTGTTTTCAGCCGAACAACATTTCATTAGGCCTTAGGTTAGCATTATCTTTTATAACAACATTTTACACTCTCACCCATTCGAGGTTCCATACTTTTTTAAAGAAAAAACACAGAAACTTCAAATTTAAGGCGGAATATTTATTATCATTCGAAAGAACATTCTTTGGGATTTCTTTTTTGAAGATTGTCTCTTTCAAAGGTTTGGCCGCGGCTACGTCTCAAATGGTCCAACCGTTGAGTCTAATTTTCCATGGCTCGTTCGAGCCTTTTGACTGGTAACTGGCGAATGAAACGCTTGATGGTTTTCTCCAATGCCTGAATCGAAGCGGTATTGTCCGCATAGACTTTAGACTTTCTATTTCCGCACAGAAAAAAGTCTAACGGTGTGATATCACACGGACATGATGACCATTCGACTGGCCCAAAACGTGAAATTATCTGCTCACCGAAGTGTTCACCCAATAAATTCATTGATTGATGCGATGTGTGGAAAGTATCGCGGTATTGTTGAAACTAAGTGTCGTTGAGATCACGAGCTTCGATTTCAGGCATCAAATAGTTGGTTATCATGGCGCGATTATGGTCACTATTGACGGTTACGTTTTACTTGCATCATTTTTGAAAAAATATTTACCGATGATTCCACCGGCTGTTGTTGTTGTTTTTTTTCTCGATGAAAATGGTAGCTCTTGAATGTTTTCAGGTTGCTTTTCGTCTCAAATGCGTCTGTTATCTTGTTTACATACCCATTGAGCCAAAAATAGCCCTCAACATAGAACAAAATTTGGCTCGAAAAAGTCGGACTACGTCGAAGCCAAGCAATGTTGCTTGGGAAGATCGAGTGGCTTCAGTTCTTTCCCAAGGTGTATAATGTGGTTTCAATTTAAGATCTCATCGTAAAATGTGCCAATTCATTTCATACGTCAGTCCGAGTTCCATACGACAGTCCGAGTTGCTACGAATGGCAACCGAATCGACTCTTCACGGTCTACGTGTACACTCTCAGCTACGGCTGCTATATCTTTTTCAACTTTTTCTATTTTTAGTCCTGTATCTCTGATGATTTCTTCTGTACCTACGAATTTGGAGCAATTAAGCTTCTAAAACTGGCTGAAGACCGGCTGAGTTCTACTGAACATTACTGTTGGCAGAACCTAGAAAAAGAGAATTTAGAATTCTTTTGAGAAGAACTTAGAGATTAGCTGCCAGCTACCGTAAGACCGTCACAATTGTTTGCAAGATGGAAATGCATCCACGGCCCGTGACATCGATCGAGGAAAAAGTGTTTTGGGTCGGACCAAGCCATAGGTATAGATGCCAAAAATGACAAAGATGGGGCCAAAAATCTTAGACCAGAGCTACTACTTCTTATATTCACACGATCTATAGATAATTGAGCTGATATTGGATAAGAGCCTAGATACTATTATTGGTAGCTTGGCACTAAAGTGGAGATCCAACCAATTTATTTAAGGAATTCTTGTTTTTTTTTCTATATAGGGAAAAACTCTGTTCTTAGTAGTTTGTTACAGAATTCTGAAGAGTTGAGAGTTCTTGGCCGGATAAGGAACCTTTGTCCGTTCCGGTTATGTAGATCCGACTGTCGCAGGAACGGCTTTGGCCCTTGTAGTAATGTTGTATTGTGAGAGCTGCTTTTAAATAATATCATAAAGAGTCATTTTGGGAACTTTGGCATTTAGCGATTATGCATTTCCTTCCTTAACCGTGTGCAGAGTGCTAAGAATTTGATAACAATTTTTTTTTCATTTAAGGTGCTTTCGGTTATATTACTTTTCGAACCATCAAAAAATGCCGACGTATTTACATTTCTACGAGTTTAGTTATAGTTATTTAGGTTAGGATATGTCATAGTAAATCATAAAATCGATGAATCTCGCTTGGGCATATATTCATCCTTTGTTTTATCCATAAATTCCTAAAAGGTATTTTTGGTTTTCAAGAGGCGGGTTTGAAAAGTATGGAATGGTTTAAGTAGTCTGGCTCATGAATTTATATATGTAGTAAGTCCCAATTTTTATTTAGAATATCCAGTCTCTAAATTGCGAATTCGAATGAATACAGATTCTCCAAATCTGAAGGAAACAATGTAGGATGCCATTGATAAAGACAGAGAGAGAGAGTGAGAGAATTACTCTCTGCAAAGAACAAATCAAACGGGATGTGAGTACCTCTTGTCAATACAGTATGATGTCCAGCTCCGTGACGTAAAAATCAATCAATCTTTTACTAATCCAGCAGCTATAAAATATACTAAAGCGAAAATATTGCAATTTTTGTTGTTTTCAATAGGTTCTTATTATTATCTTTCCAAAAATTAAAAGGAAAACGCAGAAAGTTCGATTCTTTCACATATACATCCATTATTTCATACCAATGCTATATGACAACAGATGCATATTAGATTCATGTGCTTATTTACAAAACACATAAATTCCACTCAGCCTCCAAACCCTCTACATACCCCCCATTCATACCTAAAATGAATGTTTTTGTGGTGGCAGGACATGAGTCGCTTTTTAACCTACCGAAGACATATTTCTTGTACTCAATATACAATAGAACATGACAGTAACAGGATTTCGGTATTTGCATTGACAGGCTAAGATTAGCTGCTGGCTGCTTTGCAATATATGTACAAGCACATAAACTCAAATACAGTTATCTCTTATATCAGTGTTGGCTGCTCTTGTAAATCCTTTGCTTCGCCATTGTTGGGAGTGGGAGGTTGGCATTTAGCTTGGAAGGGTTGCAACAACTTTTAAAAACTTTGAAAACTTTTCGACCGAAGTGGTGGGGACGTTTATTCACACCCACGAGAGACACATTTAAGGCTACTATGATATTTGAATTGGGAATAACAACAAATGCTTTTAAAATTCGGAGGCAGCGAGTTTTCGGTTAAAATTTTGAAAAAATTGCGGGTGGGCGGGCAACAATGACTATTAATATATTTAAAATTTGTAGCATATATACCTAAAATTTCCAATATATATGCCGATAAGTTTGTGAATGGCAACTCGACTTCAGGAAATCAACTTTCAAGTACAACCTACAATTTCTCTAATCAATAATACTTGCTTCAAGTTAGGATTCAGAGGAGACTAGAATTACCCTTCAGTAGCTCGTACATGGACTCGAAATGGAGTCTAAGTGAAATCTATTATAATAAAAAGAGGCGTTTTTTCCACTGAAGGTTGCCTTAGTTGAACTTCCAAGCTGATTTAAGACAAGGGACAGTTTCTTTTAAAATTAACTGTTATTTTTTGGGAGAATTTCTAAAGCCCAGGAGTGCTAATTCTGAACACAAGATATCAACTGATTTACTTGCCTAGAGCAAAGTTTATAATGCCGCAATTGTCCCAGTTTTTACTGGACACTATCCAATAGGCAATAATTCTATAAGTCTTAAAGTCTTGTCGGACGCTAGTTGTCTAAGTTATATGAAGGAGGGTGCGGTGGAAACATCCAGTCTCTTTTTTCTCAACGTTTCAGTCTTTGCAAGTCTGAGTTTGAGACATCTCGGATCCTACCTTTGGCGAAACATAATACTTAGCTACATTTATAATAAGCTTAAGGCGGTTTAACGAGGATTGGATTTTAAGGTACAGTCTACTCTGGAATACCACAGATTGAACATAAGTTGGAATGATTCATTTAAACCGCGTGCGATACAGTTTTATCCTCCGTTGGTATCATGAGATAGCAGAAGATCTCTACACGTCTTATGAGTCGACAAAACACAATTTGGTTAAAGTTTTAGGTAGGAAGTGAGCCAAATGGCCTGAAATTTTTGCAAAGACGACCTCGAGTATACAGCCATGGACATATAAATAGCACACATCTGAATCCCATATTAATTCTAATTTTTTTAATCATAAGGAGCTGAACAATAAAAAGTTGGTATGTATCTACTTGTCACTGTTATGAGGCTCATTTCTCTGCACAAAAATATTGTTCATTTTCTATTAAATTTTATACGCGACAATTTTATTGCGTATAGTGTTGATTTTAGGTGAACACTTACATAAATAGCACATTTTTGAGTTCGTAATTTTTTTTTTGAATTTTGTGTGAGGTTCTCGCATATTTTTAATTTAATTCTGCAAATATATAATTATTTCATGGATATTTCATTAAAGTGAGAAGGAAAAAACATTCCATGCTGGAAAAGGTAGTCCTTATGTCCAATATGAGCAAAAAAGGAAAAGATCTTGTCAAAATTGCTAAAATACTACATTGATCTCCAAACATGTTATAAAATGCTCTTTATGCAACAAAACAGACCCACCTTGTGTCAATAAAAAGATACTAAGAAAACCAGCACCACGTAAAAATGATATTAGTGCTGACAAAAACATAGTACGGAAGAGCAAAGCAGATCCTTTTAAGTCAACTAGAGAAATTATGATCGAAATTAATGACGAATATGGTGTGAACGTGTCCAGAAAGTTTGTACGAAAACAACTCAACTTATCTCAACTTTTTGGACAAATTACCGGTAAGAAACCACTCCTGACAAAACGCCACATCAAAATTCGAGCGACAAAACCAAGACAAATAGGAAGGTTAGGTATACCAAAAAATCCATTAAGCACGGCGGTGGAAGTATTATGGTCTGGGGCGTCTTTTCATGGCATGGCACCGTGCCAGTTGTTCGAATAAATGGTAAAATCAACCAGTTTTAATATTTGGATATACTGAAAAAAAAATGGAGCCATTTGTATTTCAATCCATGCCCATAAACTGGACATTTATGCAAGACAATGATCCGAATCACACCGCAAAGATAGGTCTCGGCAATGAAAAGTTTAGAATATATGAGTGGCCTGTGCAAAACCCAGATCTGAAACCAATAGGAAACTTATGAAATGGTATAAATTTTAAAATAGCAAGCAAAAAATTCAAAAATTTTGATGATTTATGGGCTGAAATTGAGGAGCCTTGGCATTCAATTCCAAAGGAACGATGTCAAGAACTGGTGGACAGCATGCAGCGAAGATTTGAGCGGGTGCTTAAAAATTGTGGATATAGTACAAAATACTAATAAAATGAACAATCTCTTGCAATTTTTTAAAAAAATTTTATAAATTTTTGTACCTTTTTTTAAACCCCTTTTCAGGTTGTGCTATTTATGTGTCCCAGCTGTCACATAAGATATTGATGTTTTCGTCTTTTTTTGGCGATAGTAAAATATTTATTGTTTTAGTTATATTAAAGTGAATAATTTTTAAAATAAAACGCATTGCTCTTTAAATCCGTAAGTGATAAACTTAAGGAAAAAAATAATTGTTTTCTTATTTGATGACCAAGTGTGCTATTTATGTGTCCATGGCTGTAAGTGATAAAAGATATACTTGAGGATTCTTTAGTACATCAGCATCATTACTGGAGATAAGTGGTGGGTTTATGGATAAGATGTCGAAACTGTCCATCAATTAAGTGAGTGGCGCTTCAAACTTTAACCGAAACCGTAGAAACCAAACTTAGCGGAAGGACCTGACGGCCATCCTAGCGCCGAGGCTTATAACAAGTGTATGGAAAATTGGATTAAGCGATGTAGTGCTTGCTTTAGAAGGCGATAACATAAATTTGAAATAAAATGCGTGGTTATGTAGTTTCGTTTGGTCAGTTCGGCTCAATTTGATCAGATGAAACAAGTTTTTATGAAATTGCGATCAACAGGAGACTACGACATTCACAAAGCGGCAGCTTTAACCAAAGTTCTAAGCACAGCCTTATTCAGAAAATGTGTAGAAACGGTTTGAAACATATCTTACGATGCAGATTTTGAGAGTTCACAAAAGAATTAACTGTAAATTACAAGAGTAACTGATGCTACATCGATGAGTCGCCACAATTGCAGTCAGAAATGGGAGCCAGATACGCCAGACACTCCAAACCCACAAACCACTTCATTTCGCACAGCTCATACGTTTAACTTTACAAAGCTATTTATATTTCTACTTAAATGACAATGTAAACAAACCGTTAAGCCAACACATACACACAACAACAGTAAGCGCAAATGCGGGCGCTGCGCTTGATACCCGCGTCTATAAAAATATATTCATGTTTAAAGCAATGCTGGGTGCTGACTGGATACCTGGTCGCAGGGCAGACATGTGGGGAGCGCATGTAAACAAACAAGTGATATGCAAACAACCAAAAATGTGAAAAGCTGAGTGGCTCCAAAGTAAAAAGTCCCAAAAAAGAGAAAAATAAGAAAGGAAAAACGAAAAGAAAAACGTATGCGGAGATCAGCAAAAGTCGCTTGAAAACCAATGTCGAAGACAGGCGCCCTTCAAACTTGCGGCACAAATGCACACATGACACAGCTGCATAGTGAAGTGTTGCTAGCGACGGTTGTGGTTCGTCGGTTGGTTGTTTGTTTGGCTGGTTAACGGTTGTTGGTGGCGCAATGTGTCAAAGGAAATCCGACCGCATTTCAGCTGCACTTTTCGGCACAACACACACATAACGGGCTCGAAAACAAAAAACTCGAAAGGTGCACAAATAAGTAATAAAAGAATTGAAGGAAAAACAACAACAGCAGCAACACCGCACAAATAAGTGAGACTTGCTGACTGCAGGTGATGGAATTATATTTTTTTGATTTTTTTCTCGAGTCCGAGATTTACACAGGCGACTGGTGCGTGAATTGCGTGTGGTTATTTGGGGAAAAAAGTTATACACTTACAGACATATTTATATATAGACACCCTATTTGTATACCCCAATAGCGGTAAACAGATTTGCAATTGAGATGCGCCGTTATTTATGGGCTGTTGGCCGCAAAAGGCCAACTCAAAAGTGCCAATCCGAATTGAAAAGCACATTTTAAATCTGTATGCTTTCGTAAACGAAGGTAAGATATTGGATTTGGAAATCAGACAAGTGATAACAGCGCAGCAGACAAGCTGTAATGAAGCTCCCGTAAATATGTGTTGGGATAAAGCAAAATTTTCGAGGTTAGGAAGGGGACTGCTGGCTTAAAGGGTTAGTTGGGAGGCTGTAAGGTAAAGAAACACAAGACTTGAGATGCGAATTTCGATAAAATTGCTCACGCGAGTTTGTTGCGTTAAACAGGGTGATTCTAAAGCTTTGTTCTGAGAAATATGCCATTCGGATGAGCGCGAAAGCAAAGATTGCATCTCCAAACTAGTTTTCATATCTTATTCAGCTTAGGAGAATTGTAGCTGAAAAAATATAACTCAAAAAATAATTTAAGGACGAAAATGCTTGGTATGTGCCACCTTTAATCGAAGCGTCACATTTTGGCTCTTCAGAGCTACAGAATGACTAATTGTTTTAACCATCGTATCATTGATCACGGCCTGCGAGATTTGTTGGCCGAAGGAGGTAATGAGATACATTCTCAAGGGACTCTGCACTTCTTTGCATAAATCTAAGAAGCAAGGACCATACAGATTTGTCCGTTTGTTTAAAATAGGCTTCAGTTTCAACAATCACCTCCTCATTCGGCGAAAATTTCTTCCCAGCAAGCAATGCTTTGAGATCTAAGAACAGGAACTAGCCGCTGGAAGCCAGATCTGGAGAATACGGTGGATGCGGAAGCGATTCGATGACCGATTCGTGGACTTTTGCCATCGTTTTCACTGAATTGTAACACGTTGTACTGGCTTGGTGAAAAAGCACTTTATTGTTCTGCAAATGTCAATAAAAATTATTCTATACGCATCCCAAAATACAGACGCCATAACCTTACCAGCTGACTATTGCGTTTTTCCACGCTTTGGAGCGGGTTTATGGTATGCAGTCTACTCGGATGACTGTCGATTGGACTTCGGAGTGAAATGATGAAGCCATATGTCATCCATTCTGTTTGATGCGAAAACTCAGGCTTAGTAAGCTTGAGCATCTCCAAACTCGGCTCCGCATCATCAACTAGTCGTTGTTTTTGGTCTAAAGTGCTCGCGGATCACCCGCTTTGCACAGAGTTTTCTCATACTCACATATTCGTGAAGGATATGTGGTACACGTACAGCTGTTATCTTATTGAGAATAATGTCGATGTGGAAGCAATTCGAAGGCCAATTCATGGATTTTTGCTTTCTTTTTCTCCAAATGCGGCTGGTTTTTGTCGTCTTCGCCTTTCAAACGGTCCAAAAATGCTTTGTGATAATCGCTATTAATGGTCCTTCTTATTCCAAGATAGTCAATTAAAATTATTCCATGCGCATCCAGAGATACAGACGCCATACCCTTCGATTGGACTTCGGAGTGTAATGATGGGGCTTTTCTCGTTGTCAATGCGCAAAGAATCATAAATATTTTGCAAAACCTTTCACTCGAAAACTCGTAACGCCAACTCATCAGGTGTTGTCATAGTCCATGCCTCTGTATCATTTTACAGTACCGGAATAATAACTGACTTGTAGAGTTTGGTCATTGTTCCTCGAGAGATGACTTTACTTCTCAATTGCCTACACAGTCCAAAGTAGCAACTACTGGCAAGAGTTATTTTGCGGTAGATTTCGAGGCTGACGTTGTTGTTAATGCTGGTTCCAAGATAGATTTTGAAGTTATGACTTTCAACAGTGACGTGGGAACCAAGCGGTAAATGCGACGACTGTTTATTTGATGAAAGAAGATTTTTCGTCTTGCCCACGTTCACTGCCAGACCCATTTGCTTCGCTTCTTTGTCCAGCTTGGAGAAAGCAGAACTAATGATAGCTCGAGTTATTTTCTCCATCAGCAGATTGAAGAAGTCGCACAAAGGTAGTCGCTTTGTCTGAAACCTCGTTTGGTATTGAAAAATTGGGAGAGGTTCGTTTGAAGGTTAGGGCTAACTAAAACCATGGGAATATATTTTGTAATATCTAGAAGGCTTACCATATTATTGAGAACTCGCCAAAAGCTTAGGGACGGATTGGAATCTCTCCGACATAAGTGAATATTCGTGAAGTAATTTTTTTCTTTCCGAATAAGAATCTAACTCCAAGAGAAATGCTAGAACTATATTCCTTCCTGAATATTTCAATTCACTTGCTATTTAACTAAACTAAAGAACACGGTAGATTTCCCATCTCAATATTTTATTGAAAGCAATCTTACCAACATATGCTATCTTAAATATTTAGCATATTTGAAGGATTCTTTCACAAAAAAACCGATTGTGTGCTTTACTGCAGAGTTCAGCGACTGTCTTCGTCTTTTTTCTTACACTTCCAGCCACTTTTTCGACTCACCATTTATTTTCGCTACACTTTGCGGCTTGGTCGCCGGCCAAAACAAATTATGACTCGGCGTCAAAGTGTTGTAATTGTGAAAATAAATTGAAATCACACTGCATTCAATGCACCCGACGACCAGGCGTCAATGTGGCTCCAACAAACGCCAAGCAGTTGTGGCTATTGCGTCTGTAGTGCTTCACAAAACCATTTCTACTATAAGCATTTTTTTAAACACAAAGTATTCATGCTGCCCGATAACGCTTTGACAGCGCGAAATTTGCGATGAAATCTCTAAATGTCTGATAATGTGTTGCGAAATGGTTGCATATGCAGAATGTTGCACCAAATTTGTCTTGGCACTGTGTTCTCATAATTTGAATAATGTTAATATGCTGCTGAACTGGCTTTTTAGAATTTGAAAGAATTTGTTAGTCATTTATTTTTTATTTACACGAAAAGTTTTTTACCAATGCGCCGAAAGGTAGGCAACATATTCGAAATAATTTAAAATAAATCATTATCAGCAGGAAAGTTAATAGTAAATGTGTATATCTTAACATAGGACATCCATTTTACGTGATAATACTTTATATAGTTTTCGATACTATATTTTTTTTTCTCAAACTCTCGTGAAATTGCATTAAAAAGTGTGTTGTGAACAAAAAATAGTAAGACTTTTTAATTTAAATTTTATGCGAAAAACCATTCCTCCAGGTATAGTATATTTTTTCTAGGTTGATATGACTGTTTGTAACATCTGTGAGAACTGTCGTATGAAAATAATCATTAGTGTTTGATATACGCTTGTTTTACTGAAGCAAATTACTAATACAAATATTATTCAACAAAGAAGTTCCATTAAATTTTGTGTGCGGAATAAAATTTTTGGTGCCGAAACATTCAGAATATTGTAAAAGGCCTTCGGCGATAATAATTTGTCGGGAGCAAGTGTTTTGGATTGGTACATATAATGCAAAGAGCATTCACGTCTAGAACGGCCATCAACATCAACTGATGGTCAACGCGTCAATAAAATAAAGACATTGGTGCTTGAGAATCGAACCATTTACAGTCAGAGATCTTAATGGCATTGTTGGTGATATCGGAAGGATTAGTAAAAACCATTTTAAAAGATCATTTCAGCCTAAGAAAAGTGAAAGCACGATTGGTTCCAAAATCATTTAATTTTTCCAAAAAACAGCGTCGCATTAAGGCCTGTGAAATAATGCTTTCCAACTACTAGGATGTCATGAAATGAATTATTATTAGCGATAAGTCTTGGATCTATGCTTACGACTCGGAAACAGACGTTTCAACGGCTAAATATCGTGGCAAAGGGGAAGCGAAGTCAAAAAAAAAACACTTCAAAGTAGTTCTAAAATCAATGTTATCAAAGTTGACAGTTGTTTTCGATTATCGAGGTGTGGTGCACTCCGAATCCCTTCCGATCAGCCAAACTGTCAACAAGGATTATTATTTTAGTGTTATATGTTGTTTGCGCGAAGCTATTCGTAAAAAGAGGACGGAAATATGGTCAGACAACTCTCGCTTAATGCACCGTCGCATATTGAATTGATTCTTCGTGCGTTTTTCACCAGTTTTTTAACCAACATCGTTTTGCAACTACCGTATACGCCTGATTTAGCTCCTTGTGATTTTTGGCTATTAAGTGAATTCAGTCGAACTCTCTGGGCAAACCGGCTTGAGTCAGTTGTAGACATTAAACGTGAATCGCATTCAACAAGCATTGAAGGCTGTTCCGGTGACCCACAGTAGAATACAAAAGAAATTTGCTTTCTCTGGGTAATCGATGATAAAATAGTTTTCAATGGATTTAAATTCGTTACATATTTTTTACAAGCATGTATGAATATAACCTAGGATTTCCATTTAATACAACAACCCTTTAAGTTTTTATCGGAGTAACCCATAACCTTACATCAATCCAAAAGTTGGTGGGTTATCGAACACAGGCAGTGAATGCCACTCCAATTAACATTTTAAATACAAAAAATATTCTTCCTTCCTCTTCTACTATCACTAATAGATTCCATAATGGTTCGAGGGCGCTACAAAGTCTACACAGCTCTGGATATCATTGAGCACCTATTCTTGAAGCCTAACTTAATAATTAACAATAGAAAGAACTATTGCCTACCTTGGATTTGTACTTTCATTCGGACCAGGACTGTTAACTCGGCAGGATATCTCCAAATTACTTCAGTAATGTTTATTGCCACTACTTCGAAGGAAAATATATAAACATTGAGTAAGTCATGCCTTGCCGAGATTATACTATTGTTTCAGTGGAGCTTTTTCCATAAGCATATTGTGTATTTGATTGATTCTAAAGTATTTTTTGAGTATTATGTGACTCTTTATTTTGCCCGCTTACCTACTTTTTTGCGTTTGGAGTCTCCAAAGTAGGGTAAAGTATCGATTAAGTACCAGCTTCTAGTTGTTATTCTCTCTGCATTTTATAGAACTTTCAAGAACTGCGAGTTTTTTCTGTTGTTGCGCCTTAAAGCGGTGACCTCTCTTATTATTTGTGGCTGCAACTGCGCCTACAACTATACTTCCATAATATATTTACTGAGCAAACATATTTTTATCGCTACTTATTGCAAAGTATGTAACTGTATATTGTATGTACATATATACCGTTAAACATTTGAAGAATGTTTTGTATCAACACAAATCGCCCTCTCCTTCAATTTATTCCAATGCGTGTTTTCAGAAGGTAAACATGATTATTAATTCTATGAACGTACTGCAGTTTTTTTTTGTGCTCCAGCTGGACGCTGTAACACAACATTAGTTGAAATATTTTGACAGCAACAACAACAACAAAAACGAACAACATCAATGGCAAGTGATAGCAATCTTGACAGCACGATGAAATGTCCAAGTAGACATATTATTGCCCGGGCTACACTTTTGTTGTTGCTGTTGTTGTTATCGTTATTATTATTGTTGTGGCTGTTTGCCTTTGCCTTGGTGCTGTCATTTCAATTGCTCTTTCTATTATAGCTTGTTGCTGCTGGCTGCGTGCTGCCACACAGTCGATTGCGGATTGTGCGGCGTTGTCAATAAACTCGCACAAAAAACAACAACAAACATAGGCGCATGATCAGCATGTAGCGACGGCAATAAATAACTACAACAAAAAGCAATAAAAAGTTGCAGAATTTTGTGCGAAATTTATATTTATTTATTTTTGTAACATTGTTGTTGTTGTTTATTTACTTTTGTTGTTGTTTTTTACTTTTGTTGTTGTTATTATTTGTTGTGGTTTTTTCGCAGCTCTGGTTGCTTATTCGTATGAGAATCAGCTTTTTTGTTTGCCCGCATTTTTTTCTGCGCCTTTAACAAGTCCCCAGAGGACTTGTCATATTATTGACATTTGCTGCTGTCCACGCAGGACGTGCTCAACATTGAGTGATGAAAAAATTGCACACTGAATATGACAGCATACATGCGTGCTGGCAGTGGTGGGCCGTGGCAACAGCGGCCGGTACGTGATGCACGCGCAAATTCGTTTACGCGCATATTTCGCTTCATTTCGCGTTGCTCATACGCATTGGCGCACTGCTTTGTTTACTTCAAGTAGCTGTTGTACATTTTGAGCAATATATTTTTTTGTTGTGAATTGTTTGAAACAGGCGATAATATCACTTGAAGGACTCTTCAGTGAAAGTATTGTATTTTATTTTTCAAGGTGGTCGCGCTCCTCAGAAGGCGCAAGCACCTAAATAGCTTGCTCCACTCCCCTTTTTGGCAGTACTCTTCCAAAATTAAAAGTCTCTTGGACGAAAAGCCAGTACTATAAAAAAAATCAAATCAAACAAATCAAACACTCCTTGCTCTATCCTAAATATTTTAGAGAAATACGTTACGAATAGTTAGGTGCGATATAGACCATGCTCATTTTTCCATACCTAATCAGCGATATGGTGAAGAATTTCGCATTGAGGTGGATTCTGGCTAGACGAGTGAATACCGGGACTCAGCGATGGAGTGTTTCTCATACCACGATTCCCACACCGAATTTGTGCTCTTTTATATGGCCAGTGTAGTAAATGCCACAAGGACCTAATCATCTCAGTCCTTGTCCCGTCCATTCCACTTTTTGCCCGGCGGTGATGTCAGTCCTTACTCTAACGAGGTCATCAATTAACTGTACAGCGGCACCTTCCCACTTAAGCAACCGGACATTCCAGGTGCATGCCCTCAATTCGTAATGCTTAATTTGTTTGCTATGGTAATCAAAAGGGTGGTCTCTTATCCTTTTCATTGGGAGCATTTTTTACATGGTGAGTACCAAACCTAGCGCACAACCCTGTGGAGGGATGGTTGGCCTACGCTCTTTAAATCGCCTTTAAACAGATGGTTACGTTTCTGTCCACTTCCAAGTGAATGGCGCTCAGAAAACTTTCCTCACTTGCGTGAACTTCTACACATGACTAAATACTCCATTCTAGTTACTCACACTATCACTGTTGTTCAGGTCTCATAATATGGACATCAACAAAAATTTTAATATCACAATAATATTAAATATAATAATAGATACTCAAATCTTTTTCGGTCAGTCCAGGCTGCCTTAATATCATGCTAAAACTTATGACATATGTCTATAACTCTAATGAGAAAGAGCTTATGTATGCTAGTATTTGTCATGCTTTCTCAATATGTTTTCTTCAGTTACTAGTTCAGACTAGAGGTAAAAGCGCAGTTTCGATATGCCTTTAAGTTTACACAAAAATTACATATACCTAAGTTACTACTTTAAGGGGGCGCAGCACCGCTTTATACTCAGGCTAATTTGAAATATTTACAGCTTATAGAATTTTTACCAGTTGGCATTAGTTTATGCCAATTTATACCAGTTATTTGTTCGATTCGGCATTCGGTCTGATCAATTTGAAATTTTTTTCCGCTAGTGTATAAAGTTTATACCAGTCAATACTAATTTATACCAGTTTACTCCAGTTTATGCCAGTTTATACCAGTTATTTCTTCCATTTCGGCACACTCCAGGACTTAATGAGTTTTAAATATTAAAATTTTTTATGCTAGTTTACAAAATTTATACTAGTTTATGCCAGTTTACGACATTTCTTACCAATTATTTACTTGATTCGGCACACTCCAGGACTTGATGAATTTAAAATACTAAGGTTGTTTATGTTGGTGTATAAAATTTATACCAGTTTATACTAGTTTATGCAAGTTTATACCAGTTTACGTTATTTTTTGTGTACCAGTTATTTGTTCGATTCGAGCACACTAAAGGCTGATGAAGAAAAAAGAAAATTATTATTAACTAATCGGTTTTGACATAACCTCTCATATCAACAAAACTCCAGAATACCCCCCTTTTTTTAATTCAAAATTATTGATAAAAACTTTTAACATATTATTGAGAAAAAAAAATTTAAACATTTAACAAATATTCTATCCTGACATTTTTCTTTGTTTTGGAACTCAGATTAGAATAAAACATAGAAGAGAGCGTATATGTAGTCTGTGTAAGTACCTTTAGTTGAGAATATATATCAAACGAGTACATGTGCGTCTATGAGTATATATTTGTCACCATCAATATCATGCCTTTACTGACAATATGAAACATATTTGACATATTTTTCCCATGCGATAGCATAATAAGTGGTTACGAATGTTCAAATAAAGTTATGATGTTCGAGAAAAAAAAGAGAAATGTGTTTCTGCTTAAGGGTTGCACTTAAATATGCTCATGTTTAATCTGTTTTTTTTTTTTTTTTTTGTGGTAGGAGGAACCAGCATCCTTTTAATAAAATAAAACATGCTTTACATGTATTTTTATCTATTTGGAATTATATGTACTATGTATGTATGTGTATATCTACCACCAAAACTGTGCAAAAGATGAAATATTAAATTTTCAATTTCAATTGATATGAATAATTCAGTTAGCCAGCTGGAAAATAAATGTGACATAAAGAAACCAAAGCGTGTAAAAAGCATAGTGCAAGAAAAAGAAAAAAAAAAATATATAAAAGATGAAGTGAAATGAAATAATTTATTGCATTTAGTTAAAGAACAAAGATAACTAGATTTATATATAATTATATAGACTTATGTATGTATGTATAATAATATATATACTACTGTGAGCAAAAAATAGTAAGACCTTTTAATTTATTTTTCGCCAACTTTCAACCAATATTCGGGAAATGGACTTTAACAACTGTTTTGAAGGGTTGAAAAAAATGTTGGCACAAGTGTGTTGGAGCCAAGGGATTACTTTGAAAGGAGACGATGTAGATTTTGAAAATTTTTTTAATTAAGAATTTTAAAATTATGAACAAAGTCTTACTACTTTTTGCTTATAAAAAATATATATATAGAAATATAAAAGCGTTGGTTTAAGTTTTTATGGAGAAATAATTTTCTAGAAGTGATTTAAAGAGCGTTAGTCTACCTCGAGAAGAAATGAAGAGTAAATTATAGAGAGAAAGTTGTAACTCTTTTCTATTTGGTTGTAACGATACTTCAATTTTTGTCCAAGAAGGTCGAATTCAGTGTAGTTGCTCTAGACTATTCAACATTTAAATAAATTGAAAAAAATATTAATTTTCGATATTTTTTAAGGTGTAGATTGGCTATTAAGCACACCTTTTAAGTGCTATTCTTGGGCCTTACCATTCTAAAGAATATAGATTTTGTCTGGTTGTGATTAGCTCATTTTTTGAAAATATGGGTCTGAAATTTTGCCCATGTTCTTTTCTTTCCAAGAAGCTGTTCATTTGTAAAAAACCCGGATTATTTAAACCACTATAACATGTACATAGCTATCATACAAGTCATTCATTAGAAAACGTGACTATTTCACGAGATACCTCCAAAAAATTTTGGGTCAAGGATTATTGTCAAAGGCAATACTTAAATATCTATAAGTCCAATTCAGATCGGACGACCATAGCATAAAGCTGTTGTACAAACTAAACGATTTTAATTAAGTCTTTGTATGAAAAACTTTTTTGTGTGACAGAATATCTTTTAGGAAATTTGGCATGTATTATTTTCCAAGACAACTCTATAATCTCTGAAAATATTGTTCTGATCGGACCACTATAACATATAATTGCCATACAAACTGACGGTTGAAATTCAGATAATGACTTTTTTATACACTTTTATGCCAGAAGAAGTACACCTGCAAAGGATATTATAGCAGCCGATGCTAAAGTTTTTTCTTCTTTATAAAAAAATTAGAGTTTTCTATATTTCTACGTCTTTTGTTTTCAATATAAAATCATTACATGAGCTTTGTAAAGTCCTTCTTAACAGAAAGTTGAATATTTCAACTCAAAAATATTTATTTATTATTATGTTTTAGATTATTCTACAGACGAGATTTTCTACAATAGAGATCGTCATAAAAATTTATTTCTAAACCAGTTTAAGCTAAGCGGGCTTTTTGGGTTTTCAACTTTCTTAGTCTAAATTTTTTAGCTCAGCTCTCACGTATATGGGAGATGAAAGTGCATTGAAGTGGCTTCTCCTTACTAAATATAGATTTTTCACTTTCATTTTTAAAGCTAGCGCTTTACGCAATACTTTACAGCATCCTTCTTTTTCACACTGTGCGTCCTTCTTTTCCATACTCCCTTCTTCTCTTAGCACGTTGTTAACGTCTGGGCGTCACGCTCGCCGCCTGCGCGCGTCAAAGGTCACAGCTGCCAGCGGCACTGCGGTAAGGCAGTAAATCACAAATGCCGTGAACGTTCTGCAATTGTGGCACAATAAATGCGTGAATATTTAATAATTGCAAGGATTTTCGTTTTCTTTTATGTCAGCGCTTTAAATATTCATCATACGCCACGGTGCGCCAAGCGCACAAGCATAGCTACTTTGAGATTACTTATGCGCTTTAAAGTGTGTTGTTTTTGTTAAGTGTTTGTTTGCGTGTGAGTGAGTGAGTTAGTCAGCTCTCAATAATTTATGCAGACATCCATGAAGCGCACACATACAAGCACAGGCGCACACACCCACATTTATTAATATACACTTTGCACACGCTTCATGGCATCCTAACAAATTAACAGTGAAATTAAGCGGTCAGAGGTCAAAGTTTGTTTTTAATCAAAGCTCCAGCTTACACAGCTCACACTGCGCATCTGTCGATTTGTGAGTTTCAACAGCTGGCGCTCCATATATTGGAACGCTTGCATTCAGCCAGCGCGCTCATTGTGCTCGCTTTCATTTATTCACTGGCATTTTGTTGTTGTTTGTGCAGCCAAGTTTTCGCATTCAGTAGTTTTGTAATCTTCGCCGAGTTTTCTTGCTGCCCTTTCTTTGACGTTATAAAGCCATTTCGCTTCGCCGCTGTGCTTCAATGTTCAATGAACCGTTCGTTTCGCCAAAGTAAAAGTAGCAAAACAAGTACAAACAGTCACTTGACAATTAAATTTACGTGACCTGCATAAGTAATTAAGGATTTCCCCGAGCGCTATGAAACTTTGGCTACTCCGTTGCTTTGGTATTTGCTAATGTTGTTGTTGCTGCTTTATTATGCCTATAAATATATATTTAAGGCTGTTTTTGTGGCCGTTTGCCGGGAGGTGAGTGTGTGTGCGAGTGTTTTTGTGCTTGTGTGTGTGTGTGTGTGTATACTGCAATGCTCCAGTTGGCCAGTTGTGCCTTCAGTTGCTTAGCAAAAGCCACTTTGTAGCTCTTCGGCGGAATATTAGGATATTAACGAACTTTGCAATTTGTACGCTTTTTTCCACAAATATTTTCGATAAGTTATTTTTGTTCATTTTGTGTACGAAATTTTTGATCTTTTCGGTTTAAGAAAGCGTTCAACATAACTTGTATAAGTAGTGTAAATATTGCGGCCAGGCGCTTTAAAAGTTTTTGGATGAAATTTTAGCAGAATAGTACTTGAAGGTCGCACTTTTAGTTAAAAAAAAGAAGTAACAACAATTGGATGAAAGCAGAGGTGGAAGTAGGGGACATTAGAAGATCCATTTTTAAAGCTGGTGAAAACCTAGACGTCTCCATTTGGAATTCCTTATAAAGCTGGTTACCGTTAAAGCTGATACCTTCTTCTCCACTTCATCTCCACTTGGAATACCTTGTAAAGCTGGTTATGCTTCAGAAATTGGTACCTTTGGGAGGCCAGAAAACCAAATTCAATAATAGTTGAGATTTCTGTGAAGAAACTACTAGCCTATCAATGACTTAAGTATACTCAATTAAATTCAAAAGGTCTTGTCAACTGGAGATCTCTGATTTTTTGATGACGTTATATCTTTACGAAGTCAACATCTCCGTAAAATTATGACTGGAAAGATCTGCAGCTTGAGTTTGTGCTGTCTCAGCTTTCAGCTTTACCATCTTATTTATAAATTTAGAAAAAAAGAGAGATGGAGAGAGAGAAAAGGAGAGCGTTTGGAACTCGATCTTAAGTTCCATGTTTTATATTGACTAGCTAACTCCATATATGGTTCCACTATAATAAGAGTACGTGCATTTCCATTCAAAAAGAGGCATTACTGAATCCTAAGTTTAAAAAAAGATAAGGCAGATAAGTACATACATAATACCGAGCATTAAGAAACCTGCTTTAAACTGACCATCCTTTTACCGACGATCTAGCTCTGAAACTTAGTAATGACAGAAAATTCTAGATAAATGTAGCTGCTACTAAGCTTTTCATGCTTCTCTTAGCGCTGAAAGTGTTCCTTTTAGTGCTCTCCCTCTCAGTCCGATGCTATTCCGGTACTTCAGATTATGCTCTTTTTCTTTCTCTGTTAGTGACTACCTTTATTCAGCGTGTCTAAGTGATTTTTTAAAGTCTTAGTTCAATTGACTTATAGCCTTTCCGCACTGTCAGATTAATTAAGTATAGATTTTAATTAAGAAACCAGTTTTTGCCTTTTGCGCAGCCGTCTATTCGATCAACGACAAGCTCGTTTAACGATCAGCTGTTAGACTTGCTTGTGTTCTTCATTTTGTATTTTTTTCTGATGACTAAAACTCTTCAGCTGATTGCTCTTAATCAAAGCAAACAAACAAATTTGCACCCTTGGACAACAACCGATAGAGTTAAACTAGCTAAATTTATAGTGTGGACAAGCACCCGAAGAACAGCATACCACTTGTAAATTTAATTTAATTAAAATATAAATTCGATTAAGAATTAATTTTGTCAAATGTTTTTTTTTATTCTGTATGGAAATCGATTAGCGCTTTAATCGAGGAAAGACTGGTTAATTGTTCAATTAACCCTTGTGTTAAAAGGCTATTAAGGTCTTAGGTGCGATTAAGCGATGTTTTCGGGTCTGAGTATACTCAAACGATCTTAAGCTCTTAGGAAAAATACATAATGACGGATTTATGTTCACTAAGCTTTCGGTTATTGACGGTTACTCTGACCAGAAAAGCGAATAATCAGCGAAAGTTTTGCTCTACGTCGAAGCCAAAAAAGTGGGGTCAACTTTATGTGTAGGTTTATGACTTACCTCGTTCAAAAGTCATTTCAGACTAACCGCAAATTATTATATATCAGAAAGGGGCCCTTCGAAAGCCTTAACTTTCTGAACCCAAAATGAATTTCTAGCCTGACTTAACTTAAAATGTAACTACTCAGCGAATAAAGCCGCAGAAGACCCATTATACTGCGCTCATGAAAAGCTTTCACGTTTGTCATCATTATTACCCTAATTGTTCTCGAGCATATGATAATAAAAAAAAAATCGAATCCATAATTCTACAATTTTTGAACCATAATGATATTGTAAAAAAATTGAGTATATTCTGTGAATCTGAACACTTAAACCCTTCAATAAATTACGACACATACGAGTATGTATGATACAATACTGCCACAAAAACTTAGTTTTAAAGCAAAAGTCAGTTTCATGAAGAAATACATAGCAAACAAAACGGTTATATGTATATATAAATACATAAATACCCGTAATACATATAAAAATATATACCTACACTATGTAAGCTTAAAACTCACGACAATATTATTCTCTACATATTTCAGTTTAAATCCTTTCATCAATTTTTAGTTATTCCAACACTTTCAGCCAATGCCGGCATTAACTTTGTTATTTTCTGGTACTTACAAGGCAACTCTTGCCAAAATGGTAAACAAAAAGTTTTTGGACGAAAGCTTCACCATTATGTTGTGTTAAAGTAAAAGGCAGGCTTAAGGGGTGTGAAAAATGCAAAACATTTAGAATACTTACAGGGGATTAGAAAAGGCAAACAAAATAACAAAAAAAAAATTAAAAATAAAATTTCGGACATTAATGAAAATACACGAAGCTCTGGAATAACAAAAACTTATGCATCAAGCATGCGTTATAAGTGAAAGCTATTATTTCTAAAAGTGAGCAAATATAGAAGCTGCCGTCAAAATGGTTTTATTGTGAATAATAAAAAAAAGTCTAAACACAAATAAAGATGATATAAAGATTTTTATTTTTAATTTGTGGTGAGGCAAGTGCAAAATTATTACAGATAGTTTAGTT
>CM050325.1:91162963-91210329 GCA_027475135.1 Bactrocera correcta
TGGCAGCGGTGTCTCCTTGGCAAAATGCGCTGAAGGAACTGGCACAAGTCGGGTAGAGTAGTGTAGGAAAAATGCTATGAATATGGCTTTATTTCACATTGTCCAGACGGGCGATGAAACATCCGAACAGTCTTACTTTCGACGAACTAAGAGACTTATCCGAAACTGACATAACATAACAACAAATTTCTGAACGGCTCGAAATCCCGTTAAGTAATTCCCACATCCCAGTCACAAGGGAATCGGCGGAGCTAGAAAAGTCGTTCGGCTAGCTAGCGAAGGCACGAATTCATCCGACTGGAAGGAAGTCCGTTTTCAGATATCCTATTGCCTTCTTGCGTTGGATCCATTAAGAGTGAGTTCGGCAAGCGCCAATCAAAAAGAACTCGCACGACTGCGAGATGCTTTTGGTCCAAAGTGAACTGTACATTGTCTCCGAACTACTTGCACAGATAAAGGTTAATCTCTCCGCAATTGTAGGTGTTCTAACTAGACACTGTCCAATAGGTACGGACGCACTTTCCCATTGTCCGGTTCTTGCAAGCCTGATAAATCTCGGTTGACGCACCTTTGAAGACTGAAGTGGCTGGAAGGAGTTTTTGGATAACATAAAGGACAAATATCATTTCAAGTGAAAGAGATTCATAGATTATTTTTTGCATCGTCCCTACAACCTAACCTAACCTGACTCTCATGTAAATGGAACAGGCCCTTATAATAAAAATTCCGTACCAGGATTAAAGCTATAGCCGCTACTACAACAACATATATCACAACAAATATATAACAAAAGCGGATCGTTCGGATCTTAGTCGCTTCTCTTACATAGATTAGTTGAAAACTGTTTTCGCACTTATAAGCTTTTCAGTAGCAATACAAGGATCCATTTCTTGCCTAAGGGATCGAGAAGATTTAACATTTGGTGGTTTGAGGCACCTATTTCTCATTCGAATTAAACTGGGGTAGTCTAAGCCACTTCGAACTAAGTAGTATGGGATTAATCTTTAAACTCTGAGGTTACTGAAACTCACAAATCTTCATGAACTTGAGTGCAAGAGTGTTCGGAAATCTCTTCTTGATAAGAAGGTTAGTAAGTATTGACCAATTACTACTATTGATGAGTGCTCCATTCCCACGATAATTGGGTCCAAGTTAACAGAATGTACCCGGATTTTAATACGATCTGTGGTTACTGGAACTCAGAAATCCTCATAAACTTGAGTGTAAGAATCACGGTTCCCACGGCAGTCGGGTTTAAGTATTTGGGACAGACTCGGATTTTTATCCGGCCAAAGACTGTCAACTCGGCAGCATCTCTCGAAATTATTTCAGGAATGTTATCTGCCGCTACAACAATTACATTAACGACTACCAAGAGTAAGACTCCAAATTCAGCGCAGGTCGCGTCTATTAACTTCGCCACAGACTGCTACCAGCTCCTTAATATTGTGTATGTCAGCTTAAAGTAGCTACCAAACTGCAATATGAAGACTCATTCAAGCTCATGCTCCGTTCCTGTTCCTTAATTAGCAAACTTCTAACCTAAATTGATCTTCCGCTCAAATCCCGTATTAAACTGTGGGAACATTCATGCCTACGACAATTCCAAGCTGCATGTGTTCCCACTTGGCTTAATCAAGCTGCGACCCTATTCGGTAACGCGATTCCGTTTGGCCTGCTGGCGCGCAGGGTCTTGTCCATTATAGTAGCGCTTGTTCGACGCGTCAATTCCATTGAAATAGTACTACATATTGTACCGAGTGCCATCGATGAGAAGCGTTCAGCGCAAAACTTGTCTTATAAATTTCACATGCCAATCAATAAAACCAATTACAAGCAATTACTTTAAATGGATATGCGAGTCAGCGGCAGTGCAAGAGCCACAGCGGCAAGTAACGAGCGCCGTAGGATCGATGATGATGGACGTGTTGTTGGCGAGTATGAGTGGTTGTCCAGCGCTGTGGACAGCAATGTTCGCTCTTTTTTTTTTGGTGGATGAACGATTGGTTGTCTAGCGGCTGGGACGGCGGCGGTTAGTTGATGGCTGAGCTGCACGGGCATCAGCTGGTGTAATAAAGCGCTATGGAAGCACATACCCACAGATGTATTTAACTGCAATTGGGTACTTAAGAACGTGGAGCACACACATACATACATAGACAGCGCTGATACACGTAATTCAACTTCGAAGTAATTAAAAATTAAATGGGGAAATGCAAGAATTTCCGGCTGCCAAACCTCAGCTTTTTTATGTGTACAACAAGTGCTGCGGGGCGGTGGGGGGTTGCGCGCTAATAAACAGTTTAATTCTTTAAAAGTTCGTTGGAATTATTTGGGGGCGTTGGCGGTTTGTCACGTACGCCGTGGCTCATGAGCGAGTGCGGCATATGTGTGTGCTACAAGTACGTACGTACGGGTCGAGTCAAGGCGATCGCGGCAAAACAATATAAGGACAGATGGCAAACAAAAAACATAAACACCCAGCAACAACAACAACAATAAGAACAAGCATATGATCACGGCAATGTGAAATTAAAAAAAAAAAAAAAATATTTGTATATTTATAATGAGGAAAAATAAAAAATATAAAACAAAATTTTCGTCGCTGGCAGCCACTGACTTATGGCCGCGCGTTTGACAGGCGATTTGTTGTTGTCAACGCGCAGCACGTTCGCAGGCTGGCATAGCAACATCAAGTGTGTACTGCTGGCCATATTTGTTGCTGTTGTTTCTGTCAATCTTATAAACTGTGCAGAGCGCAGGCAACAACAACAACAACGAGACTAATAATGTCACCTGCCCTCGATGGGGTTAAAATATAAGAAACAAATCACGACAAGACGCTCAACCACTCACATACATAAACACAAACAATTGTGTTATTTATTAATGAAAACAAGAAAAACCGTTAATTACGGCTGCAACCACGCTATGATACCCTTCACAGTTGCATTTCTTACACCATAAAAGGGTATAAACAAATGTTAATTCGATTTTGATCGGTTAGTTTGTATGGCAGGTATATGCTATAGTGGTGCGATCTGAAAAATATTTTCGGAAATTATACCGTTATCTATTAGCCATAATTCGTGCACAATTTCGCGGTTATGTATTGACAAATAAAAAAGTTTTTCATATAAGAACTGGATTTCGATCGAACAGTTTGTATGACAGCTATATGCTATAGTGAAACGATTTCAACAATTTCCACGGAGATTGTACCGTTGACCTAAAAAATTAATCATGCAAAATTTCGTGAAGATATCTCATCAAATAAAAAAGTTTTTCATACAAGAATTACATTTTGAACAAACAGTTTCTATGGCAGCTATATGCTATATTGGTCCGATCTACACAATTTCCTCGGAGTTTATGCGCTTGTTGCTTAAAAAAATAATGCGTACCAAATTTCGTGCAAATATCTCGTAAAATAAAAGAGTTTTTCATACAAAGACTGCATTTTTATCGAACATTTTGCATGACAGCTATACGCTATAGTGCTTAGATATCGGCGTTTCCGACACATACGCAGCTTTTTAGGAAGAAAAGTACACATACAAAGTTTCTCAACAATATCTCGAAAACTGAAGGACTAGTTCGCGTCAGTGGAGACAGATATACAGACCGACGGATATCGCTACATCGACACAGCTCATCATGCTGATCACTTTATATATGTATATTTTGAAGGGTCTCATATATATTTATAAAGTCTTGGATTTTTTATAATATCTCACACATTTTCCTCTATACCCCTGTTCAGGGTATAATTAAAAAAAAAACATGTTGCGAGTGTATAAAAATCAAGCCAAAAAGAGATTATTGTTTGCTTAAGGCATCTTTGTTGTTGCTAGGCCGCATTTGTATCAACGAAAGTCAAATTTAAATATATTCAATATCTGTCTTTTTTGTCCGCTGAAAGTTGTGACTAAAGTCACGTAGCAACATATATACGATACAAAGCAGCAGCTATAAAAGTAACAACAAAGCATAATGATTGGAGATTACTGTTAAAAAGGGTGTGAAGGGAAAGCTGATAAAGCTCAGTGAAGGGCTTGAAAGTGTTTACGATTTCGTATTATTGTTACCAAATGAATATTTAACGATCAACTTTTATTAATTTTGCACTTTGTGTTATAGTTGCCAAGTTTGTCTGCCGTGAAGTCTGAAGTCAGCTGACAAATAATATTTTGCCGTAAAGTGAATCAATGTGCTAACTAGGAAGGAGATTTGGATAAAGAGTCTTCTATATGCAGATCTTCCTCAACCTTAGTATTATTTTTTCAGGTAGAAGTTGCTTTTATGAGACTTACTGCTCCGAAATTCACTTTGACAGCAAAGCGACAATATTAGCAGTGAAGTCCTGGTTTGGAAGTACCCTTACCCCGTCACATTGGAATGGGAACGAGTTGGATATCCGTTGATCTTCTCCATGCCAGAATTGGACTTATAGACCTTGCTTGCGCTTAGCACGAATTAGTCAACGACCAGCCTCTGTCTGACTGCAAGTTCCTTCTGGCACAGAGTAGATGATTTTAGCCACCTCAAGAAATTTGGGAAAGTCTGAAAGCGCTTCGTCGATTCGTTCGTTGAGCAACACCAAAAGCTCCGTCAGGAACGGGAAGGACCTCTCTGAGCCGTGTGATATCAAACGAGGTTTCAGACAAAGCGTCTCCCTATCGAGTGTTTGGCGCAAACATCACTATTGACAGTCATAATTTTAGAGTCATAGATAATTTTCTTTTCAATACCAAAAACAATATAAGCTTAGAAATCTAACGCAGAATAGCTCTTGCCAACAGGTGCTACTTCGGACTCAGAAGGTAATTGAAACGTAAAATCGTCCCTCGATGTATAAAGACCAAACTCAACAAGTCCCCTATCATTCCCGTCCTGCTTTATGGAGCAGAAGCATGAACGATGACAACATTTGATGGGTCGTGCTTAGAGGTGTTCGACCGACAGGTGTTGCGGAAGATTTATGGTCCTTTGCGCTGTGATGTTCAAAATACTTGTGTACGCCCACCTTCATATAGTTCAGTGAGTCAAAAGACAACGGCTGTGTTGGCTAGGTTGTTGTCCGGATGGAAGAAAAAGTTCAGCTTTGGAGGTTCTCAATTAATTTCCTGCCGTTGGAAGCAGAAGAAGAAGAGAAACCTTCCCTCCGTTGGAAAAATCAAAAGATGTTGAAGTGGTGTAATGGGGTATAATTATGTTTTTGGGTAAGCAGTTACAGTTGTAAGACTATATCCAATTCCTGCTCTTGCGTCCTTGCCGCGCACCCTGGAAACGTGAGTAATCCTAATGTAAGATGTGGTAGTCAACCCGTGTGAAGCCTGGTATCATGGCTAAAAGAAAGAAAGCTTCATCGGAGCCAATAATTTGAATATATTTCAAAAGTGCAGATAGAAGTATGTATATTTGCCACTGACTAACAACCTTGATTCTTGAGAAATGTTTGGACAATTTTATGAAAAACCTAACATTTCCAGGAAAGAAACAGAAAAAATAACAGAATTTTTATGTAGTGAGGCGCATTCTTACTTTATCTTTGCCACATACGTCGCAAGCACGTGCAAATCGTGTACGTACGACTCCAGTCAGCTGGAAAAGGTGGACGTGCCGGGCAGCAAGGATTGCCAGGCAACTGAGGCGAACACACACACTTCACTGCCACTCAATGTTTATGGCTTTTGGCAATTGCCACAGCTAGCGGTAATCCCTAATCGATTTTTGGCTAACCTTGAAAAGGTGTCAAGTAGGCAGTATATATTAGTTTTTGTAGTCTTCTTCGGCGCTTTTCTAACTGCTACGCTCTGACTACACATGCCACTACACTTGCAACCAAAACCAAACTTAGATGTGCTGATGTACATATGTACATATATGCTTGGCAAGCCCTTGATTTGCCCTTCAATTTGCTGTTGTAGTAATAATATTATGCCACTGCTTGCATGGCTGCCTCAAATATGGCTTCAAGTCCATTCGCTGCGCTTGGTTGACAAATCCGTTGGGCGGAAACTTCTTAGTAGCACAGTTTAGAGTTTATTATTATTATTTTTTATTTAATAAATAAAATTAAATTATTTGTAGTAGCACAAAAAATACTACACGCGCAGGCGTTAAAAAATAATTTTTAAAGCGATAAATATTGCCTTGCGCATTGTTGGCTTACATATTATTATTTTGCAAATATTTTTAGTCTTATAAGTGTGTGTACAGTGGTGGATCCAAAATGAATTTCTGAATGCCTTTTTCTTCCAAGTACTTCATAAATTCTGCAGAATCTCAACTAAAATTTAGGATTTTGTGCGGTTTGACACCCAAAACCTCCTCATGAATCCGCCACTGTATGTAGTATATATGTATAAGGATTCGTGTGTTCACCGATTTAGTAAACAAAGTATTTATTTTTGTTCGACGCATGAAGCTCTAATTAACTTTTTTGAACTTTCTCGCCTTTCAGTTGTTTTCTAACCACTTATCAGGCAATAAATATTAAATAATCTGCAAGGCGGGCAATTATGACTATACTACTGACGCCGTGAGTGCCGCTAACAAGTGTATTTATAAATATATATTTATTTATTTAAATATAGTAAAAATAATTGTGTGTCAAGCTGTTTCATTCTTACTTTTTTCAACTTTGTGGTTTTGATAAGAGCGCGAATCCGGTGAAGTGTTTAAACGACCTTGGCATTTTTGCCATTGTTTGTATATATTATTAATAAAAAATATAAAAAATTGTGTTTTAATTTTTTTTTTTTTATAATAATTTTATATATACAAAGGATATAGTATATACATAAATATATAATATACATACATATACAACCATATATTATTATATTAATATAGTACTTAACTTTTTCTTCAAAGAAAAGCGAAAATCGCTGCCAGTACTAAGACTGTGTATTTTCACTAAAAATAAATGCAAAAAAAAAAATACGAAAATTTTTTAAAATTAATTTTGTCAAAACTTGTAATTAAAAGAAATGTCAAGCGTAGCTGACAGTGTCAATGTCAGGCACTGACGTCTTTATGTGGTGCCGTAGGTGTAGGTTAGCAACAGAATACGAGTCCCCCAACTCATTGAACGAAAAACTTAAAATTGAAAATATTTTTTTCAATACTTCAGCTTCTTCCTTGACACAGGGAAGTGTAAAATGGGTTTGCAAATTAAATTTTTAATCCAAAAAAATATTGGAAATGAGCAAAAGCGAAACTAAAAGGGCGGAAATGCTTGTTATAGGATAGGTTAGTATAAAAGGTCGATCTTAACAGAGATTTCGCTTTGACAGCTTACAGCCGTTCCTCTGCAGTACCCAGAATTGACAAAAAATTGAATATGAGGCAATCATGAATCGACGAAGCTATTTTAGCCGTTTACAAAATTATTTAGATGGCTAATGTCAGTGCTGGAAGCAGTGATCGGAAGCAGTGGTTACTGCTCTGGACGATCTTGGTGTTGAATCAAACCTCAAACACCTCATTATAAGTCTGCTGTGCGACAGAGTAATTGAAATAATCGTAGAATGTGGCAACGCACGCGCTCGAAGAAGTGTGAGTAGAGGAACCCTTTGAGTTCTCTCTCCTGTTCTATGGATCCTGGTCGCTAACGACCTGCTTTTAAAACTTGAGGATCGTGGCTGCTAGGTGATTTTCTATGCAGACGCTGTAGCACTTATGGTCAAAGGAAAGTTTCTGAGTACCGTGTACGAGTTGACGCAGGAGCATCTCACAAATTGGACAGTCGGAAATGGTCTCGCCATCAACCTTAGTATAACCGAGATGGTTTTATTTACTAGAAGATGTAAGATCCCAGTGGCACCACTGCTGCAAATGGGAGACATCCGTCTGCACACGGCGGATTCAGTGAAATATCTAGGTCTCATCCTGAATAGGAAGCTTTAATGGAAACCGAATCTCGAAGTGAAAGAAAAAAGCATTGATTGCCTTATACTGCTGTAAGGGAGTTATTGGCAAAAGGTTAGGTCTCTCAACGAAAGTGGTCCTTTGGCTCTACGATACCATACTCAAGCCCATTATACCCTATGGAATTGGAGCCATCGGCAAAATGTGAGGTCTCTCAACAAAAGTGGTCCTCTGGCTCTACGATACCAGACTCAAGCCCATTATATTCTATGGAGTCTTTATGTGATTGAGGACTCTGGTAAAGAAAATTTGGAAATTGATTCGAGAGCGTTCAAAGAGGGGCACTGAGAAGCATGTGTGGTGCACTAAGGTCTACTCCAACCGTGGGACTTAACGCCATCTTACACATCCTGTAGACATCTTCGGAAGATGAATGAGAAATGAACTCGTATCTGAACACGCGGATATCCTCACACACTTTGACTTCAAACCGGATCACTTAAATCAAGGAGTCACCAAACCGAACTCTGGTGGCTCCTTCTCTGAACATATATAGTACCGACGAGCTAGTTGTGGGTGGGAAGAAGCCGTTGAGGAGGGGTAGTGAGCTTCTTTACGGATGGGTCAAAGTTTGGTGGTAAGATTGATGAAGGGGTTTACTGTTAAGAGTTTCTTATCAACTCTAGCTTCAGACTACCTGACTATTACAGTGTCTTCCAAGCCGAGGTTGCAGCGATTAAAGTAGTAGTAGATTTACTGCTCCGAATTGCAGCCTCTTTCAAAGGAGTGACTATTAACTTAGATAGCAGCGTGGCAATACTAGCCTTGAACTTATGTTCTACTGCTTGATATCTGGGCTTTCCAGAAACTTGGCCAGCGCTGAGTCACCTTTTTGGTACAAGATCGATCGCAAAAGATCTAGTGATCTTTTTGCCCACATTAAGGCTAGCCTAACCTTAGTTGAGGGGCTTTTAATTGCTCTATTGGCGTCTCTGCTGTAAAGCTGGGAATCTTACCAGATGTCATCTGCAGAAGCTCTTGTATGGAAAAATTTTTTATTTGACACGCTAAATTTATCACACATTATTGCTATTAAAAGTAGTACGATAGCTGAAAAATATTTTGAGATCGGATTACTATATCTTATAGCTGTCAATTGTTAAGTTCTTCTATGACAACTTTTTTATTTTGTGAATGGTCTGACTTGGGCAACACTGAAGTTAACGTTTTCTCTTATTAGCCTATCGCTTAAGATTGTTTTTGTACTTCAATTAATTATTATCTGTCATCTTCAGCAGATTTTTATACAAAACTCGCAAATCAGCACGCCCACGCGCTTTCAAATTTAAATTCCGATTCCATAAGCTCAAAAGTATATAATTTATAGACATTAATTTTTAGACATTAATTTTTCTATAATCTTAATAATTTTAAGCGTTTAATGGCAGCGGCAAGTTTCATTTTAGTGCCACATAAAATTTATATTTGAAATCAATCTCTGAACGTTTAGTGGCTCACGTTGTTTTTGTTAAGCCAATTTGACTTTGAAGAGGGAAGCGAGACGCATTTGTAGACAGAAAAAGAAAGAGGCCGAAATGCGTGAGTACGAAGAGCTTGATAAGCTGGCCGACAGGGGTAATGCTCGAAAATTCTACGAAAAGATGCGGCGGCTTACAGAAGGTTTCAAGACCGGAGCATACTCTTGTAGAACCCCCAAAGGTGATCTAGTTACCGATGCCCAGAGCATACTTAAATTATGGAGGGAACACTTCTCCAGCCTGCTGAATGGCAGTGAACGCACAACACCAGGAGAAAGCGAACCCGATACCCCAATCGATGACGATGGAGCAGACGTTCCATTGCCCGACCATGAAGAAGTTCGAATAGCAATTGCCCGCCTGAAAAACAACAAAGCGGCAGGGGCCGATGGATTGCCGGCCGAGCTATTCAAACACGGCGGCGAAGAGCTGATAAGGTGCATGCATCAGCTTCTTTGCAAAATATGGTCGGACGAAAGTATGCCCAACGATTGGAATTTAAGTGTGCTATGCCCAATCCACAAAAAAGGAGACCCCACAATCTGCGCCAACTACCGTGGGATTAGCCTCCTCAATATCGCATATAAGGTTCTGTCGAGCGTATTGTGTGAAAGATTAAAGCCCACCGTCAACAAACTGATTGGACCTTATCAGTGTGGCTTTAGACCTGGTAAATCAACAACCGACCAGATATTCACGATGCGCCAAATCTTGGAAAAGACCCGTGAAAGGAGAATCGACACACACCATCTCTTCGTCGATTTCAAAGCTGCTTTCGACAGCACGAAAAGGAGCTGCCTTTATGCCGCGATGTCTGAATTTGGTATCCCCGCAAAACTAATACGGCTGTGTAAACTGACGTTGAGCAACACAAAAAGCTCCGTCAGAATCGGGAAGGACCTCTCCGAGCCGTTCGATACCAAACGAGGTTTCAGACAAGGCGATTCCCTATCGTGCGACTTTTTCAACCTGCTTCTGGAGAAAATAGTTCGAGCTGCAGAACTTAACAGAGAAGGTATCATCTTTTATAAGAGTGTACAACTGCTGGCGTATGCCGATGATATTGATATCATCGGCCTCAACACCCGCGCCGTTAGTTCTGCTTTCTCCAGACTGGACAAGGAAGCAAAAGAAATGGGTCTGGCAGTGAACGAGGGCAAGACGAAATATCTCCTGTCATCAAACAAACAGTCGTCGCACTCGCGACTTGGCACTCACGTCACTGTTGACAGTCATAACTTTGAAGTTGTAGATAATTTCGTCTATCTTGGAACCAGCGTAAACACCACCAACAATGTCAGCCTAGAAATCCAACGCAGGATAACTCTTGCCAACAGGTGCTACTTCGGACTAAGTAGGCAATTGAGAAGCAAAGTCCTCTCTCGACAAACAAAAACCAAACTCTATAAGTCTCTCATAATTCCCGTCCTCCTATATGGTGCAGAGGCTTGGACGATGACAACAACCGATGAGTTGACGTTGCGAGTTTTCGAGAGAAAGGTTCTGCGAAAGATTTATGGTCCTTTGCGCGTTGGCCACGGCGAATATCGCATTCGATGGAACGATGAGCTGTACGAGATATACGACGACATTGACATAGTTCAGCGAATTAAAAGACAGCGGCTACGCTGGCTAGGTCATGTTGTCCGGATGGATGAAAACACTCCAGCTCTGAAAGTATTCGACGCAGTACCCGCCGCGGGAAGCAGAGGAAGAGGAAGACCTCCACTCCGTTGGAAGGACCAAGTAGAGAAGGACCTGGCCTCGCTTGGAATATCCAATTGGCGCCACGTAGCGAAGAGAAGAAACGACTGGCGCGCTGTTGTTGACTCGGCTATAATCGCGTAAGCGGTGTCTACGCCAGTAAAGAAGAAGAAGATTTGACTTTTAGTGTCAACTTGTGATTGTTTATACTGCTGTGTGTCTGGGTGTGTGTGCTCCATATAGCTAAGTGCACATATGTGTAGGTGCCCATAGAGATTTGTAAATTAATTAACTACAGCACGTGTCGCGCATTTGCAGCCAAAAACAACACGAAAGCCCCACGCACAAATAAACGCTGCGATAAACCGAAGAAAAAAGCGGAAGAAGAAGAAGAAGGCACAGCCAATAAGTGGCAAATGGCTGCGCGAAACTACAGAACCAAAATAAACATGCGCAAGAATTTTAATAAAATGTGACATATTTTGCATAAGCAGCTACGTACAAACATAGCATACATACATACGTGTGTGTGTGTGCCAAGCAGCACGAAAAAAACGCTTAATGAAATGCCAAACAAACAAGCCTGTGAAGAGTTTAGTAAACTTGCTAGTGTTGCGCTGGCCGCTGGCCGCTGTCCGCTGGTTGAATGAACTGCCATGAACGATGTCAACAACATGTTGCCGCAACATACACGCGCACACAAACACACACACACGCTGGCGGTGGATATGCGGAAAATAAACGAGAAGAAAACTTCAAGCACAAGGCAGCGCTGCTGCCGTGGCAAAGCGGCTGGGCCGGCCGAATGGGTGCATATATTTATTTATATGTATTTATAAGTTCACATATAAGTGCGTGTGTGCGTGAGTGCGTGCGTATGTCGCAGCGCGGCGTGTTGGTCATTCGCCTCGCTGAAAAAATGAAAAATTAAAAAATTGAAAAATTATTAAAATTGCGGCAATTTGTTGGAAGAAAACATAAATAAATACGCCTACGCGATTTGCCGGTTAAGCACCTGCTATTAGCTGGTCAAGAAACTCGCTCGGCCGCACGCATAATGAACGCGCATAGAAACACAAAGCTGCATTTGGAAGGCACATGGGCTATTTGCGGTTTTAATATAAAATAGTTGAATGCAAAATATAAACTTTGACTGCACCGTAAAAAATAAAATAGTTTTCCATACAAGCAGTTGATTTTGAACGTGCAGTTTGTATGGCAGCTATATGATGCAGTAGTCCGATCTAGATAATTTCCAACAATATTATAGCAGTGTTCCTGATAATAATCCTTGCCATATTTCGTGCAGATATCTCTTCAAATAAATAAGTTGTTCATACTAGAACTTAATTTTGAGCGTTCGTTTTGTACAGCAGCTATATGCTATAGTCACCCGATTTGAGCAATTTCTTTTTTGATTATACGGCTACCTTAGGCAGTAACTCACACCAAATTTCGTGAAGTTATCTATACAAATAAACAAGTTGTTCATACAAGAACTTGATTTTCATTGATCAGTTTGTATGACAGCTATATGCTATAGTCAACCGATTTGAACAATTTCTCCTATGATTATATGGTTGCTTTGAATAATAACTTATACCAAATTTCGTAAGGATAGCTCTTCGAATAAAAAAGTTGTTCATGCAAGACTTTGATTTTCATCATTCAGTTTGTATGGCAGCTATATGCTATAGTCACCCGTTTTGAAAAATTTCTTCGCTAATTATACGGTTGCCTTAGATAATAACTCATACCAAATTTCATAAAGATATCTGCTCAAATAAACAAGTTGTTCATACAAAAACTTGATTTTGAGCGTTCGGTTTATACGGCAGCTATATGCTATAGTCACACGATTTGAAAAATTTCTTCTATGATTATACGAGTACTCTGGACAATAACTTATACCAAATTTCGTAAGGATTGCTCTTCAAATAAAAAAGTTGTTCCTACAAGACTTTGATTTTCATCATTCAGTTTGTATGGCAGCTATATGCTATAGTAACCCGATCAGTAGAATATTTTCAGAGATTGTAGCGAAGCCTTATGTGATAGTCTGTCAAGTGTTTTGTGAAAATGCCTCGTCAAATAAAAGAGTTCTCCATACAAGCACTTGATTTTGTTCGTTCGGTTTCTATGAGAGCTACATACATATATGCTATTAAATCCGATATCGACGGTTACCACAAATTAGCAGCGTCGTAACGAGTAAAAAAAAGTGTGCGAAATTTCAGACTGATATCTGGGCTGTTTCCATGGACAGACGAATAAGCTAAATCGCCTCAGCTTGCCACGTTGATTATTGTTGTATACATATGTACATTCCAAAGAGTCTCCCCAGTTTCCTTCTAGTTATAGTTAAAATAACTTATTCAAAGTGAAGAAATTTTGTTTGTTTAATTTTGTTGTTTTTAGCTTGCTAATCCAGCTGCGATATGCTTACGCTGTTCCTAAGCACTCAACACTCAACACTAGAACAACCAGTACGCTTGTGCAGGCACGTTTATTACCGCTGTTGATAAGCTGCGCACACACAGCCTCACTCATATAAATGCGCTTGCCACATTCGTCATCGCCTGTGCTTAACTTTTGTACTATTGTCAAGTGTGTCCAAAATGCGCTAATTGTTGTGGTGTCATTTCCGTTAGCCAGTGCTGGCACTCCTGTTGTTATTTATGTTTTTGTTTACTATAGCGCATAGACCGCAAATATAACGGCAATCTGTTGCACATGCATACAAACTCATAACCAGTCTGAAATTTGTTTTTGACTTTCTGTTTACGCTTATCAGCTGACTTTATTTATGCGAAAATATCTAACTGTTTATATCAGTTTCGTAAAAAATTCCATTCAAACATGAAAACATTAGGCTGCAATGTTTTTTTTAAATTTTTTTTGGCAATTTTTTTAAGTACACACTGTGGTTATCATATTTTGAAGGTAACTGAATTTTTCGCTGTAAACAACTCGCTGAAATATGTGGGTGTGTATGTGTGTGTGCATCATTTACGCCCAGTAGTGTATACCAGCGTGTGCATTGACTTAGATGGTGTTAAATAGTTTTGCATATGACATACCGCAGCGCAATTTGTTTATAGTGTCTACTTATATGTAGCACCCACAGCTGTCGGTTTGTATTTAAGTATGTAAATGTCCTAAGTCTCCCACAAAGGCTGATAAAAATAATTTCCAAATATGTTTTCAGCAATATTTTATACATTTAGTAAAATAAAACATAAGTTTATGTATTACATTGACTTAGATATGCCAATAACCAGGACATGCTTTTCAAGCGCGTCGGGGCGTATGAGTGACATTTTTCCTTGTTTACATAAGTAGATTTAGGAGCTGAGAGAGTTTTATTGAGCAATTCCTCTTTATAGCTGATATCTACTATATATTTACTAACTTTAAGAGAGATTAAATATTTCAGCTAAAAACATTTCGAAAATTTCTATCAATGATTTTAAGTGTTATCGATTGGATAGAAGCTTAAATTTGTTAAAAAGTCGAATTAATTTTTAAAAATTTTCTGTTTTCCTATATAAATATGTATGCAAATTCTCTCTCTTTTTATTAAAGCAGAGATTTGACGACATTTATCGATAAAAACTATCGACTTTATTTATATAATTCTTATAATTTTATATGTTATCGACTTTTTTAATACTTTATACTTTTGGATGACTTTCTAACAAAGAAAAGTGTTTACGATACTTATCGATAAAAAAAATTTCGATAGTCTGTTCATTGGATAACCTTTTTTCAGATATTTAAGGTTTGAGCTTAAAATAATTGAATAAGCAGAGATTTTACGACATTTATCGATCAAAATTATCGATTATTAACAATACGATGACTTTTGGTGAGGCATGCAAAATTTTAGCATATGTACATAATTCCGATTCTTTTTTTATATTATCGATTTTTTTATTTCGTTAGCGAAAATTTATACTGTCTAATCTAATTTCGAGATATTTTATCGATATTTTATATATTATCAAATTTTTGATAATTTCTTTAGAAAATATTGAGCATTAATTTTAATTAACTTTCGTTATAAGTCGAATTTATGTTTTGAAGGGTTTATATTTTTCCATATAATTTGGACAGCTTTATAATAAATCAGTTTTTATCGTATTTATCTATAAAAAATATCGATATTAATATAATATATTTTATTAGATGTTTAAAAAATATAGATTTTTTAAACTTCGAATATTTAATTATCGATAAAAAAACTTATCGAAATGTGTTATAAGTTTTAATTAAAAAAGAACGTATCGAAATGTTGTAACACGAAATCGAAAATTTTGAATTTGTTAAGTGCTATAATATATTTTGCGATAAAAACTTATTACAATATTTCGATAAGTTATTTTCGATAAATAATCGGCATTTCATAAAATCTATATGTATTTTTTGTGTAATATGTTGGAAATAAACTTTTGGTAATTTAAGGTACATCGAGTTTAATTTGCACTTTTTTCTTGATTTCTAAAATAGATGTTTTCGAAATTATCGATATATTTATAGAATTTATAAAAACTATCGATATACATACATATGTATATATTTTAGTCAGATGTTTAAACTTTCAGCGTACATCCTTTGGCTAAATTTTTATCGATAATTTCATAATCGAAATTTAAAAAAATCGAGATGTGTTTTTCTTCAATATTTCCAAAATAAACTTGTGGGGATTATGGAAACATTCTGTTAAATTTCGATAACTTCTGCTTCATAAAATAGACGTTTTCGAAATAATCGATACACAAAGAGAATCGATGCTATCGATTGGAAACAAAAAAATCTATTAAAACTATTTTAGTTAGATATTTAAAATTTTAACAAAAGTCATATCGATGATTTTTTTTATCGATAATTTAATATTGACATTTAGCAATCTATTAAACCTATCGATTTTGGTTACATATTTAAAATTTTAGCAAAAATCATATCGATAAGTTTTTATCGCTAATTTAATATCGACATTTAAAATATCAATATATATTTTTCCTTAAATATTGTAGAATTAAGCTTATGGTAATTTAACCATGTTTAATTTCTCCTCACTAATGCTTTCCTAATAGAGGTTTTTGAAATAATCGATATACTCAAAGAATCAATATTAACAGTTTGACACGTAAAATCGGTAGACATTTTAATCGAAAGCCTATTATCTATATTCTCAGCAAACCGATTAAAATTTCGTAAGCAAATTTTAAGAACCATATTACCACATGATATCGTTCCGGTCTCGTCCCAAACTACAGTCAACATAACTCAATAAAAAAACAATAAAATTTTTCCACATATTAAAAATATGTATTGATAAGCTTGTATTTCCCTTAAGCGTCATAGTTTTAAGAATTATAAATGATTTTTTCTTATTTCAATAATTTGAATTTCTAAGTGAAATCAAGCATCAAGCACTTCCATTTATTAAACCAAAAAGGTGTGCTGATCTCATCCACTAATATGTATGTATGTATGCATATGTGTGTATTTATCTCGACTTTTCCCATTAACACACGCTTGCGGCTAATCGCAATCACTTAACACAAACGCGCCGTTGCTTTGATGCTTTGTTTGATTTTCAATTTTTTACCGCGAAATTCATTTAATGAGATGTCAATCAGAGCGAGTGAGCTCATCTCGCCTTATCAGTTACAGGCGGCATTACGATTTTCCCGAGAACTTTCACACAGCCCAAACAAAACCCAAACAAATAGCTGAACAGACAGATGAGCGGCTATTGCAACAACTAACTTATTATTTTTGTTGTTGCTGTAGTTATTGGTAAGCATAAAGCGCGTATGTTTGCTGGGATCATTATCGACTTTCGTTTATTGATTACGTCATTGTTGTTGCTGCTTTGTGATGTGACTATTGATTGTTGCTATTGTACTGTGAATCGCTGTCTGTGTGTGTGTGTGTGTGCTTGATTGTTACCAGCTGTCGGTTGGCAGTTGTCAATTATTTTGCGCTTGTCTGTCATTATTGTGGGTTTGCAATTGCCTTTGTGGCCAGTTCAACGATTTGTAAGTATGTACGTGTATAAGTTCGGGTCTATATGGGCATAAATATTTACACAGAATTTTCGGAATTTGGGAAATTGTATGAATTGTTGCCGCACGACAGCCACGGCAACAATCTACGGTATGGCAACAGCGACAAATTGCTTGAGTGCTGCTCGTCTGCGGTCGAGTGAACTTTGCAAAGCGATTGCGCAGGTTACTTTTCTTATTATAACTTGTGACCTGTGAGGAAGTCCACTGCTTTGCGGTCTCGTGACCATTTTTGCACTCATAAACTATTTTGGCAGCAATTTCCGTACAAGAAAAATATAATTGAAAACCTCAAAGGTGTGTGGCTGAACGGCAAGCGGGTCCAGCGGTGAGCAAAGCTAATAAAGGTTGTCCAAATGCTGACAACAACAAATTGGCTTGGCAATAAACATTTTCTTTCAGTTATTTTCAGTTTTCTCAAATAAAGAGATATTGAAAAAAAAGTTGTTTAACAAGTTATTTTCGAATATTTGGAGCTATCCGTATTGCTTGTCTCTCACTTACATTTTCTTGACCGTTTTATACAAAAAAATGGAATATTGATTTATAAAATTACAAAAATTTTAGTTTTCTTAGAAAATCCGTTGTTTATTTTGAATGATTGTTATGAATGGTTAGCCTTCAGCGTATGAGTATGAGCTCAGTTGTATTTATAAAATGGCATTATGCGTAATTTGTTTTGCAGAATTTGCTTACGTCAAATGCAAATTATTTATAACAAATAACAACCAAAATTAACAAATAAATATGAGATTTTTTTTCAAAAATGTTTACTGCAATATTTAAATATATTTATTATAATACAAATATTAACAATGAACAATTCATATTATTTTTAACTCTTACGCCAATGAGTCTTTCCTGCTGGCAACGTTGCAAACGTTTTTGTAAACAAGCTGGCACGTGCTCTTCAAGCAGATAAGAACTTGAAACTTGCGTCAACCGAAATAATTCGAAAAATTTTTAAGTAACTCTAACATGTCAAACTTTTCTCACTATCATTCTCAGTTTCAGACTACCTGACCATTGCAGTATTTTTCGAAACGAGCTTGCCGTCATCAAGGTAGCGTTAGATTCACTACTCCACAGTGCTGTTATCTGCAGAGCAGCGACTAACCACTCTGTTAGCTGGGTGGCAATACATGCCTTGAGCTTATTAAGCGTGAGTTCAATTCACTAACCGTGCATTCAGGGCTGGCTAAGCAATGCTTATCCTCGTTGCCAATGGCATCGAGTCACTTTGTGATAAGACTAATGTGTTGAACAGTCCACAGTAGAATCGCAGGTGACTGTAGGGTTAACGAGCTGGCAAAGAAAGGCACCCTTGTCCCATTATTAGCAAAATAGCGACGGTCAGAGCTTCACTCTCCTCGTTTGTTTTACCACTAGATAGCTGAGCTTCGCTGAGCTTAGTCAGCGCTAGGTTACCATCGATCCATGCCCTGTCAGAAGCCGCTCCCTAGTTATGGGTGTTATTTTTGGCTCAAGAGCGATCGTAAAAGATTCAGTGAGCTGTTGTTGTTATTGTAGCGGCATAATTCTGTAGAGTTGTCAGTCCTTTGCAGGAGAAAAATGCGTCTCCGTTCCGGTTACGTAGATCCGACTGTCATGGGGACGGAGCTCTTTGCCCTCAGTAAGACTAGCTTATCACTAGTAGTGAGTGATCTAAAACCTTTGTCTTATCGGAGTTCACACTATAAGGTGTTTCACGGGTTGCCCGCTGCATCATCTACACTTTCAGATATCCCACTGAGCTTGTTGTGAATATTAATAAAACGCTTTAGCAAATTTATATTGACCACAAGACGTTTCGACGAATTATAAGATTTATTGGTTGCTCAAGTTCGATTCCTGGAACAGCCTTTCAACTTAAGCTAATCAAGTCAAAAATCGACAAAGTCGGGAACGAACCTTTGAAGTATCAGCAAAGCTAGAACAAAGGTAACTAATTTCACTGGAACTAGGACAAAACAAATTGGACCTCATTAGTGGGGATTTGGGCCTGGAAAATCAACAACTGATGAGATATTCATCAAGCGCCAAATATTAGAAAAGACCGGTGAAAAGAGGATCGACACACACCATATCCTTGTCGATTTCAAAGCCGACTTCATAGATCTACTCCTGGAGAAAATAATTCGAACAGGCGATTAAGATTGAAGTCTTCTCTCGACGAACAAAGACCAAACTCTACAAGTCACTCATCATCCCCGTCCTGCTATATGGTGAAGAGAGAGGTAGAGGTTTCGAAAAAAGGTTATCCGGAAGATTAATGGAACGATGAGCTGTACGAGATATACGGCAACATTCGGTGATATAGTTCAACGAATTCAGAGGCAGTGGCTACGCTGGCTAGGTCATGTCCTCCATATGAATGAAAACATTCCAGTTCTGAAAGAATTCGAGGCAGTACCCGCCGGTGGAATCAGAGGAATAGGAAGATCTCCATTCCTTTGGAATGATCAGATGGAGAAAGACCTGGCTACACTTGAAATCTCCAATTGACGCCAAACAGCGAAGAGGAAGAACGACTGACTGTAACCGAGTAAGCGGTATCTATGCCAATGAAGAAGAAGAAAATTTATCTCATGAGATTTCATGAATCAAATATGGATGATAATGTTTTGAGTTAGAAGGGTCTAGAACTATTTATATAGAGTCTGAGATCGATACTAGCTCTATAATGATATATTTCCAGTACGAGAGCATTTCTTCTAAAATTATAGTAAAATGTAGTCATAATAACCCAAAAATAAGAAAAAGCAACAAAAACAACAACAACAGCTAACAAGTGCATAATAAAGCGTTGAAAAGCGCCAATCATGCAACACGAGCACATGTCGATCATTACATACTTTCAAACGCATACAAAACTCATTTCGGTAATTATTTGCGAACGAGTTAACAATTCGCTAACATGAAAGAGCAATGAGACAACAAAAAAGCGAAACACTTAATGCCGGTGAGGCAGCAGAAAACGAAATGACCGGCAAACCCGTAAAACAAACGAAAATGCCACGGCGGCAGCTTAGAGCGTAACACAGCAAGGCGGCAGCGTTTTGACCCGTGGAAACAGTAGGAAATATTAATATTTAATTGAAAAACGAAATTAACTCTTTTCTGCGCATATAATTTTAATAGGAAAAATGAATAAATTGGATAAAATGGATAAAGTGGCTAAAGTGGGTAAATGTTAATTGACATTGCCGCATGGCAAAAGTTTTGGATACTGTAGTGTGTATGTTTGTGCGTGTGTGAGCGCATTAAATATTACTAGCTAGCGCGTGGTTAATTTCCATTATAATTCAAAGAAATCCAGCGAGTGCTGACTCACGAAAATTTTCCACGTACAAGGTAGCTGCAGCGTTTGCACACAGCCTGTGCAAGTACAAACATATATACATATTTATGTAAGTATGTAAATATCTGTGCATATTAATATGAGCATATATTTGCAGATTAGCTGCCGTTTCGCCTCACTGTCGCTATGTGCATTCGCACAATTGTTTTATTTATTTACACAAAGCTGTAGTTCGCACTGTTTCCTTATTTACTATTTACCCGCACCACAAACACATACACACACACGCATACTTATAAGCTCAGTTACAAATGTGCTCTTGGCTAAAATGTATTTGCGTGCTTTGCGACCACTCAATTGGCAACAAAATACAAAAATAAAAACAAACAAATTTTACTCTGTTTTTTTGTGTCAATTATTTCACTGGAAGCTAGCAGAGCGGCGCGGAGGCGGGCATCTCTAATTGCGAGTGTAATAGTTGGCAATTGTCACTGTTGCTAAAAGCAATTTCGCTTGAATTTATTTTATTTGCAACACTAGTGTATAGCTTTTGTTGTTGGCGTTGTTTTTTTGTACTTCTCATCGCTGATATAATCAGCAGCTATCGCTATTTATTTTACACGCTGAAGATCGCACGCGAAATGCACCAGCGGAAAATGGTTAGTAAGTGATGGGTTTAAAGGTGTCTCAAGACTTTCCTACAAAGGCAAAATAATGTATGTATGGCTTGGTAAATCTAAAAAACAAAAAAATAAAAGGTCTGACTAAATTCTTACCTAGCAATCGTAAACCGCTTACAAGTAAAGATTTTGTCATAAAAGTACTTGATTGTGATTGCTCAGTTTGTATGGCAGCTATATTATATAGTATTTCGATCGGGAAAATTTCTAAAAATATAAGAGCCTTGCTTTTAACGAAAATGTGTGCCAATTTTCATAAAGATATCGCTTCAAATAAAAAAGTGTTTCATACAAGAACTCGACTTTGATCGTTGAGTTTGTATGGCAGCTATATCATATAGTAGTCCGATCCGAAAAAATTTTTCACATATCATAGCATTGCTCTGGGAATTAATTCATGCCAAATTGTGTAAAGATATCTCGTCAAATAAAAAACTTTTTCACACAGGAACTAGATTTTGATCGTTCAGTTTATATGGAGGCTATACTATATAGCAGTCGGATTTGGAAAATTTCCAGAGATATTATAGCCTTGCTTTCAGCAATAATTCATGCTAAGTTTCGTAAAGATATCTCGACAAATAAAAAAGTTTTTCACACAAGAACTCGACTTTGATTGTTCAGTTTGTAAGGCAGCTATATCATATAGTACTCCGATTTGAAAAATTTCTCTATATATTAGAGAACTTATTTTATCAAAATCTGATATCAAATTTCGTTAAGATACCTTGTCAAATAAAAAAGTTTTTCTTACAAGAACTTGATATCGATAGTTCAGTTTGTATGACAGCTATATGCTAGAGTTGTCCGATATCAGCAGTTCCAACAAATGAGTAGCGTCTTGAAGAAAAACGAATGCGCGCAAAATTTCAGAGCAATATCTCATATGCTGTGACTCTACATACATCATTATATAAATTTTTAAGGGTCTCCGACGTTTACTTTTTCTTTTCCATAGCTTCTGGCAAATGTAAGGGTATTTTTGTGACAAAGCAAGGGAAAAAGGCAAAATTATATAGAACAACCAATAAATTCTGGATCTAGAAGATTAAGCCGACAGCCAAGGCTGGTTTTAGGCTTGGTTTAGTCCAAGAAAATATTTACTAACCAACAACGAAGAGTTACAAAAGTAGCACCTCAGCCGTAGATATACATATTTAAGAAGAAAGTGTCACGAAAATGTTTTCGTGTAGTTTTTATAACATTCACCTCTTCGCGCATCGGATAGTTATTTCAAATAGGTTCACGATAATCTCAAACCTGAAGATTTGATAGTTATCTCTAAGAGATCCACGATAACCTTAAACCTTTACACGAAAAAGTGAAATTTAGCGTCCTTTTACAAAACGAGCGCTAGAAAAATTATCCTTATACTTGTAGTTCCTACTACCCCATTTTCTACCTCACCTCTTTTAGTTATGTCCAAAAGTTACTGCATAACCTCAAACCTCAACCTCAAACACTGCCTCAAACTCTACATCAAAATCCCGTATGTAAAGTTTTCCGCTTGAGCGCTTACGAACATTTTGCACTGGACAATCGAACTTTGTCGGCGATGTGCTTTCATCTCAAATTAATTGCAATAGTGTACATATGTATATATGCTTTAGATATACTATATCGGAGTAATTTGGCCTATTAACAAATGTAGCACGGATGAGAAAAATAGTATTAGAAAACTATTAATACAATTAAAACCACAATTTTGCGCCAATAAATGCTGCTGATCAAATAGATTCAAATGAACGCTACATTGAAACACTATTGTATGAAGTTAGGGTGATCAGCACAATCTCATTACATTAACTAACGTAAATTGGTCGGAAACTTTCTTTAGATACACTTATATTGGATAAACGCTGCTCCGTTGTAACGCCCAGAACTCCTGAGTATGGATCAGATAAACCGCCGTATCTACTCACAAAGCGTCTAGAGGCAGTCACAAATTTATTGAGTTGGTTAATGTCTACCCCAGTCAATTCGCCGGATTCATAGAATGTGTGGCAACAAAGACGCAACAACTTTAGTTTGCCGAAAGCTGGACAGTGAAGGAGAAGGTATCTAGATGTCTCCAACTCATCTTCCTCCCAGTGAAGGAGAGTGCGTCTAGATGTCTCCAACTCATCTTCCTCTATGCAACCTTGACAAGTTGCATCCTCCAAAATCTTGAGCCTCATCGCATGAATGCCAAGGGGATTAGGATACCTATCATTGAGGCCATGTAAACCTTGCTAAGAGCAGGTAGTTTCATGGATGTTTTGAGAGCCACTCTAGGCCAGAAGGTTTTCGCAACTCTTCAAGTGCTGGTTGACTGACTACTGAGCACGCGAGAAGTCAATAAATCTAGGTCCGAGAGCATGACGATAGGTGAACCCCAGCTCAAATGAAAATTGGGTAGGATTACCTTGTACTCTACCGGCTTTAATATTACTGATGATTCTGCTGTGGGCTGGCAGCCAGACAAGTTTTATATGGAAGAAATGTTATGCTTTTGCTTGTGAGGTTATGCAAATCTTGCCTAGTTTCGAGTTGACTGTCAGCGAGCTCACAGTGACAGTGAGCTCAAGGTTTGAATAGCAGCTCAGCTATCGGACTGGATGCATACTTCCCTAAAAGTAGTCGCTCTTCATTAAAGTACATCTGCAGCTACCTTAACAGCTGCCACTTCTGCTTTAAAGACACTACAGTGGTCTGACAGTCTGAAACTAGAATTGTTCCAGAGCTCCCAACAGAAGAATACCCCTCCAAAGTTCCCTTTGAGCTTCGCTTCATCCATGAAAACGTGCACAGTGTATCTTCTCAAATACATATCCCACGTATGTAGGTATGTGCGCGGGGAAGATGCTTTTAGGTGTCGCTTCCTTGGTGAAATGATCCAAGTTATCATGCAACCAAGTACGAGAGAATTTCAGAATGTCTCACTATGCTTCGGTCTATACTGTGTGTATTCTCCAGCGACTCGGCTCCACCTACATATCCCTCGGAGTTATGTGCGCGAAGATGTTAGTAGTAGCGCAGTGCTCGAAGTTATCAGAGATGCAATCCAAGTTCGAGATTTCGCAATGTCTCACTCTGTGACCCTTAACGTAACCGGCTTTCTGCAGTCTGATAACAACATTCGCAGCAATTTATCGGCTATGTTGGCAGTTTCTATATATAGAATGGCATTAAGTTACACCGTTTTGTTGTACACAGTGCACCTTTGATGCCAATGAGAAACTTTTGTTGAACACGTTTTGGCTGTTTAGTGAATGTGGCTTTCCCGGGCGCCCGCCATTGCCAGTATTGGTTTATCAACGGTGTCTTAAGGCCAAATCACAACTTTTGGAGAAGGTCCCGTCGTTTCCCAATAGCTCCTTTACAACAATACAAGCCTACCATTTCCAACCTCGCAATCTCCTCAACATTGGATTTACTTCCATTATAGCTTTCTAACAAGTATGTAGCCCAAGTACTTCACCTCTTCTTGACAATGTGAAGCTTCGCGCCACCCAATGATCCATGATTTTATACCTCCAGTATTGCTTTACCTATGGTTTCTTAAAGACAAATCACAGCTTTTGCTCTTACTCTCTCCTTCATTGGGCTTCCATGATAACTTTTTATCAAGGTTGAGGCCCAAGCACTTCTCCTATTTGACAGTGTGAAGCTGCGAGCCCTATAATGAGAGAATCCTGGATTTTATACCTCCTGTTAAATAAAACCACTTCATTTTAATTTGTATTGACGGCTACGCCGCTTCGTTCGTTCTCAAAAATATGCAAAATTTTCTACAAGCTTCAATTGCTTCTTAAATCCACACCCTAATATATAGATTTCCTCCGCTCCGTTGGGTAGAAAAGCAATTTATTGTCGTATGATTCGTAGGAGTCGCACTTAATCGATCGCTAATCTACGTATGGCTGTTTGCTGTTGTTGCAGCGCACGACTTTTCTTTCATTGCAATTGTTTATACAATGTTTTTATTATTGCACATTTTCTCGTTGCAATTGCAAATCATTATTTCATTTTTTTGTGCCTTTTTGCATTCGCTAATGCGCTTTTGATCTCTGGAAATTTCCATTGAGGCGGAAAAAGTTTTCACGATATGATTTCATCATCAGCCATAATACATATACATACAGCGCTAGTGACTATAGCGGTGACAGCAGCAGCAGCAATGATGTTGCTTGTCATAGTTCTTGCTGTTGCTTTTGTTGTTGCGGAACGCCGTGTTGCAGTCACAAGCGATTTGCGCTACATTTATGATATTTCTGTCGGTTTGTTTGTATGCCTGCAAGTGGGTATGTGGGTAAGTATGGCTGGGTACCTTGATTTTGTTGCTGCCTTTGTTGTATTTGATATACAAGTTTATTATTGTAATGCTTTTTTTTGCGCTCGCATTGTTATGCTGTTTATTGCGGCTTTCATTTTATTTATGGTTTGGTAACACGAAGCCGACATTGGCAATTTATTATAGCTGCGGCCGCAAACATTTCCGCTGATCCTGCGGAAAACGCTCGCATTGTCAGAGCAACGAAATGAAATGAACCCTACATAAAATGTTGCTGGGGGTATGTACAAATATATATACATACATATGTAACGGGTGATTTTTTTGAGGTTAGGATTTTCATGCAGTAGTATTTGACAGATCACGTGGGATGTCAGACATGGTGTCAAAGAGAAAGATGCTCAGTATGCTTTGACATTTCATCATGAATAGACTTACTAACGAGCAACGCTTGCAAATCATTGAATTTTATTACCAAAATCAGTGTTCGGTTCGAAATGTGTTTCGCGTCCGTGTCCGATGAGCGATGAGGCTCATTTCTGGTTGAATGGCTACGTAAATAAGCAAAATTGCCGCATTTGGGGTGAAGAGCAACCAGAAGCCGTTCAAGAACTGCCCATGCATCCCGAAAAATGCACTGTTTGGTGTGGTTTGTACGCTGGTGGAATCATTGGACCGTATTTTTTCAAAGATGCTGTTGGACGCAACGTTACGGTGAATGGCGATCGCTATCGTTCGATGCTAACAAACTTTTTGTTGCCAAAAATGGAAGAACTGAACTTGGTTGACATGTGGTTTCAACAAGATGGCGCTACATGCCACACAGCTCGCGATTCTATGGCCATTTTGAGGGAAAACTTCGGACAACAATTCATCTCAAGAAATGGACCCGTAAGTTGGCCACCAAGATCATGCGATTTAACGCCTTTAGACTATTTTTTGTGGGGCTACGTCAAGTCTAAAGTCTACAGAAATAAGCCAGCAACTATTCCAGCTTTGGAAGACAACATTTCCGAAGAAATTCGGGCTATTCCGGCCGAAATGCTCGAAAAAGTTGCCCAAAATTGGACTTTCCGAATGGACCACCTAAGACGCAGCCGTGGTCAACATTTAAATGAAATTATCTTCAAAAAGTAAATGTCATGAACCAATCTAACGTTTCAAATAAAGAACCGATGAGATTTTGCAAATTTTATGCGTTTTTTTTTTTAAAAAAGTTATCAAGCTCTTAAAAAATCACCCGTTATATGCATAAATACATATATATGTACATATGTTTATAAAGAAATCAAAGAAATAACACCGATAGTTCTGCTTTATAGGACATGAAATCGGACGCGCATAATAAAAAAAGAATGCAGAAAAAGCAAGTAAAAATGTCGACAATAGAATAATTTGTACGGATCAATGAATCAACGATTGATGTTTATGGCACGGGCGCATTGTGAGCGGGAAAGAATGAGAAAATGCTGAATTTTTCAACTTGGCAACAGTGTGGCGTGAAAGAAAGGAGGTTAGTTAGGTGCTGCGGCTAAATTATAGCGCTTTAAAATGTTTCTAGTAAATTCTGGGCATGAAAAAAAGGCTGAGTAAATGCGATTTTTTTATGGTATATACCACATACATGCTCATATAATTCATATATAATATAATATGATGTGCTTTTGACATGCACTCAAGGTCAATGCAATGCCAATATATACAAGCTGTTTCCATCGAAGCTGAATGACAGCGGTTACCGGCAAATGTGGTCGATAGGAAATATGCAGTTAAACAAAAAAAAATATAAATAAGAAAAAAATAAGAAGAAATATGGTAAAATTCCATCACAGTTTAATTTTTTTTTTTGCAAAAAAGGGTATATAAAGAGCTTTTACTTGATTTTAATGCTTATTTTGTATGACAGCTATATGCTATAGTTGTCCGATTTTGAAATTTTTTTCAGATACAATGAGGTTCCTTTAAATATTAGTGTATGTCAAATTTCGTGCAGTTATTTCGTCAAATAAAAAAGTTTTCTGTACAAGGACTTGAAATTGATCGATCAGTTTGTATGGCAGCTATATGCTATAGTTAATCGATCTGAATAATTTCTCGGGAGATTATACAATTTTTTGTAAAAATAATGTATGCCAAATTTCGTGTAATTATCTCGTCCAATAAGTAAGGTTTCCATACAAAGACTTGAGTTTGATCGGTCAGTTTGTATGGCAGCTATATGCTTTAATTGTACGATTTGGAATATTTTTTTAGATATGGTAGGGTTCCTTTGAATATTAATGTGTGTCAAATTTCGTGTAGTTATCTTGTCAAATAAAAAAGTTTTCCGTACAAAGACTTGAGTTTGATCGGTCAGTTTGTATGTTAGCTACATGCTCTAGAAGTCCGTTTTAAACAATTCTTGAGGGATTATCCAATTTTTCCAAAAATAATGTGTGCCAGATTTCGTGTAATTATCTACTCAAATAAATAAGGTTTCCATACAAGGACTTGAGTTTGATCGGTCAGTTTGTATGGCAGCTATATGCTATAGTTATTCGATCTGAACATTTTCTTCAAAATAAATTTTTGGGGGGCCAAATTTCGTGAATTTATCTCTTCAAATAAACCAGTTTTCCATACAAGGACTACAGTTAGATCGGTCAGTTTGTATGGCGGTCTTATGCTATAGTGATCAGATATCGGTATATATAGATTTAAATATGTCAAAGACTATGAGCTACGTCTTCAAAAACATCATTGCAAATATTTTTGTTTTATTATACCAACTTTATTCAAAGAATATCCGCTGAAAATCGATTTCTTGCAGGGCCGTGCCTCCAATGGATTACTAAAAAGCGAACCACTTACCATAAGTAAGTGCTTACGTGGTCTCAAATATATATACTTGCAACTAGACATATGTAGAGGTATACATACGTATGTACATAGAGATATATGTACATACATATACATACATATGTCGAAGTAAATAGGGATCGCATGTTCTCTGCCATTCTCCACTTAGCAACTATGAAAGCCAATATCGGAAAGAATACAAAAAAATAATAAAAAAAAAGGTTGCAACAAAAACAACAACTTGACACAACAAAGTGTATGAGCAATTGGAGAGTATATTGCTTTAGTTTATTTCACGCTTCGCTACACAAATGTCATATCGTCATATCCAACAGAGTTTTAAAACCAGGCCCCCTTAACCCGCTTGCGCAGCGCATTTCAAATGCAGCAGCGCTTTAAGAGAGCTAACTACAAACAATTTAAGTTTGGAAAGGGTAAATTACTAGAATGTGAGAGTAAAAGGTTGAATTTAGGTAAAGCTACTACCTGGATACAAGTATAAGAATGTGCATAAGTGCAGAAACTGTAAGAATATGATATGTTAAATTTGTTAGTGGTATGAAAATGAAGTGGCAGGTCGAGGGAGTGTTCTCTGAAAAGCTTATGAGCGGATATTTTGCTTAAACCCAACCAACTTTTAAAAAAGCCTAAAACCGTGCAGGCTTTAAATCTGGGAGGCTCTGCGGTATACACAGGGTCTAAACCGATTTGAAGCCGATGCTGTTCGCTTACATAGCAGCTAGATTGATTTCTGGTACTTGAAGACGGGATATTGAGTGTCACAGAGACCAGTTAAACTTTTTTTTTTTTTTTTTTAAGTAAATTAAACTCTTTCTACTCCCAAAAATATAGTTTGAAATATGCATTCCTGCTTTCAAAAACCATCTGGTACTTCGAAGAGCGCATACTGAGTAAGAGCAGTTAACAGTTAATCTCTCTCTCTCTTTTTTGTTTCCCTTTTATCCAAAACATGCGAAAAAATATATTTTCCACCTTAAAACAGCCTAGAACCGAGCAAGCTTTAAATCTGGAAGGGTCTAAATCGAGAGGAACCCTAGAAAGTTTGCTTACTTCGCACCTAAATTGATTTATGGATACTTTTAGTATAGTTTGAGTAATACATGCATGCATTCGAAAACCAGCTGGTACTCGAAGAACACATATTAAGCGTCAGCAGAGAACAGTTGCATAAAATAACCAATTACTAACCGAAACATGCGAAAACAAATTATTTTCCTCGCATTATTATAAAATTTAAATGAAAATGGCAAATAATGTATCACTCTAGCTGCCCAAAAATGTAGGAAATTTATTTTTCACATTGATTTTTATTTATAGCACAAATTTAGCACGCTTTCGCTTTAAAGACAGCGATTATTGACATTTTTATTTATTTTTTAATTTATTTGGATTTTTATAGTTTTTTTTTACAATTTTCATTTTATTTTTAATTTTCTTCTCTTGATATTTTTTTCTTGTTATTTTTGTATTTTTTGTTGTTGTTTTTATACTTTTTGTTAGTGTTGCTTTTTATTCTGTCATTACATTTCAACGCGCAGTTCATTTGCACACAGCCATGCACACACACATACGCTCAAACTGACTCACACGAGCGCACAGTAATTTCTTTCGTGCATACGAGTGTGCTTTCATTTTTCTGGTGCCAGAATGTCTGTCTAAAACCAAAGCCAGTCGGTACGCGCTGTGCCCGTAACACCATAATACATAGCATGGCAGCACAGATGGCAAGGCACGGCGGCGGCTGCGGGACCGGCGGACGTTGCTTAATGAGTTGCCGAGGCAGCCAAGCAAATGCGCATAGCACAAAGGTGGCAAAGTGGCGGCGGCGGCGACGGCAAACGTGACGGTTGTTGCGGTTACCTCACCAGTGGAGGTGAGCTGAACACGGCAGAGCAGCGCTGCATGTGTGTGTTAGTGTGCTGAATATATAACGAAGTGAGTGCTGAGCGCGGGGGAAGGCGCAAGCGGTGTTTGGCAGGTAAGGCAGATGTAAAATGAAATGAGATGAGTGGCGGAGCTTGACATGCAAGTTGAGCTTGAGGTTAAGATTGTGAGGTAGATGTGAGCAAGAGGTAGAAATGAGCATGAGATAGAGGTGAGCCTGAAGTAGAGGTAAGCGTGAGGTAGAGGTGTGCTGTGCGGTGGTGTGAAGCCGCTTTAGCGGATATGAGTATATGGGGCAATCAAGTTGGAGACTCAACGACGCTCGGGTAATCAGTCAGCTGTAGTAATTGTCGAAGCCCCACCGCAGTGCTTCACCCACAAGCTGACAAATATGAGCCGCAGGTAACGTGTAACTAATTTCTCTAAATGTCAACGCACACACACATACATTGATGTGCATGTTTGTTGCTGCCCTCACGTTGGCAACACGTAAGAATCCACAAAAGCGTTGAAAGCGCATCAATCCGAACCCGACTGTGCTTGTACACTAGTAAGCAGCAAGAGCGTGGGTGCTGGGTGTTGGGTGTTGGAGGGAAAGGCGTCTAAAGCCTGGCATGGCGTACGTGTCGCTGTGCATACGTGGAAAGTTCTAGTGTTGAGTAGCTGTTGTCTAATCATTTCGAAAGCAAATTTGTGTTTATAGTCTTTTTTTTTTTTTTTTTTTCTATTTTTTTTTTTAGTTTTTTTGTTTGCATTTCTGTTCCTAAATATCCGCATGCACTATAATCTCAGCTTAATTCATTATTCATCCGCACTTCAATTTCCATACTAGCTGGGTGTGGGTCCACAGCGTTTATCTTGATTTGCCGCAGGTAACATTGAAAATCACCATTCAAGCAAATTACGTTTAAATAATTAATTTTTTCCTGTTAAAGCATTCGCGGCAGCGGCAAACAACAAAAGCCGAGCCGAGCCAAGCTACATAAAATCGCTGAAGCAGAACAACACAACGAATTATTACGTGCAAACCACATAAAAAGTAATTATATTATTAGAACTTGACGAAATGAAAGCAGCGCGCTGCTCTGTGACATGGAAAATTTCTTGGTGACTTAACCCATTCAGTTTATACCGTTCAGACATAATTGAATAATTGTAGCGAAAATGTACTTGAAATAATGTTGAAAGGCGTACAAATGCTTCGAATGGCGATAGGCTACAAGATGGACAGGCATATAATGACAGGCGACTTGATTGAGATTCTACGGAGCCGTCTCGAAATGCCTCAAGCGATATTTGGTACTATGAATTTGACCAGAGCTCCAACGAACCCGTAACGACATACGAAAAGGGTTCACTATTAGCCAGACACATAGATGGCGCTACTAAAGGGAGATCCATTTCGAGGTTCTAAATTTTTAAAGATATAACACAGAAACTTCAAATATAATGGGGAATGTTTATTATCATTCGAAAAAAAACATTTGTTGGAATTTATTTTTTTAAGATTATCTCTTTCATTAGTTACGTCTCAGACAGTCCATCCCTTGAGTCCAATTTTAGAGGACTCTTTCGAGCATTGCGACTGGTAAATGGCGAGTGACAGGCGTGATCTTCTGTTTCAAGGCCTGAATCGAAACGGTATAGTCCGCCAAGACTTTAAACTTTACATATCTCTACAGAAAGAAGTCTAATTGTGTGATATCCACGGTCTTGGTGGCCAATCGTCCGGCCCAAAACGTGAAATTATCTGCTCACCGATTTGTTCTATCAATAAATCCATGCATTGATGCGATGTGTGGGAAGTAGCGCCGTCTTGTTGAAACCAAATGTCGCCGGGATCACTAGCTTAATTTCAGGTATCAAAAAATCGGTTATCATGTCGCGATAACGGTCGCCATTGACGGTTACGTTCTCACCGGCATCATTTTTCAAGAAATATGGACCGAAGACTCCACCGGCTCACAAACTACACAAACCGTTGTTTTTTCTGGGCGAAATGGCAGCTCTTGCTATTTGGTGATGGTTTCCAAACCCATTGAGCCAGAAATGGGCCCCAACGTGAACAAAATTTAGCTCGAAAACGTCGGATCTTCTTGGAACTTTTAAAGAACCCATAGAACGAAGTAATGCCGCTTGGGAATGTAGAGCGACTTCAGTTCTTGTACAAGCTGTATTTTGTACGCTTTCAATTTAAGATCTCGACATAAAATGCGCTAAGTCTTTGCATACGTCAGTCCGAGTTATTGCGAATGGCGCCGAATCGACTCTCCATGGTCTTCGTGTACACTCTCAGATATGTGACAATGGATGAAACTTTTCACCGTCATTCCCGAGTGGACTGCGACAATGAATCCGAACCCGCTCCAAAGCGTAGTTAAACTCTGGAACAGTAATTTTTTCAACAACCACCCTGCTCCTCGGTCAACTATTTCTTGTTCAACTGAGGAGCTTTTGAAGTTAAACGGAAAGCATTTATGTGAAAAAATCTTTGGTATATTTGAAGGGATCCAATTGTGTTATGTATAACTGACTTTTGTCTCCCACTTAACCTCTTTTTACTGAATATACCCACAATGGAGCTTGACTCGTGTCAATCAATTACATATTTTCCATTATGTGAGCGACAAGGTACACAATTGGCTTGTCTTGCGCTTCAGCAACCCACAAGCTGCCAGCGGCCAACAAGCTCCAAGCCCAATCAAGTAAGGCCTTATAAGCGCGCCAGCTTGTTTAATTAAAATTTATCACAGCGTCCAAAAATGGCAAATAAAAGGCGGAAGGCGGGTAGGGCAGCGGATAATAGCTCGATAGAAGCGGCAATAAATAAATAAGAAACATAAAAAAAAAAAATGTTTTTAATAAGAAATACAATTAGTGCACGGCAACGAGGAGCAGCAGCGCAAGCGGCTGTGAATAAGCGTGTAGCATGGAAGCAGCCCAAGTGCAGGCGTATTTTATTAATAAAAACTTGAGAAATACAAAAAGGCGTAAAAAATATAAAAAAAATTATTTAATCGCCAATAAAACTGATTACATGTGACAGCAACAGAACAGAGAGAGAGAGAGAGAGAGAGATAGAGAGCGGTTAGCAACAGCGAAAACTGCGCGGCGTGTGCCGCTGAAAATCAGTTTTTTTTCGGAAATGTCAAGCACACGTTTTCTTTGATGAATTTACTTTGTGGTTTTTTCTTGCTATTTGGCAACAAACACCGCCGGTGGCACGTTAAACTGCGCTGCAACAAGTCAAAGTGACAGACACTCGCATGTATTTATATAAACCACATAGACTAGCGCTTGTGTTGGCCCCCACGCTAGCGACTTTGACAGACTGCTGGACGTCAGCAAATTGTGTCGAGCGAGTTTTTGATGTGCGGTTCGCTTGGAAAATAACAACAACGACTAGTACATAGCATATATAATATATTATAATATATTCTAGAATACTTTAGAGCAATTGCTGTTGCATATTTATAAATATGGGTTTGCGAAAAAAACTAACTGAATTATAACTAATAGCATAGTAACAGTAATATATATGGTGAGAGAAAGGTAGAGAGAAATAAAAAAGTGTTTTTCTGTAACGATTTTTGAGCTACTAGACTGGATTTTGATCAGTAGTGAAGACATTTTTTGTTTATATTGAACTAATTTGGATTTTTCTATTTGAGATTGATATATTTCCAACCAAAGCCCTGTAAACAAACAACTAATAGAAGTACTTAGAAATATTTTAACACGAGTCGCTTGTGTGGAACAAAAAATCAGCTGAGCGTTAGTTGACTTCATGCCAGTTGTAGTTGTCAGCCAAACAACTAGTTGATTTCGCAGGAAGAAATATAAAGATAAGTATGCTTACTTTTTATTTAGGATATAACTTTGACCAAAATCTTCCATCCAACATCTAATAGAACCACTCATAAAAATGAAAGATATTGGAAAGACATGAGTCGCTTGTGTGAAACGAATACAATCAACTGACTGTTAGTTGAGTTCATACCAGTTGTCAGCCAAACAACTAGTTGACTTCTCAATGACCAGTATGCCTGCTTCATATTTAGTAAGATATAATTCTTACCAAAATCTGGCCTCCAAACATCTAATAGAACTGTTCATAAATAACCAGTGTTGCTCGTCATTCAGTTGACTGTTAATTGAGTTGTCAGCTAAACAACTTGTTGATTTCGCATGAAGAAATGTTAAAATGGGTATGTTTGTTTCGTATTTGGGGTTTCCCAATAGTAGGAAAATTTCACACTGTGGAAAATATCGTAAATGTAATGTTACCGGCAAAATTATACGCTAAACAAAGTATATTAAGCTTGTCACTAAGTTGTAAGACCCGAAACGAAATGTCGAGGACCATATTAGTCTCTCAGTTTTTGAGATATCGATTCAAACTTTTGCACATGTGCTTTTCTCACCAAAAAGCGGCTCATTTGTCGGAAACACTGTCAACGCACAACTTTAGCATATAGCTGCCATACAAACTGTCCTCTTCAACTCAAGTTCTTGTATGGAAAACTTTTTTATTTGACCAGGTATCCACACGAAATTTGGCACAGATTATAATCTCGTACATTGCTATAGTCTCCCAAGAAATTGTCCAAATCGGACTACTACAGCTTATAGCTGCCGTACAAACTGACCGAACAAAATCAAGATAAAAATGTTTTTATATCCTCTTATGCTGTAGAAAGTGCACCTGTGAAGGGTATTATATATTCAAGAGGGGTGTTTTGTTATTTTAAATATAATACATAGTCACAGTTTGTCACAAGGATCAGACTTGGAAAGCATTTCTTTGTACTGTACGGACTTTTGTAGCTGAAAATATTAGGAAATTGTATAAAATTTTTGTTTATTATTATTATTTCTTCATATTTTTCAAATCTTTTCTAATATTTTTTTATAAATTTCTATATTTATATATAACTTTATTCCCACCTACAGTACCACCCAGTTATCACCGCTTTGATCTCAGGCATGTAATATCAAACAGTGCATATCTGCGCTCATTTAACGAGCTATTGATATTTTGACAAGCCTTTATGGCAAGCTTGTCGTCATATCAGCAAACAAATGTGTGCACCCAAATTAAATGACATAGACATCATATTTAAAAATATACCTCGAAATAAAAAAATTTTTGTATTTATTTATTTGCACACTGTTTACAGCACATGCCAGAGGCGGTTAAATTCACAAATATAAACGGGTATATAAAAATTAATGCAGAAAGGTTCTTTGACGAAGGCACGTGTGTGTGCATGTATTATTATTAGGGTAGTGCAATTTGTATTCGCTTAAAAGTCTTGACGGTTTCAAGTGATATCTCTTCTTAAATTTTTTGGAATAGTTTTTGTTTGGTGCACTATCGAATAGGAAAGATCAACGATGTGTTAACCGAACCGTCAAAATTGATGAACTTAACTTTCTTCCGACAATTCCGGTCTTTAAGATGCTTCACGTGTGGAAGGACATGATCATTTCCCAGCACAAGAAACATATACGATGAATTTCGAAGCGGCAAATGTATTCCTCAGAACGAAATTTGCTTCTTTGCATGAATGACCGTGATTTGTTTAATAAACATAAAAGAAGTTATCCACTTCTGAAGCTCTTTGCAACTGGCGATTAAAATGGATTGCTCATAAGATGCAAATTGCAGAAGATCATGGTCTGAAAAGGATGAATCAGCTCACACCCTTCGAAGGCCGGTTATAAAAAGAGGTTAATACGTTGACTGTTTGATAGAAGTAGGATTTCTAAGTGATCGTTTAGAGTCAAGAGTCATCAAAAAATTAATATTTTTTCTGTTTGGTGGGATTTCAAAGGGATCGTATACATTAAGCTTTTGTCCGACAATAAAAAGTTTAATTCTGAAGATAATTGTAATCAGCAAATTGAGTGAAACAGAAGGGGTCAGAATTAATCTATAGAAAAGGTTTAGTATTACTCCTGGATTGTCGGAGTCCTCTTACAAGTTCCATAACTCGCTAAAAACTTTTTCAGCTTGAAAGTGACCTTCCATCACACCCTCCATTTTCGCCAGGCTGGTCACCTTCGGACTAGTACTTATGCCGATCTGTGCAAATTTTATGGATTGGAAAACCTTCATTATTGCTATTTGTGGTCGATAATACAATAGCAAAGATTTATTCATATAAATTCTTTCTGTTTATCTACAAAAGCTCCTAAGTTAAATAGAAATGGTTATCCATGCTGTTCCACAAGTTCCCAACGTCGAAATGGCTGTGATGCACTGAGTTAAGGGTCGCTGAACTTGATTTGTTCCTTACTTCAAAATATGCCTAAGTTTCGGCGTTCAGCTCTTCATTCGACGAAAATATCTTTTTAGAAATCATTCTTTTATGATCTGAGAATTGGTAATAGTCACTGGAGCGCCAGATCTGGAGAAAAGGTTGAATGGGAAGAAATTCTAAGCCCAATTATTGAATTTTTGCCATAATTTCATTTAGCGGGTTAATCTTTTGTAGTCCATTCAGATTAGACTTCCAAGTGAGACGATGGTGCTGCATTCTCCTCTTCGGTGTTCATTTCTCCACGTGTTAACTTAGTATCCCAATCCTTGATGGGTAGTGTCCGGAAAGGAAAAAGCCGGGGGTTCACGCAAAGGAGGAAAGTTCTTGGGGGCAATTAACTTGGGAAGGGACAGAAACGATTCTCTTACATATGGATCAAGCAGCTCACGTCTGCCGGCTTTAGACCAAGTATTCCCTGGGTAGCCAATAAATATCCATTTGAAGTCGAGCTAAAGTAAGAAAGCGAAATATCCCTCCCCAGGGTTGTGCGCCGGGTTTGGGAACCGCCACGATAAACACCCTACCAATGAAATGGAAACAACAGCTTCGGATAAGTGACCGCCATTTTGATGATGAGGAAGATTTATGATCCTGGCGAGTACCGTAGTCGATGGAATGATGAGCTGTACGAGATACACAAGGATATTGACATAGTTCAGCGAATTATTAATGTCGTCCCAATGGATGAAAACACACCAGCTCTGAGAGTATTCGACAAATCTGGGGAAGCAGATGAAGAGTAAGACCACCACTCCGTTGGAAAGACCAGATGGAGATGGAACTGGCAACACTTGAAATCGCCACTCAAAATGATATATTTGTATCTTCCATTCACAAAAAAAAAATTAATACAAAAAATCGCGAAATTGTTCAGAATTTTTAAAAAATATTTTCTGTAGCACAATGAACCACCCTAATAAGTATCATACAAGTGCACTTCTGGGCTGCGAATGCATATTGACCTGATCGTTTCGGTGCCAGCGACAGCAACAGCATCAGAAAAAGCAAATGCAACAACTACAACAATAGCAAAGACCAGCACTTGACAATGATTTGTGGCGCGGTGAAATTTTTAAATCAAGCCAAGAGCGAATTGAGAAAAATAACAAAAAATGCAGCTATATAGTGCATTAATGCACACACACACACGCAGGCGGGGCACTTGAGAGATTAAAAAGTTGCGCAAGTAAATGTGGCGATTTTGCAATTCAGCAAATAATGCTTGTGAGCTACAAATTAAAATAGCGTATAAATTGGGAAATAAAGGCCAAGCGCACGTGCGCCCGAAACTGGGCCGCTGCTGCGGTAGGAAAATGCATGCAAAAAAAAAGACAGCACCAACAAGCACAACAAAAATTGGACATTTTGGAAATTTCATAAAATGCGCTGGCGCATTTGACAAGCCATAAATTCTTCCTTTTTGAGCATACACGCCGCCGTCGCCGCGCACACACACATCTACATATACAACGGCAGATAAATATGTTAAATATTTTTATACTTTTTTCGCGCTTGTTAATCAGCGCATTTAATTTGCACGGCTTTGCAATTAAATTCTTTCAGAGCCACAAATGAGTGAGGAAATATCGCAAAATAAATAAATAATCGCCCGCGAGCCATTAATTATGCGAGTTGCATTTCGGATTTTACTCTTTTCGAAATACATAAGCGATCCACTGATTCTTGGCGTTTTCGCGTTTTCGTTGCATTAACAGTTATTTTTTCATATTTCATTAATTTCCACATTTATTTGCTTTTCTGCTGTTTTTTATTTAATTTTTCTTTGCTTTTGCTATTTTCGGTTGCATTAAAATAAATGTATAAAATTGTTATTTGCTGTTGTCGTTGTTGTTGCTTATCATGCTTCATGTTCATTGTTTTAATTGGCGAAAAAAAGCTTAAGTTAATTGCCGTGCGGCTGCCGACTACGCAACGCCATTCGTCCGCCGGTTGGCGTCTCTGGTGGCGCAACTTGATGGCGCTGTTGTCACAGTAGCAGCCGCGTCGGCATCTTCCCGTACCTAACGGCCGTTTGTGCCGCTATCAATTGCTGTTGCACCGCGCGGCGGCAGTTAAGCGCGTTGCGCGCCTCGTTAGGGCGTCCGTTTAAAAAGTAATGACTACCGATTACTCGTTTCATTATTGTTTATTTTAATATGCTGTCATAATACGCGGCGACAGGCAATGCCACAAATAAAATAAATACATACAAACAAGTGTTTTTGGCAGGCATTTCACCTGTTTCGTGTTTTGTTTTTTTGGATGTGAAAGCCAAACTGATTTTGAAACGAGTCTAATTTGTTTTGAGTTATGGTAAGCAGCATAAACCGCCAAAAAAAAAGCTGACATTGAAGTAAAGTCCAATGAAATTAAATACTAGAGTGTCATAGTATAAAAATAAAAAAGAGAAGTAAAGAAAACTTTCTTAAGTTGTCTTTAATTCTTATAAAAAAACTTAAAGCTATGACACCCTTCACACGTCGAAATGCTACCATACAGAAATTGATTTTGATAATTCCGACAATATTAAAGCGGTGTTCTTGAGAATAATCTTTGCCAAATTTCATGAAGATATCACGTCAAATAAAATGTTTTCCATAAAAGAACATGATTTTCATCGTTCAGTTTGTATGGCAGCTATATGCTACAGTCATTCGATTTGAACAATTTCTTCGTTGATTATACTGCTGCTTAGGAGAATAAATTATACCAAGTTTTGGAAAGATATCTCGTCAAATAAAAAAGTTTCTCGTGCAAGGACTTGATTTCGATCGTTCAGTTTGTATGACAGCTACATCCTATAATGTGCCGATCTGAACAATGTGTTTTGATATGATATGGTTTCTTTTGAGAATAATCCACACCAAATTTCGTTAAAATTTTTCTTCAAATAAAAAAATCTTCTATACAAGGACTTCAGATAGATCGCGAGTATTGTATGACAGCTATAAGCAATGGTCTTCGGATCTGAACAACTTCTTCTCTCATGATATTGTTCATTTTGGGAATAATCCGCGAAAATTTTTGTGAAAAGATTTCCGCAAATAAAATATTTTTCCACACAAGGACATGATTTAGATCTGCTATTTTTTAAGGCAGCTCCATACTGTAATGACTACAGTGATCTGAAACAATTCTTCTTAGAATATTTCATTACCATAAACGGTAATACACACGTGAAGGTTAAGTAAAAAAGTGGTAAGGCATACAGGGTTTGTCCAGAAAGTAATAGAACGATTTTCTTCCGCCGCGACTGTACATCGGAGAGTGCGCGCATCGACTGTATTCGGTAGAGAGCATTCCTAGCTCACAGACGAGCGGCTGGTCAGCTGGAACTGTCTCCAAACACTTGGAGAGCCAGAACAAACATTTCCACGCGACGTGTTTCTGTGAGTGGTGCAAGCCGAAAATACAGCATTCGTTGGAATAGAAGTACGCGATTAAATTCTGTGTGAAACTAGGAAAATCTGAGACAGAAACAGACTGACCCAGATGTTGCTTTAGCAAGAAGTGATGTGTTTCGGTAGTACCAGGCCTTTTTAAAGGTCCGTGAAAAGGTCGCTGATCGTATTCGTTTAGTTGCCCTAAAGTTAAATTTAACAAAATCTGTGGTTCATGACATTGTGACGTAGCACTAAGATCAATCGACAAGAAATCGCAGCCGACCAAAACCGGTATGCCAATGCTTCCGCAGCCGCCCTACAGCCCAGATGTGGCTTACGGACCTTTTTGTTTCATTACCTGAAAAGGGCGATGAAAGCGTGCATTTTGGCATGGACCTCGGCTCTCCAGGCTGTTCCGGAAAATGCTTCAATGCTTGGAATTAGCGCTGGCGGCGCTGCACTGACGCAAAAAAGAATTGTTGCGATTGGTGCAATAAATTTTTTTAAAACGACTCATTCCTATTACTTTGAGGGCAAACCCAATATCCAGCCTTGCGTTTTCATTATCTCTTGGAAAGAGCACGCATTTTTTTTTAAAAATCTGCGGGCTTTAGTCTGATATCATAATGTGTACATAGCCTTGCGCTTTCATTCCCTTTGGGAAGGAGCAAACTTTTGGAAAATCCGCTCGGTTTTATTCACAACCAATGGCAAATCATGTCCAATCTTCCATTATTATTTAAAAAATAGCAACCTTGCACGCTGAGTGTCACAGAAGAGAAGGAGCTATGCAAATACAACCTTGAAGCTGAAGTATCAACTGATCCAAGAAGAGAGTATATTACCGTTTTTAAAAAAATAAAAGAGAGCAAGATTGCGGAAAACGTGGTTATTGATAGAGAGGAATTTCTCTCTGATGAAATGGTACTCTTGAATTGCTTTAGGTTGCTTTTTGCCTCAAATGCGACAATTTTGCTGGTTTACAAACATATTAAGTCAGAAATGTGCCTCTTCGCTGAAATAGGTTTGGAAACGTTATATTTCTTGAAACTTTTCAAGAGCTCATTGAAAGAAGCGATGTTCCTTGGCAAGGTCGAGCACAATAACCCATTCTTGAATACATTTTTCTACAGCCAACGCTGTGAACCATTGGTGAAAATCGGGTCTGTTATGTAGCTGAAAGATTTTCACCTTTCCATGAGCGACCCACGATAGTATTGATACCCACTATAAACAGCGCTGATGCATCCACACAGAACAAAATAGAGCACCCAATGCGCGGCGTTGTTGCGCTTGCTGACGACTGCCTGTCGGTTCGTTGCTTATAAGACGGTAAATTGAAATTAAATTATTGAAAATATTATTAAATATGTTGTTGTTGTTGTATATATTGGTGAAATGCTTGAATGTGTTTGGATGCTGTTGGCTATCACGGCCATTGTTCTTATACTACCAACGCCATAATTGCTTTTGTTGTTCTTAATATTGTTTTTATTGTTTTTGTTTCTTTTGTATTTGCTGCCAATTTGCAGGAGTCTCAATGCTTTCGACTGCAGCGTTTGCCATGATTACCGCCGTGTGAGGCCAATTAATGCAATTAATATTAAAAAAATACAAAAACAACTGCTTTGCACAATAATAACAACATAATCAGACAGGGCTTACAGCGTGTAATTGAATTTGTAAGCGCACCCAACAACAAACAAATTAGGTGTACAAGTACAACAAACATATGCACATTTGTATAATTACAATAAAAATATATGTACGTATGTGTGTATGTTTATATTTGCCCCAACGCACACCCACACTTTAATGTCGCGGCGCTTCAACGTTTGCTGCGCGCTCGTTTCAGCGTGGCGTGGCAGCGCTTGGCTCACCTCAAATTGCGGTTTTGTCAGAATGAGTTTATTTTTGCATAAATTAACTGTGCACTTTTGTTGTTGTTGCCTTATTAATTACTCGTACTTTATTTGATGTGCATTTTTATTTAAATACACACCTACAAACACACTGCATGACTACTGCCTACATAATTATTTAATTATTTATTTATTGCTGTTGTTGCTGTTATTTGCACAACAAAAGCGTGAATTGAGCAAAAGAAAGAAAACCTTTAAAAATTAGCATTTTTAATTCGTAATACGGTGTTGTTTAATAATATTATAAAAACAAGAAAAAAACGTTAACTTCAGTAGCAGCGCAGCTGGAATACCCTTCACAAAAAGAGAGGCCTGATTTTGCCCGTGCAGTTTGTATGGCAGCTATATGCTACAGTTGTCCGATCCAAGCAAGTTTTTCAGGGAATAATCTGTGCCAAATTTCGTTAATATATCTTTTTAAATAAAAAATATTTTCATACAAGGACTTGAACTTTATCAGTCGATTTGTATGACGGCTATATGCTATAATGGTCCGATCTGAACAAATTTTTCAGAGCTGGTAGCCGCTACTTTTGGCAATTATTCGTTTAAAATTTCGTGAAGATATCTCTTGTAATAAAAAAGTTTTGCCCACAAGGACTTGTCTTCGAGCGTTCAATTTGTATGACGGCTATATGCTATAGTGGTCCGATCTGAAAGGTATTAACATATATTTTAGCATGGCCTAATACAATAATCCGTGCTAAGTTTCGTGAAGATATCTCTTGAAATAAGAAAGTTTTCCATATAAGGACTTGATTTTGATTGTTCAGTTTGTATGGCAGCTATATGCTATATTGATCCGATATCGGCGAATCCGACAAATGAATAGCTTCTTGGGGAGAAAAAGATGTATGGAAAATTTCAGATCGATGTTCCAAAAACTGAGGGTCTAGCTGACGTATATACAGACGGTGAGACTGACGGGATTAGTTATATCGACTAAATTCGTCACGCTGATCATTTAGGTATAGATTACTTATACTTACTTTATATATACATATAAGCCGCTGAAGCAACTCGACTTTGCAAGCGAAATCTCTACGCTCTATGAACTCTTGAAAAGTTCCTAGAAGATCCGACGTTTTCGAGCCAAATTTTGTTCAGCGATGAGTCCCACTTCTGATTCAATGGGTATGTAAATAAGCAAAACTGCCATAATTGGGACAAAGAATAACCTGTAGAGATTCCAGAGCTGCCATTTTATCCAGAAAATATTATATTTTGTTGTGGTTTGTGGGTCGGTGGAATCATCCATCCATATTTCTTCAAAAATTATACCAGTGAGAATGCAACCGTCAATGGTTATGATATCGCGTCATGGTACTGACTATTATATCTCTGAAATTGAAGCTCGTGATCTTGCCGACATTTGACTTCAACAAGACGGCGTCACTTCCCACATATAGCATTGATCAATGGATTTATTGAGAGAACACTTCGGTGAGCAGATAATTTAACGTTTTAGGCCTACTTACTACTATTATGGAAACCAAGATCGTTTGCTATAACAACGTTAGACTTTTTCCTATGGGTATATGTAAAATCTAAAGTCTTTGCAGACAATCCCGCTTCGATTCCAGACTTGGACGAAAACATCATGCGAGTCAGTCGTCCATTACCAGTCGAAATGCTCGAACGAGTCTTCGAAAATTGGACTCAATGAATGGACTATCTGAGCCAAAGCCGCAGCCAATATTTGAAGGAAATAATCTTCAAAAAGTAAATGCCAAAGATTGTACTTTTGAGTGATAACAAAAAATCACCATTAAATTTGAAGTTTCTGTAATTTTTCTTTAAAAAGAAAAGTAGGAAGCCTCGAAATGTGTTGACCTTCATAAGCACTTTACAGGATATCAAACTTTCAAGTGTTTAAAACATCGTGGCTAATTTTATATAATATAACGTCTTCAGGGTATAAAAATCAGTTGTTTAAATTATAAGATATTCGTTAAGTCTGTCCGACGCATCAGCGTGTTGTGTTAGACTCAGCGAAATACAATTGTCTTAACAATGGGCTGGGTGTGTGTCTTGCATTTGCCACATAATGAGTGGGTTGTGCATAAAATACGTATGTAGGGCACACGTGTGGCCCACAAGTAAAGATATATTTATGCATGAAAAAGATATTTTTTTTTCCCTTTGCATATAGTTTAACCGTACAACAGCAATTGGAATACGGTTTTTTTTGGGTTTTTTTGTGATATAATTTGCGAAGAAACTGAAAGTATTGGAAAACTTGTGAAAATCGAACACAAAGAGTTAAAGAAAAGCGAAATGTTCATAAAAGCTGAATAAAGTTGAGGCGACAGAAAACAAAAAATTATATTCTTCAGATGCATTTTAAGGTTGTATATTGCTGGATTTCTTTTGCGACTGGTTTTTCTTTCGTTGGTGTAGTAACAGAAAACACTCCAACAACAACAAGCAATTTGGCGGAATACTGCCAAGTTCATAGTTTTGGGTGCATAAAAATCGGGCTTCATTCCATTTACCTAGACCCAGCTGTGGTGAGAAAGATCAGACATAGCTTCGGTTCAACTGAAGCTAAAGTTTTTGCCTGGTTATGTCTCATTTACTGAACGGAAACACATCCTATAAATCACATTCATACATAATTTTAGCACAGGAGACTTTCTGTTGAAGTCTGTCCTCATTCATATTATTTCCTTATTTTTTGAACTTGTGGAACACATGTTATAAATAGCGCTCATGCATAATGTTGGCTCAAGAGACTTTACGTTGAAGTAGCACCATGGACGCCACAACTGACGGTAATTCTTAATATTATTTCCTGACTTTATGAACTTGTGGAATACATCCTATAAATCGCAATCCTACATAATGTTGCTTTAGCAGACTTCCTTCTGCGATGTCTCTAGTAGTTTTCACTGTATTTTGTGTCACCCTAATGCTGCTCACAGGTAATTGACACAATCTTTCATTCTCAAATGCATTGTGCGAATGCGTTTTGCAGCTACTGTGCCGTTATCGCCGATTTTTTTACAACTTTTTGAGGGAGACATACACCAACGTGGACTTACAACATTTTTACAGCTTTAACTTAATTTTTTTTTTAATATTTTGCTGCGGCGATTTGGTGCCCAACTATTTGCTGTGCGAAATGCTAAACTCGTTTTTGGCACAAATCAGGTTTCACCGTATCAACCGAAAAAATCAAGCGCTTCGGTGTTGCGCTCGGTCGCCAACTTGCACGCTGATGCCGCGTTGCAACTTTACATTGGTTGCTTGTTGTTGTCAATGCAACCTTTTAGTGTTTTTAGTTTTCGTTTTTGTATTTGCATTTTCGTTTGTTTTTTTTTTATTTTTATTATTGTTAATTATTTTTTTATATTTTTTTTTTTATTTTTATTTTTATTTTGCTTTTTTTTATTTTCATAATTTTTTTTAATTATTTTTTTTTCTTTTAATTTTTCAGCGCTGCAACTGCAGCAAGCCTCTTTCGTAGCTATGCTGCAACTTGCAACAACACAGCAGTTGCATGCATCTGTAGTTGCAATGACAGTGGCCGTTTCCAATGGCACCCTCCGCGGCGCACTCACGCTAAAGCGCCGAGTTTGCTGCAAAAAGCGGTGATTTAGTTGCAAGTGCGTTGTTGTTGTTGCCACCAGGCGAGCAAACAGGTAGCGCGCACTATTTTAGGACAAAAAATGGGTATATTGACTTATGTCCATCTGTTGCCAGCTGTTGGCGTGCCGTTTTTGCGCAATTAAATTGGCAGTTGTAACTGTTATTTTATTTGCCTTGCGTTTTTTGTACAGTTTTAGTGCCAATTCGGTTTGGTAGGCAAAGAAATTTGGTATCAACCAGTCGTTTTCCAATTTTTATTTTTACATTTTTTTTAATTTTTTATTTTTTTTCCGTTTCTGTTGGTTTTTTTCTGTGTCCGTTGCTGCTGCTAACATCAAGTGCTTGTAGTTTTGGTTTCCTTTTTCTTTTTTTTTCCATTTAGTGTTCGCCTTTTATTACCACTTTTTCAGTTACGCGCATGTGACTGCAGGCTGTAAATGTTGTTACCAATTTTTTCCAACATTTTTATGACGATTTTATTGCCGAAACGAAAATTTAAGTGTACCCATTGCAAAAAAAAAAACAAAAAAAAAACACAGAACTACTCGCCGTACAAGTACAAGCCTGTAATCAAATCTGCGTTGCACTTGTAGCGCTCCGAAGCAAAAAAAGGCACAAAAAAGCCACTTACAACAAGAGGTCAAAAGCGATATAAACTGAACTCTTTTACATTTCAAGTTTTGCCAACATACGAACAGACAAATTTCGGCATTAATTTCTAGTTCTGACGTTGTACGCGTAGATTTCTAGTTTTTACGTTCATTTCGGTATCAGCTTTTAGTAGTTTGTTATTTGGTAGCTTCGTGCTGGGATGGAACAACGTATGGTTTTTATTTTATCTGTATTTTTTTTATTCTCAACGAGAATTAGAAGTTTACTCACTGTTATTGCTCAGTGCAGTTTACGAGGGATTAGTTGCCTAACTTTTTTTTTGCAAAAGTAAACTTAATAAATAAATGATTACGTTTCAATATTTAAGAGATTTTGGTGAAAGCTGTGATACTACAAAGACCAGACAAATCTGCGGAGACGTCAGAAATGCTTATAGAAATCTCAGCTGTTCAGTACTGTTTTGTAAAGTATCATATAATGACAGAACATGCATCACAATATCCTGACAGAACACGGAAAGCAATCAGTCATACTGCTGGAAATATTAAACAGTTTTCAAATCTATTCACAAATTAAAGACGATTTCAATAATTCGATCGCTTAAAGCAAGAAGTGCAGAGACGTCAAAAATACTTCTATAAACCTTTTAGCTCTTCAGAAATGCTTTGTAAAGTACCACATAACGCCAGAACGTGCATCGCAATATCGTGAGAGAATACGAAAAACAATTCGTGATACAGCTGGAAACATTACAATGTTATCTCAACTACGAAGAAATTAAAGACAAATTCAAAACTGTCGAACGCTTGAAGGATGAAGTGGTCAAACTGAATAATTTCATGTAATTTCCAAAAATTCAACAGAAGTGCTGAGCCTTAACATGCTATTCTGTATTTAGCAACAATAATTCATACAATGCATCTCATATTCTACACAATATTTTCAACTTAAAATTTATATTTGTAATATTAATAAATGCTAGGAAACCTAAAGTCCTTGAAAAACAGTCCATCACATTGGATGATCGCTTAAGTAAGGGAAAACTACGACACCAAATACTAGCAAGAGTACTCTCAATGTCTTTCAGACTCAGGATAAACCGAAGAAGCTATAGAAAACTCGTCGCTCTGAATAAGGCCCACATTTCAATGCTTGTAAGAGTTCTAAGTTCGACATAGGAAACGTTAAATACCATTCGGAAAGTGATAGACATTCAATAAAAAGGCTAAAATTTACGAAATGGGTCGCTATTCACTAGAAGAAAACTGGGAAATATTGAAAACTTTTTTCCAAAGTGGTGAGTCAAGTGGATGGCCAATTTCACCAAAAAATCATCTTTTCGGA
>CM050325.1:91210829-91258097 GCA_027475135.1 Bactrocera correcta
AAAAAAAAAATTTTTTTTTGACCCCAAATGTAAAAAGGGGTTGTTGTCATGACTAATTATAAACAAAGGTTTTTGACCTAGTCAAATGTAAATAAATAATTTTAACCTGGCTTAATATGAAAAAAGGGTCACCGACCCCAATAAACGTAAACAAAGGGGTCACTGACCCAATGAAATGTAAAATAAAGAGTCTTTGCCTCATATGTAAACAAAGGTTATTATCTTGACTAAATGTGAGCAAAGGTTTTTAAATTAGCTAAATGTAAACAAAAATTACTTACTTACTAATTAATTTCTCTCTTAATTTGCTCAGAATCGATTCAGATTTCGATGTGTTGTGTAGAGGCATTAGAAGCTACTTGATTTATTAAGTATCTGGTAAAATAATGGTTTAAAAGACTTTTAGGCGACCTTTTAGTTTCTATTATTATTTTTTCAAGGCTTTAGATCTCATCTACGTGGACAGAAATCACATCATCTCAGTCGCGCCCATCATGCTCCTGGAACTGTTCAGAATGCTAGAACTTTGTGACCATATGTAATATAGGAGAGTGCACAATAGACCATAGGTCGCCGTGAAAAGTTTCAATTTTCTTTATATCTGTCTTTCAAAGGGCATCTGGAGTAGATATATGATTTGCTACAAGACACTCCTTCGAGTGATTGAGCAAGATTGTTTGTTGTTCAATGAACGCTCTTCGATGTGCCGTGGTCCCTCACATTTGTTGTAAGCTCAAATATAGCGACGATGTATGAGTTTCTAGCGAACCATTTTTGAGAGTTTAAGGGTAAGTCAGAGAACAGGTATCTGTACAAGTGAGTTCGTTTGAAATTGAATTAACGCTTTGACTGAAGCTAACCAAAAACTAAGCGAATAAGACCAAACCTTATATTTTAATATATTGAGAAGCTAAGCAGAGAATGAATATATATGCTCTTTGAGCATAAAACGATTGCCTCCTCAATTGAAATAGAAAAGCCTTATTATATGTGAGTAAGATATGGAGCTTTAAAGAGATAGCCAAGCTTAAATGGATTAGAGTAAGCAATCGTTCTATTGGAAGATAGTCAAGCTTTATCGGTTTGATTAGAAAATCGTTCTTTGAAAAGATTATCGGATTTGAATAAGTAATCTGTCTTTAAAAAGGTCGCCAAGCCTTATTAGATTTGAGTAAAAAAATCGGTCTTTGAAATGGTAGCCATGTCTTTTCGGATTTGACTAGGAATCACTCTTTGAAAAGGTAGCCAAGCCTTAATAGATTTCAGTAAGAAATCGGTCTTCGAAAAGGTATCCAAACCTTATTGGATTTGAGTAAGAAACCAAACTTTAAAAAGCATGCTCTAACACCGCACGCTTCCAACAGTTTTCCAATGGGTCTCCAATCCACACTTAGACGTATTAATTTGCAAAGTAGTGTTGCCAATGTATGCGTGCATGTTGCAGTGAATAACTGCATATTTATTTATTACAAGCAAATGTGCATGCGTTGATTTGAAATTTTGCTTTTGATTCGATTTCAACATAATATCCTGCATTTCCGATGACCAGTAATGCGTTGCAGCAGCAGCAGCAGCAGCATTACCAAGCGGCCAAGTACCAAATAGCAATAACCATTACACTACTGCCAACTGCGACTGCACACAGACGCGTCGCAACACAATGCGTGCAAATACACGTCATTCAGATCATTCCGATTGTATTGAATGCATTGAAATCATGAATATAAGCTGCAGCATGACAGCTGAATAACTGGCCAGGCTAGACCAGGCTGCCAGTAGTGGTCAGGCGGGCGGACAAGCGCGCGGTCGGCGGTAGCATGTTGGACGCACAGACGTGCGCATTGTAGGGCGCTGGTCAGTTACTATAATGTGTGTATGTATGTGTGTGTGTGTGCTTGTGGAAAGTGCAGAAAATCAGAAATCAAACTCGAAATTACTTCCGTTCATTTAAATTTGAATTCAGCAATTATTTCCGGTCGCATGAATTCGTTATGAATTTTCCAATATGACTATCAATAAGCAAGCGCCAAGCATGTATGCGTGTAAGTTTGTGTGTGTGAGTGCGTCGGCCATTCAATGCAAGTTTTTATTGAATTTTCAAGCATTGTGTTAAATAGCAAATGTATGCGTGTGTGTGTGTGTGTGTTGTTACTGCTGTGCGCTTTAAGCTTTTTGCCACACTTCTATTTAATAAATTTTCTCTCTAAAAATTTGCATTTTCCGTTGCAAGCCTTTTGCTGCGCTGCCACTATTTGATTGCACTTGAATTAAATTTCTTTTATTTATTTATTTTTATTGTTAAATCGCAATTTTTTTGTTGCTGCATACGTAAATTGCTTGCGCTTTTATACGCAAATAAAATAGTGTGAGTTAAATAAGCGCCAAATTGCGGAAGTGTTGTGAGTGGTGAGCATACATATATGCATTTTAATATATAATATATAAATACACATATGTACATACATATATATTCAATTAAAAATACATATATACAGCCATATATAAATATATATACATATATGTATATTCCATTTTTTAATTCAATTCACATTGTTACCAAGCCAAATAAAAAGTTAATGAAAGTCATTTCCGCTTGATGCCTGATTTCAATTTGTGCTTCAAAATCAATTAAGCAAATTTTTTTTTCGAAAAAGTTAAATAAAAACAAAAATATTTTTTTTAAGTAAATAAGCTTTACTGATTTCACGATAGCTGAAAAATTGTTCAAAAAGAGACTAAAAACTATATAAAATCGTTTAATGATTTGGATTTAATCGGTTAGTTTTAGGTCAGGTTTAGTCCTGAGGTTAAACCAAAATCTCCCGAAATCACTTGCACATAAAGCTATGCTTTGCCTTACCAATAAACTCTCAAAAAATTATCACTAGAAACTCAAAGATCGTCACTAGATTTGAGCTTACAACAAATGTGAGCGACCCGGGTAGGTCAAAACCACGCAACGGCGCAGAGCATACATTCAACGTCATAAACTTGCCCAAGCGCTTGAAAAAGTGTCCAGTGGAAAGTCATATATCAACTCAGGTACACTTGAAGATAATGATAGTTGGAAAGATAAAAAATTGAGGCTTTCCACTGTGACGTATGGTCTATTGCGCTTTCTCCTATATCACATATGGTCACAAATTTCTAGGATTCTAAACAATTCTAGGAACCTGTTAGGAGCGACTGACTTGATGTGATCCCTGTCCACTTAGATGGAACCAAGGGCCTTGAGACGATATTGATAGAAACCAAGAAGTCGCCAGAAACTTTTTTAAACCGTTATTTTTCCATAGTATCAAGTATCAAGTACCTTCTAATGCCTCTGCACCGAAAATCGAAATCTTCGGAAATCAATTGAAAAAGTACAAAAAGTGCCGAATGTACTTTTGAAAATAATTTTAGAAACAAAGAAGTTTCAGCAAAGACAAAAAAATTAGAGGAAAGCAGTGATATAGTGATCAACGAGTATCAATGTCAAGGATGTAGAAAAAAGAAAAGAAAGATGTGTTACTGCCTCCCAAGCTGAATATGCCAAACCATAAACCTACCACTTTTGTTCGTAAAAGCTGCGGAGCGAGACCCAAACTGCTATATTTTATACTAATAATTACTGTGGTGTACCTGAATCGATTCTGAGGGTATTAGCAAAGAAATTAGGTAGTTAGTAATCTAGGAACCTTTCTCCTTTATTTACATTTAACCAATTTGAAAACCTTTACCTACATTTACTCATGACAACAACCTTTCTTTACATACGGAGGCAAAGACTCTTTATTTTGCATATCGTGGGATCAGTGACACCTTTGTTCTCATTTTACAGGGTCGTTGAACCGTTTGTTTAAATATATCCAGATAAAAACATTTATTAAACTTTAGCCAAGTCAAAAACCTATTTTTTATTTAGTCATGCCAACAACCTTTGTTTACATTTGGAGTCAAAGATTATTATTTTGTTTTTTTAATTTATTTTTTTGATAATTTTATGGAGTCGATGACCGTTTTGTTTACTTTTATATTTAAATTTTGCCAAGACAACAACCACGTTTTACATTTGGGCTAATAACGCTTTGTTTACATTTCAAATCAATGTGGTGGGCCCGAATCGATTGTGAATTTAATTAATAAAGAAATAAGGCAGTTAGTGGTCAAGGACTCTTTGCTTTGATCTCCGAAAATTATAATCTCTTAGTTAGATAAAAGAAGAAAATAAACTAATTTTGACCATACTAAAGCTACAATATCCATTCCATAGGACGAAAGATGTATAACAGCATTATCTTAATTTTGATCGTTCAGTATGTATGGCAACTATATGCTATAGTAGTCTGTTCTGGGCAACTTTTTCCCATATTATACTCCTACTTTAGACAATAATCCATGCCAAATTTCGTGCAGATATTTTGGCAAATAAAATAGTTATCCAAAAGGACTTGAGTTCGATCAGCCTTTTTGTATGAAGGCTGCATGCTATAGTGATCCGTTGGGAGCAATTTGCTCGGAAAATACATCGTTGTTTTGAACCGTCAACTGTTGCGAATTTCTTGAAGATATTTGGTCAAAGAAAAAAGTTTTCCATACATGAACTGGGCTTTGCTACTTAATTTTGTGTGGACTTTTTTGGGTGAAACGCCATTTTGTCAAAAATAAAATGTTGACTAGTCGTTCGATCGATGCCTGCTTTTATCTATAGTTATAATATAATAATATAAAATTCATATTTTTTTTTACATATAAAGTAAACATTTTTAAAACATTTAATTCGAAATTAATTATTAAAATGTTTTTGATTGCATGCCACTTGGCAATTATTTTACGGCAAACCATTATACTTATATACATATGCCTGCAAATACTCTTTGTATGTGTGAAAGCAATAAATACACACATGCACTGCTGTCTAGGTGTTAGTTAAACACGTAAGCATATATATTGCATACATTTCGGCGCGTTTGAAGGACCCTTCAACTTGCTTGCCATTATGACAGCAATGAAGAAACAATAATACACACACACCCATTATGCGCTGCAGCAATGATACTCGCACACATAATAACGGTATATAATGCATTACATTTGCACTTGAACAAATTTGTTTGCCATGTCGCAACACTTCGCTTAATGAAGCCACACACCCACTAGAGTGCGACCGGCAAGCAACAACCTGCAGTCGGGTGGATGAGTTGCCATGTGTGAGTAAATAAATATTGACAAAGGATGCAACATGCACACACACACACAAATATACACAAATATTTAAATACATTTGTATGCATTTTTGTGCTTGACTGCGCGTTGGTGTCGCCTCCGCTGTCAGTATCGTTTGCACTTCGCTGCAACGGACGCTTGTGTTGGTGCAAAGTGTGCAATTTCGGTTTTATTTTAGCCCGAGACCATACTTAGCGGACTTGTGAAGTGTGAAAAAGTTGTTTGATTTCACTCATAGACGAATGATTTTGAATTGCATGCAGACTTGAATGCGAGCTGTCGCCAGCATTGTAAATGACAAAAACGCCTTTCGGAGGCAATGAGCTTGAAAGCATCGTTTTTGTTTGCTTATTTGCGGAGCAGTGGAAATTAAATGCTACAAATATGCAAAATTCTAAGAAGAATGTTGTAAAAATCAAGGTCCAAATTGGAAATAAAATATTAAAAATTTTTAGAAATTGTAGAAAATTGGGATTGCAGGACTTCCTCGCTTCTTCTCATAAACGCGAACAAAAAGCACTGAATTCGTTGAGGGAATCAAACTGAAATATTTCACAGTGCATATTCTTACTAAAGAGTTGCTCATGTGTAGTAATTGTCGATATCGGTTCACTATAGCATAGAGCTGTCATACAAACTGAACGTTCAAAATCAAGTCTTTGTATGGAAAACTTTTTTATTTGTTCAGCTATCTTTACCAACTTTCGCATGGAACATTTTTTGAAGCAACGGTATAAGGTCCAAAGAAATTATTTTGTTTGGACCACTATAGCATATAGCTGCCATACAAATTGAAGGATCAAAAATATGTCTTTATATGACAAGCTTCTTTATTTTTCGAGATAATTATACAAAATTTGGTACAGATTAGTTTCTAAAACAAAGCTGAAATATCTGAAAAAATTGTCTAAATCGGACCACTATAGCATATAGCTGCCATACAAAATGAACGTTAAAAATAAAAGACTTGTACAAAAAGCTCTATTATTTTACAAGATATCCTCTCCATATTCGGTACAGATTATTGTTTTAAATAGCGCTATAATATCTGAAGAAATTGTTTTCATCGGATCACTATAGCTTATAGCTGCCATACAAATTGAATGTTCAAAATCAAGTCCTTGTATGAAAAATTTTTTTATTTGACGAAAAATTTTCCCTAAATTTAGTATACAATTTTGCTCGAGACAAGTCTACAATATGTATATAAATTGTTCAGATCGGACCACTATAGCATATAGCTGCCATACAAACTGAACGTTCAAACTCAGGTCCTTGTATGGAAAACTTTTTTATTTGACAAAATATTTTCCTTAAATTCAGCAAAAAATATTATCCCAGACAACTCTACAATATACGTTGAAATTGTTCAGATCGGGCCACTTTAGCATATAGCTTCCATACAAACTGAACGTTCAAAATCAAGTTCTTGTGTGAAAACTTTTTTTTTTACCAGCTATGTGTACGAATGTTAGCTAAAGCAATGTTTTTTTTTTATTTCCAAAGAGTTTAGTACAAAATTTTATTTCCAAGGTGGAAAGTAACGGTATAAGTGCTGCTGTAAAATTATACAGGCATTAACTACTACCTGATATTTTCAAATAATAACTTACTAAACACACATATTTTCACACACACCCACATACACATATTATTTAGCACTTGGAAGCAACTCCAACGGTAAACTCTTATTAACATGAATATATGCGTCAGTAAAGCCATATATTTATTTTTGCTCCTCTATTTGCTGCTGTGTGGGTGCGTGTGTGCCAGCTCATGAATATATTTATATTTGCTGACTGTTGCCACAGCTGACAACGCTGACAACCGACAGTCTTTTCAATTGCAACACAGCACAAGTGAAACAGAAATTAAAAAGAAACTCCAAAAAAGACATTGCAAACGTCCAAAGTGTAGGAAAAATTAAAAGAAAGCAAACTCTAAAACATTCCCACTTGATGCATGCAAATCCGCTGCAAACAGCAGAGAAAAATAAAAAAATAATGATAATATAAAACGAAAAACAACAACAGCAAGAGCAAGTTAAAGCGTTGAAATGCAAACATTCAAAGCACACACATGCATACAAACACACACACACACACATACATATACAAAAGCATTAAAAAAAAATCAAAAACAAAATTATTTGAAGACCCTGTGTGGGTTAGCGGCGCTGCGCTCCAGCTGCGCTTAGCTCTAACGGTGATGCATGCAAAATTATACACAACACACATGCAAGAAGCTCTAAACACCGTTATTTAGGTAAGTATGCACGGTTGGCGGTACGCAGCACAGCTGCAAAATAAGATACAACGCTAAGCTTGCAACTTTCCTCATATTTATTTTTATTTTTATTGTTTTTTGCTATCAGCATGGCGCTGTTGACTCGGCGTTGTGGGCGAATTTTAATGGCATACAGCAGTGTGTACTTAAGTTGTAAGCAACAGCGCTGTGTAACATGTGAACGGCGGCAAGGACATTAATGCGCTGGTATACAAGCACACACACGCAAGCAAAATATGAAGTTCCTTTGGTGGGTGGATGTGTTTGTGTGCGTGTGTGTAGCTGCTTGTATGCGCAATACTGCAAAGCAAAGCAAAATCGAATGAAGAGCGCACATAATTCCGCTTAAGAAGTTTGTATTTCACTTACTTGCGAGAATTTTTCGTTTGCTATACTTAGAAAGTCAGCAATACAACCGCAGCTGGTACTTGAAGTTAAGCGTTAAGCTATAGAAAAATAAAACTTGCACATTAGATAAGCGGTAGATGTTAATACTTTTATAATTCAAGCGTAAATTTGCAAGAATTTGGACGTAGAAGGTAAGAAGGCTGAAATTTCAAAGGGTACACCATGGCGTATGAGTGATGTGGAATGCTAATAGTTGATAACGTCACCTAAAATGCAAAACAACGCAGCATCAGAAAATCGAAATTAAGTTTTTTTTATTGCTTGGGAAGCACTACATCATGTTGCACAAATGTAGCAAAAAATTGTCAGCTACCGTTCTCAGATATAAGCAAATTATAACAAGTATATGCCCACTACATAACCAATATCACTATATACAACCACTTTAATAACCAACACTCAAATTTTGGTTCAATAGGAGTAACCAATAAATAACCAATATATAACCGATATATAACCACTTTATAACCAATACTCAAATTTTGTTTTTATTATATCGTTTCTCTTTCCTCTATAAACTTATGAAAAGTGATGTTGGTTTGGTTCAATAGGAGTCACCAATAAATAACCAATATATAACCACTTCATAACCAATACTCAAATTTTATTTTTAATATATTTTATCGTGTCTCTATAAACTTATGAAAAGTGATGTTACGTAATTTTGCATTTTAGGTGATAACAAATAAGACCTCCATTTATTTGTTGTCAGTTTGGGTTGAGATGAAACCCTATTACATATCCAAAATCGCCTTTATAAATATTTAGAAAATAAATTATATTAATTTGAACAATCCTGCTTAAGTCATTGATAAATAAACCTGTAATGAACACAGAGTTCGAGGACCAATTACACTGCTTTGACTTATTACTAAACCCAATAAGTTTCAATTTTAAAACAAAAAGCTACTGACTAGATGTCACAATTCAAGGAATATGTTCCTTACATTCTTAATATAGCCAAGAAAAATAAAAATAGAAAAAACACAAAAAAGAAACAAAAAAAAAACAAAAAAAAAAATATATAGAAAAAAAAATAAGAAAAAAACAAACAAAAATGTCAAAAGCAGACAAAAAAAAATTATTGCCAAAAATCAATTGTTGCTCAAGTGATTGTTACTCCAAATGATCTCAACTAATACCTTAACAATGTTCTTAGCTAAAATTTTTCCTAAGTTTGAACCGAAAAACTTAATATTAATAGCATGGAGTACTGTATCATATAGGTAAGTTACACATACAGGCTAATTAAGTAACAAATACAGTCTGATTAAGAAAATATTAACTTACCTTATCAATTCATAACCAGTAACTAACCACAAAAATAACCGCTTCGCATTTTCTGAAATCAAAAAAAAAAAAATAAAATAAAATAAATAAATAAAATATTAAATAAAAATATTTAGAAAAAATAAAATTTGAATAACACATGTAATAATAGTCTAATAAAACAACAAAAAAAAATTGGATTTCATTATAATACTCTTCAAAGGTACATTTATTTTGGCATAAAAATGTAGAAAAATCATAAACTTGTGTTTTATCTGTTAGTTTGTATGGCAGCTATATGCTATATTAGTTCGATCTGAACAATTTCTTTTGAGATTATAGAGTTTCATCGGATAATAATATATGCCGAATTTCTTGAAGATAACTCGTCAAACAAAACAGTTGTCCATACAAACATATGAGTTTGATAGTTCAGTTTGTATGGCAGCTATATGCTATAATAATCCGATATCAAAAATTTCTTCGGAGATTGTAGCGTTGCTCTGGAATATCGTCTGTACGAAATTCTGTGCAGATATCACGTTCATTACAAAAGTTATTCATACAAAGACTGGATGCGGATTGATCAGTTTATATGGCAGCTATACGCTATAGTAATCCGATCTCAAAAATTTTTTCGCATATTATAGCACTTCTTTAGAAAACAGTTTATGCCAAATTTCGTGAATATACCTTCACAAATAAAAGAGGTGTCTATACAAGGACTTGAGTTTGATCGGTTTGTTTGTATGGCAGCTATATGTTATAGTGCTCCGATCAGACTAATTCTTCTTCTATCTTTGTTTTGGAGCGTAATGCATGTAAAATTTCTTACAGATATCTCTTCAAATAAAAAAGTTTTCCACACAAGAAGTGAGTTGTAGTCGATCAGCTTGTATGGCAGATACACACTATGGTGGTCCGATCTGGACAATTTGTTTTCAGATTACAGCGTCGCTTCTGAAAATAGTCTGTACCAAATTTCGTGCAGATATCTCATCAAATAAAAAAGTTTTCCCTACTGGGACTGAATTTCCTTCGAACACTTTGTATGACAGCTATATGCTATACTGATCCGATCTCAACATGATGATCGTAGTTTATAGCTCTGCTTTGGAAAATAGCTTGTACCAAATTTCATGTAGATATCTCTTCAAATAAAAAAGTTTTCCATACAATGATTGCATTTTGATCGATCAGTTTGTATGTCAACTCTATGCTATAGCAGTTTGATTTGAAAACTTCCACATGTACTGAGATTGTAACATTACTTTCTGCAATAATTCGTGCCAAACTTTGTGAATACACCTTATCCAATGAAAAAGTTATGCAACATTTTCATTAACCCAAAAAATCACTAACCAAAATCAGACCCAGTGGAAACCCGAAACAACGCTAGTAACAAACCAATATAACAAATGAACATATACTAAGTTCTACAACGACAAATCATAGCAACAGCAATAACAAATGCAGACAACAACAGGCATATTTGAGCACAGAATCCGAACAGAAACACGGAAATGTTGCCTTCAATCGCGCATCTCCGCTTTATAGACCGCCCTTGCGACCCACACGCAGCGCGGCGCAACAGCGGATTGTAAAGGTAACACCGCTTTCCGTATAGACAATAAAAATGAGATATGAATGTACGCAAGCAATGGCATGCAAACAAAAAGCAGAAGCATGATAATGAAGCAAGAAAAAATCAGAAACGCGACTGAATGCAGCGCAGCTCAGCACTAACGCAGGACCCCATATTGTGTGTGGATTTCTAAATATAGCCGAGCACTGGCAGGTTGAATTTTAATTTTTTTTTTTTGTGTCTTTGCTTGCTTTATTTTATTTATGCTGTGCTGCTGTTTGGAGAAGTGCTCCCTCAAGGGTAGCCGAGAAAAGAATGCGAGTGATGACATGTTGTTAAGTCTCCAGCGCTGTCTTTCAGGTCACCCACACAAGCGCTTATTTACGGCTGCGCTGCCATTTCAAAGCGGGCTTTCCTGCTGCGCATGGTAATTTCATACATTTTTTAAAACATGGATATAATTTACAACAACAACAAAGACAATAAACACAGCAAAAACATATGTATTCTCATTTCCAATTTTTTGTCATTTCATTTGTGTGCCGTTATGTCGTACGTAACATTGCGCAATTCAATGAGAACGCGCTTTTCCGTCCAACACAAACAACAATCCTTCCTACGCCGACTGCACGCATTTATATGCCGCAATCATACACTTGGCAGGATATACGATTGTTTTCTATACGGCATACGGATTTGTTTACGGATTTCTGTTTGCGGCAATTATTTCTGGGAATTTCTCTTGGCGCTGCGCCGCTAAAACACACCGTGATTGCATTGTTGTTTGTGTTGCCGTTATACAATACCACTTTTGCATATTTGCATTTGTGTGTGTGTATGCCTTCCCGTTGATTTGTTTACCTTGCCGTGTGCAAAGCATATGCATTTCCCCAAAGATACCGCACACGGGGTCCTCGCGTTGACTTGCCCCATTATGGGACATTAAAATAAATGCGTGTGTTGTGCAAATTTCCATTGTGTACCTTTGTTGCACACAACCATCCACAACATGTAGATGCACAGTTATTATTTTACCTTTTCTGCTATCTAATATTCCCCCATGACGACTATTTGCTTTGTGCGTTGAAATTTTCCATAGAAATGATGCCAAAGAACTCATGATTATTAATATTACAGCTATGTATATATGTATGTGTTGGTGTGGCGCTCGCTTCTGGGAAACATTTGTGTTGTGGCATCGATTTTTTAAGTAAATATCGCATTGTAATTTTTCAATAATTAATGAGTTTTTCAAATGTACCAAGAGCAGAGCTCGTTTGAAATATTATTTGTAATTGCAGGCACTATTATAAGAATCCATAACTTGCTAAGGACAGGTGAACTCTTCGTGACTTGTGTGATGAACTTTTAATCGCTGATACTCGCCAATACTTTTTAGCATCAGATTAATACAGGCAGGTTCTAAGCCAGCTCTATAGAAATCTAAATAAATCAAACTACCATGTTGATCTCATTTTCATTGGAGGCGTTTTTTACGTGGCGGGTTCCAAAGCCAGTGCATATTCTTGGGGAAGAATGGTTTGCCTTCTAACTTTAGCTCGCCTTCAAACGGATGTTCTGTGGCTACCCAGACGATACTTAGTCTAAGGCTGCAAGTCGTGATCTGCTTGAGTCATATGTACTGGTAAATGAATAGCTTCTGGCCCCTTCCAATTGAATGGGGCTAAAAGAACTTTTCTCAGCTGCGTGAACTTATAAATATTCTCGTTACGTCCAGCCAACCACTAAAATGTCCCAGCCTAACCTAGTTAAACACATTTTTTGACAAAATTCTTTTTTGTTTAATTCAACATAGTTCCCTTCAAAGAAGAGCCTCCAACTTGTCGATACCATTTTGGCAGTACAATTTGTTCTTTGCTTCAAAATAGTTTTCAGCGAGTACCTTTTCATTCGACAAAAATTTCTGCCCAGCGAGCATTTTTTTGAGATCCAAGGACAGAAAATAGTAGCTGGAGATCAGTTCTGGAGAATAGAGTGGATCCGGAGGCAATTTGAAGACCAACTCATGGATTTTTGGCATCGTTTTCATCAACTTTCGACCCGTTGCATTGTCTTAGTGAAAAAACACTTTCTTTTTCTTCAAATGCTGTTGTGTTTAGCCGAGTTCGTACTTCGTCGTCTTTCAACTCGTCGTTGATGTTTCGGTCAAAAGTGATCTCGCGCTGCATCGACTTTGAACTGAGCTTCCTCATATCACAATATTCGTGAACGATATGATGTACACGTTCAGTTGATATCTTCAGAGTGTCTGCTGTCTCGAACAATTTCAATTGCCAATACCTCTCGCTGCCTACTGCTTCTTCCTTCCCATAGGTATGGAGAGTTTGGTGCATGGTCCTGGGATTCCTGCACTAATTTCATCTGTCGTTTTCGAGCTATCGGTGTACTACTTGATTATACTGTCCCTAAGCGATAGCTCTAGAGTGGAATCATGCCCATCAGCCTTACTGCTAATGGTAACCTTGAACGTCTTAGTGAAGTTTACGCTTTAGGTAATGCTGTCCCTTGGGAGAAGAGACAATGGCATTACACCACTTATATCCTTCATCTGTTGGGTTTAAATTACCTTACCTCTGCCACATCCTTCTGCTGTCAATTGGAGCACTGTGTATTTGGCTACACGACCGACTACTAAGTAGGTGAAGTGGTGCGATCTCCAGCATGACATCAAGTTCTTCCGTCGGGCATGTGTGCACGGCACCCGACATGCAGATGCATTCAAGTCACTGCAGCTTCTGCGTTGCTTTTGAAGTACAAGTTACCGCCTCATACGTGACTATGGGACGATGGTTCAAGGGATTGCAGCCCCAGGATTTACCAGCTAAGCGAATACACAACACTAGTCGCTTTCACCATGGTCAGATCAGGGTGAGATCAAAATATTTAACTTGTTAGACATATAGCAAGGTTAAAATTCCTGATACTGAGTAAGGGTCTTAGTCTTTTAAACGGAGCGATGGTCCTCATCAGCAACCGAAGTCGCTGGAAAAAAGAGAGGCAGTGTGCTTTTTCCACGGACGGCTCGAAGCTAAGACAAAGGAAAGGATAGCTCTTCTGTCGGAAACTCTCTATAAACTCCAGTTTCAGGCTACCAAACCTTTGTTGCGTCTCTCAAGCCTAGGTGGCTGACATCAAAGCTCCGACGTGCAATCTGCTCCAAGGAGCTCTATATTCACTCCGAAAGTCAAGTAGTTATATTGGCTTTGAGCTCCTTCAATCTCGCCGCAGTTGTAGGTGTTCTGACTGGACATTGTCCAAAAGTTTCGCACGTATCACGGCTAAATATTTTCTGGACACGGCTTAATAGTTTGTTGTGTTTGTGGTAAGCTTAAAGACTTCATCATTCTATGAAGATGAAGTTTAGAAGAAACACAAAGAGCAAATATCTTTCGAAGTGTTACCAATATATTAGATCAACCGTGCGACCATATCTAAACTAACCTAACGCGTTAACTAATTAAAGATTTTTTCCAACCTTCATTCAAGCTCTGCACGAACAGATGACAAAAAATCAGAAGGAATTCATGAGTAGCTGAGCAACAGTCTCAACTCAGATTTTTTTAAATTTTATACTGCGTAGGCTTCATTCCATGAAAATAGACAATGCGTGCGTACGCAAATGCACCCCTGCGCCTCATTGTGACGCCTTAAAAGTTGAAGGCCGCGCATTATTTAGCGTTGCCAGCAGCCAAAGACAGCTCATAAATTCAAAAGCACGCATACAACAATTCACGTACGCATGTGTGTGCGCAGTGCCACTTAGCAGTCGAAGGTGTCAGAGTACAATTGTTGTTTGCACCCTAAGTGGCTATGCGCCTTGAAGCAGGCAATACCTTTTACTGCTGGCTAATAATTCGCTGTCTCAATGACTCAACGCGCGGTTTGCATGGCAAAAAAACAGGCGACGCTACACAAAACAGACATGAAGCTTAGGCAGCGATAAAAATTAAAACTGCGCCAGCTAATCTCAAACGAAGGCTGAGGAAACTTGAAATTCTGCACGCTACACGGCAAACAAGGAGAAAACTGAATTATTAAATTTTGAGCGAAAGATAAATCAGTATCAAGTGGAGGAGAAAGGCGCAAAGCGCGCGTTGATTGCCGAGCAGACACAAATATTTTTTGGCGCTTTAGCTGCAGTGACATAATTACAATTGTCATTGCTGCGCTGCCGAGGAGTGAAAGGCGCAGCGCCGAAGTGGCGACAGCTGTGTACCCGGAAACCTGTGCGGCACGCAGGCGAATGGGCAAATGAGTTAATGGTTCAGCGCGGCTAACTGCGGTACTTTGCTGTTGTTTTCTTTCTTTCGCTGAGCGTAAAAGGCCAAAGTGAATTAGCTGTCGGCAGCTGAGTCGTTTGAACGTCGCGTAACGCTGCTGACACCTGTCTTAATTTGGAAATAACTCAAATAATTCGCAACGATAGCAACCAAATTATGCTGAAATGGAATTGTATGCAATCACATTTATTTGATTAAATTTATCGGGAGAATGATTTAAGTGGCATTGAAGTAGCGAAGAGACTAAATAGACGTTTGCTTTCATCTTGCATTTTTTTTTAATGGAAACGCACACCAAATTAAGAGGAAAATTCACTTTCGTAACGAGCTCAGGCCAACTGATGCGCAGTTTACCTGTGTAAGTAGCTTGAAATCCTATTTTAACGGGTGCCTTTTGAACGCCTACTAAAATCAGCAATAGTCGGGATTAAAGTTAGAGTTGAACCACAATTTCTCTTAGGTTAGGTTACTGTGATAGTCCAGTTAGCCATGTATAGACCAGCTTGGTACTTTGTGATACAAACTAGAGTTTAATTGCTAGGTCCAAGAGGAGTACTCATTGTTTAGAATGCCTGCGCTTGACGCGAATTTTAACAGACTCTGCGGCCTCACTATCGATACCTTTTCCAGTGTATCATACCGTAGGGAACCAGATGCTTACAGCTTACAGTTTCTCTTACAGTCTTGCACGAGCCAAAAAATCCAAGGGATCCCATGAAATAAAACACAAAATATTTTGACTTTCGCACCGCGACTTAAGATCTATCGCTTTCGCAAACCAAAGAGTGATGGTCCCATTGGAACTCACACGGTGAGGCAACAATTTTATAGAACGCAACCTCTCGAAATTGAAATGAGAAAGATGAGATGGAGATATCTATACACTTTCTCTTCCATTGTCCAACTTTAGCCAGTCTAAGTTATGGCATCTCGGTTACCATACTTTCTTCCAACCGTCGAACTGATATTATCGGCCTCAATTTGTGGGTCGTTTTGACGATATGCGACGGTCTCTTTGATTCATTCCTCGGAGTTCTGGGCATCACAGCGGACAAACGTCGCTAGCAATCCAATAATTGTTCGATTTGGTCGGCGCATCACGCACTACGTCCCATGTTCGTTCGCCTTGCAGACTCGGAAATTCGAGCCCCTATGGAAATATGAAAGATTTCTCATCTTAAGAGGCGCCTTAAAATATGTACATACCGAAGCAGACATTGCTGCTGTAGAGTATCAAAGAAGCCCTGAGTGAGTCTAACCGTCATTGCATGCACAATTGCAGCTACGCCGATCCATTTTAAGGAAGATTTAGCTGTAAATTTGTTCAAGAAAAGGCGCTCCAACCAAAAGTAAATGGAATCTAGAAGCCATTATTGAGACGCCGTTACGCCCAGTTGACAGACATTAACCGGATAAAAAGTCTGGATCCGTTTCGCTTACGTAGACCCGACCGTCGTAGGAACGGGTCACTTTTTGGTGCACACTAGAGGGCAGAGATAATCATGGAGCCAATAAAGCTGGTCTTAATGTTACAGTTAGGAAAGTAACGCAGTAGAACTATGTTAAATGGCTTTCTCGTGCTTGAATCGGAGGACGTGGAAGTCGGCCACCCTTGATTCCAAATAAAACGACCGTACATGTCTTAGGACCAACGAAACAATAAATTTATTGCACGAAAGGTCTAGTGAGACTGTGGGATTAAATATCTCTGGCTCTTTTTTTGGGTTATGTGAAATCGCTTGTCTACACAGTTAACTCCGAGACGATTGAGGCCTTGGAAATGAATATACGGTGCGTTATTGCTAACATACGTCGCCGTGAAGTAGTTGAGAATAGAGCCTCTGGGTATCAGCTTCGCGTTTACTTCTTAAAATGTAATAGAAAAATTCTAATCTTTTAAATATTATAAAACTAAAATTTGGCCTTTATACATATAAAATTATATGCATTTTAATTCTTCTTAAAACACACAAGTCTGAGAAGACACCCTTATCGTATTTGTTCTAGTTATACTTGGTACTTATTCTAGGAGCCAGAGGGAGGATTGCTTATGAAAGGCAACATCTCAATTAAAATATTTTCCAAACTTTCCTACACCACAAACCCAATTAATATCAAACCCAACCCTACCCAATCCAACAATATCAACAGAGACTCTTCCAGGAAACACCGTATGAAATCAAAAAATTTGCATCTACTTATTTATATTTATACCTCAAACCTCAGGAAATCAAAGTTTATCAAACAAACAAAGGTCGACGACCTTCATTGCCGGATACACGAATGCTATGTCTAAAACAGATTCGTTGCAAACAATTTCCAGCAACTCATTACCTCATGAAACCGAAATTTTTACACAAATCACCATCACAAACACACGCAGACACCACCAACCCTCGCCAACCCCTTAGCATAGCAACACAGCACGATGCTTAGAAATCGATTTCGGCTAACGGGTTATAGGTGAAACTCATTCATTTGCTAAAGCGAAGTTGAAAATAAAGAGAAATCATTTAGCCGCGCTCAATAAATGTGCAACACATGTGTTTGTCTGTGTATGTGTTTGTGAAAGTAAATGAGCCAAAGGTGAAAAAAAGCGGTAAAATAGCGAAAACAAATTGAATTCCGAGTGTCTCAACGTAGAAGACAGGCTACAGCGCAAAACAAAAGTTCAGAGGAATAAACTGAAGGTGGTGATGGAGGTGAAGGAGGCGAAGGAGCTGAAGGAGGCGCACTAAACGTCCGCTTTTTTGTTCCGTCCGACGCGAGTTGGCGCTGAATTCGAAAATCAACTTCAACATCAACTCAATCGAACTAAATTGCGGTAAAACGTTTCAATGGCACTAAATATACGTGAGTTGAATGGTGCGTCGAGCGCAAGCGGGGCACGTGCAGCGAGCGGCGTACAACATTGATTTTTGATTACGTTTGCGGAAAATCGGAAAATGTTAACAAAATTGTTTAGGTGCCCAAATTGACTGAGCCACATCAAGCAATGGCATGATGAATGAATGAATGAATGGCACCAAGAATGGGTGATGGGGAAGGTGGTTGAAAGGGTAGCTGGCTGACTGGTTGGCCGCCCGAACGAATCGCTAAATGACAGAACGACTAAGCGAGCTGCAAGTGATGTGCACGAACACAGGTGAATTGGTAATGAAGGCGCAGTTGTATGCCAAAGGCGCACAAATGGTGGCATAAAGCAGAAGAAGTTGTTGAGGTGAGGAGAATAGCAAAAAAAATACACAAAGTGCTATGAATGAAAGCAAAAAAGTTTGGTGAAAAGTTTCACTAAAATAAAGGAGTTTGAACAGTTGAAGTTTGTTAGGTTGATTTGTGGTTTTATGGTGCAAATACTCTTAAATGAATGCCAAGGAATGGAGCTACCACATCACGGTCTTTTTCCGAAATTGAACGCCAATCTCTACACAACAGAGAGACGACAGAAACCCCCTTCAAATAATTAGAGCTAGTTCTGTATACGACGCTGGACAAACCCGGAATGCACCGTGACCTTAGATCTATTCTGCTCTCAATAGGACGCCAGAAAGGAAGAAGGAAAGGCATTGATTACCCCATTCTGCAGTAGGAGAACCATTGCCAAAAGGTGGGGTCTCTTACCAAAAGCTTTACTTTGGCTCTACGATTCTGTAGTAAAGTTATGTGGTCTTTGGACCTTAGAAAAGAGTTCAATTAAAGCTCGAAAGTGCTAAGGTCCATTGAAAACCATGGCACTTCATTCAGTTCTGCAAATAGTATCCAAACATATCATCAGAAAATGTATGGCCGCAAGAGTTGCTATCCTCAGAGAAGCTGGGTTTCTAAGTGAACACGTGTCTGGGAATTCGAAAAACCGCGTACGCCTTGACTTTATATCGGATCTTTTGGATCATGGAGTCTATAAACCAGACTCTGGCGACCTTTTCTCTCCAGATACCTGTTTATGCATTGTGCGTGGATAGAATCTTTGACTCCGGAGCGGGGTAATGAGCTCTCAAAAGTAGGGCGCATCACACATCTTCACCCAAGCCTTGTCCCATCCATAAAAGAGCTCACTGTACCTCTCTTACAACGGCTGCTATCTTTCCACAATACACAATGTTTACCAGGAAGTCTCTATCAACTTCGTCTTCAGACTTCCTGACAATTACAGTGTTTTCAAGCCGAAATTGCTTTCATCAAGGTATCGGCAGATTTTCTATTCCGCAGTGCAATTTCTTTAGAGCAGTAACTATTAATTATGACGGCGATAGTAGCCTTGAGCTCACTAACCGTGCAATCAGCGCTGGTTAAGGCACCTAGTTATCAGTGGCATTCAGTCATTTTGTTATAAGACTAGTGTGGGTTCCGGACCACAGCGATATCGCAGGTTACTGTTAAGCTGATAAGCTTGCAAAGAAAGGTACCTTAACTCCACTACCAGTAGAATGGGAACGAGTCAGCACTCAAATCTCCTTTTGTATTCTACTACAAGATAGCTGGAGTTTGAGGGAGTTTGGTTCGCGTTAAGCTACAATCGTTCCAGGCACTGTCACAAGATCTTGTTTGTCCAGCATCAATTGTCGAAGTTTTAGTGATATCTTTGCCTTCAGTAAAGCTAGCCTCTTCATAAATATAGTGGGTTCTAATGGTCTGTTGCACTATCGACGCTCACGTTGTAAGGTTGACAAACTTATCGGATCCAGCCGCAGCAGCTGCATACAAGAAGACCAGGTCAAAACAATTCTTTTTTAGTTATCCCGCATTGCGTATGTATTGATACTATAAAAACTTAGAAACTCAAACTTTCAGATACTCCAAAGGTGTTGATGGAAATAGAAATTAAACAACCGGGAAATTTTTTTTTGAGTACAAGTTTCCTTGCTTGCCTATAAATAAGTTGCAATACGGGAGATCTATTTTTGCGGTTTTACAAACAGCCAAGTGCGAACTGATCTCAGCTTAGCTTTCTGGGGTGTCGTATGTTTTAGTAAAAGTATAAATATGAATTTTGTTTGTCGAGAGAAAGATTCTGCGGAAGACTTATGGTCCTTTGCACATTGATCACGGTGAATATCGCACTCGATGGAACGGTGAGCTGTATGACTATGGACTTTAAGCCTTCGTGTGACTGTTTGAAAGAGTATAGTATGAGCTCCTTTATATATGTCCTTGCAAACAGTGAAGTCCCTAAAATCGTAAGAACTTCGCTCAAAATCGAATTTTCTCAATCCGTAGGCCAGGCTTTACTTCCCTTAACCATGAAAAGCGGCGTACAGGTAAATTATCACCAGAGCCAGCTTCCAGGTCAACTGCGCTACTTATTTGAAGTTGAGTGCCAAAATTTTGCCAAATGCTGCTACGTGCGTTATTCAAGGAATTCTATAAACAAAATAGTGCTTACTTGGCAAATATCGCAAGTGCCGAAAGTAGAATATCGATTTAGTCAGTAGGAGCCCATCAAATGCATCAGCAAACCTCTTAACTAAGTGATACTCAAACAGCAAGCTCGCATAAAAGGTGCGAAACGCCTCCAACTCGATTTGATGATTTACATTCACGTACACACACATGCACACAAACGTATACTGATTGAAGTGAAGCTGCTACTTAGCTAGGTTGTACGCCTAAAAGCAGGCAACATAATTTGTAATATATAAGCAGAACAGAAGATGGGAATAAATAAGCGCGCTTACATGTATGTGTCTGTGTATGTGTATATATGTGAGGAGTTTCAAGTGTTATCAAGATTCAGGAATAATCGTAAGGTGAGGATTTGCGGAAATGCGCAATTTATAAGACAATGCTTGATGGCAGACTTCTTGGATTAGTGATTTACCTGACAGCAGATACGGAATTGTTTTCATTTCGACAGCTGCAAATGAACTTTTGATGTATAACGCGAAATCTCTTTTTAAAAAGAAGAACAACAAAAATGATAACGAAGTTCTGCTAGATACAAAATTACGCTGTGAGAGTGGGGGGTGGGCTCAAGATCGCATAAACACGGAATGGACATTCTCGGCAGCTGACAAATTGTCAAAGGCACTCACATTATTAACGCATATCTATAATAGACAGAAACAGAAGCTTTATATGCAAGGCAATTGCTTGGAATGTTGCGGCAAGTGGACGCAAATGGCGATAAGTGGAGCCAGTGATAATGCCTGCTAGTATCTGGGCTCTTCAAACTTTGCCCAAAATAAATACGAGTCCGTTGTGCCGATAATGAAGAAGCTGTTTGCTCACACTTAAGAGCCATGATTAAGTAAAACTGTTAGATGCGCCGTTATGTTTACCTGTGCGAAACCGGCATTTAAGGCGGTGAAAGCAAGTGTCTTAGGCGTTGTCGGAGAGCTTTGTTAAAACGCACAAAGTGCCAGTAGCAACTAATAGCAGCTTTTATTTATGTATGCAAGCTTCTAGCTGAGAGTATACATCAACATATCCAGTACTTTATGGCCAAATAGAGCATGGAGTTGGTAATGAAGTTGCAGCTAAGTAAAGGTGGATATTAATGATAGGCTTTTGCCATCGGGGTTTTCACTTAATACACTGCGGAAAACATATATTGCGCTAGCTGGCGCGACGGGCGAGATTGGTATACAGAATGAGAGTTCAAGCGGCTTCCCGGTAACTAGTAGATATTATTCAGAGACCGCAAAGTTATATAAATATAAGTCTTCTTCTAGGCGATTCCCATGACAGTCACGTCTACGTAACCGGAACGGACCCGAATTTTTTTCCGGTCAATTTTAACAATATTCCACGAAATTACTTCAAGAATGTTTTCATACCGATACCGCGAGAAGAGGAGTGAAGAGATACGACGAAAAAGAAGAGTGAAGCAGAACGATGTTAGTGCAGGAGTTCGGACCGAAAGTTTTATTAGAAGTTAAATTAGCAAACAGGTGGTTTCAAGCCCGAAGCCGGCTAAGGTAAAGACAGAAATGGAATCCTGATTACAGAGACCAGAGTATATTCCAAACTTGGAGGGAAAACTTTTCGACACTGCTAACAGGCGAAAGGAAAGCAGCGAGAGAAGAAGAAACCCGCACTCCACTAGACCAAGACGAGATGAAAACAACCCAAAGGCGACCTAAGAACAGCAAGAGCACAGGGACCGACGTATTGCCGACTAAGCGAGCTGTTTAAAGCCGGCGGTGAGCAGCTGGAAGCTGGAGACGCGTGTATTCTAAGTATGAGTTGGAAACTGAGTGTACTCTGCCATATCCACGAGAACGGAGATCACACAGTCTGCACTAACTACACACAACCACAGCGCAGACTTTTACTATACTCAAATCCTGGGGAAGACGTCCGATGATCAGATCGACTTGATTTTCAAAGCAATTTCAGGTTGCTTTCAGAAATAAGTTGAGGTCTTTCACTTCCTGCGCTTCCACCGGCGAATACTGCGCTGAATACTCTCAGAGCTGAAGTTTTTTCATTTCGTCGATTTTTCGGACGGCATGACCTAAATCATCCGCAGAACTTTTCTCTCGAAAACTCGTATCGTCATCATCGTCCATGCCTCTGCACCCTAAAACAGGACGGGGATGATGAGTGACTTATAAAGTTTGGCCTTTGTTCGTCGGGAGAGAACTTTACATTTCAATTGCCTATTCAGACTTGTTGTCAAGAGTGATTCTGCGTTGGATTTCAAGATTGATATTGTTATTGGTGTTGATTCTTTATTAAACTAACACCATATGCTCTTTTCAGGAAAAAAATCATTAAAAAAAAATGTTTCTCTCACTGTAATATATTTTTCTAAAAGACTTTCCAGTTTCTTGATACAATGCTTGCACTTGCCGCAGCGCTGACTTTGGTGTTAAGAAAAGTATGCTTCCGCATTTACATTATTCATACACATACAGTCACATATGTATATGCTTTATCAATAAACTTTTACAAACAAGAAAGTGTGACTATGGACCTACTCCACCTTCGACTGGCCACTGCTGTGCCAGAAGCTGATTATTATTATTATAATGTGTCAATGACACATTAAAAAGCATAAAATGAATATAAAAGCCAAGGCAAAGTAGCGGCCGCTAGTGCAAGGATAAAGATACACATAAGGACGTGCGGTTAGAGAGCGGCGAGCATTGGATAAAAGTGTCCGAAACAGAGACAGCCCAACTCGTGATAAATTGGTATAGCCGCACACGCACACACACACATTATAATGGCATATAAGTAATAGTGGCGTCCATAGCGGGGGGGAAGGTGCTACACACCACTACAATGACACATATGCCAATGCCGCCGCAGCTATTTAGCATCAAAGCGTTGAGAAGGCGATTTTTATGGGCAGAGATTTTTCAACGACACGTGTCCGGCCGAATGCTGAGCGCAGCGAAAAATAGAAATTATAGTACCAGCCAGACCAAGCCCAACCGTAGGGGGTGCGCATTAAAAGCACGAAGTCCAAAGGACGAAAGGAAATCGAAGAAAAAGTGGCAATAAACACTTTCCGCAGCGCAAATCTGTAGTGTCAATGCGTTGAATGGAGCAAGGCAGGGTTTTGGGCGCACTAAAACACTTTTGGTTAGCTGAAAGTGAAAGCGTTGGTGGGCGGAGAGGAGCGCAGTGATATTAGAGCAACCTTGAATTGTAGGCAATGAAGCATTGCTATGGTGACTGCTGTGCCTGCAGGCCTCCCATGCTTGTATTGGAACTCGATTTTTGCGAGCGCTTATTATTTGCCACATAGTTATTGTAGTGTGTTTGTTGTATACGCATAAAACCATTAAAACCGCACGAGTCAAGAGTTTATTGCGCGTAAACGTGCAAGTTGCACGCACCAACGCACACCCACACATACATAGTTTTACGTTGTCAGAGGCATTATCGGCGCTTTGAGCTGGCATTTCGGACCATAAAAAGTGAAGTACGAGTGTACGGCCGAAAGGATGTGAACGCATGTCTTTAGTGAATGAGTCCAGCGTTGCTCCTCAGCTTATCAGCCTATCAGCAGCGGAAAGCATTCAGCAGTGAAACAATAAACTTGTCGCAGAACAATAAAAACCGGTCGAAGGGAAAACTTACAACTTATACACGGCCGTATTTGGAACTAAGAGCAACCTGAAAAGATTCAAGAGCTGCCATTTCATCCAGCAAAACAACGGTTAATGTGGTTTGTGGGCCGATGGAATCATGGGTTCATATTCTTTCAAAACTGATCGTCAGAAGCAACCATTATCGCACCTTGATAACCGACTATTTGATACCTGGAATTGAAGCTCGTGCATCTTTTTACATATCGCATCAATCAATGGATTTATTGAGAGAACATTACGGGGAGCAGGTAATCTCACGTTTTGGGCCGGTCGATTGGATACCAAGATCGTGTGGCATTACATCGTTAGACTTCTTTCTGTGGGGATATGTAAAGTATAAAGTGGGTACGGACAATCCCACTTCGACTCAGACTTGGAGCAAAACATCACGCATATAATTTACCAGTCAAAATGCTTGAACGAGCCACAAAAAATTGGACTCAATGAATAGACCAACCGAGACGTAGCCACGGCCAGCATTTGAAAGAGATAATATTCGAATAATAAATAGGAAAGTCGAAATTGAATATACATACGAATTAGTGGGTGTGGCGCTGTTGAACATGATCCGTGTTGCTTGGCAGCTTTTTAGACTTGACTTTCGCAATTTTAGTACGTTGATCCAAATATGTCCAAGTAAGTGGGCACTCTCGATGGTGTAGCAGGCGCTCACCCCCACCTCTTCACCCTCAAACCACTTCATCTCACACTCCTTTTATGACCTCGACTTAGCTTCACAACTCAATGGCGCGCGTGTCTTTATTGCTTATCGATAGGCTCGTTATTTGTTTATTTCGGTATTACCGCCTTTGTTATTGTTGTTTTTTTTTTTTGCTTTTGTCTATGTTATAGTTATATGCTTGTAAGCTATTAAAATCAATGTGCAATGACTTGTGAACTAATTTATGACATTTCTGCATTTAATTTTCGAAAATCCACTGGATTGTAGTGTGATGGTCATGACAGTTGGTGGGAGAACCAATCTGCTATATAAATAATAAATGCTATTAAATATTTATTATGAGAAGAAGATGCAGTCATGTGTAGAAGTTCACGCAAATGAAGTCAGTTCTCTGATTGCTATTTACTAGGGAGTGGCCAGAAGCAATTCTTTTACATATGGCTCAAGCAGCTCACGACTTACGGTCTTAGACTTCAGGGTAGTCAAAGAATATCTATTTAAAAGTGAGCTACAGTGCGAAGAAAAACCATCGTCATCCAGACGTCGAGCAGTATCAAAAGCTCAGTCGGGATCAGGAAGAACCTCTCAGAGCCGTTCGATACCAAACGAGGTTTCAGACATGGTGACTTCCATTTCTGCGACTTCTTCAATCTACTCTTGGAGAAAATAATTCGAGCTGCAGAACTACTTTAGGCATCATCTTCTATAAGAGTTTACAGCTGCTAGCGTACACCGATGTCATCGATATCATTGACCTCAACAACCGCGCTGTTAGTTCTGCTTTCGCTAGAATAGATAAAGAAGCGAAGGACTTGGCTTGGATTGAAATCTCCAATTGGCGCCACATTGCGAAAAGAAGAAAGGACTACTTTAAAGTTAGCTATAGCTGTGTTAGCGGTGTCTTCCAAAATAAAGAGGAAGAAAGAGTAGATAGCAGATTCATAATAGGTTCCGGGAGTTTTGCCGATAGCTGATATCCAAATACAGTTATATTTCATCTGGGTTCACAAAGCACTGTACATAACAGTCTAAGTGTGTTTCCCCCGCAATCGCTGAGGGATAAGCCATCTAACCTAACCTTACTTAACCAATTTTAGCCCAGAACAATCTTACTAACAATTCAATGGTTCACTGATTTCACCTTTATTTCATATATGACTAGCTTTTTATCACTTCATCATAAATAGAGTTAAAATTTGGCCTTAAAATTTCTTGTCATTTTTGCCAATCATCCACGTGTCAATTGAACTTCCTGTTCTTAATTTCCTTAATATGCCCTTCTAATTTTCTATAAACGAGCATTTCGTTTATTATTTAAGGCTTACATCCGTTTCTCACAACTTCCGCTCTCCGCTCTCCCTCTTTGTCGCTCTCTTTTATTATAACTCAATGCCTCGCACTTTAGGTTGTATATTAAATTTACTTGATTCAGCTTAGTTCCGTTGACCTTTGAGCGATTTTTTATATTTGTTGTTGCTTTTTGCTGTTATTGCAAAATTGTATTTATTAAATTTTTTGTGCTCACACATTGTGTCGCTGATTGAACTTCCTGCCACGCTGACCGACGTACGCTTTTGCCATATACGGCCATGGGCTCTAGCTCCTCATTTACTGTGGCTGTGGGTTTGATGGAACTTATTACGCTATTTTTTGTTGTTTTTTTCGCTTCCCCTTTTTTGGTGCATTGTCAATTTTTTCGACTACGTTTGCAATTTTCACCACTTCCTGTGGAAGCCTCATTCGGGGTATGTTGTCCTGTGACAGTTTTGACTTGGCTTCTTTTCTTTTTTTACGCTTGTATACGCGCTTGCTTCGATTTTTTACAGTTGCTGCCCACTATGCCACACAATTTTTATTGTTGTTGTATTTTATATGAATTATATTTATTTCTATGTCATTCTTTGAATTTCCGCTATTCACATTGTGCACGCTTTGTAAGGACTCTACTTGGCGTACTAGCCCCTGATGCTTCATCGCCCACACTACATTTTGAAGCAATGCTCCCACTCTCGGTTTCTTGCCTTTGTCCATGTTGTCTCTGCCACATTATTCATCTTCCTAGCGCATCTTACTTCAGCGCCAGCTCTTGATTTACTCTCGGCCGGGAGTCCCTTAAGCACGGCAAATATCAGTGGCCACAAAGCAAGGAAGCGCGCAGTGGCATGCGGCTGTGTTTTGTGCCCCTGCCACATACCGCTGGAAGCTGTTAATGTGTGCAAAATGCTGACACGTGCACTAACAATATACTACTATTACAAAAACAATGATTTGTGCGAATAACTGTGCTTTTTCTAATAATGGTGTTGTCATTGTAGCGCGTACCAAGTCATAGTTGCTCGCTGCCAGATAGTTTTATGGCAGCTACAAGCCACGTTTGTCACATAAAACAGCCTGGCGGCCCAGGTTGCCACCGCAGCACGCACAAACACAGGCGCGCATACACATATCCACACATTCAAATAGGTATAGGCGGCCGCAAACTAAAGTTTATTAGAAAAATCGCAAACACCTCGGCACCTTGAGTGCCTTCGCAGCCGCATTCGGTCACATCCAATAAACTACAAACCGCATCGCATATTTCTCATAGCCGGCGTTCGCAACTTGCCACATGTTGTTGTCCCCCGTGTGTACTGTATCGCGCACTACCGTGTTTTGTTTGTGTGTTTGTACCAATAATATAACGCCATATCTCGTTATGTTCCTCTATGTATGCACATAATTCATGTGTGACACAAATGTCTCTCAACTATTGGCGCTTTTTCAATATGTGCGTTGGCAATCTTCGCAGTTTATGAGTGCTGCGGCTGTGGACACTTTGCTGAAATTGCTGCTACGAGATCTGATTACGTTTGGCTTTCTATTTTTTCGGAAGCATCTTTTAAGTACACGGTGAAATTTAGACCTGGTTGCTTCCGGGAGGTCCGAACACGTAAATCTGTAAAGTCTTCTTTTTAAGTTCCTAGCACAGTCCGCGGAAGGTCTAGGCACAATCTCCACATAGAAGAGAGATGGAACTGTGTGGAATTCCAACCTTCCGACAAGGATCCATGGACGGTTTATGCAAAAACTCCGCATAGAAGAGAGGTGGATCTAAGAGGAGTTTTAATATTGTGGCAGTACAAGGATCCCTGAACGCTGTACGCACAAGAAGTGAGCTGGATCCGTGAAGAGACTATATTAAGATCCTTATTTTGGCACAACAATGATCCATGTGTGGTCTAGGCACAAATTCGACGTCGAAGAGAGTTAGATCTGTGTGGAGACCCAACATTTCGGCAGGGCAAGAAGGAATGGATGGCCTAAACACAATCTTCACATCGAAGAGAGATAGATCTTTGAGAAGATTTAACATTGCGACACGACAAGGATTAAAGGACGGTCTACACATAAATCTCACATAGAAGAGAGGGGGATCTGTAAGATGATTTAACCTTGCGGCACGACAACGATCCAGGGACGGTCACTAAGAAAAGAGGTTGATAAATGTGGGGACACAAAATATCGGCAGGACAAGCTTCAATGGAAGGCTTAAGCACAAGCTTCACATAGAAGAGAAGTGGATCTGCCAGGATATACGACAATTCGGCACGATAAGAAATCATGGATTGTTTAAGCACAAATCTCACTTAGAAGAAAGATGAATCTATATGGAGATCTTACATTTCGGCACGAGATTGGTCCATTGATGGTTTAGGCATAAATTTATACAGGACAAGTATATACACACACACAAGTTCACAAACGAAATTTGCATTAAGGACTACGACTAGGAACCGGTTTCTAGATCAATAACAGCTAAAGTTCGAATGCTCGGTAACAACGGAATTGCCAGAAACTGCAAAGCCTAATTGAAAGCAAGTATTTTTTCCGATGTTCTCTTGCATTTTAACGTTGGACTTAAGAACCTCCACTGAGCGCAGCTGGGGAACAAGTAAAACTTATGCCACTGTGACATGCTTCTGGCCCTAAGAAAGACCCGCACTTAGCAGATTCAATCCCGCCATAATTTTTACTACTCTGATTGGAAATTGTCCAACAGCAACTGATTAACCAACGCTCCTTGCTAAAGTTCTGTGGAGGCAGGCGAAGTGGAATCATCTTATCGCTTTTTACTCTATTAACGGGCTTTTTCCACACTGAGCTTTGGACTGACACTTAAGAAACTAAACTTCCAAAGTTTATGCTTTTTTCCTGCTTAAATCCAAAGAATATTTACAACTTCGTTTCTCACAGTGTACTCCCACCAAATTCTCATATTTGCTGACATGTTTCGTCATTTTTATGCCTAGAGCAGCATATTTTCCGTACGTTATATTAGCGCTAAATGTCTCCATTCACAGTGCGGAGCGCATGTGACCCGATCGACCCGGCAAACAACCGAATAAAACAACCAAGCAAGCGAGCAGCTGTCAGCCAAATCACCAATCAAATCAACAGCCAAACAAAGTTTGCAATAGAATATGCTTGCCATCGTTAGTTTTCGTTTGCCTTTGTTATGCAAGGAGTAGTTACATAAATGATATCAAGCTGCCTGTTAGACGCACACAAACACCCACATACTCACACAAATATACACTTATGCCATATAGCATAACATAAAATAACATACACATGTATGTCTGGGTCATATGAATATGATATGCCGAGAATCGCATAAAATGCATCGAAAATTGTTTTCACACCAACACATTGAAGCAATTGTTGTAGCTTTTCGCGCAATAGACAAGCATTTTTGGCAGCGAAGCCAAAAGCGCGACTGCCAATGCTATGATGATAAAAATGTTGAAGCTTTTATAGCGCTTCTTGCATCAAGGATACATGCAGTTAAATAAAATATTTTTGAGTTCGGGATCACGAAACGTTGTAGATTTAAATTTTCGGGATCCCGAAAATTAAAAAACCGCCAAATTAATTATCTAAATATTTCAGTTTTTTTTACACCACCGCATTGAATTTTTGATTTGTGATCCCGAAATATGGTAAACTTAAATTTTCGGGATCCCGTGAACTAAAAAGTCACCAAATTAATTTCTAAGGGCATATAATTAGCATGAACTTTAATTAAAAGAACCTTTGTATCTCTAAATGTTTTTGGCACATTTTTCAACTTTCAGTCTATGGGATCCCGAAACCTAAAAACTCGGCAAATTTCTTTCTAAACTCATATAATTACCATTACTGTTATATACTGTGTATAATATTTGATTTGGCACTTTATAAATCAATATTTCTGCAAATTTCCGAGATTCCGTTATTGTCTATCCTCAATCCCGAAATTTCGGGATTCACATTTTATTGTGAGTTAGCTTAGAGCATGTTAAAAAAGCTCAAACATACTTACATATTGTATACATTTTTTTAAATTAAAAAATTCTCCAATCCCGAAATTTTGGGATTCGCAATTTTTTTTTAATTTTTTTTGAGCACGTTAAAAATTTTTAAACATACTTATATACTGTATTTATTTTCTTAAATAGGGAAATCCTCCAATCCCGAAATTTCGGGATTCGCAATTTTATTTTTTTAATTTTTAAAGCATGTTAAAAATTCTTAAACATATACATTTTCTTAAATAAAAAATTTGTTTGTATTTATGTTTGTAAATATGTATTGCATGGCACCATATGAAGCTCTCAACACTACAAGTCGAACCTACGCCCTTTAATTTACCACATTTTAATACTGTATAACAATATCTTTTTTATGCATCTATCTACATTATTTATGCGCATAAATATGCTCAGAAAGCCACACACACCCGCACACACATTCAGACAGTTTCTACGAATCCTTGCGTATATGTGTCTGTATGCGTGCATTTCAAGTTGCCATTCGTTTGCTTGTGCATTTTTATTTGATGTCATTTAATTTTGTTCGGCTTCCTTATAATTTTATTCCATACAAACATATTTTATTTGTTCATTTCCGCGCGTTAAATTTCATCTTCGTTGGCTTCGTTTTCATTTTCATTTTCATTTCCATTTCCATTCGCAGTCACATTTTCCCTTTTTACTTTGATTTGCTCTTTGCTCGGTGGCATTTCTTGTTACATTGTTGCTGTTGTCAACGCCAACGCCATGCTTCGTCCGTCGTTGATGCTTCTTCTTTTCGTCTTCTTTTTCTTCTTCTTCCTATGCTCGTTAATTTCGACATAACAATATGTTGTCAACGCTGCGTTTTATTTCGTCTCATTGAAATTAAGAAATTCTTGTCGTTTCCGATATGCGCCCCACATTCAACGGTTCCAGACCGCCGTTCCCCGCCCACCCCTCGTGATGCGCAGCCGAGTGCGCTGTAGTAAGTCGCAAACGCACTTGACAGCATTAAAGGACGTTTTTATCGAAATTCATGGCATAGCATGTCGCTCGGCTTACATAATGAAAAAGAAATATGATAAAAAATACGGAATATAATAAAAAAAAAGAACTTTCTAGTCTATAATAAAACGCTTGAAATGAATGCTCGTTTTGTGCTTCTGCTTCCTTTCCTCTTAGAAATAATTTGCTTCGAAATTTTTATCTGAACGCATAAGCGAAGTGTGTGAATTTCTTTGCTGATTTCCAGCAACCGCTGCGCAGATTTGAAGCATCCCGGAAATGTAGAATATTGGCCATATTAAAGTCAACAGTATTTATTTCATTCGAAAAATGCTTGGAAAATGCTCAGAGGAACTACATAGATCGGTATAAACGAACTGTTTCATACTACTGTGACGACTATTCCATCCTCTGGTATGGAGGGTATTTTTCCAGCCACAATGCGGAATGTATCAACAGTGATGGTATTGAACCTAATCACAAATTATATGTTCTTTACAGTGAAGTGTGGGTCTTATACAGACCTAATGCAGGGGAAGGAGTCCTACTTTATTCGAAGTACTACAGACTGGAGGACTGGCTTCTGAAGACAATCGAAAAAAATCTTAAAGCCTGTTTTAGAGACAAGGTTCTATGAGTTTACATATGGAAAACACATCGCGCCGGATTTAAGTCTCTAATCCTAAATATAAAGAGGTCCTAGAGTTTAAGGCATATGCTCGAGGCGTCTTTCTTGGCATAAGTAGAGCATTTAAAAATGTCTCTAATAAAGCAATCTCCGAATAGAATTTGCCATCATAGTTTGGATGAAAGCTCTATTGAATTCGACTGAGGTGCAGGAACTTCTCAGGAGGGTGTAGTGTCAGTAGTCCTTCAGCCAATTGTAGTTAATGATGTTTTGGAGAAAAATTTTAAGAAAAGCACTCTGAAGAATTCTTCAAAAGGACTTTTGTGCATAGCAAATAACACGTCCGGTGTTTCTAAGGTGTGTGACTGCTGTCGACAGCCTTACCCCACGGCGCTCCAGAACACATCGAATCAAAATGCCAAACATTTTCAGTACCAATTGGCAGTGTGAAAATGACACACTAAGCATTTTTGGTTCAAGGCTCAATTAAAAACTCTGCCGCTTTAGGTCCGGCACCTGCAATGCAACGCTACATTCAACTGACAAAGTGACAGTTCTTCCCGCAATCACCACGATACTCCCCGAGGGGCCACTCCGCATTAGCAGATGGAAGCGAACTCCAAGGGTCCATGCTTATTTGAATTAAGTATCCGGTCGGACTTCGTAGCCGAAGCTACTACCAGTTTATCTTCCATACAGCTCTGGACTGGTGACCGGGCACTTCGATAGACAGGCCAGAGTTAAGGCAAATATCTCAAAATGCAGGAAGGAAAAACACCAAAAAAGTGAAAAAAACTGATTGGATTGCCTAGATCATGTGTAATAGGGACGCTGGAGACCTTCTATGCCTCCATCCTGCCTTATCTACAACTAATTTTAGATACCTAGGAACTTTGTTGTTCAAGAGTCTAGATGATGTATCGAAATTAGATATCAAGTCGAGCTTAAAGATTGCAAAAGTGTTGACGTGCGTTCGTCTGGAGAATTCTTCAGCTTAAATCAGAGTGAGCCTTCACTGGCATTAGTAACGACAAGTAAGTATGTATACACATGGCATGGCAGCCGGTCAGTATAACCTGACGTAATCTTAGTCGGCTATTCATTCAATACTAGATACTTAAGCTTAAAGCTTCGAAGGTAGAGCTTCCTGGAATTTAACAAAATCAGGCACAGACAGCTTCTTACATTTGTGATAAAATGTTTCCTAAATCCAAACTCAAGCATAATGTCGGCAGCCATTCAACAAAAGCATTACATCTCGTATTCTTTAATCATACAGTCCATTGAAGATATGTGTGCCTTTATCACTCTCTTCCAGAGAACTAGGCCTCTCTTCCTTCTCTCTATGTTTCATAACGTTTTCTGGATCAGCTCGCTCTAGCAGAAAATAATCTTACAATAGTATCACTCATCGAGTCAATAGCTACATATATCGAGGCAAAGCCTTTCTTTCCGTCAAAGATAAAGGCTCTTAGGACATTTTGTTTGGGGTTTTTATAAATAGAATTCCAGACTAATGGTTGGCGAAACTCAAACCTGATAAAATTGAAGAAAAATTGTAGTCCTTCGAAAAAAACAACAAGCAATTTGAGAATATTGCAGTTTGTGCATGACCTTACAGTAACAGTGACTCCATACAGTGACCTCCATTAATCTTTCTCGAAACCTTCGAAGCCTACCTCCGCATATTCTTCCACCACATAAAGCTATCGCATACTAAATTTTCGACTGAATTTTAAATAATTTAAATAACCCACGAAAAGCAGCCACAAACCACAACAACAAAAACATTAATTTGATGAAATGACAATATTTGTTGCAACAACGGCATTTGCGTGCAACAGCAATCGAAAACGAGTATGGAATTGAAGTTGCTCGAGTGCTATGCATAGCAGATTTGTGCGGATATTATGTGATTGGTGTGCAAATGCAACTGCCACAACAGCTACAGCAACAACAACAACAACAACGCACTGCAACCCACACAATAAAAGCAAAAATCAAATTTTGTGCGTTAAGTGTTTGTAGTAGAGCGATAATCGAGTGCTGTGTCAACAAAAACGTCAGCGTCACCGTCACCGACAGCCAAAGCAACAACAGCAAACACAGCAACCATGCCCGCGGCAACAGCAAGATCAACAAATCGAATAAAATCGGCAGCAGCCGCAGCAATGCATGAGTGCCACAAGAAAATAAAAACAAAAGCAAAAATGCAAATGCAAGCCAAAAAAATAAAAATATATGTATACAAGATGCAAAAAGGTGACAGACACCCAATGGCAAACTGAGTTGCATGCAAGTTAAATGCAAATGCAAGCCAAAAAAATAAAAATATATGTATACAAGATGCAAAAAGGTGACAGACACCCAATGGCAAACTGAGTTGCATGCAAGTTTTTTTTTTTTTTTTTTGTAGGCAACATAAAATATAAAAAAACGCAATAAAAGAAGAAAATAAAAAAAGAAAATCAGCAAAAGTGATTTGCTTATGCAAAATCAAGTGTAACAAGAAAAAACGTTAACTTTGCTTGGAACGCAACTATCATACCCTGCACAAATACAAAAGGAGTTTTACAAGAAGTTCATTTTGATACGTCAGTTTGTATGGCAGCTATATGCTATAGTGGTACGATCTAAACAATTTTTTCAGAGATCATAGTTTTGCTTTGGAGAATAACTCATGTCAAATATTATGAAGATATCTCGTCAAATGAGAAGGTTGTTTATACAAGAATATGTTTTTGAGCGTTCAGTTTGTATGACAGCTATATGTTATAATAGTTTGATCTGAACAATTTCTTCAGAGATTATAACGTTGTATTTCGCAATAATTTTAGTTAAATTTCATGAAGATATCTCATGAAATGGAAAAGTTTTCCATACAAGGACATGCTTCTGAGCCTTCAGTTTGTATGACAGCTATATGCTATAGTGGTCCGATCTGAATAATTTCTTCAGATATTGTACTTTTGCTTTTATAAATAATTTTAATAAAATTTCATGAAGATATCTCGTCAAATGAAAAAGTTGTTCATACAAGGACATGTTTTTGAGCGTTCAGTTTGCATGGCAGCTATATGCTATAGTGCTCCGATTTAAACAATTTTTCTAAATATTCTATCACTGTCTAAGGGAATAACTCACGTTAAATTTCGTGAGGATATCTCGTCAAATGAGAAAGTTGTTCATACATGGACATGCTTTTGAGCCTTCAGTTTGTATGGCAGCTATATGCTATAGTGCTCCGATTTAAACAATTTCTCTAAGTATTCTATCAATGTCTAAGGGAATAACACTCGCCAAATTTTGAGCAGATATCTCGTCAAATGAGAAAGTTGTTCATACAAGGACATACTTTTGGGCGTTGAGTTTGTATGGCAGCTGTATGCTATAGTGGTCCGATCTGAATAGTTTCTTTGGAAATTGTACCTCTGTCTTAAATAATATTCTGTGCCAAATTTCATGCAGATAGCTCATTAAATGCAAAAGTTTTCCTTATAAGGACATGCTTTTGAGCGTCCAGTTTATATGGCAGCTATATGCTATAATAGTCCGATCTGAATAATTTTTTCGGAAATTGTACCGCTGTCTTAAACAATAACACAGTCCAAATTTCATACAGAAAATACATACAACAAAAGAAAAAGTTTTCCATACAAGGAGATCGAACGATCAGTTTGTATGGCAGCTATATGCTATAGTGAGCCTATATCGGCGGCTCCGACATACATATAAGCAGCTTCTTAGAAAGAAATCAACGTGTGAAGAATTTCAGGCCGCTAACTGTGCAGGGTATACAAATAAAAATGAGATTCACGGATGCGCCCGCAGTTTTGTTTCCCACTTTTTTGTCATTAAAAGGGGGACATAATCGCGGATTTTCGCTGCTTACGTACGGTGAGTGGGTAAGTGGCAGGTTGCTGACAGCTCAGGCTCACAATTTTTACACAAAATCAGAAATATGCCATAATTTCGAAAATGCTGGATCTGTTGGGATTTTCGTTTTTGTCGCAAGTGCTCAGCGACTTAAGCGAGGTCACGCCATATTAACGCCAGCGTGGCGTCATGGCAAGGGAGCGAAATTGCAAATGCAAACAATTTTTTTTCAACTTGTCTATGCAACAAGCCAAAAAACACAGCGCCGCAAGTGCACTCGAAGCAAATTAATGCACCGAAATGCATGAATGAATAAATGACTCAATGAGCAAATGAACGTTTGGTTGAATGAACGAACGAGCGCGCAAGCGAGGCGGTGAGTGAGTGAGTGCATGCTTAAGTGACTGCTTCAAAAAAAATGTATTAAAAATTAAAAAGCAAAAGCCTAAGGCGAAAGCCGAATTTCGTGCGCGTTGATGCCACTCAGCTGTGCAACAGCCGCGACAGGATATCAAATAAAGCACATACTAGTATGTACATATGTACTTGAGTGCCAACATATAAGTGCTTACGTATGCACACTCAAACAAATGTTTATATGTATGTACTTATAAGTACATATATGCTTAAGTGAATGCTTATAATGTATATTTTCATGTAGGTATATGTGTATGTACGTATGTATATTTAATATATAAAATCCTTCCTCGCATTACTAAAAGCTCGGTTTCTATAGTTAAGGTCACCAGGTAACAGAGCAAAAAAAATTTGATGCCTCCTAAGAAGCGGTGACCCAAACACCAAGTATTACAGTTTAGTATTTATTGAGCGTTCCTGAGTAGAAAGAGCTTATATTAGATAATAACGCTTATAAGTCATCTTAACGCTGAAATCAAGCGGATATCGTCGACAATAATTCGTGCCGAATTTCGTCAAACTGCTACTGCGGGATTGGGTCATGTGTTGAAGTTTACGCAAGTGAGGAAAGTTCTCTGAGCGCCATTCACTAGGGAGTGGCAAGAAAAGATTCTTTTACAAACGGCTCAAGTAGCTCACGACTTCCGGCCTTAGACCAATTACCCGCTGAGTAGCCAAAAATCATCCCTTTAAAGGCGAGCTAAAGTGAGAAGGCGAATCATCACAACCCAGGGTTCTGCATTTGGACCCGCAATGTAAAAAAATCACCAATGAAAAGGATACTGCAGCCTCGGATGACAGACTCCCCTTTCGATGACGACCACCACCACGCATTAAGGATTGCGATTTAAGAACATGCTCCTGGTATGTCCGGTCCCTTAATAGGACAGGTGCTACGGCCCAGCGGTTTGATGTCCTCGTAAAAATAAAGGCTGACATCACCGCCGTCCAAGAAGTGCAATGGACGGGACAAGACCTAAGAAGAGTAGGTCCTTGTGGCATATACTACAGTGGCGGTGTAGGATTCGTGGTGGCAAAGAGGCTCCGTAGCCGTGTACTGGCATTCACCCTTGTGGAGGAACGTCTAGCTACAAGGGGAGCAAAGAAGGTATCTTTGGTTCAACTGTCGGCATATTCAGCATCCATAATGAAGCCTGCCTAAATGGGTTGAAGCTGATCGACTTCGCCGGGGCTCGAAATTCGGTTAACCGTAGTACTAGATTCCAACATAGGAAAATTCATCAAGCTACATGACTGCCTTCGGATTGAAAAGCCACCAACCAGATCGATCATGTTATAATATATAGAAGGCACGACTCCAGTGTTTCAGACGTGCGTACGCTCCGAAGTTCTAACACTGGCTCGGACTACTATCTTGTTGCAACCAAGATACGCAACCGCCTCCACAGCAGCAAAAAAGACACGTCAACAAACAACAGGAAGGAAGGTTCGACGACGGGAAGCTGCAATCACAACAGACAGATTTATGGTCTTTTGGGCATTTGCAACGCCGAATACTGCAGTTAACGGAACGATGAGCTGTACGAGATATATGCCGATATTGACATAGTTCAGTGAACCAAGAGACAGGGGCTACGCTGGCTAGGCCATGCTGTCCGAATGGATGAAAATACTCCCACTATGAAGGTTTTCGATTCGATAACCGCCGGGGGAAGGAAATAAAGAAGAAGACCTCCTCTTTGTTGGAGAGATAAGGTGGAGAAGAACCTAGCTACATTTAGGATCTCCAATCGGCGCCAACAGCGAAAAGAAGAAAGGACAGGCACTTGTTGTGGCTGTTGTTAACTCGGCTATAACCGTGTAGGAATAATCAAAAATATATGTAAATATCCAAAATACAATAGAAAGAAATTCGAAATGTGTGATTAAGTGTAAAAACTAGCATTTCAAAAATATTTTTGTGTAACTTGCAGAAGAAGCTGAGAATCTGAAATACTGAAAAACGCACTTTCCAGTAAAGAAGTAGTATATAATACATACATACATACAATAAATGTAAAAAATCCCTCAATCATAAGCACAGTTCGTATCATGTACAAATCCTTATGGCCTGCCGGCAGTATTGAGTGCACTTGAAAGTCCGCACAGCCACAGCGTCGCAACGGACCGTAGAACACAGCCGCCGCTCTCACACACATGCCGAAACGGATCTACAGCAGCAACGCCAATCGGACAACAAAGGCACTCGAACAGCTGTTTAAAAAAATATACAGAAATACAAGCAAGGATGTGGCGCTGTATTGCAAAGGAAGCGCCTCGAACAAGAATTCTTTAAAAATAAATACAAAAATGGGCAAAAAATCGAGGAAATATTTTTTATGGCAAAAACAATGCTGAGTGCATATGAGTAAGGCGCTTATTAGGTTGTTGTCGTAATGCTGTTGTTGTTTGTTTTGTGCCGCATGAAAGGTGCTATGTTTGCGCATTGTTTTTGTTGTCGCTGAATTTTTTGTGTACCCTTGCAACATGTTGCTACAGAGTATAATAGTTTTGTTCGATTTTAACGATATAGATATAGATAAAGATATAGATATATAGATATAGATATAGATATAGATATAGATATATAGATATAGATATAGATATAGATATAGATATAGATATAGATATAGATATAGATATAGATATAGATATAGATATAGATATAGATATAGATATAGATATAGATATAGATATAGATATAGATATAGATATAGATATAGATATAGATATAGATATAGATATAGATATAGATATAGATATAGATATAGATATAGATATAGATATAGATATAGATATAGATATAGATATAGATATAGATATAGATATAGATATAGATATAGATATAGATATAGATATAGATATAGATATAGATATAGATATAGATATAGATATAGATATAGATATAGATATAGATATAGATATAGATATAGATATAGATATAGATATAGATATAGATATAGATATAGATATAGATATAGATATAGATATAGATATAGATATAGATATAGATATAGATATAGATATAGATATAGAGATAGAGATAGAGATAGAGATAGAGATAGAGATAGAGATAGAGATAGAGATAGAGATAGAGATAGAGATAGAGATAGAGATAGAGATAGAGATAGAGACAGCTATAGATGGAAGGCAATGGTCGAAGCCTAAGAAAAAAATTGCATCCAGGATTACCTTAATGTTGTGGTGCGGAGATATCTTAGTGACAGAAAACTGCTGTACCATACTAGAGAGGGACCACGACAGATAGAAGTTACGTCAGGAGCAGTAGAATAATACTAAAATGGAATATTAAAACTTGAAATGCCAGATGAATCAGATATAATAGGCTACGCGGACGACATTGCAGTGGTAATCACAGTCCGAGACATAGAGGAAGTCCGAGACATAGAGCAAATCCGATACATAGAGGAAGTCCGAGTCATACCCGAAGAAAGTTGAATTTGGTCCTAATGGCTTGAATGACATGTCCTTCAGCTCGCTGCAGAAAACACAGAGCTACTACTACTGGCGAACAAGCACATTCTTCTCGTAAATTATCAAGGCGTAAGACTGGATCCCAGATTAATCTCCCTTCCTTTTTTCTTAGCAAAACGACGCCATATTTCTTCCCGGTCTTTTGACATTTCCTGTCACTAAGGTTTGCCGATTCATCATGGAAAGATATACGATCTAATAACAAGATATCAAAAAAATTTACTATCGAAATTCGGAATCAGTGGCCTCAACTTTAAGAGTGCTTCGTCCACTTTATGGACGTCAAAATCGTCCTGTCAGGTCAACAAATGAGCATCTAGTGGAAAAATTTGAATCCATGGGCATACAAATGTTCTCATGCCAGTGAGACAAAGAAGTGCCCGCAGTGTCGAGAATATTGCTGCCGCTAGGGCATAAGTTAAGGAATACCCAAATCCCAAGTTTGGTGAGGATTATGAGCCAGCGGCGTCACTTCTTCCGTGATGATCAAGACCGGAGTGTTACTGTGAATGGAAATCGCCACTGCTCAATGATAGCCGAATATTTTTGGCTCGAATTGGATGACAGGAACTTGGACAATATGTGGTTCCAACAGGACGGCGCCACAAGCCTTTCAGCGAATGTCACAATGGTTTTATTGAAAACCAAGTTTTGTGAACATGGCCTAGTCAACTGGCCACTTGACGTCTGGCGATTTGACGTCGTTAGAAAATTTCCTGTGGGGCTACATCAAATCTATAGTCCATGCCAACAAGTCACCGACGATTGTTGAGCTACGAACGAATATCGAACGGGAAATTGCAGCAGTATCGGCCGGAAAACCATCGAAAATTGGGTTCAAGCGGTCTGAACTTCTGTACACGTGCCCGTGGTGGCCATGCAAAATAAATCGAGCTCCATACATAATGGTTTGAGTGTACTTTCCCAGGAATAAGATTGGGAATCAATGATATCCCAAACTATTTTTGTAGCGCTCGTCTTGAAAACCCCGTTATATGTAATTGACTCGACTCCGATCCTCTGTTTGACTTTTTGCAGCTGAAGGAGTTACCACGGCTTTAATATTATCAGCTTGCCAGAGCATGAACTGTTCGGTTGCATCCAAACTTAGCGCTTCCTTACTTGTTTATTTATACCTTTTAGTTTGTTGTATTTTTTTAGTATTTGGATTTCAGTGCTGCGGCAGCCACGGTGCACTGTGAATAATTTGCAGCCGTTACCGAAATGGAATGGCATTTTTTCGTGGCAATTTCTCGCCCGTTTTATTCCACTATTTTGCTTATCGCGCTGCCTCGCTGCCTTACACCGCCGTCTGTACACGGAGTTTCGTCCTTTTTCCCACACATTTTTGAGGCATTTTTATAGGTTTGTTTTATTTTAAGCGGTATTTCGTGGATTTTTCACTTTTTTTTTATCGATGCAGCGCATTCCCGTTGTATGCACATACACACAGTTACACAAACAAACGGTACGTTGCACCAATACAGACGCGGCACTTCACATGTGAGTGGTTACCAGTAGCATACATGACTGCAGGAAATGCATAAACAACAAGGACATGTGCATGTGCCGGCAAGGACACTCACACACACACATACATACACAGTCTTATGCTGCTATTTTTGTATGTCTCGTTTGCGTCGCTTCCGTGTAGGCGGTGTTGAAGCGAAAATAACCGCCGAACGCGTCGCTGGCGCAGTCACATTAATACCCAACATACAAAAACACATGTGCTGTTGTTGTTGTTGCACTATTCTATGTGTTTTTGTTTTTTTTTTTTGCAATTTTTGCCGGCGCTGTGCTCGTTCATTTGTGAGGACCCCAAGTTACGCCCGGCATGCATACATTCATTCAACCAGCCGCTCTACTTTGCGTTGGTAGTTAGGTGTCGCTTTTGTTATTGCTGTTGTTGTGCCTTTAAAAATATGCGCCCATCCTGGCACACCTTGCTCAGCAGCAGCAACAAGCGCACAGCAACAGCACGCCATTCAACAACAATGTTACCGTGCCGCAGCAATAATAACAACAACAACAACACAACAAAGCTGGGAGGCAGTCAGCCGGCTCAGCAGCTCGGCAAGCGCTAGTCATTGCTTAATGAAGCCGCATTAGCGGCGACTGCTGTTCACTGAATATCACGAACATACATGCACACACACATACATGCATGCCTGAGCATGTGTGTATTAACAAATGTGCAGCTTCGCATGCATGACAGACCCTAGGCATCTCGGCGTAGCGCTCTATGTATGCCCCTGCTCCCCACGAGACGCCGACGAGTCGAGTCGAGTCGATCCTGGCTGGCTGCTGTGCAATTTGTGTTGCCACATTTTTAGCTGGCCTACAATGTTGTCTTTATTACTCACGGTATTGTTGTTGTTCTTGTTGTGTTTATGGTTATATGTGTTGCGTCCGCAAATTCTCGAAATTATATGCACCCGCACGCAGCGGCAACTCATTGCGGTTGGCATATTTCATGGAAAATGTTGATTTCGGTTCTTAATTAAGACCGCCGCCGTTGCCACACACACACACATTTACACAGCTGTATTCACCCGCACTAACACACATACGTACAAATGTATTCCACCTACACATGCATGCTTGCATTCGCCACGCTTTTAGCAAATGAGAATTTATGCTGTGGAGAATTCGGAATATGCGAATAATTTCGAAATTGAACTGCTGCGAAAAATGTACGAGTACAAATAACGGTGATGTTAAGCACGATTTTGGGGTTTGCAAACGGCAGCACAGAATGCTTCGTGGCGTTAGTAGTAAGCGAAAAGTTTTGTTGGGGTCATGCCACATATGCGGCGGATAGCAAGAAGGAGTAGTAAAAGAAGCCGTTTTGAAACATTTTCAAGAAAGCTTGCAGCAGGTTGAACCATATACCGTTATAAAAATAATAATTGCTGGGAAAGTCGTAACACACTAACAAATGTATTCCAAGCACTCAAAATATAAAATGTTTATGCTCACAACAAATATTACTAAGAGTGCTGAGGTCTGATCAACAAAACGTCTGATGCAGACCATGTGCTGCTAAAGAAGTTAACTTTAACCAAGATTGTCAAGTAATATCTTTCGTTAGACTTTCTCGGTGAACTTCTTAGAACAACAGATCCATTGGAAAGTAATATCTTTCGTAAGACTTTCTCGGTGAACTTCTTAGAACAACAGATCCATTGGAAAGTAGCTGTCTTTAACCAAACTCGTTTTTTTTTCTTTTTTTATATGCAACAAGTTCCCTTCAAGGCTGATACACTAATTATAGCGACCCTCCAACTTTTTGCTACCATTTTGTAGTACGATTTGCTCTCTGCCTCAAAATAGACATCAGCTTTGGCGATCATCTCTTCATGCGACGAAACTTTTTTCCCAGCGATCAGTCCTTTGAGATCTGAGAACAGAAAATAGAAGCTAAGGGCCAGATCTGGAAAATACGATGGATGCGGAAGCGATTTGAAGCCAAGTTCTTGAGTTTCTGCCATTGTTTTCAACGATTTGTGAGACACCACATTGCTTTAGTGAAACCACACTTTCTTTTTCTTCAAATGCGGTCTATCTCGGCGGATCGTCCTTCAAACCAATATCGCTTTATAATGTCAGTGTTGATGGTCTTCCTCTTTGAAGGTAGTAAATAAAAATTATTTATTATAATGCCAACCGAATGTTGAGTTTTTTCAGGCTTTGGAGGGGAATCATCGTGTGCAGTTCATTCGGATGACTGTCGCTTGGATTCTGGACTGAAATGATGAAACTATGTTTCATTTATTATCGTTACTGAAATGACAGTAACCATCATCCATTATTACATATCGATGCACAAATTCGAGTTTATAACGCTTGAGAATCTCCAAACACTGCTCCGAATCATCAGCTCGTCATTGTTTTTGGTCAAACGTGAGCTCACGCGGCATCCACTTTACTTAGAGCTTTCTCATACCAAAACATTCGTGAATGATATGATAAAGACACTCAGTTGATATGCTCAGAGTATCTGATATCTCGAACAACTTCACTTTACGATCATACAAAATTATTTTGTGGACTTTTTTGATATTTTCTTCGGTAACAACCTCTTTTGGACGACCACTGCCAACTACGTTTTCGATGCTCATTTCAAAATGACTAAATTTAGCATACCAATCCTTTATGGTTTATTTCGCTGGACAGTGTCCGGAAACTCTCCATCAATCCAGGTTTTTTTACAATAACATAAATTTAAAAAAAAAATGAAAAGAAAATCACCTCGATTGATCTTTTCAACTCAGAAGTGCATTCCCATTTCTTCATTGACTTCACAAGATCTTCGGTAGTATCTAGATTCTAGCTAAACTATTTTGAACCCATCGTAAATGTCAATAGCTCGCACTCTACGCGTACGGTCGCCATACCTACCAACCAATCTCAAATTAATGTCGTTCCTGAGCGTTTTACAATCGGGTTCAATGTACTATGGTGAACTTCAAATAAATATTGGTTATTTTTTGGACGTAAGGTTTTCAATGAGCCAATTTTTGTTTCGCTGTGTGTCCTTTTGACAGCTCTTACTTGATTTACATTGTGTTTGGTTTAACATTTCATAATGAACAAACTTACTCCAGAACATAGTTTTCCAATCATACAAATGTATCATAAAAATAAAGCTTCGGTAGCGTCCAATATTAGGTCAACATAAACGCCCAGCAGATTCGGTAAATCGTACCGCCATGGATTGGTTTCGCATCATATTTTTTCTAGAGGTTAATGCGCTTCCTCCGGACAGTGTGCACGGAAGACGCTATAGCTGCTATGAAACTTTAGAATATCGAAGAACACCAGGTTTAAGTACATCAATCATCTCGCCCAAACATTGGAGATGTGTCCATTCACTTTATGGACGATTTTACTGAAGGATCCGGGTTTGCGGACTACCAAAAACCAACTCGTTCAGAAATTAAAGCCGAGTAACTTTTAAGCTTGTTGTAAATTTTGTGAATGGGCCCAAAACGAGCTTGTCACAAAATTTTCGTCAGATATCCGGTGCGTTATTGTAGACATACGGACTCAATTGTAGTAAAAAGTGTTCAAAAATTAAGCCCAAGGCTGGAAGTTATAACAGTCAGTGTCTACCTAAAACGTAGCTCCATGAAGTTCCTGTAGAATTTCTTCATTCCATTAGCATTCTTTTAAAACCATGATCCAACACCATACTTGACCGCAGTTGCCTCATTCCTGAGACCATGGAAGATAAGGTCTTTGTTCTAGATTAGTCCCTCACTAACACAAATATTCCCACTGTATCGATTTCATGACTTTGTGATGACTTTTGCTCGATCTATAACGACTGTCATGGTTAAACTATATACTCAAAGCACATATCTAACCTCAAATCGATCGAAATTGATCATTAACAGAGCATAATTTTCGAACAGATGGCAGACCTGTTAAAACCACTAACTGTTCAACGCTTATCTCTACGCCAAAAACGTTTATCTCAAATTATCGCACTGAAAGGCATGAACAAAACAACAAACATTTGGACAATTGCACATAATGACTATTGACAATTGACTTGTCAAATCCGGTAATTTAAACAAGGAACAAAAGGCAAAAAATTTTGTCAAACTATAGAACAGCAAGTCATTGTTTTTGTATAGAACCACAACGGGCAAATTCGGCGAGCGAAATTCTTCAATAGTAAACACTTTGGCGCTGTTGTCAAGCCAATGTGTAGTCGTAAAGTGCACGATTGACAGGCGACGCGCCAGCCGGGGGCAAACAAATTGCAGCTGTGTGACAAATTGTCAAAGCAAATGACCAACACAACTCACAATTTCGGTTGGACGATCGATTGGCCTTTTGTGCTGCCACACTGACTGCGGCTGTGGCCGAAGCTAAACGAACGAGTGCTGACAAAAGCGATCGTCGCGGTAGAATGCGGTTAGGCGACGGTCGACAGGGAAGCATATCAAATACAGAGAATAATGTTGATGAAGATATTTAATATTTAAAAGAGGGAAAGTTTGGCTGGTACGCTTAAGAATGGACTACAAAAATTTGCATAAAATAATGAGTCGATTTAGTTAAATTGCACCGTGGTGATGCATTTAGTTATGCATACCGTTTTAAGTGACTTCCCGCTTGAGCTCATCCCTACATGCTGCTGGCAAGCATGTGAAAGTACTCATTGAAAACAAGCATGCTTCATAGTATACGCATCCCTGACATACCAGACAAGCAGCTGATCGAAACCGTTTGTTGGAGGCGTTGCAGCCGTGTAGTTGTCCTCTGAGGAATGTCCTGCTGTAAACATGCGTTGTAAGGATCATATTTTCTTCGGGCTACACATCAGCTGTTTATTTTTACATTTCCGCGCCGTTCACATCAACGCCGCTGACACAACAGCTGAGCGGCAGCGACAGTGTTATTGTGTTGAGCTCCACCGTTGGCGCCGCAGCCTTCCTGGAAGTCGTAAACAATGAGTACACACTTGAACGTGTATAAATAGATATGTGTTGAAATGTCTGGTTTGGTGAGGATAACAGAAACTTTTTATATGCTCTTGTTGTTCTTCGCTCAGCTATGCACATCTGGAGCTCGCGCACAAACAACTAATAATAGCCGATAAGAACTTCATTTTGTAATTGGACACCGCTGATTAGTTTGAAGCTATTGTTAGCTGCGTTTAATTGAATGAAAATATTGGTCGGAAAACTTCTTTTTATTTAAAGAAACAAGTGCATTGAAGCATTTCGGTTTTAGTCGAGTTAACAATAGCACGGCAGTCGTTTCTTCTTTTCGCAATTTGGCGACAGTTCGAGATACCAAGTGCAGCCAGGTCCCTCTTCATCTGATCTCTCCAATTGAGTGGAGGTGTTCCTGTTTATCTGCTTCCACCGGCGGGTACTGAATCTGAAACATTCAAATCTCGTGTGTTTTCCTTCATCCGGACAACATTTCCCAGCCAGCGCAACCGCTGTTTCTTGATTCGCTCCTTCGACAGCGATACTCCCCATTGCCAAAGCGCAAAGAACCATAAATCTTCGGCCAAACTTTTCTCTCAAACTTTCCTAAAACCGGCTCATCAGATGGTGTCATTGTCGCATGCATGGCAGCGAGTCTGGGTACTCCGGAATCCTCGTATACTTTGATTTGATTCAAAAAATACCTGAATCCTTCAGCCTAACCCGACCCTGTTTCTCTGCTTACATACCTCTATGTCTAGACTCCATATCTCTAACATCGAGCTACTATAGATTCAGTCTGAATTGACTTCCCGACCACAGCAGTATTGCGGGACACTAAAGGGCTAACAGGCTTGCTAGGACAAGTATTGCAGTTTCAATAACTTCATGGTGGGAACGGGTAGGAGCCGCGTCGGCTGCTGGCAGTTCACAACCGGACTCAGACCGGCGCAGCATGCGATCATCAACTACCAACAGTTCGGCAGTTGCAACTTTTTTCTAGCCCAGAGTAAGACGTAAAAAGTGCAGTGAACTCTTCACAAGGTTCACTTTTCATTGTTTATTGGTGTTCTAAGTGGCCACTGTCCGTTCGGAATTCATGCGGTAGGATTGAACATCTTACCGAATGTCAACTGCGTCAGCACTTTGAAGATAAGACAACTCAATACTTCCAACTCGAATGTCTGGTTTTGCCAAATCAAGGCGAAAAGAAATCAGAGCTCATGCTTTCAGACATTCAAGTGAGAAATAAAAGATTTGTGATATGCTCAAACGCTTTGCCGATAGCTGATATACAACT
>CM050325.1:91258597-91305761 GCA_027475135.1 Bactrocera correcta
CACAAGCAGTGTTAACCGAAAAGGAGTAAATTTGTAACCATGCTAAGATTTGTGTGTATGGATATGTATTAGAGCTGGTCGATTTACTGGGAGCCAAAAAAATTAAAAATCGCCTAAGCGGGAAATGTTCTATGGATAATTCCGAACTGAAGAAAAGACGATGGATTTAAAATCGGTTTCGAGCGATATTTAAGGCGAAGTTTTTTAGGGATTATAAAAATTTGTCCGCCAGTTTTAGGGATATCGGAATGAAATTTAACACGTTGGTGTATTTTGATATTCCATTGGTATTTGTCGGAATCGGCTAGATCAGACAATTATATCACTTATCTCACATACAAAAAATTATTAAAATTTTTTAAACTTCGCCTTAAAATTCGCTGGCTGGATGGATACCGGTTTTAGACCCATAGCCTATTAAGAAAAGTTGTTCAGAATGATCCGTAAAACATTTTCCTCATACGCGATTTTATAGAAAAAAATCGACCCGATCTAATATGTACATTTATAGACTTATATGTTTATGCAAACTTATCCAACTTCTGGCAACTCGAATCACACTTTAGAGAAAATCTGTGTAAAAGGAATTTTCTACTTCTACATATTACCGAGAGTTTACCCAATATGAACTAGTGTGCTTGTACCTACATACATATGTATGTACAGCTGTAGAACGGGGTAAATATGTACATTGTGCATATGTACTTATAGTATATGCATGAGTACGCTATGTTGGCCGTGTGTGCGCTGGTTTGCTCCGTTGGTTATCAAATTAATTAATTTGAAATTCAATCAAGCGTTTCCTTTGCTAGCCAGTTGCTTCAAATATGCACAAAGTACATGTGAATAAGGAAGATAATCGCACACTATTACATTTCATATATACACGTATACATAAGCATATGGATACAAACTGCTTGTTTGTATGCATGTAGGTTTTATGTGGTGGAAGTGAACTTACAAGTATAAAATGGTTAAACATTCCGGTCCAAATCTTGATTACAAAGCTTTGTCAAATGTGTATGTATGTGTGTGAGGCATACAATCCCAGAGAAGTAATTATACTCGTTTACAGCTAAAATGATATGGCAATCTTTTCATTTCGCTGACTCTCGACAATCGAAGTTGAAAAAATGTCGATAAAAGTAAGATGAGAAATCGATAATATATATGTAGATGTGTTGTAAATATATGGTACATGAAAGTATGTGTTTGTATATGTAATATATACATATCAAAACTTAACTTTGAAGGCATCGCAGAGAAAATATTTTAAGGCTGACCACCCTGGCACTAAAATTAAAATGTATTCGATATCGATATGCTCGTATATACAAACACACACATATTTATATGTACACGTACAAATACAGATAGCGTGGCATTGCATGCAATTAGAGAAGCAAGCACATAGTATATTAACTTGGAAATATTAGAAGTTTTTGAAAAGAATACGGAAGATATAAATACGAGGGTTGCCTTTTATATTTGTGGATTAGAGAACAATATAACATATTGAAAGTCGCTTTATTGTTTTTCAAAATATTATCTATTAAGATCTAAACATCTTTGCATGAGTCTGAACCAATTCTGGAAGCACTTCTGCCACTCTTATTGAAGTATCTCCAAAAGAGAACGTTTCAATTTCCTCTTCCGGTGTCGAAAAATGTAGACCTCTTAGTTTATTTTTACACACTGCAGTAAAACTAGTCAAGCGGTGCCAAGTTAGGACGTTACAGTGGAAGACTCATAAAATCGTTGTTTTGAGTGCTCAAAAATGCTGAAAGATTCGTCTTCTGTGGTTGTTTTTCCCTAATTTCTTAAAAGACAACTGGCAAACAAATCATCGTTCTAGTGCTATGATTGCAACATGCTGAGGTGCTACAGTCGACGTTGATTACTTTCGGGCTCGTACGCGTACATCTACGATTCATCACCTAGCACGATGTTTCAGACTTATTTCGAAGCACAGCTATCGCACGACCTTCACTGGTCTTCGATTGAGCTTCATTGATAAAATTTGAATTAAGTTCTTCGATTTACTTTTGTTGGGTTAATCAACGTCCAAAGTTGTTTTGAGCGGACATGAAAATTTTAAATTACTGCAAATAAAACACAAATAGCGGTCGCATGTCAAAACGTTCTGAGGTTATGAAGTTGTGAGTTTCAAGATTTCAATACAAGGGTTGCCAAATCGCGAAATATAAAAGGCAACCTACGTATCATTTATCGAGTGTATCTCCTTTCTAAATTTTTGTGTGTGCATAAACTTTATAATTCCGTCGTTGCGCTTAAAATACATACATACATACCCACATATGTAACGGGTGGGCCATATAACGTTTTAAATTTGAATTATCTATATTTCGACTTTGGAAACGTCAAATATCAATCGGAAAGTGACAGATATTCAGTAGAAAGTCTAAAATTGACGAAATGGGTCGCTATTCACTAGAAGAAAACTGGGAAATATTGAAAAAAAATCGAGGATGGTAAATTTTACCGAAAAATCATCTTTTCAGACGAGGCTCATTTCCACCTCGATGGTTACGTTAACAAGCAGAATTGTCCCATTTGTGGCACAGAAAACCCGCATGTCATCGTCGAGAAGCCAACGCACCCAGCACGAATCACTATACGGTGCGGATTTTGGTCTGGTGGAATCATCGACCCATTTTTCTTTGAAAATGAAGAAGGAACCGCCGTAACCATCAATGGTGAGCGATATAGCGCAAAGTTAACCGAATTATTCTTCAAGCAAATTGAAGAGGAAGACTTGAACCACATTTAGTTCCAGCAGAACGGCGCTACGTGCCATACAGCAAACGCCACACTCAATCTTTTACGCACTATCTTCGAAAATCGCTTAATCAGCAATAGAGGTGATGTGAATTGGCCTCCCAGAAGCTACGATTTAACTCTGTTGGACTATTTTCTGTGGGGAGCTGTTAAAGATAAATGTTACGCCAACCATCCAGAAACAACTCAAGATCTAAAGTAAGAGATTCAAGCTGCTGTAGCTGCCATAAGGCCTGAAACCATCGAGAAAGTACTCCAAAATTGGATGGATCGGATAAGCTACTGTAAACTCAGCCGTGGTGGTCATTTGTCCGAAATTGTTTTCCACAAATAAATTTCATAAAACGACCTTTTAAATAAATGTTAGACTTTTGAAAAATATTAAGCCGTTTTATTTTTATTGACTTTTTAAATTTAAAATTTTATATGGCCCACCCTATATAATACAATATGTTGAGTTTATAACAAACCTGAAAAAGCATTTACTTCGGTAGCACTGAAGCTTCACGAATACAAAAGCTTCTAGACAAGAACTTGGTTGTGATCACCCAGTATGTAGGCAGCTATATGCTGATCCGATATACACAATTCTTCGAAGATCGCACAATTGCGTTATACATTAACCCAGCCAAATTTCGTGAAGATATCTCGTGCTTTTCCATACAAGCACTTTATTCCGATCGTTCACTTTGTATGGCAGCTATATGCTATAGTGGTCCGATTGTAGTGGTTCCGAAAAATAAGCAGCTTCTTGGAAAGGAAACGACGTACGCAAAGTTTCAAAACTATATCCTAAAAGGTTTATTAGTTCGCTTATACATACAATGCAGACGCTAAATCGGCTCAACTCGTCACGCTAAGCCTTTCTTTATACTTATATATAAGTACATAAATACATAGTACATAAGGACTCCGACGTTTTCTTACGGTTTTTGCAAAATGTTCGGGGTATAAAAGTACTCATATTATTGTCGGTGCTACAAAACTAAACGATTAAAACAAACAAGGTGTGCTTTTACTGAATTACCGTAATCCGTTAAAGACCAACGCCGCGTATGTTTGTACTCACACACGTATGCGTTTGTTAGTTGATATATTTAACTAAAAATAAGATAAACACACACATACATGCATATGTGTGTCCAACAAAATGCACTTTGTTTGTTGTGCCGTATTTACGCACTTCAACATTCCGGCACCACCTTTCGTTCGGCCATCCCTCCATCGAGTCAGAAGATATGCAAGTTGCCCATGTGTCAATATTTGCTTATAATTCTATTTGCTTATAATTGTGTTGACTTAACTTTACTACCGCTGGAGTGGCGGTAGTGTCTCTAAGTGGTTTCGCGGCCGTGTGTCCGTCCCATAATCAGAGTGAGCCGGCAATGGACTGTTCGTTTGTATGTGCGTCGTTTGTCGGCTGTCAGTCGCCGTGTGAGCGCCAACGATTCATTGAAACCCATTTGCCGTTTTTAGCTCATCAATAATGTCTATATACATATGTACATACATACTTACATACGTACGCATAAGTACGAGTAGTAAGGGCCTCTTTATAATGTTTACTTACTGCTAGAGTTACTTGAACTCCAAGTCTCACCGTGACGAACCAAACTGAGCCCCTCAACGTTTTTTCGTTATCAAATTGGAGTATTCAAAACAATTGCTTTGGAGAGTTGTTTTTTTCTTATTCCACTATGTTTCTACTGCTGAGAATTACAAAACATTAAATGATGGTTCCGACATGCCTCAAATCGACAAAGATTATTAAAGAATTTTGCATTTTTTTTTACTGATTTGTAGTTAATCTTCGCCTCTTGAAACCTGTGAAATCACTTCCTATTGTTTCAGAATCGTCTTATCCCCATACATCTTTACCTACATACGTTTGTATAATCTCATAATAATGGATTTATCCATTCTACTTTTAGAGTTTATTTAATTTTTTTCATATCTTCGCCTGATCTCAATCAACAGGCGCCTAGCTAATACAACATTATGAAGTATATTTCTTTAAAATACTCATTCGAGTAAATCGGTTTTCATTCCTTCTCAACATTAGATAAGGGCGTGAGATCGAACTACAACTACGCCTACTTCCCATATAACTCAATTTTAACTCTATCAGTTTCTTTCCACTTTCAATAGATTAATAAGACCAATAAAGGTGAGCACAATAGGTGCTTTTAACCCTGTGCTAAGTGGTCGAAATCAGACTAAAAATTTTCTAACTCTAATATACCGAATATGAGGATCTTAGTGCCTATGACTGGCATTTTACTGGAAATGTCGGTTATGTTGAGAAATCAATGCTATTCAAATTATGATGTCATATTTTCCTTAGTGCCCGTATATACTTTCTCCGTATGGTTATTCTTTTTGCGGTTGAACATTTGCAGTATATTTCGAATGAATTTGAATGAATGAATAACTCCATCTGACCTAATTTTATACAAGGTGCGTTCCAAAGTAAATAGGATTTTAAACAAAAAACAGAACAAATGGTTTTTTCTGCAAAATCAATTTATTTTATTAAAAATAGTCTCCTTCTGCTTCAATACAGCTTTTTGCACGGTCCAAAGGCATGTCGAACCAGTGTTTCAGATCGTTGGACAGTATGGCCGTCGGTATGCCGGTGCAAGCCTTTTGAATGGCCTCTACGTCTACATAACGGTTTCCTTCCATGGGCGAAAGCATTTTTCCGAAAAGGAAGAAGTCGCACGGTGCCATATCAGGTGAATACGGGGAGTGGTTAATGGTTATGGTGATTTTTGGTCAAATAATCGTCCTTCGAATGTTGGATTCTGAGCAATTTTTGGTCGTCAGTCAATTTGTGCGGAACAAACTGTGCACACCTTTCGTAAGACGAAATGTTCGGTCAAAATGCGCTTAATCGATGTTTTAGAGATGTTCAATTCCGTTTCCATGAATTTCAATGATGATTTCGGCTGATTTTTGATGCACTCACGCACAGTTTCGATGGAATTTGCGGATATCACGAATTTTGATTGGCCCACATGTTGATTGTCATTAATGTCCTCACTTTCACTTTGAAAACGTTGAAACTACTCGTGCACTCTGCTGTGAAATTAATGAATTGAAACGTTTCGGTAGAAGTTTTATCAATTTTGAAACAAAATTTAATGTTGGCTCTTTATTCGAAGCACAATTTTGCACCGATAACAGAAACATACTGACACTTAAAACGCAATAATTTCACTTCCAATATACGAAATGTCGTGAAATTCTCACTGGACAATCGATAGAAACAGAAGATTCTAACGCATCAGGCGACATATAGATGGCGCCTCCAGGGGGTGTTAGATTCGAGAAGACCTGTTTACTTTGGAACACACTTTGTATATATATTATCGTCATTATAGTGGATTATATTCCGGATATATCGATAAAATTTTAAGTTATTACCTTAATCAAGTTTCTTGGGAATTATTTTTCCCAGCATACTTAGGTTTAATGCCAGATGTAAAGAAATCAGCTCAGATACCCCCAGTCTCATTATATATTGGTCAATATGTACAATATTTGAATAGTTTATTTCTCAACATAGCGAGTCGACAAACTTTGCATGCAATGTGTACGGGCTTTTTTTGACGGGAGGGTGGCCCCTTCTCTACGTTGTGGAGATTATAAACATTTTCGAATTTCGCAATTATAGTTGAATAGCGCTCTTAGAAGGAGCATTAGGATGTGTTCTGCGCGACGAGCTCTTAGTAGCAACCGGAGAACGGGAATTTGCCAAAAATCTTGGACGAAAGTCATTATATGTATATGGGAGTTGAGTTAGTATCGACCCGATATTATCCATTAACTATTCAACTATATTCCGATATTATCCATTAACTAGTCATGCGAATGTTCGAAAATCCTAGTAATAGTTATAATGGGGATTGATCAAGTTTTCGCTCAAATTTATCAGTTTTAGGCTCAAAGATATACTGTCATGAGTAATACACGCTCTCCCATTTTCATTAAAATAATTCAAATATTGGCCGATATATCCAGCATAAAGTCACGTGGAAGTCTGAAAGTCTTTATATTAGGTATATGGGTGCTCAGGGAAGTATTAACCCGATACCACAGACAGAATTACTGTCTTCGGTTGATAGCGATTTGTGGGCGTAACAGTGACCCGATGACGCTCATCTACGAACTTAATTTTTTTATCTAATTCGGTTAGTTTTAGGTGATGCGTACAACTGTTTCATGAACATAACTACAATACTTTTGTTTTAAGTTTTAACTTAATTTTAAAGTAGCCAATTTCAAATGCTTTTATTTCAGTGTGTACGGATCAAGAAACCGGTCTCCTCTCCGACAAATATGCCACATATTTCCCAGAAATTGGGCCCATGAAGGCAACTAAGAACGGAAAAGAAATGTGGGAAAAAATTTTCATTGATGGAAGATCGGCAAAGCAACTAACTGAGAAAAAGGAAGAAACATGCGAAAGACGATACCAGGAGAAGATAGATGTGCTAAGTAACATTCAGTATATGATCGTGACCATGCTAGAAAGGAATATGTAATACTGTGCTCAAATTGAAAGGTGATTTTTTAATTCATACTTCGCATATTTTTCGAATCGGTAAATTTTTTCTGAAAGTTGGTAGTACTGTCAGTGACATCTATGCTAAATTTCACATCTAAAAATTCATTTGTATTTGAGATACGCGTCGTTTGGAGAGGATCTAAAAGTGAATTCTTCGATTTTTACTGTGTCTGAATTTATTGAACAAAGAAGTGCTCTTAATGCACCATCTCATACTGCATTGATCGTTTCGTGATCATTTCGACACATTTTCAACTAATATCGTGCCACAACCACCGCATTCGTCTGATTTACCTGCGTGTAACTTCTGGCTTTCAGCAAATTCACGTGTTCGCTCCGAGGACACCGTTTGACTCAATTGAGGATATAAAAGCTGAATCGAAGAAGGCATGATGGCCAATACTACGGACGATTTTTCAAATTGCTCGGATGACTGGAAAATTCGTTGGCATACGTGTATTGGAGCGAGAGGGGATTACTTTGAAGGAAATGAAATGGACAAAATTCACCTTTCAATTTGATCACAGTAGTTGTATAGGTACATATTGTGCGAGGGCTGCTATATATATTTCTGACCTAGGCAACACTAAGTGTTGCCACGTGCAATCTGACATTTCCATTGGAAAGTTTGGCATTTTTTACCATAACATCCATCAGAACGTTTTGTCATTTAATCGTGAATTGTTTTATTTACAGGGAATTAAAAAATTCATCTCGGCCAAAAAATGGATTTAACTCGTGAACATTTTCGTGCGATCATTTTTCACAACTTTCGACGTGGATTATCACGACAAGAGTGCATCGATGAACCAAAATCTTTATTTGGCTATGAAGCACCATCCTATAGCACTGTGAAAAACTAGTACAACGAATTCCATCGTGGCCCACGCTCGCTCAAAGACGAATTCCGTGAAGGTCGTCTAAAAACAGCCGTTGTGTCAGAAAACATCGATGCCGTACGTGAACTGATAATGCAAGATCGTCATGTAATATACCTTCAGATAGAGGCATGCCTATGCATTTCTCCCACCAGCATAGATTCGATATTGCATGAACACCTGGCTGTTAAAAAGGTTTGTTCTCGTTGGATCGCTCACAATTTGACAATCGCTCAAAGAAAGGCTCGTGTGGATTGCTGTAAAGAAATGCTAAAAAAATACGATCGCGGTGCTTCAAAAGACGTTTATAAGATCGTCATAGGTGACGAATCATGGATCTATGCGTATGAGCCCGAAACAAAACAACAATCGACCGTATGTGTCTTCCAAGACGAGCCAAATCCAACGAAAGTTGTTCGTGGAAGAAGCACTTCGAAGCAAATGGTCGCATGTTTCTCCGGCAAAACTGGTCATGTAGCGACTGTTCTGCTTGAGCAACGTAGGAGGGTCAATTCTGAGTGATCCACCATTATTTGTTTGCCTGAAGTCTTCGGAAAAATTCGAAAAACGAACAAGAGAAGACGAATCATTGTGCACCATGACAATGAGAGCTCTCACACATCGGCTCAAACCTCCGCCTTTTTGACCGGCCAAAACGTCCAACTGATAGGTCATCCGCCGTACAGCCCTGACTTGGCACCCAATGTTTTTTTTTTTTTTATTCCCACACATCAATAAAATAATGCGTGGTCAACAATTTTCGTCGCCAGAAGATGCTGTTGAAGCATTCAAAACCCATGTTTTGGAGGTGTCTCAATCGGAGTGGAAAAAGTGCTTCGAAAATTGGTTTGAGCGCATGCAAAAGTGTATAAATCTTGATGGAGAATATTTTGAAAAACAATAAAACCATTTTCGTTGATAAATATTCCTATTTTCATTATTAGGTCCGAAATATATATAGCGCCCTCGTATTATATGTTGTTATTATATTATAAGGATACGTTTTTCTTGCCTATAATATTTTTAAATGTTAAGAAACTTGAAATATTTTGTATAGATTTAAGAAATGACTGACAGGCAACTTTGACAACCCGAGCATAGGCAGCATAAATTCATGATTTTTGTGAGAAAAGAAAACGCTTTTAGTGAATTGAATATAAATCCTTTTTTCATTGTTGCCTGTTTTTCTACTGCTAAGACACCTGTTTAAATGATAAAGAAAAAAAAAACTATATACTTTTCAATGACAACGAATTTCACTAAAAAATATATTTCCCGCGTATGCCACATTCACTGTTTTAGTTGGATTTTAGAATTTTCGTCAATCTCTTCATAAAAAATATGCTTAGTAACAACTAAAGTAGTCAAGTTTAGGTTTTTTGCACAAAACAAACTTAAAAGCTGCGTGTTGCAGTATAAATTTTATTATTAAAAGTTAAAAAATCAACCTCTTTTTTATTCTTATGAAATCCATTACAAAAATTAATCCCCTCTTGATAATGATTAAAATCGGACTTACTTTTATTTTTATCATATTATATTTCTCTTTCTTCTCAATTTTGAACATCAACTATAACTTCATTAATTTACTAAACGAAATAAGTTAAATTACTCAATTTAAATTGCTCTTCCCCAAAACCTAAAGTGAGGTTTTTCTTTTCGTTTGACGCTGTTCAGCGCGAATAAGTACGATCAAAACCATTTGAAATTAGTTCCACGAATATTCATTTTTCAATTTTTTACTTTTTATTTACATTTAATTTCATGCAATATTACTTTGTTTTCTACAAGAAAAAAACAATTGACATTACTCTTGACCCCTTGAACACCACATATAATCAAAGGACGCCTCAATGGTCTGAAAGTCGAGCTGGAGATAATAAAAGTCATGTGTATATATGATTTACAATCCATTATCCTAATTCCTAATTGTTTTCAGCACATTAAAAATAGTCATGAAAATTTTGAGAATTCATCATTTTAAATGATTATTTCATTTATGTGTTGTGGACAGCTTGGCTTTAACAGTGTAGTGTAGTAACGCATGTACATACATACATAGATACAAAATATGAGAATGTCGGTAACTTATACATACATACGCATGTATGCACTTATACGCTTATTAGTGTTAGGAGCGGTGACTGTTAAACTACTTTCGTGGGATAATCAAAAAATTCAGGTTCATTGGAAAACACTCCCGAAATTCCAAGATATACATATATTCTGATATGTAAATAAAGAGGCTCCTAGTTAAAAGATTACAACGGAGCATATTCAGCGCTTTCCATGCACCTGCGCAGTACACGGGCGTGGTAAAACTGCAACCCGAGAAGCCGATGTTGAAACCGAGAGCGACCAGTTTCACTGTTGCGGACATTTGTGAGTCTCGAAGCTGAGTCTGCATTTGCACAATGACATATGAACTACTCTCTAATATGAAAAAAACGACTTTGATAACAACAAAAAACGCACACAATTGTCGCTAATAATGACTTTGCCGGCGAAGAGCGTATTTGCGCTCAAAGGCATTTGCTCTGAAAAAAACCCCTATTTTTGTGCCTGTATGTGCATAATTATATATGAAGAGCTGCTGCTGAGCTCGGAATCGTATACGAAACAAAGAGAAAAAGAAAACAAAAGTCACTTGAAACATATGGTTGGTCAGGCTGCAGACCGGACTGACCTATACCAGGAAGTTCATTGGAAAAGCATGGAGTGAGAGAATAATTAACTCCGCATCTCCGCAGGCAATAGCTATTGCCAACCATCTGTCAAATCTATCGCCATTAAGGTTGGCAAAATTTTGTGTGAGTAAACATATGTACATATGTACAAATGTACATAAGTACATAAGTTGTCATGAAATAATCATTACTGAAATGGCGTCATTTAGGTGGTAGATTCAAACCGATGCTTGAGCTCTTGAACTGTTTATAAATTTTATGAGAATGACGAAAATATAGGGAAACTAAAAAGATATAATATATTTTGCACGATCTTGGAGTATATTAATCTCCTCTAAACAGACCAAATCGGTTTCGCTTATATTTAGCACAATTCACACTGTTTCTCTTGCGTGTCTTCAACTGCCACCGATCTGAAGCGACGATATCTGGCCAGTAATATTCGAAAAAGCAACAAGTAAGCATTTGGTTTTTCGCTATAATTTTTTTTTGTTAAATTGTTTGTTTAAAATCGACAAAGTGTGTACAATTCATAATGCCAAGAGCGAACTCTTGTTGTAATTCTTTAGAATATAGAATTAGTATAAGAAAAATCACATGTCTATAATAAAGAACTGCATATGTAAAAAGTTAATGATTTAATAAATAAATGATAAATGAATAATTTCAAATAAATATAAATCAATAACACATACTATACATATGTACATGTATACACAGATTATAAAAGAAAATATAAATTTATAAAAATTGTTTTAATTTTTTTTTTTTGTTTTTTCAGGTGCGAATTAAAAATAGATTTTCTATCATTTCAACAATTTTTGGACCTTCCTGTTGAGGACATACCAAAATGTAATAAAAAAATTAAACACTTTTAGTTCCCGAACATTTGCATCAGGATCCAAGCATTTCAGCAGTACATTCTTTCAGTTCTAAATTAGTTACTCATTTGAAAGAGACATTGTGTTTGGAAAAAAATTTAAAAGTATCGTATTTTTCGGACGGCGCTGAGTGAGGAAAGTTCTCTGATTACCATTCTCTTGGGAGTGACCAGAAACGATTCTTTTACATACATATGGAATAAGTAGCTCACGACTTCTGGCCTTAAACCAAGTATCCTCTTGGTAGCTGAGAACACTGCTGTCCCAGAATAACGATGGACGGGACATGGACATTTACATAGACATAGACTGAGACGAGTAGGCCCTTCTTGTATTTACTACAGAGGCCATGAAAAATGACTTCTATCAACGCTTTGAGCGCACCTATAATAGCTGCTCCCGGCGCGACGTCAAAATCGTGCTTTGAGAGTTTAACGCCAGGGATGCGTCGACTAACAGAAGGTTTCAAGACCGGAGCATACTCTTTTAGAACTCCCAGAGGTGATCTAGTGTCTGATGTTCAGAGCATTCTAAAATTATGGAGGCCATACTAAAACTATTCTTCAACCTGCTGAATGGCAGCGAAAGTAGAACGCCAAGAGAATGCGCCCCAATCGATGACGGCGAAGCAAACGTTCTATATCCCGACCATGAAGACGTTCGAATAACAATTACAAGTGAAAAGAGAATTCGCAAGCACCACCTCTTCGGCGATTTCAAAGCTGCTTTTGACAGCACGAAAAGTAGCTGCTTTTATTCCGCGATGTCTGAATTTGGTATCCCCGCAAAAGTAATAAGTCTGTGTAAACTCACGTTGAGCAATACCAAAAGCTCCGTCAGGATCGGAAAGGACGTCTCCGAGCCATTCGATACCAAATGAGATTTCAGACAAGGCGACTACCTTTCGTGCGGCTTCCTCAATCTACTTTTAACTTAAAACTTAGGTTATTAAATACATCCATCAAAAATTCATTTTTTTTTTTTTTTTTTTTTTTTTTTTTTTTTTTTTTTTTTTTTTTTTTTTTTTTTTTTGGCCAAGCTTAAATCTAAGAAATTTTTAGAGAAATGGTAAATCTAAGATATGAGAACGTTTTAGCCGTATAGTTTCATAAGTTGTATCTAACAGACAAACAGCAATTGGGTTTATATGGTTTGAGAGACGTGCATGATATCTAGCACTATATTTAGGGATCTCATTTTTTATAAAGGGAATACCTAGGTCGTTATGGATAGCTTCATTGGTAACAAACCATGGGGCGTTAATAAGTGACCGCAAAGTTTTTGATTGATAACGTTGCAAAATCTCCACATTGGACTTACTGGCAGTACCCCAAAGCTGAATGCCGTATGTCCATATGGGTTTGAGGATAGCTTTGTAGAGCCGTATTTTATTTTCTATGCTAAGTTGAGACTTTCGACCGAGCAACCAGTACATGCGTTTAGTTTTGATTTTTAATTGCTGCTGTTTAGCCTGAATATGACTTTTCCATGTAAGACTTCGATCTAGATGCATCCCTAAATATTTAACTTTATCCCTAGTAGGAATCTGCTTATTATTTAGAAATACAGCAGGACACTCCTCTTTTCTTAATGCAAATGTGACATGTGTAGACTTCTCAGAGTTAACCTTTATTTTCCATTTGTTGAGCCAAACTTCCAGCATATTCAGTTGATTTTGAAGTAGAGACGAAGCTTCTATAGGGGAGCCACTAGAAACGATAAACGCTGTGTCATCAGCAAAAGTTGCTACCTCTATTTCTCGTAATGTGGGCATATCTGATGTAAATATTGTGTATAGGACTGGACCCAAAACACTACCCTGCGGTACACCAGCATTAATGCTGTAGATTTCTGATGAGGCATCTCGGTGCCTTACATAATAGTGTCTGTCACATAAATAAGATTTAAGCACTAAATAGTAATGTGCTGGCATTAGCCTTTTTATTTTGAAGAGGAGTCCTGGATGCCATACCCTGTCAAAAGCTTGTTAAACGTCTAAGAAGGCTGCAGAACAGTATTTTTTTTCTTCCAGCGCATTTGTAATTACATTTGCCACCCTATGGCATTGCTCTGGCGTACCGTGTCCTATTCTTTTTTTTCTTTAATAAGACCCAAAACTTCAGCAGGAGCCTGTAAATGATCAGTAAAAGTCGGCTGATTTCTTATCGGGCTAGATAGATATGCGGCCTCATGAACCAGGTTTGTAAACGATTCTACCGCTGAATCCAATTCACCACCATTTCCTAAGGGCACGTTAAGGTCAATATGTTTATCGATCCAATATTGGAAGGATTTGAGATCGGTTTTCGGGGTAAGGATCTTATATTTTTTGGAAGTCTGGTAAACATTTTCATTATATGAAACAATTAAAGGCGAGTGATCTGAACTTAGTTCATAACTGTCTTGAATGTTTAACTTATATCTGGGTAAACCAGAGTATATCACAAAATCGAGAAGATCTGGATTTTTTCTTGGGTCGCTTGGCCAATATGTTGGAGTGCCTGTTGATAAAATGGAAAAATTTCTTTGGGTAATACATTTTTCGAGTTCTCTGCCCTTAGGATTTATGATACTAGAGCCCCACCAAGGGTGCTTTGCATTGAAGTCCCCACCTGCCAAAAATTTTGAACCAAACTGTCTAAAAATATCAACGTATTGGTCTGTTTTAAGGTTAAATCTTGGAGGAAAGTATACAGAGTATATTGGTAACTCATGGTTGTCACATTTAACTTTAACTCCTGCTGCTTGTAGATATTGTTCTCTAACTTCTTCCAGATATTCATATTTGATTCTGGATTTGATTTAAATGGCGGAACCCCCATGGGCTGTGTTGTGCGGATGGTTTGCACATATAAGATCATAACCGATGATTTTGAAGTACGATTTAGTTGTGAAATGCGTTTCAGACACCAAGAAAATGTCTATATTGTTTGTATTTAGGAATAATTTTACTTCCTCCATTGGCGTTCCAAATAGCTATTCGGAGACCTACTTGCATAGTTTTTCCAAAAGAGTGGACATCATTTTAAACAAACTTTGAGTAAGCTCAAGCTGTTTAGAAAATAAGGTTTCAATTTTTTTAAGAACGTTGTTTTCTGAATTAAAATTTCTTCGAACACATTGGGCATATGATATATTTGGGTTGGCATACACATTTTCTGTTTGTTTATAATTATTCAGTTGGGGGAAATTATGAGAGGCATGGGAATATGATGGGAAATTGTTTCTTTTATCAGTCATATTCGATTTTTTGGCAAGGTTTTGGTACACCTTGCATCCCTTGTAATTTGCTGGATGGTTTAGTAAACAATTAATGCATTTGGCAGGCGTATCTTTACTTTTAACGCATTCAGCTGTTGGATGGTCCAGACCACACTTCACACACCTGTAGGATTTTGTACAATATGATTTGGTATGCCCAAACTCTTGACAGCGATGGCATTGTACAACATCATTTACCTTTTTTGGAGGGTCAACCTTAACAATAGCGTTACCAAGATATTTTAAATTAAAGATATTTTTATTGTCATTGCTTGGTTCTAAGTCGACAAAATGCATGCATAAAGGCATGTTCGTAAATCTACTTCGTATATTGCTAACGTTCCTAACCTTAAAACCCAACGCTTCTATTTCTTCTTTTATGTCATCTACTGGAGTAGAGAAATGTAAGTTTTTTAAAACAATTCTATACGCACGCTCTTGTTTAAGCTGGTACGTATGGTAGTTAATTTCTTTTTCTTTCATATCTTTTACCAGAGATCTGTATGACCCTATAGATTTTACCATTACTCGAATTTGACCGTCTCGCAAAGCTTTATAACTAAATTCAGATTTATTAATAATAGTTTCGAAATACTTAATCATACCGCTAATATCTCTAATATTTGGTACAATAATTGGTGGTGGTTTTGGTGTATTCTCTTCTATGTTTCGATCCATTATGTTATTGCTATCCGAGCCCGGCAAACATGTTCGTACTGTTGGAATTGCTGCTGATGTTATTGTTGTTGAGTTGAGTTGTTGAAATAGAGTTATAGCTATCCGCTAAGTTTGTATAGTTGTTTGTTTTTGTTCGTTTTTGATCAATAGTGGGAGAGCCTGATTGAGGTCTTTTAACGGGTGATTTTTTAAGAGCTTGATAACTTTTTTTAAAAAAAAAACGCATAAAATTTGCAAAATCTCATCGGTTCTTTATTTGAAACGTTAGATTGGTTCATGACATTTACTTTTTGAAGATAATTTCATTTAAATGTTGACCGCGGCTGCGTCTTAGGTGGTCCATTCGGAAAGTCCAATTTTGGGCAACTTTTTCGAGCATTTCGGCCGGAATAGCCCGAATTTCTTCGGAAATGTTGTCTTCCAAAGCTGGAATAGTTGCTGGCTTATTTCTGTAGACTTTAGACTTGACGTAGCCCCACAAAAAATAGTCTAAAGGCGTTAAATCGCATGATCTTGGTGGCCAACTTACGGGTCCATTTCTTGAGATGAATTGTTGTCCGAAGTTTTCCCTCAAAATGGCAATAGAATCGCGAGCTGTGTGGCATGTAGCGCCATCTTGTTGAAACCACATGTCAACCAAGTTCAGTTCTTCCATTTTTGGCAACAAAAAGTTTGTTAGCATCGAACGATAGCGATCGCCATTCACCGTAACGTTGCGTCCAACAGCATCTTTGAAAAAATACGGTCCAATGATTCCACCAGCGTACAAACCACACCAAACAGTGCATTTTTCGGGATGCATGGGCAGTTCTTGAACGGCTTCTGGTTGCTCTTCACCCCAAATGCGGCAATTTTGCTTATTTACGTAGCCATTCAACCAGAAATGAGCCTCATCGCTGAACAAAATTTGTCGATAAAACACATTTCGAACCGAACACTGATTTTGGTAATAAAATTCAATGATTTGCAAGCGTTGCTCGTTAGTAAGTCTATTCATGATGAAATGTCAAAGCATACTGAGCATCTTTCTCTTTGACACCATGTCTGAAATCCCACGTAATCTGTCAAATACTAATGCATGAAAATCCTAACCTCAAAAAAATCACCCGTTATTAGTCACAGTTTGCCATTGTCCGAATGGACGATAACAATTCAGCTCTGAAAGTATTCGACGCACTATTCGCCGGGCTAAGCAAAGGAAGAGGAAGACCTTAACTTCGTTTGAAACAAAAGGTGTAGCTTCGCTTGGAATCTCCAATTGGCCCCAAGCAGCAAAAATGAATAACGACTGGCGTTCTGTTGTAAACTCGGCTATAACCGCGTAAGCGTCAATAAAAGAGAAGAAGCACAAGTTGAAGCTTGGATTTTTTTTACCTTCGCCATGACTATTGCATACACATCACCACACTGATTCTCACCGCCATTGCGTTCACCTTTGTAGCATCCGCAAAGTCTTATATGCTTCGGCGTAGTTTGACTATTTTGGAAAAGCGTCTCGTTTTATGTCACCCGCTTCTTAGTGTGCTAATGTTGTATATTCGTTCCATCAGTATGAGGACCTTCGGCAAAACTATGTGTTGTCTTTTTCTACAGATGACAGCGGCGCGGGATTTGCTTACGTGCTTTTCCAGCATATCAGCTTATTACTCTAAATCGATGACTTCCAGCATAATGTCAAGGTTATCGCTATACATATGCACTATATAGAAGTCGCACACTTTCCAACTGGCGAACGTAAAATATTTCATTTATCGACGACCATTCTTTTCAAGGTATTTCTGCCACCGCTATTAAGCAGCAATGCGTCTAGCAATGCGCTTTGTTATGAGAGGATATGACGGAGCTTGGCTTTTTAATTTGTAATCGGATTGTCGGGACTATATCTTTCTTGACTTCGTCTAGGTCACCGATTTCCACCGATCGAGGCCTTTTATCTGCGCCTGATCGCCCCACACCTTGTATATCTCCTTTTCATATTACCCGTGTTTCTCACATTTGTTTCTTCTTTTGACAGCCCTAAATGTATGGCTGAAGGACATGTTTTCAGAGCGTGCAATGATTTTTTGCATTCGGTCTCGAAAATGGAGCATAAGCTGTCTTACTCTTCTGATTTGGTGTTTTGCGTTTAAACTAATTCCATCAATTTTTTCTCTGTATCATGGTTTTCTTTCATAAGAATGTTCTTCCCTTTTGCATGCAATGGTATTTTTTTTGCAACGCCCCTTGACTGGCTTTCTTTTTAGTCGGGATCTTTTGCTCATCCTCGTGAAATCTCTTTTGTATATTATTTCGGTTGCTTTCATTGTATCTTTTGAATTCGCTTTTGGTGTGTTCGTGGCGTTTGGTCACCGAGCTAAGCAAGTCCCGGATCTGGTTACTGATCGATCGTTGTGGAATGCGCAATGCTTCCATTAGCACACTATTGTGGCGGTTTCGCTTTGCGGTGCCTGCGGAGTGGACGGTGAATGCCGAACCGAGAGTAAAGCTGATTTTGATCAGTGCTGATCGGTTTTAGGTTCCGCAAAGTGGGTGCCTATTTTGCAAATATACTGGTACATGTTTTTAATCTGGTAACTTTTCTTGTTCTAAATCAAGTCAAAATAAAAGCTTGGATTTCTCAAATCAAGAATGTATTGCTTCCAGAACTCTGTGCTAAACATTAAATCAAAATATGGATGTCATAGATAAATACAAAAAGGAATGAACTTATCGGTATGAATGAGTATACATATATCAGCTTTATGTTCGGTTTCCTTCAGTTTCCACTCTGCGCTGCTTGTTCGATTTTGTTTGAAAATGTTCGCAACTCTGACACTTATTTCCCCCATCTGTAAACGAGAAAATTCGGTGGGTTTGGCTCTAAGCGTGCACTCTGCGGGCACCTTTTACGGGCTTTTCCATGGTAAGCACCTGTTTTGGTGATAGCATAGGTATTTGTGCACATCCAAAGGGCTCAGCTTTGACGCTAAATCAACTATTGATTGAAATTGAAGAAAACAGAGTGGACTTTTACTAATACAACACACGGCTGCCATCTCAGCAGTGCAAGGTCACATTAGGTACCACTGCGGCGGGTGTACACCGGTCGGGTTGTTATACCAACCGCACATACATATTTTGGCGAGCAGACGCTGACTAGGAAGCTGCCTATCATGGGTACATCGCGCCTGAATTTTTTTTATTATTTTTAATGCCCCTTCATATTAATCCACCAAATTCTAAGAGGATTGGTTACTGTTACAAGGAACACCATCGGTTTTTCTGCTCTTATACCTCTTCCACCCCTCTTGCTGCTCTTCGTTGGGGGTTGCTTATTCGTTTCAACTTATTTCGGAACTTATCTGCTACTTTTTAATAGGGGGCCGACCCCTAGTAGCTTTGAGCATAGCTATGGTGACCATGAACGTCCCACCGGATGAGTATGTGTGAATGTGTATGTGTTGCATGTTGCTATGCATCTGTAAGAACGAGTTAGAAGAGGCAAGATAATACATATACTGTACGCAATTGCAACAAACTCTTATTAAATTACATTTATAAGGAAAATATAGAAAAAGTGTGGTACAGTACGAACTCGGTAATCGCAACTAATAGAAATCTAGGTAGTTGCTCTTACTTATTAAGATTGTTGCACCCAGCGAGGAAAAATATATAACAAGAAATATGACAAATGAAAATAGTTTTATGATATAGAAAGCTTATTTTTTTTTTTTATTAAAATTTTTATTTTTTAAACATACGGGTATTGTTGTCCGCACCTTCTTCTTATTAAGGGTTTTTATTATAGCCCTTTCACGAAGCTCGTTCAGAAAAGCAACGTCTTTTATTGGAATATCGTTTTCCTCAGCTCACTGAATGCATGTGTTAAAAGATTACATAGCAACTGATCATTTTATTTTAGGAGGTGGAATAACATCCACTTCCCTATCATCAGAATTTTCAATTTCTACGGCTTCTTTATCCACTTCTTGATAAGCAACACTTTCTTGCATCCATTCATTTAGCTCTTCATTTGTGAATGAATCATTTGGAGCAAGTTCTTGGACCATTGATGCAAGGATTGCGCGTTCATTTTCAACGTTTTATCTGGTATCTGCCTAAAAAACCATTTGGACTCGTCGGCATTATAAATTTGTTCTGCAGAAAGATCAAGCTCCTTGATTTTATTTCTAAAACAATTAAAAATGGGTCGACGGACGCTGTCCTATTGGAAAGCTTCTCTCCACCAATTTTGAAGTGCGGAGGCCAAATCGCTTTTTGAAATTAGATACCCAACCGTTACTTGCATGAAAACATCCTTTTCTTTTATTTTCTGATGAAGCTTACCGATGGATATAGGCACATTTTCACTCCTTTGTTTCAAAAACCATTTTTAAAGAGCCTTTTCCATTCTTGGGCATTCACAAGATCTTAAGGTTTGCCGTTTTCCTGGCTCAGCTTCCATATTTTTGGCATATTTAAGTATACAAGCTTTTTTCTTCTGGTTATTGCCGACTTGTGAACATTATAATCAGCACACCATTTTCTAGTTTATCCAAAATTTTAGTTTTTTCTTTAATTGTTAGTTTTATTAATTTTTTTGTGACCATCATGACTTGTACACATAAAACACTACTGGCGTGTTGCAAAATAAACTGATAATGAAAGTCATTTGTTGATAAATTGCTCTTAGCGCCCACAGAAAAACAGCAAAGTTGACAGAGCAACGGTAAAATAACGATCAGTTTGTGAATCCATAACAAAAAAATGCCATAAGAAGAAAACGGCAAAAGAAGAACTGAAGCAAAATTAACAGTGTAAAGCAAAAGACTCGATATCCTACCGCTTCAAAGACATTTTATAAAATATATCACAAAATTCCTTGAATATTTCCATTTACTAATTAAAATTAAATTACAAAGTATTTCATTATTTAAAAAAAAAATCAAAAAACCAAGAATATTATAAAATTCGCACAGCAAAAGTGTTGATACTCCTGCAAAAAAGAAGGAAATGTATAAAAAAGCTTAATAATAAGTTGACCAAAAATGCCTTTAATACCTAGTGGAGTATCCTCGTAATCGAATAAATCAATTCAATCAATTTTTTTGTGTAATCTGAACTGATATTTTGCCATTCAACTTGGAGCAAGCTTTTCAGTTGATTTTTTGAAGTAATATGGTGTTTCCTTAAGCGGTTTTGTAAATGATCCCATAAATGCTCGATGGGATTGAGATGTGGACTTTGTTAATAACAAGTGGGGTACCTTGTGTATTAACCACATCTTCACTATGTGTGCGGTATGTTTGGGATCGTTGTCCCGCTGGAAATAAAATCCGCCAGACAGTCTCATTTTTTCCGCATTTTGTAATAAATTTTCTTGAAAAACTTTCAAATGTACTTCTTTTGTCATAATTTCATCGATAAAAACAAGGTTGCCAACACTCGATGTGGATATGCAGCCCCATACCATGACACCTCCCCCTCCATGCTTGACCGTCTTAATTGTATTTTTTGGGTTTAACTCTTCGTTTGGCTTCCTCCACACATTAATATCCAAAAATATTATATTTTGATTCGTCGGAAAAAATAAATTATCCCAGAAGTCAAGTTCTTTGAGTTATACGTTTTTGCGAAATCCAGCCGTTTATTTCTATTGACTTCACTAACAAAGGGCTTTTTCCTAGCAATGCACGACTTAAATCCATTTCTATATATTGATCTGCGCACTGTATCCGATGAAGCAATGGTATTTAAAGATGTTTCCAATACAGTTGCTATATTCGGAGCACTTTCGAATGGATTTTTCTCTATTGTTCTCTTGATAAATCGTTCATCTCTTAAGCTTTCTAGGGTGTCCTGATCTGTGCTTATTTTCGAACCTTTTTTCCTTTTTGAAACGTTGCACCGTTACCTTACTTCTGCCGATGCATTTTCCGATTTCGGCATATGATTTACCATCTTTATGCATACGTACCACAATTTGTCTCTCTTCTAATGTCAATTCTTTTTGAAACATGATTGTTCAAGAAAAATATTTTACTTCGATGCGAATAAATGAACTTATGAAGTTATACTGAATATGGTCTGCAAATAATATGTTTTTCCCACACATCATAAGTCGAAGACACCGTTATCTTGCACGCTTGTTACATCGGGGTTCGACCGTATCAACACTTTTGCTGTATCAATTTATTACTTACAGTTATATTTTTGACTACCGTTATTGATGCATCAGCCAAATTTTGCTGTTTCCTTTCGATTATGAATGAGTAAAATGTGGATTTTTAAATTATTGCCAAAGTTGCCTAAACTATTTAAACTTGTTTGAAGTATCTTAATAATAAACTGAGAAATGAAAGGGTATCAAGACTTAAGCTCTATACTGTATATAGATGTAAAGTTGCAGTTATTGAGGTCCATATTTTGAGTAGTTGCACTTATAAAAGTTAAAATGCTATGTTTCATAGTGTTGCAAGAATCGAGGAGTTGCGTGTCGAGGGTTGCGGTTACCGAGTTTATACTGTATGTATAAAAAAATATGCCTCTGCATTAGCACTCAGGACAACAACAAAATCAGCAGAAAATACACTCAAAACTGTCTGTGGGATGTTAATCAATTTACATACATACATGATTAGAGGAGTATGAGTGTTTATGAATAAGAAGAACTTTGTTGGTAAAAAGTGCAAATAATACAATACAACATGGCGTTTGGCAAAGAATACCAAAGAGCACAAAACGCATAGTGAGATTTCCAACGTCACTGTTGTTGTTGAAGGTATCTTTGCCAGAACCCTGCTCAAAAAACCAAGAAAAAGCAGAATCGATTCCACTTAAAAACTTTCGACGAACCATATGTTTCTATGTTGAATGTTCCAACAAAAACAATAATAACAAAACTCAATAACTACAAAACCAATTTAAAGGCAATTCAAAAACACGACCTGACCCACCGAGAGCAATTCAAAAAGTGCTTATAAATGTGCTAACGGGGCACATACGTATGTACATACATATACATACATACAAATATGAACAAATGTATGTACACATACACATGTTTTCATCCGCATAAGTATTAGTTCATTGTATTTGCACTCGCGTCGCCGGCCGAGCAACGTTTTCAGATAAAAGTAAATAAATAGAGTGAATGCTGTGCGCAGGCACTTATTCATAAATGTTGTAAGAAATTTTGCAGCAGCTGAAAATGTACTCAAGCACAGATCCATATGTGTGTGCGTGTGTGCGGGTATGCTTTGAAGGAGCACATTTGTGTCTGCGTTTCAACCTTCGCCACCGACAAGTTATGTTACACCGAGCCTACGTGTATTGGTTTTGTGGAAATTCGTAAAGGAACAAAAGACTTGATAATGAACACAAAAGTACGTACTGTGCTGACGGAGCACCGAGCAGGTGCATGCGATGTGGAAATCATGCTGGGGAAAGAATGATGGATTGTTAGACGGCGATTGGAAGTTGAGGTTAAGGAAAGGTGTGAGAAGAGCTCACATACACACGAATATACTCGCATAAATTAAATGTTTAAGGTAAATAATAAAATGGATAAATCGCTGTTTTTGTTTTAATAAAAACTTCTTTACATTAAACGAAAAAGTATGATTATTTGACATACTCTTTCAAGTATTATTAGATTTCACTAACCTTAGCTTAAAAGACGGTAAAACAGTAACAAATATTTTTAGTGCATTGACGTCAAGCTTAGGAAGAATATAAGGTTTGTTAAAAAAATATCGTGAATTTTGTGTTTTTTCAAAAATTATTTATTTATTCATGAATATCTATTTTGTCCCCTCCAAAGTAATCCCCATTAACGGTTTTTCCAATCTTCGAAGCACCTCAAAAAATCATTTCTTTTTATCTTCTTCAGCTCTTCCGACGGCATCGAAGTCTTTATCGCGTCAAGAAAAGCGTAACGTTGTCCTTTCATGGGTTTCTTCAGTTTAGGGAACAAGAAAAATTCACAGGGGGCGAGATCTGGGGAATACGGTGGCTGCGGCATCATTAGTGTGTTGTTTTTGTCAAAAAAGTCGCGCACAAGCAACGATGTGTGTGAGCAGGGGCGTTATCGTGGTGAAAAAGCCAATTTTTGTTCTTCCACAAATCCGGGCGTTTCTGGCGGATTGCTTCGCGCAAATTGCGCATAACTTGCAGGTAATATTCCTTAATGACCGTTCTTCCCAGCGGCAAGAAACCTCTGATGCACCACTCCCCTGCAATCGAAGAAAACTGTCAGTTACGATTCGCGATACTTTTTGAACGCACCTCGTACATCTCGGAACTCCACCTCTGTTGTACGATCCAGGTAACTGTAACAAACTGTGTTCGGAAGGCTCAATTTTGATATTCTATGCAGAATATAAGTGCTCTTCATTACTACAAAAAAAATACCTTTTACTTCCATAAAACAAGTTATAAATACAATAACCTCCAGTACTCATCAACCTTCTTTTAAAATACTTGACAATGAGTAAAAGATGGCATAAAACAAGTAAGAAAGTGCTAAGTTCGGGTGCAACCAAACATTTTATACTCTTGCAACTTGCTGGAATCAAAGCCAGGAATATACCTTCAGATGTAAAACGTCAATCAGAGGATCGGAATCTAAGCAACTTTGTATATACTTACACACTGACATACGTATATATTCGTACTAAATAATCAAAATCATTATACGCAGTCATTATACAAAATCAAAATCCTGGTAATGGCCCCAATATGACCATGAAGGCTAGGTGAAGTTTTAGCCCAATTGTATTCATTTGAGACAAATGATAAACAATGAGTCAAATACGTAATATATTCAGCATAAAATCACCAGAACGTTCGAAAATATTTATATTAGGTATCTTAGAGTTCAGGAAACTGCAGGAAAAGGATTCTATCTGAATTTCTATATTCTATTGACCGATATTTTCGAATAAAAGTCAACTATAGGTACTGGGTCCACATATTCGGTGTTTAGGGTCTTGAACAAGTTTGGTTGGATTAGAACAATTTTTTTGACATAAAAATGTACACACTAAAGGCATTCTTTGTGCAAAGTTTAATGCCATTATATTAATTGCTTCTTGATTTCTGTACTGGAAAGTAAAAGAATTAAGTGGAATTTAAAATTGGGCTATATAGGAAGAAAGCGTGGTTATTGGCCGATTTCGCTCATTTTGACAGCATGTTCTAAATTTTATCGAAATCGGTCAGTCGGGTCCCGAGATATGGGATTTCACCAAAAAATGGGTGGTGCTACGCTCATCGTCCAATTTTTACCAAGGAGTCTATAAAGCCTTGTCATACCATCCCGGCAGATATTTTTTGCGTCTCCAGCGCATTTAGTTATCGATTTATCGCGTTTTTAGTAGTTTTGAACAGTACACTATATGTTATGGCCACGCCCGCTTTTTCATCCCCAAGTGGCTCTTCCTCTGGCGCGATCCTCTGCGCCAGATTACAGTTTTATATCTGAATTTAGTGTTTAGCACTAAACCTACCGACAACTCTTGTATACCTATTCCAACCGCGCGTAGTCAAATTGACCTGTGATTATAAAAGTTATGGATTTTATTATTCAGTGCAGATAATTGTTGATTTATTGCTAAATATATATAAAATATAAAGTTTTCATGAATATTCGTAAATAAATTTAAACATTTTTTAAAATTTATTATAAAAGAAAAAATAAGACTAAATTTTTATACAGAATGTTATGCATGTATATTTAATATACTCTATTCGGCTTCCTCACATTGTTTACCAATTATTTTAGTTTGGAATGTGCATTTTCCACAAACATATTTTTCGCACTTCGAGCAAATTTTTGTTGTTTTATAACCTTTACAAAATTTGATTTGGCAAGTTTTTCATACAGGCAAATCAGAGCTTGAAGAGGGTGTTGATAAACGTTTTTTTTTCTTGAAAATCTTTTTATGCATCTTCGAGTTCTGAAGCTAACTGGAACAAAAATTCTTGCCTCGAAATATTTTCACCCGTTGTTTCTTTGTACAAGTCCAAGCATTTATTCCAGCAAGGTCTTGAAAAATATCTGAAATGGCCACCTACGACTTTTCGACTTCACGCTGTATTTTTGTGCCATCTGGTCTGCCACATCCTCACCAAATTTTGTACAATTATAAAATCTAATAGTTTCTGGTACACGTATGTTGCTTTTTTCTATTTCTATTGAGTTATGTTTAGAACTTAGGACATCACTTTTTTTCGGCTTACTTTTATACAAGTAATGAAATTTGATTTATACAATTTCCTTGAAAATCTCGCCATTTTATCTTTTCTTTGTTTGGCTAACTTTGGCAACTCTCTCTTGTTTCCACGAATTGTTCCAACAATTGTAGTTTTTTTTTTTGAAAGTAATGTCTTGGCTAATGAAACACTCGTGAAAAAATTATCCGCTGTTAAATTTCTTCCGTATCCTGTAAATGGATCCATTAGCTTTAGTAGTAATCAATACTACTTATTGAAACCCGCGCTGAGATAATTATAAAACATTTTACTGTGAAGTAACTGTATAATATTTTTGCAAACTGGTCATATTGACCGGACGCGGAAATAAAGCAAATAACTAAAGTATGAAGAAAATATTTTATGCATATTCTAAGAATTGTCATACAGTTTGATAACGGTGTCATAACGTTTAAGAATGTGTAAGTTTTACAAAAGTTTGAAAACAGTCAATTTGACCAGTACTGGTAGGTTTGGTGTTAGTTATGTCACTTTATAAGTTTTCGGTTAATGGCGATTTGTGGACTTGGCAATGGTCCGATTGCGCAAATCTACAAACTCGATTTTTTTTACTAAGCAACCTGTATACCAAATTTCATCAAGATATCTCAATTTTTACTCAAGTAAACCTCCGGACGGACGGACAGACAGTCAACTGGATTTCAACTTTTCAGGCAAAAAGTGACCCTTTCGAATAAAACTTTGAAAATGGCATGTATGTACTTATAGTATAAGCATTATTAAATAAAATTATATCTTTTAAAAAATGCTTTTTAATTTAATTTTTATAACGGCCTGAACTTGTAACCGAACTAATGGCAAGACTAGGAGTACATACATATACGTATGTTAGTAAAACTCGTATGTTCTCGTACTATTCTTTCTAATTAATTTCCTTTCATAAATTAGGAAACTCCATTCGTTCGCGAAGATGATGTTCGTAATTAACTATTTCTGTTAGATAATTAGTTGCCGATTGCTGGTGACTTATGCCATTCTGTTGCGTGTTGCAATTGCTGCAAAATGAAAGGCTGCAGAGCAGCTTGTAAACTCGTGGCGACGACTTCGGCTCTGACGAATATGCGTAAACTAACATGATAACTCGACGGATGCTAGAATTTGGAGTGTTTATGTGAAGTTTTCGCCGTTAATTGCATATATTACGATATGTTCATATGTACATATTTGCCTATGTGCACTGCCTTGTATTGAAAATGAACGAACTTGTTATAAGAAATTGTATTGTTGAATCTCTACGACAATGAACCTTGCGTGTTTTATTCAATACGCCATTTGAGTACTTATCGATCGCAGTTTTTGTATCTACTATGCGGCTGCTTAATTAAAATCAATTTATATTGATAAGCTTCAACCGGTCATCACTCACAGGAGTGCCCCAAGCATTTAAATGAATGTATAAGTGGATACATGTTAAAATGAAAAAGCAAACAGCAAACATTATCGCTTCCTAAGTTGACATACTACTCACATATGCTTATTTACATATGTACCTACTCACACATACAAACATAATGTGAGTAAAAGTGCGTACGTACTCGTAATCGTATTCGTACAAATATTAAATATGAACCACTTAGCATTGCTGTTCTGGTTGTAGTTGTTGCTTGTTTTATATGGATTGCAAAAAACCGACGTTGCCACCCAACGTTACCCCTATTAACATCAAAACGGCTGTCGCACTCATCCGCAAGAAATTGCACAAAGGTGCTTTGTTCAAATACAAATTATTCTCAGAATGGATCAGAACAAAAGAAATGTATTGCTTTATCTAGGGATATACATACATACATATATGTACGAGAATACATCATAAATATGCAAGCCACCATCTTAAAATATAAAAGAGTGTTGTAATGGGTGGGCCATCTAACGTTTTAAATTTGAATTTACGAAATGGGTCGCTATTCACTAGAAGAAAACTGGGAAATATTGAAAAAAACCGAGGATGGTCAATTTTACCGAAAAATCATCTTTTCGGACGAGGATCATTTCCACCTCGATGGTTACGTTAACAAGCAGAATTGTCGCATTTGGGGCACAGAAAACCCGCACGTCATCGTCGAGAAGTCAATGCACCCAGCACGAATCACTGAATGGTGCGGATTTTGGTCTGGTAGGATGATTCCATGTTTCTTCGAAAATGAAGAAGGAACCGCCGTAACCATCAATGGTGAGCGATATCGCGCAATATTAACGGAGTTTTTCTTCAAGCTAATTGAAGAGGAAGACTTGGACAACATTTGGTTCCAGCAGGATAGCGCTACGTGCCATACAGCAAACGCTACACTCAATCTTTTACGCCCTATCTTCGAAAATCGCATAATCAGCAAAAGAGGTGATGTGAATTGGACTCGCAGAAGCTGCGATTTTACTCCATTGGACTACTTTCTGTGGGGAGCTGTTAAAGATAAATGTTACGCCAACCATCCAGAAAAAACTCAAGATCTAAAGTAAGAGATTCAAGCTGCTGTAGCTGCCATAAGGCCTGAAACCATCGAGAAAGTACTCCAAAATTGGATGGATCGGTTAAGCTACTGTAAACTCAGCCGTGGTGGTCATTTGTCCGAAATTGTTTTCCACAAATAAATTTCTTAAAACAACCTTTTAAATAAATGTTAGACCTTTGAAAAACATCAAGCCGTTTTTTTATCGACTTTTTAAATTTAAAATTTTATATGGCCCACCCTTTAGATAAATACATATGTCAATGTTGATATATTACGTGAACTCAGACGATATGCTCAAAAAAGTTTTTACCTATCATAAGTCAACTATATTTTTGACCAAGTAAATACTTTCCCGCTTTAAATATAACACAACCATGTGTCGAAAAGTAAGTAAATAATGTAAAAAATCAATAAAAAATTTAGCCAAGAAAAATTGCACCAATGCATTTTGAACTTACTCGATAGGAAATTAATGGAATTTTCGCGACAACTTAATGAGTACAGTCGGACTCTCCAGTCCCGAACCACAATGCAACTTTTACGAGAGGTTATTCGTAATTTCTTTCCAACTATTCTGGTCTGAGTGTAAAAATTGTCAAAACTCTTTGGATAATTAAACTTTTATTCATTCAGCGAAGGAGCTTTTCTGCATTTAGTATTTCATACCAAATAAAATGAAATCATAATGAAGTAGCATTAACATGAGAATGTTTTTGTTTTAACTTGTAAAACCTAATAATTTTTGCAAAAGATTTTGAAGATATTACTTAAACTTTTTAAGAGGGCTACCGACTTCTTCTTTACGGGGGTAGAAACCGCTTACACGGTTATAGCCGAGTTGACAACTGCGCACCAGTCGTTTCTTCTTTTCGCAATGTGGCGCCATTTAGAGATTCCAAGCGAAGCGAGGTCCGTCTCAACCCGGTCCCTCCAAAGGAGTGGAGATTTTCCTCTTCCTCTGCTTCCCCTGGGTACTGCGTCGAATACTTTCAGAGCGGGAATGTTTTCGTCCATTCGAACGATATGATGTAGCCAGCGTAGCCTCTTCTTCTTCTTTACTGGCGTAGACACCGCTTACGCGAATATAGCCGAGTCAACAACAGCGCGCCAGTCGTTTCTTCTCTTCGCTACGTGGCGCCAATTGGATATTCCAAGCGAGGCCAGGTCCTTCTCTACTTGGTCCTTCCAACGGAGTGGAGGTCTTCCTCTTCCTCTGCTTCCCGCGGCGGGTACTGCGTCGAATACTTTCAGAGCTGGAGTGTTTTCATCCATCCGGACAACATGACCTAGCCAGCGTAGCCGCTGTCTTTTAATTCGCTGAACTACGTCAATGTCGTCGTATATCTCGTACAGCTCATCGTTCCATCGAATGCGATATTCGCCGTGGCCAACGCGCAAAGGACCATAAATCTTTCGCAGAACCTTTCTCTCGAAAACTCGCAACGTCGACTCATCCGTTGTTGACATCGTCCAAGCCTCTGCACCATATAGCAGGACGGGAATTATGAGTGACTTATAGAGTTTGGTTTTTGTTTGTCGAGAGAGTACTTTCCTTCTCAATTGCCTACTTAGTCCGAAGTAGCACCTGTTGGCAAGAGTTATCCTGCGTTGGATTTCTAGGCTGACATTGTTGGTGTGTTTACGCTGGTTCCAAGAAAGACGAAATTATCGACAACTTCAAAGTTATGACTGTCAACAGTGACGTGAGTGCCAAGTCGCGAGTGCGACGACTGTTTGTTTGATGACAGGAGATATTTCGTCTTGCCCTCGTTCACTGCCATACCCATTTCTTTTGCTTCCTTGTCCAGTCTGGAGAAAGCAGAACTAACGGCGCGGGTGTTGTGGCCGATGATATCAATATCATCGGCATACGCCAGCAGTTGTACACTCTTATAGAAGATGGTACCTTCTCTGTTGAGTTCTGCAGCTCGAACTATTTTCTCCTGAAGCAGGTTGAAAAAGTCGCACGATAGGGAATCGCCTTGTCTGAAACCTCGTTTGGTATCGAACGGCTCGGAGAGGTCCTTCCCGATTCTGACGGAGCTTTTCGAGTTGCTCAGCGTCAGCTTACACAGCCGTATTAGTTTTTCAGGGATACCAAATTCAGACATCGTGCTGTCGAAAGCAGCTTTGAAATCGACGAAGAGGTGGTGTGTGTCGATTCTCCTTACACGGGTCTTTTCCAAGATTTGGCGCATCGTGAATATCTGGTCGGTTGTGGATTTGCCAGGTCTAAAGCCACACTGATAAGGTCCAATCAGTTTGTTGACGGTGGGCTTTAATCTTACACACAATACGCTCGACAGAACCTTATATGCGATGTTGCGGAGGCTAATCCCACGGTAGTTGGCGCAGATTGTGGGGTCTCCTTTTTTATGGATTGGGCATAGCACGCTTAAATTCCAATCGTTGGGCATACTTTCGTCCGACCATATTTTGCAAAGAAACTGATGCATGCACCTTATCAGCTCTTCGCTGCCGTGTTTGAATAGCTCGGCCGGCAATCCATCGGCCCCTGCCGCTTTGTTGTTTTTCAGGCGGGCAATTGCTATTCGAACTTCTTCTTGGTCGGGCAATGGAACGTCTGTTCCATCGTCATCGATTGGGGTATCGGGTTCGCTTTATCCTGGTGTTGTGCGTTCACTGCCATTCAGCAGGCTGGAGAAGTGTTCCCTCCATAATTTAAGTATGCTCTGGGCATCGGTGGCTAGATCACCTTGGGGGGTTCTACAAGAGTATGCTCCGGTCTTGAAACCTTCTGCAAGCCGCCGCATCTTTTCGTAGAATTTTCGAGCATTACCCCTGTCGGCCAGCTTATCAAGCTCTTCGTACTCACGCATTTCGGCCTCTTTCTTTTTCTGTCTACAAATGCGTCTCGCTTCCCTCTTCAACTCTCGGTATCTATCCCATCACGCACGTGTTGTGGTCGATCGTAACGTTGCGAGGTAGGCAGCCTGTTTTCTCTCCGCTGCGACACGGCACTCCTCGTCGTACCAGCTGTTCCTTTGCACTTTCCGAAAACCAATGGTTTCGGTTGCAGCTGTACGTAAGGAGTTTGAAATGCCGTCCCACAGCTCCCTTATACCGAGTTGTTGACGAGTGCTCTCAGAGAGCAGGAGTGCAAGCCGAGTAGAAAATCGTTCGGCTGTCTGTTGTGATTGCAGCTTCTCGACGTCGAACCTTCCTTGTGTTTGTTGGCGTGCGTTTTTTGCTGCACAGAGGCGGGTGCGAATTTTGGCTGCAACAATATAGTGGTCCGAGTCGATGTTAGGACCTCGGAGCGCACGCACATCTAAAACACTGGAGACGTGTCTTCCGTCTATCACAACATGATCGATCTGGTTGGTGGTTTTTCGATCTGGAGACAGCCAGGTAGCTTGATGTATCTTCTTATGCTGGAATCTGGTACTACAGATAACCATATTTCGGGCCCCGGCGAAGTCGATCAGCCTCAACCCATTTGGGGATGTTTCCTCGTGGAGGCTGAATTTACCGACCGTAGTGCCAAAGATACCCTCTTTGCCCACCCTGGCGTTGAAGTCGCCAAGCACGATTTTGACATCGTGGCGGGGGCATCTCTCATAAGTGCACTCATAAAAGGCATCTTTGGTCACATCGTCCTTCTCTTCCGTCGGGGCGTGGGCGCAAATCAGCGATATGTTGAAGAACCTCGCTTTGATGCGGATTGTGGCTAGACGTTCATTCTCCGGAGTGAATGATGGTACTCGGCGACGGAGTCTCTCTCCCACCACGAATCCAACACCAAACTTGCGCTCCTTTTTATGGCCACTATAGTAAATGCCACAAGGACCTACTCGTCTCTGTTCTTGTCCCGTCCATCGCATTTCTTGGACGGCGGTGATGTCAGCCTTTATCTTTACGAGCACATCTACCAGCTGGGCAGCGGCACCTTCCCAATTAAGGGACCGGACATTCCAGGTACATGCCCTCAAATCATAGTCCTTATTTCGTTTGCCATGGTCGTCATAAAAAGGGGGGGCTCTCCTCCGAGGCTGTTTTTGTTTTTTCTTTTTATTGGGGGTGTTTTTTTACGTGGCGGGTCCCAAACCCAGCGCACAACCCTATGCAGGGGGTGTTTCGCCTTCTCACTTTAGATCGCCTTCAAACGGATGTTCTTAGGCTACCCAGAGGATACTTGGTCAAAGGCCGGAAGTCGTGAGCTGCTTGAGTCATATGTAAAAGAATCGTTTCTGGCCACTCCCAAGTGAATGGCAATCAGAGAACTTTCCTTACTTGCGCGAACTTCTGCACATGACCCCATCCTCAAGCCGCTGTCTTTTAATTCGCTGAACTATGTCAATATCGTCGTACAGTGGTTCAAACCTATAATTGGACACTAAATATAAGATTATTCAAATGCCGATAATTCTCTTCAATGAGAAAATTTCCAAAAAGTTTTGATGCAGAATTGTAGATTATGAAAAGACTTTTTAAAAATGTATAATACTTACGATCTTTTATTAAAAAAACGTTTTTCTAATTAAAAAATAAACCAAAATCAACAAAATTCTTGACAAACGTACAATTGGACATTCATATATAATATAAAAGTTTTAATACTTGGAAGCGAAACTTTTTGCTTTTTATTACTGCTTCTAAGCGTCGGTTATAGACTGCACGAGATTGGAGGAAAATTCTGGAGTTATGTTGTTCCACTCACTTGTGATTCCCTGCTTCAACTGCTCTATTGTGTTGAAAGTGGATTTATAGAGCTAACGGGCAAGTTCTTCCTGAACATGCTCAATAATGTTAGGATCTGGCGACTGTGCAGGTATTTGTAACAGTATTGGACAATTATGAATGAGCCGAGCCACATTTTCGTTACGGGTGAAGTGAAGTATGCTTTGGATCGTTGTCCTGATAGAAAGCAAATTTGTCCAATATCTTCAATTTATCCGCACTTTGCTTCACATGTTCAAATATTGGAATCGATTCATTTTACCCTCTATAAAATGAATGTTCCCTACTCCTGCACTAGAACACATCTCCACACCATTACCGAACCTCCCCCATGCTTAACCGTAGCCCGAGTGTTATTAGGCAAAACTCAGTATTTGGCTTACGCCAAACGTACATCTTTTCTTTGTCCATGTAGGTTAAATTTACATCAGTAAACAAAGCTATAAAATAAGTGATAAGATAAAAATGAATCAAGTTTTACAAGTTTTTGCAAAATTACATTATTCCAAAATTGAGATTATTTTAACAAATACTCCTTACAAAATTTCACCCGTGCAATTTTATTCTTTTTACTGATATACGGTTTTTTCTGGTTATTCGCCCATTGAAATTATTCTTCGTTAACACGTTACGAATGGTCTCGGCACAAACCTCTTTTTTTAATTTTTTGTTGACCATATTTTTTAAATCATTAGCCGTTGTAAATGGTTTTGTTTTTATTTCTCTCAAAATCTAACGCTCATCATAGTCACTTAATTTCTTTACGACTTTTATTTTCTACTTGAAAATTTTTAACATACCGTTGAATGATAGCATGAACTGAGGACGGGCATCGGTCAACAATTTCCGCGAGTTTACGCACGGATTTACCCTCTTCATATAATTTTATAATTAAATGCCGCGTTTCTAAAGTCGTTTGCTTTTTTCGTTGATCGATTTCAATATTTATCTGCACTTTGAACACTACACTCGCATACTGATTTATCATTTGCCTTGGAATTAACATGAACTCACTCAGCAGAAAAAATAACGGATTCAAAAAGCCGTTTCCAACAATAACTCGGCATCTACACTATTCGTCTAATTGTACGTTTGACGGGAATTTTGTTGGCTTTGGTTTCTTTTTTAAATTTTAAAAAAGTTTTTTAGTAAAAGATCACAAATATTATAAATTTTTAAAAGGTCTTTTCATAATCTACAATTCTGCATCAAAAATTTTTGGAAATTTTCTCATTGAAGAGAAATATCGGCATTTGAATAATATTATAACGGGTGATTTTTTTGAGGTTAGGATTTTCATGCAGTAGTATTTGACAGATCACGTGGGATGTCAGACATGGTGTCAAAGAGAAAGATGCTCAGTATGCTTTGACATTTCATCATGAATAGACTTACTAACGAGCAACGCTTGCAAATCATTGAATTTTATTACCAAAATCAGTGTTCGGTTCGAAATGTGTTTCGCGTCCGTGTCCGATGAGCGATGAGGCTCATTTCTGGTTGAATGGCTACGTAAATAAGCAAAATTGCCGCATTTGGGGTGAAGAGCAACCAGAAGCCGTTCAAGAACTGCCCATGCATCCCGAAAAATGCACTGTTTGGTGTGGTTTGTACGCTGGTGGAATCATTGGACCGTATTTTTTCAAAGATGCTGTTGGACGCAACGTTACGGTGAATGGCGATCGCTATCGTTCGATGCTAACAAACTTTTTGTTGCCAAAAATGGAAGAACTGAACTTGGTTGACATGTGGTTTCAACAAGATGGCGCTACATGCCACACAGCTCGCGATTCTATGGCCATTTTGAGGGAAAACTTCGGACAACAATTCATCTCAAGAAATGGACCCGTAAGTTGGCCACCAAGATCATGCGATTTAACGCCTTTAGACTATTTTTTGTGGGGCTACGTCAAGTCTAAAGTCTACAGAAATAAGCCAGCAACTATTCCAGCTTTGGAAGACAACATTTCCGAAGAAATTCGGGCTATTCCGGCCGAAATGCTCGAAAAAGTTGCCCAAAATTGGACTTTCCGAATGGACCACCTAAGACGCAGCCGCGGTCAACATTTAAATGAAATTATCTTCAAAAAGTAAATGTCATGAACCAATCTAACGTTTCAAATAAAGAACCGATGAGATTTTGCAAATTTTATGCGTTTTTTTTTTTAAAAAAGTTATCAAGCTCTTAAAAAATCACCCGTTACTTAGTGTACAATTACGCGTTTGTGCCACGTATATCTCAAACAGCTCATCCTTCCATCCTTTATTCGCAGAACTTTTCTCTTGAAAACTCCTATCGTCGACTCATCAGATGTTGTCATCGTCCATGCCTCTGTACCATATAGCAGGACGGGAATAATGAGTGACTTATAGAGTTTTGTTTTTGTTCGTTGAGAGAGAACTTTACTTTTCAATTGCCCACCCAGTCCAAAGTAACACCTGTTGGTAAGAGTTATTCTGCGTTGGATTTCGAGGCTGACATAGTTGTTGTTGTTAATGCTGGTTCCAAGATATACGAAATTATATACAATTTTGAAGTAATGACTGTCAACAGTGAAGTGGGACGAAAAATTTACGGGTGCGAATTTTGTCTGCAACAAGATAATGGGCCGAGTCGATGTTAAGACCGCACATCTAAAACAATAGAGACGTCTATCATAACATGATCGATCTGGTTGGTGGTTTTTCCATCCGAAGTCAGCCAGGTAGCTTGATAAATTTTCTAATGTATTAGTAATCTAGTACTACAGATAACCATATTTCGTACGCCGGCGAAGTCTATCAGCCTCAATCCATTTGGGGATGTTTCATCGTGGAGGCTGAATTTACCGACTGTTGTGCTACAGATACCTTCTTTACCCATCCTGGCGTTAGAGTCGCTAGGCACGATTTCAATATCGTGATGGGGGCAGCTGTTATAGGTGCGCTCCAAGCTCTCATAGATAGCATCTTTGGTCACATCGTCTTTCTCTGCCGTGGTGGGCGCAAATCAACGATATGTTGAAGGACTTCGATTTTATGCGGGCATCGGCACTTTCCCAATTTAGGGGCCGGAAATTCCAGGTGCATGCCCTCAAATCGTAATGCTGAGTTCGTTTTCCAACTTTATCAAAAGAGAGATCTCTCATCTGAGGCTGTTTACACTTTTTCATTGGGGGCGTTTTTTACGTGGGGGGTCCCAAACCCAGTGCTCAACTCTGTGAAGGGGAGGGTTACCGACTTATGTTTCAACATTTCTGCATGAAAAAAATACTCTATATTGTCAGAAGTGTGCTCAATAATGTACAAAAGGTCCGAATAAAATTATTCAATCCATATTTAAGAAATAAAATCGCAAAAAACGTATGAAACCCTAACCCCTTCCTTAAATTTCTCACAACTAAAACAACAGTCGAATAGCTGCCAATAACACTAACATAAACTGTTCACACTTACTACGGAAATCGAAATTCATGTGAACAAAAAAATTATAACTCGACAATCCAATTATATTTTGACTCAAAACAGCAATACGACAAAATGATAGGTCACAATGTTTTCCTTTCAGTCCAGTCAATCGCAGCTGTCTTTAGGATGAAAAGGACGATGATGCTAAGAAAATGGGAGATGCTGCAATATCAAAGTAGCAAAGAGTACTTACATACATATGTATAAGCTCGCTGGCAATACCGGGAGAGTTGACAACTTAAATATATACAAACTTAGTGGAAAACAGCACTTCATATTGAAGAAATTTTCACAAACCATACTATTTGTTTTGTAGTCTGTTATTAAGCGAGTGAGTCGTATAATAAAAAATTAATACCCCAGAGAGTTTGATACCATTTTTGTTTGATATTTTTGCCTTGATACCCTCCTCCGGAGCATAAGGCCTCTGCACGATTGCGGCTTTTCACACGATTGAGATGTGTGGTGTTTTCGCCTTCCCAGGATGTTTTTGTGTGGTCTAATTCGAATAGTACCGACCTTCAACTATGTTAATTATATTCGACCATCACTTCTGCTAGCGGATTCCAGTCAAGCCACATCCTCAGTGGGCCGCAGAATATGGATAGGAAACTTACTGCGCTCGAATTGCCTTAGTACGGGATCCTCTTTCGCTAAATTTCTGAGCTGACCAAATTTCTTTTAAGACCTCTTTATCTCTCTTTAATAATCGTTTTTATATTTACATCATTTGGAAGTCAGTTTTCTGACTTGAGAATTTTATTAACATATGTATAGTATATACTACATAAGTAAGTACATAATTGCAAAATAAATCGAAAATATAACTGTTGACAAAATATCTTTGAAAAAGGATATTCATGTTCTCGTTTGTTAAATTAATCTATTAAGCTAGCTATAGGGTGTTTCAATCGGGCACTAAAAAAGTAGACCGATAGGGGTAGCAAACGACGCCATATTTTTCCCGCGCTTTTGACAATTCTCTTATGTAAGGTGTGCCATATCATCATGGAAAGATATACGATCCAACGACGAGTTGAAACTATTAAAATTTACTACCGAAATACGGAGTCAGTAGTCTCAACTTTAAGAGCGAATTTTTAAATAAAAGCGTTACAAAAGTTTTTTTTTTTTTAATAAAACAAAAACGTTTTGAGTCACAATTTCATCCTGAAAAAAGTTATAGTTTGGTTCAGTTTATGGGCCGGTGGCGTCATTGGGTTGTACTTCTTCCATGATGATTAAGACCGGCAAGTTACTGAGTTACTGTGAATGGGAAACGCTACCGCTCAATGATAACCGAATGCTTTTGGGTTCGAATTGGATGAGTGGACAATATGCTTTTTCAACAGGACGACGCTACAAGCCACATAGAGAATGTCACAAGCCATCTCACGAAATGGCCCAGTCAATTGGCCGCCTCGATCGTGCGTTTGACTATTTCCTGTGGGGCTACATCAAGTCTATGGTCTATGCCAGCAAGCCAGCAACGATTGATGAACCTCAAATCAAACGTGAAGTTGTAGCAGTATCGGCCGATTTATTCTTAAAAACGTCGAAAATTAGGTTGAGCGACTATACTTCCGCAAGCCTGCCTGTGGTGACCATGCAAAAGAAATCGACGGCAACAAATGTATTCTCATAGGAATAAAAGATTTCATTGATATCCCAACCGTTTAATTAAAAAAAAAAACTTTTGTATCGTTCTTATTAAAAAACCCGTTATTTAGCATTCATATACTCTAAATTCTTAATATACAGACATACTATATGTTATATGTATATGTATATCTTCAAATCGCATAGCCAAACCCTTACTTTGCTACAGTGTGTGTATACGCCCATCTCATCGTCGACAAAAAGTTATTAGAATGCGCAATCATCGCTATTTCAGCTATTCGGTTCAGCCGTCAATTCGCTGGCAAAGTAATACCCTTGTGTATTCTACAAACATACATACATAAGTATGTACGTATCAATGCATAAAAATTCCCGAATACATGTGAGTTTCAGCATGGCCTGCGGATACATAATGCTCTCTACCTCATTCAAAGTACACAATAATATACATTTTTATGACGTCGTAAAATTAATAGAACTTTTTACGATTTTTCTGCTTGGAATAAAACATTTGATTAGCACTCTCCATACATTTGACTTTAGCTCGTTTGCTTTACTTTTTATGGATATCACCGCACCATTTTATTTATCGACTTAAGTCGCCCAATTATGTTAAAGCCTCAACAAAAATAATAACAGAATTTAAGTTCGCATGTGTTCCACATACGAGTAAACAACATGAAAATAAAGCAATTATAAGAAACATTTGAAAATTGATAAATAATAGTTCCGTTTTAAAGCAGACTCAAATCTCGATCTGGCACGGACTGGGGCCTTTTGTCTCCAGCTGGTTGACTGTATGAATGTTTCAAGATGGGCCGAATCCAACAAAAGTTGTTCGCGCATGAAGGACTACCAAGCAAAATGTTGCCTGCTTTTTTTTTGGAGAAACTGTCGCAACCATACCACCGAAGCAAGTTCTGAGTGGTATACAACCCTTTGTTTGCCAATTGTCTGCCATGAAATTAGGAAAGCCAACACCAGAAGATGCACCACTCTTCACAACCATAATGCGAGTTCTCACACATCGACTGAAACAACTGAATTTGAGCACTCAAAACGCCGACTTAAACCATATAGTCCTGACTTGACTTGGTTTTATTCCAGTTCGTAATTAATAAACTAAGAGTTCAACGTTTGTGGCACCTGAAAGCGGTTGATGCGTTCAGAATGCATATTTTGGAGATACCTGAATCAGAGGACAAAAGTGCTTCGACAATTGGTTCAAACACATGCAAATAAGTATTATGTACTAGATCTTAACGGAGAATATTTTGAAAAAATAAAGCGATTTTCGATGATTAAAATTTGTTGTTGTTTCTCGAATTCAGAAATATAAAAGGCAACCTACGCATTATGAAGGATATAACAGTCACAGTAAGGGGAAACTTGAGAAGTGGGTTAATATTAATCAACTATTTTTTCCTCATCTGCCGATTGAAGGTTTTTCGGTATCGGTAGCAGCGGTTCGCGTACGCGAATAATTGTATTAAATACCTGAGAGATTTAGCGGAATTCAAGCACAATTTGTCTATCCACATATTGACAAGACCTTACAATAACTACAGTATGCTCGTAAACCACATATTTTATCGCAATTTTGCACATAACAAATTTTTATCAATTAAGTATACAAAGGTGTATGTTATTTGAAGTATAAACGTATATTTCATTTTATTACACAAATTTATTTTTCTGTAAAAATTTCGTATTTTTAAACGAACTTAACATTTTCTATATAGAAAAGTTCACATTCCTACATTATCTACAGAGTACGGGACTCAAAGTGTAACCAACTTCACACCGTTCGTGCAGCTGTCGTACTGGCATCAGCAGTTTATAAATTTTCTGAATGACAGTTCGAAGTATTGCTCACAAGTGTACAATAGCGTTTTGCCAAAAGTGAATGCAAAAAAAAGTGATCAGCGATGGATTTCAAACGTAATAGTGTGATTGCTTTATTTTTAGCTGGAAAATCACAGCCAGCAATTGTTCGTGAGTTCAAATACTTTAATGTGAAAAAAGTTTTTGCTTATCACACCATCATTCGTTACAATGATACTGGTAGCATCGCAAAACGCCATAGATATAACGGAGGTGGTCATCAAAGACAGGAGGATGGAGTCATGTGTAGAAGTTCACGCAAGTGAGGAAAGTTCTCTGATCGCCATTCACTTGGGAGTGGCCAGAAACGATTCTTTTACATATGACTCAAGCAGCTCACGACTTCCGGTCTTTGACCAAGTATCCTCTGGGTAGCCTAAGAACATCCGTTTGCAGGCGAGCTAAAGTGAGAAGGCGAAACACCCCTGCATAGGGTTGTGCGCTGGGTTCGGGACCCGCCACGTAAAAAAAACACCCCCAATTATAGGAAAAAAACAGCCTCGGATGAGAGCCCCCCCTTTTGATGACGACCATGGCAAACGAAATAAGGACTATGATTTGAGGGCATTCACCTGGAATGTCCGGTCCCTTAATTGGGAAGGTGCCGCTGCCCAGCTGGTAGATGTCCTCGTAAAGATAAAGGCTGACATCACCGCCGTCCAAGAAATGCGATGGACGGGACAAGGACAGAGACGAGTAGGTCCTTGTGACATTTACTACAGTGGTCATATAAAGGAGCGCAAGTTTGGTGTTGGATTCGTGGTGGGAGAGAGACTTCGTCGCCGAGTACTATCATTCACTCCGGAGAATGAACGTCTAGCCACAATCCGCATCAAAGCGAGGTTCTTCAACATATCGCTGATTTGCGCCCACGCCCCGACGGAAGAGAAAGACGATGTCACCAAAGACGCCTTTTATGAGTGCTTGGAGCGCACTTATGAGAGATGCCCCCGCCACGATGTCAAAATCGTGCTTGGCGACTTCAATGCCAGGGTGGGCCAAGAAGGTATCTTTGGCACTACGGTCGGTAAATTCAGCCTCCACGAGGAAACATCCCCAAATGGGCTGAGGCTGATCGACTTCGCCGGGGCCCGAAATATGGTTATCTGTAGTACTAGATTCCAGCATAAGAAGATACATCAAGCTACCTGGTTGTCTCCGGATGTTGCAGCCAAAATTCGCACCCGCCTCTGTGCAGCAAAAAACGCACGCCAACAAACACAAGGATGGTTCGACGTCGAGAAGCTGCAATCACAACAGACAGCTGAACGTTTTTCTACTCGGCTTGCACTCCTGCTCTCTGAGAGCACTCGTCAACAACTCGGTATAAGGGAACTGTGGGACGGCATTTCAAACTCCTTACGTACAGCTGCAACCGAAACCATTGGTTTTCGGAAAGTGCAAAAGAACAGCTGGTACGACGAGGAGTGCCGTGTCGCAGCGGAGAGAAAACAGGCTGCCTACCTCGCAACGTTACGATCGACCACAACACGTGCGGGATGGGATAGATACCGAGAGTTGAAGAGGGAAGCGAGACGCATTTGTAGACAGAAAAAGAAAGAGGCCGAAATGCGTGAGTACGAAGAGCTTGATAAGCTGGACGACAGGGGTAATGCCCGAAAATTCTACGAAAAGATGCGGCGGCTTACAGAAGGTTTCAAGACCGGAGCATACTCTTGTAGAACCCCCCAAGGTGATCTAGCCACCGATGCCCAGAGCATACTTAAATTATGGAGGGAACACTTCTCCAGCCTGCTGAATGGCAGTGAACACACAACACCAGGAGAAAGCGAACCCGATACCCCAATCGATGACGATGGAGCAGACGTTCCATTGCCCGACCATGAAGAAGTTCGAATAGCAATTGCCCGCCTGAAAAACAACAAAGCGGCAGGGGCCGATGGATTGCCGGCCGAGGTATTCAAACACGGCGGTGAAGAGCTGATAAGTTGCATGCATCAGCTTCTTTGCAAAATATGGTCGGACGAAAGTATGCCCAACGATTGGAATTTAAGTGTGCTATGCCCAATCCACAAAAAAGGAGACCCCACAATCTGCGCCAACTACCGTGGGATTAGCCTCCGCAACATCGCATATAAGGTTCTGTCGAGCGCATTGTGTGAAAGATTAAAGCCCACCGTCAACAAACTGATTGGACCTTATCAGTGTGGCTTTAGACCTGGTAAATCAACAACCGAACAGATATTCACGATGCGCCAAATCTTGGAAAAGACCCGTGAAAGGAGAATCGACACACACCACCTCTTCTTCGATTTCAAAGCTGCTTTCGACAGCATGAAAAGGAGTTGCCTTAATGCCGCGATGTCTGAATTTGGTGTAAGCTGACGTTGAGCAACACGAAAAGCTCCGTCAGAATCGGGAAGGACCTCTCCGAGCCGTTCGATACCAAACGAGGTTTCAGACAAGGCGATTCCCTGTCGTGCGACTTTTTCAACCTGCTTCTGGAAAAAATAGTTCGAGCTGCAGAACTCAACAGAGAAGGTACCATCTTCTATAAGTGTGTACAACTGCTGGCGTATGCAAGGAAGCAAAAGAAATGGGTCTGGCAGTGAACGAGGGCAAGACGAAATATCTCCTGTCATCAAACAAACAGTCGTCGCACTCGCGACTTGGCACTCACGTCACTGTTGACAGTCATAACTTTGAAGTTGTAGATAATTTCGTCTATCTTGGAACCAGCGTAAACACCACCAATAATGTCAGCCTAGAAATCCAACGCAGGATAACTCTTGCCAACAGGTGCTACTTCGGACTAAGTAGGAAATTGAAAAGCAAAGTCCTCTCTCGACAAACAAAAACCAAACTCTATAAGTCACTCATAATTCCCGTCCTGCTATATGGTGCAGAGGCTTGGACGATGTCAACAACGGATGAGTCGACGTTGCGAGTTTTCGAGAGAAAGGTTCTGCGAAAGATTTATGGTCCTTTGCGCGTTGGCCACGGCGAATATCGCATTCGATGGAACGATGAGCTGTACGAGATATACGACGACATTGACATAGTTCAGCGAATTAAAAGACAGCGGCTACGCTGGCTAGGTCATGTTGTCCGGATGGATGAAAACACTCCAGCTCTGAAAGTATTCGACGCAGGACCCGCCGCGGGAAGCAGAGGAAGAGGAAGACCTCCACTCCGTTGGAAGGACCAAGTGGAGAAGGACTTGGAATATCCAATTGGCGCCACGTAGCGAAGAGAAGAAACGACTGGCGCGCTGTTGTTGACTCGGCTATAATCGCGTAAGCGGTGTCTACGCCAGTAAAGAAGAAGAAGAGATCATCAAAGACTGCAACGTCGTGTGAGATGGTTCGAAAAGTGAAGAAGCGACTAGAGCAAAATCCACGACCAAGTGCCAATCAAATGGCTAAAGAACTGAAAATATCCGAACGCAGCATCCTACGCATATTGAAAAATGAGCTCAAGGTCAAGCCTTACAAGGTCCAAAAGTCCCCTGATCTCACACCCAAATAGCAGAAAGTAAGACTTGAGAGAGCGAAGCAGTTGCTTCGCTTGGCTGACAGCGGTCAAATTCCGAACATTGTGTTTTCTGATGAAAAAATTTTTCCAATTGAGCAATTCGTAAACTCTCAAAACGATAAGGTTTACTTGACCGACCGTTCATACGAGAATCTAAGTCATCGGTTGGCCACCAGGAGGCAGCACACGCCACAAATAATGGTTTGGGCCGCTGTCGCCGCAGATGGGCGCTCTCCAATGGTTTTTATTGAGCCTGTCGTCAAAGTAAATGAGACATATAATCGGGAAAGTGTTCTGGAGGCTGCTTGGAAGACGAGGGCAAACAAGCGTTTCGGTCGCAAACCATGGACGTTTCAACAACACTCAGCACCCTCTCACAAGGCGTAAGTGAACTAAGAATGACTGAAAAACTACGTTCCGAACTTCATTACGACCTCACAAAGGCTCTCGAATTCACCAGATGCGAATCCAATGGATTATTCTCTATAGACCGTCTTGGAGAGCAGGGTCAAAAGTAAAAAATACACTAGTCTCGAGATGCTGAAGAAAGCCATTGCCCGTGAGTGGACCAAAATACCTGCAAGTCACGATTCGTTTTTTGACCGCCTCAAGGCCATAGTTAAGGCAAAAGGCGGTTATATCGAGCAAAAGTTAATTGGTCCTGAATTTATGATTATTTGCACACATTTTGTACTTTAAAATAAATATAAGTTTTCCAAACTAACCACAAGTTCTCCAACGACTTCCTAAACCCAATTCAGCACTTTGATGTACATTTTGTTTTAGAATCTGTGTGTACATACTTCTTAGCCTTCATTATTATATTTTTTTTAGAAAAATATTTAAAAGTAACGCAGTTTTGTGCTGTCTTTGGAGGTGTCAAAAAAAAACGTGCCCTAACTGCTGACATGATTCCGGGCGATTGAGTGGTTGAAACAAAAAAGTTCAAAAATTTATTAAACTTAAATATATTTCCCATACAATGACCCAAAATTTTTGAAAAATATCAAAGATTAACAAAATGGCATAATTTTGAAAAAAAAAATTGGTGACACTTTTCAGCCAATCAAAAAAATCATTGTATAGTAAATGTATTCAACAATACTCAGCTTTAATTTGAAGTCGATCGGTTAATTTCTCGTTGAGTTATGATGTCAACAGTTTTAAACTTTCCCGTTTCGAGAAAAATGGGTTTAAAGTATCACTTATGTATATTTGTTTGTACCTGCCATCCAAAAACTATTTAAGATACGGCCTTGCCGATTTCATAGGATAGTTTTGGAAGTATAAGTTATCGAAAATACACAAAAATTTTTTTTTTTGAAAATGTGACACTGGTATAGTTCGTCAAATTTGAGCATATGGTTTGTTTATGGAATATAGGAGAGTGGCAAATATTATTCTCTCCATATTTTTATTTCCAACGGACATCCTCAAGCTGAATTCAGATTCACCACTGAAAATTTTTCAGAAAGGATACTCCTTACTTTTATATTTTTTTTGCAAAAATTATACGCTTTCTTCGATTAATAGCATTGATAAATGGTTTTCTTCGTGCGACTTTGCAGTGGAATTCGACTTTTTTATGTAATCCGGGACAGTTTGTGCTGTTAAACATGTACCAAAGTTTCAATTCAGAAGACCAGAAAGCTTCACCGCACTAATAGTCACTTCTTTTCTGACTTCTCGTAGAATAAAAGAGTGTTGGCGCCTATTTAAAATACATCTGTTTTGATTTCGGACCTTTTTATTGATTCTTCCGCTATCTTTATACTATATGTATTTTAATATTGGATTGCATAGTGGATCGGCTACGTTTCGCATATTTTTCCGATTTCTCGAAGAGATTTTTCATCTTTATGCAAATTTATAACTAAATTTCTCATTTCATTCGTTAATTCAATTGATTTCCATCCAATTTTTTTTAACTTTAAAATTTTTTCACACAAAATATAGCACACTCCAAGAAATAGAGCAAACACGACAGACTTCTTATCGGAAATTCCCAAATTTCAAAGTAACGGTACATTCCCAGCTTTGTTATTGGAGGATGCCATGCTATACGAATACTAATTTCGAAATGATTGCCATAAACCAACCACAATGTTCTAAATTTAAGAAAACTTTTTGACTCAGAGCAGTGCTTTTAATAGGGAGTTTATTCATACAACTTTAAGTAGAATCTTTCAATTAAATATAGAATGAGTGGTGGTAATATAGAAAACCTAGTAGTGTGCGATATGGATTTTCCACACTGTATGTATTTTAGATTATAAGCTAAAGTCTATGAGCTAAATCGAACGTTACGTCACCTTTGCTATGATCTTTGTAAGTGGTCACTAGCAGCAAATAGTTGGACACGAGCAGTGGATATATGTATACAAACACATGTATACGTAATATATAGGTAGTTCTAACAAATGTGCACATAATAGCATAAAAATAGCAGAGACATCTCGTCGCATGGTGAATTTAAAAGTCGACGTATTCACAAGTGTCTTTGACACACTTCTGTGCATAATGCATGCACATACATATATAGCACATTATACATATATCCTATATATAATATGAAGAAAATAAGTACAGAAAAACTATAACAACAAATATAATTAGCAAAAAATCCTTGTGTGAACTGAGAATGCCAACATGAATGCTCAGTGCATTTGGCTTGCCATTGACATTGAATTTTAAATTTGGGAACTCATTCAGTTCGAAATCTCAGTGCAGTGGCTGAACGTGCATTTCGGGGACTGTGTACACATCAAATAAGCGAAAAATTTTGTGGAAAAGTGTGAAAATCAAATAGAATAAACATCGGTTTGAATGAGAAATGAACTTGTCGCCTTTTACGCGAATGAAAAGGGATTGTTGACCTAATTGTATTCCAGAAGAACAGTGCCACGGTAACAGCCGTTCAAATTCGGTCAGTTTCTTAGGCACTTAAGTGCACAACAACAACTGCATTGCCTTGCTTTATTATCAATTATTATTTTTTCATAAATTTGCGACGTTGCATGAACGAAAACTAATGACCTCTGACGCAAATGGTTGACAATTAGAGCTCAATCGGCATTGCAATCAAATTGCCGTTAATGATTTGTTATTTGTTGTTTGTTTTTCGTTTATTAGTTGCTGCTGCTCGCGCACATTGTAGTTGCGTCGCTCCAATTAAGCCCTGACGATATTTGATGGATTGCGCACAAATTCTTGTCATCGTCCGCAATGTCAATTAAACCAACGACCATATTGCTATTTATAAAAACCGTTATGGTGATGCGTATACGCCACCGCTCCCCGCCAGTATTTTGAGTGAATTTCTCTTTTCTAGTGATTAATTATGCAAATAAAAATAAAACGATTGCGTAAATAAAGCATTATGGCGAGGGGTTTGGTGCCATGAGGGGCTTGAGCGCACACATCGGCTAATGGTTACATTGTGGGTGAAAATTGTAACAGAATATTGTGAAAATCACTACTTTTTTTTGTAAATGTATAATAAATGCGTTTTGGCCGCTAATTATGCACATCCGCCCGGGAAGCCCTGCAACTTTAGTGCGCC
>CM050325.1:91306261-91353304 GCA_027475135.1 Bactrocera correcta
AACTCAAAATATGCAAAATAGTCAGGTGCCAAACGGCAACTCAATAGTTTTGCTTCATTTCATTTAATTTTATATATTCTGTGTATATTTTTTATCGCATGCGATAAAATGATTATAAGCTACTATGTTTTGTGAAACATGCACGGCAAACAAAGCACAGCTCTGTGAACGTGACCAAACTGAGAAATATGCATATCACCTGCACGCCGCCTTAACACTGCTGCGCACGTACATGTTTGTGTGTGTGTGTATATGCACGGCAGCTTAGCATTTTTATTTAGTTAAGAATTCAATGTCGAAAAAAGTATTTATTTGTTTTAAGCGCTGTGCACATTTAGTGCGCTGCAAAAAGCTTAAGTACAAAGTCAAGTTTAAATGGAAACACACACAGACACATACATATTATAAAAAATAAGAGTCAAGTTAAATAGAGAATATATTTTTAATAGTTTTATCAACGCACAGGTGAGCTGTTTGCCAACTAGCGTCAGCAATAAAGTCGGTGAGTTTCTGCTGATATCAGCAGCATTTGCTTGGCATGTTTTTATTGTGACTTATGTTTGTGTGCTTAAAGTGTAAATATTTGGACAACTTTATACATGAATATTTATAGCATGAGTGTAAAGCTTGTCGTTTATATAATATGGTAATACTAAATATAGATATAAATACTGTTTACGATGTAGCTCCTTAAGGTTATCAGTTTTTTTTAAAAAAAAAAAAAATGCCAATCTGTGCTTTAGATTAGCGATGAACTCACGTTTTTGACATAGTCTATTAATAAATATAGTACTCAGCGAATATTCAAGGTATTTGGATCATAAAGTACTCATGGTGAATTGTTATTATTTTTCTGAAAAGCTTTGGATTCCAACGCAAAAGAAATGTGCGGGTTCGAGGGCCAAGAATGTTTTGAACCAATTTTATACACTGATGTTCTGATGTAAAACGACACCCTGGGTGTTTTAGACACACTGTTCTGATCGACCGGATGAAGCGGTAGTCAAACAGGGTAAGGTCTGGGCTAAAAGAAGAGCGAGGCATAACTTACCAGTCGTTGTTTTTAGTAAAAACTAGTCTTCTGTCGACGGCCCGAGTGTTATCATGATGAAAAATTAATGGCTTGTGTCTAGTCGGAATTTCCGAGCATTTTTCGGCAACCGTTTGCTTCAATTTGATTGAAATATTATCGGTGGTGTTTCCCATTGATGGTTTTACACGGCTTTAGAAGCTTATAATACAACACGCATTGCTGATCAAACACAGAGCTTTACTAAAGAGTTATGAATTTTCGGCTTTACTGTTGATTTTTTATAATTTTAATACTTTCATATAATTGTTAGCCTTAAAAGTTGACGTAATGGATCCATTTTTCATCATCAGTCGTAGTCCGCAGCAAAAATTACTTTTGTTTGTGACCTTCAAACAGCATTTCTGACTTTTCAAAGTTTCTTGGCGTCAATTATATGACTCGGCTGCTTTGAAACGTTTTCAAACAGCTGCTTGAGTGACTCATAGGTTCTGAGAGCAATCATTATAGATTTTATGATTGGAGCTGTCACTGGTTATAGTCCGGTGTCGGCACACGGATGCAAAATGGGACTGAAAGATAGAGAGGACTACAGGAACAGTCAAAAGCAAGATTCCAGGCAAACATAAAGATTGTAGCATCTTTTCTGCACTTGTCTCGCTCTCGTAAGGCAAAGCTTTAATCAAGATGTTTCATTAGCCTATTTAAATTCGCTTCAAGTGCAAGCATCCCAATCGATGGCTTCGCAACAGAACTCAATCTGATATCTGATATCGAAAAGGACCAAAATGCTATGCTATGCGTGACTCATTAGCCTATCAGACTAACATAAACTGACATATAAGGTCAATTAAGAGCTTTCGGCCTACCATTGGAAAACCCATTTTTTGTTAACAAAACTCGTTTTTTCTATTCAACGTATGATGCTGCCTTCAAGGGTGATACACCGATTATAGCAACCCTCCAACTTCTCGATGCTATATTTCTTGTACGATTTCTCCTTTCAAACGGTCCAACAATGCTATATAATGTTGTTGTTGTAACGGCTATATTGTTCCCTTTAGGGTGATAAGGTTCAGATAAGTTGTCATAGAGGTCATCAAACGGTAAGCGTAGAAAACATCTTGTTTCGACGGGGTTGCGCCATAGGAACAGGGTGTCAGATGTGTTGGGTTAGCTGGGCTTCTCAAGGGACACCTTTGATTCTAGAAGCAGCTCGAGCTTGTTATCTGCAATGAGTGGTGGTTTGAGTTTAAACACGCCCTTCACTGAGAGGAAGTCGGTGAAGATGTTATGGCTTCACTGTGAATGACTGTCAGTGCATGTCCGAAGTCTGATCGTCGTATGGACTTATGTCGTCGACGTAGTTGACTAGGACTTCTTGATGCTCCTACGAGGATGTTTCGTTTCAAGTAGGTGACTGCAGGCATAGTTTCTATAAAAAAAAAAAACAGAAGAAATTGCTTGGAGAGGTGTTCGATATGCTCTTTTACTGCTCACTGTGTAAATGTTCGATACGAGACATTCCGTTATAGTGCGGAGTGCTGTAGACTGGCATGTCTGAAGCTTCCCCGTCATACGATGACTTTCGACTGTGATTTCCTTCAAAACAAATTATATCACAGCTTTGAGCAGCTATCGATCCAAAAGCATTTCTATTACCAAAACTTAAAAATAAATGTTGATGTCAGCTTTAAAGTTATTTTTTTATTTTTTCTATTTACATAAATATTAGCCCAAATATCAAATAATTAAAATAAATTTATTATTATCAAAACTATAATCTTCCGCAACAAAAGTGTTACATAAAACAAATTTAATTCAAAAAAATGTTTTACAAATGCAAATCGCATAAATTTTACTTTCTCATATGGCCAACCATCAAACTCATAACTCATTATGTGAACAGCAGAAATATTATTTCGGCTTTCTGTCAGTAAAAATAAATACACAAATAATTGTGAAACTTTTGTATCCGATTAACCGATTAATTTAAACTTTGCCAAGCAGAAATTCAGAAATTTGAAATGTGAAAACACAAATAGCAAAATAAAAAAACTAACAGTAATTTAGTTGACATTCGCTTAGTTTATTTAAAACGAGTATGTGCCGGCGCACAAACGAACAGCCAAAAGTTTTCGCCTTTTCCCCCTTCGACCGAAAACCACGACAAACTCACGCCAATTACAGCACGCTTTGTTTTAATGCCTGGCGACAATCGACACATCGGCAACATAATATTGTATTTGTAAGCTTTTTGTAAGCGGCAAAACGCTACAATTGTTGCAAGAAGCAACACAGCAACAGAGCAACGTAGCGACAACAACTGCAATAACATACATAAATAGCAAACGAAATGCGAAAACATAGAAAGTGTTGTGTAATAAATTTTGCTCTGCAACTTTTTCACAACTTTTTTACCAAACAACAAAAGGCAAACATACATACATATGCGCATAAATATCTAGCTATATATATGTTTATATATGTACTTTATGTAGTTACGATATACATACTTTCCAGCAATTCGTACAAATGCAATGAAATGTTCATAATACAATTCTCCGCTGCCAATCTATGTTGCTTTTGCTTGTTGCTGTTATGCTATTGCAGTTATTGTTGCTTGAGTTACATCTGCAATGCTGCTGGTAACGGCGTGTGTGAGAGCAGGAGCGCATTTGACAAGTGCTAAAGTGGGCCCGGTTTTTGGAGTGAAATGTATGGAGAAATTATAATGAAATTTGAGGTTAAAAAATATTTAAACTGTATTCTGCATATACTGGCTCTTTTTGATAAAGATTTCTTAGAAGACTTTTCTTCTTAGCAAAATATATTGTTTATTATTTCTTTGAATTTGAAACAGCTCTGACTTTAGCAATCTGTATAATTCTGAGTACTTAATAGAATATCCATAAATATATGGAGAATGGGGCACTTCCCACCTCTAAGTTAAATCACATACCTCAGGACCCACTCGACTAATTTCATCCAAACTCAGAACACAACAGTATGTAGATATTGTTATGTTACTCGGTGAATATTAGTAAAATCCGGATATAAGCACACCTACTTTCCATATAACAAAATTTCATCTTCTTTTTTCTAGTATACAAATCAAGCAATAATTAATATATTCCGATAAAATTTTAATAGGAGACCTTGGAGTACAAATAATATTGGTATTAAATGTAAAGAAAATACTTTTGAATGAATACCACTGGAAAGTACTGCAGAATTGTACCGCGAAAGAGATAAATAAAAAATTATAAGGTGATCAAATTTGACCCGGACTGGCGAAAAAACTACATTTTCACGTATTTTATTACAAATCTTTATCATCGCCCTTAGCCAGTACAAGCATTTCAACGCGTAGACTAATTTTCCAGAATTTGTTAAAGGCCTCGGCTGAGAGTGCCCTTAGCGGATTTTGGAATTTTTGGTTTCGCCTCATTTATACATTGTTGTCTTTCGGTAGATTGTGGGAAGGTTATGATATCATATTCTTAAAACCGTGCCTCGTGACCAGAAATAATAGTTGTGGCGATTGTAGGGTTCTCTGCTACGTCATCAAGCATCTCTACTCGACGTCGATTTTACAAAAGATTGAAGTCGCTTGGTACGAGTCTAGCTGTATACCCAAAATATTAACCAAAATGTGTTTGGTCGATACTTTCGCTCTATATCAACATCATGATTTTGAAACCCAGTTTCTTTAATTGTTTCTGGGTCAAATTTTATCATATGACCTTTTCATATTACATATATTATTTCTTCTTTTTAAGAAAGTCAGAGTTTTTTAAATCAAATGTTTAGTCTAGCCTTTATTAAATAATGGTTAACCAGTCCGGGTCAAATTTGATCATATGACGATTTTTCATATTTGATATTTTTTTAAAGAAATTCAGAGCTTTTTGAGTCAAAGTTGAGTCTGATATCAACAATACGATTTCGAAACCCATTTTTTTTAACTTAGTCCGGTTCATATATGATCGTATGACCTTTTTCATATTTTTTTTTTAGGAAATTTGGTGTTTTGCGGATCAAACTGAAGCCTTAATAAAATATTGATCAACCAGTACGGGTCAAATTTAAGCATATGTCTTTTTTCATATCTAATTTTTTTTAAAGCAATTCAGAGCTTTTTGAGTCAAAGTTTAGTCTGATATCAACAATACGATTTCGAAACCCATTTTTTTAACTTAGTCCGTTTCATATATGATCGTATGACCTTTTTCATATTTTTTTGTTTTTTTAAGGAAATTCAGAGTTTTTTTTGGCAAAATGGAAAATTATTAAGTAATAGTCAGCCAGTCTGGGTCAAATTTGATCACATGATATCTGTTATTTTTTTTTGGAGAAATTCAAAGCTTTTTGGGTCAAAGTTGAGTTTACCCTTATTAATTGATTACTTCACTAAAATTACGCGCGAAATTGAGATCTCCACCATTTATGGCTCAATTCAAGCACAACATACGGGCAACTCGAAGCCATTTCGCAACGGCACCGGTGGCAACAAAACGTGCTGCCAGCCAAAAGAGGCGTCTGCAAAGCAGCAATTGCAAAAATTTGTGCAAAATATTCAAATAACTTCACACACACAAACAAGCGCAACACTTGCAAATACACCGACATGAAAGCATAAACACACTTTTGGCTGCACACACTCACGCTGCTTTTGTGTGTTTGCCAACAAATTTGTAGTTAGATTTTTTTGAGGGAGTGAAAGTAGCTGCAATACTGCTTATTATTGCGAGTGGCAATATTGAAATAAAATAAAAAATCCACAAATATGTGAAATAAAATTGCAACGCCAGCAGTCGTTGGCTGAGTACACTTTTTATATGCATTTTTATTTTTTTTTTACGTTTATGAATCTTTTTTATCGTGTTTATTTCATATCTTGTTTGGTTGTTGTTGTTCTTTGTTGTTTTTTTTTTTGTGTTGTTGTTCATTATTGCGATAGCCATATTTTGCGTTATTTTGAGGTCAACACACGCCCCCTGCTTCATGCGCTCGCCTATGCACCGGCCACTCGCCGCAAACGTTTAGGCTTCGCTGGCTGGCTTTGCCGCTTGCAGCGTGCTCCATGCGGTCGTCGACGAATTTACTGACCATCGCTCGCTGTCACTGCCAATTTTGCAACTGCCATTGTGGCAGAAAGCGCTTATGTGGCGTTTTGGCGATGTTTCTTCCACTGTTGTTGTGGTTGTTGCTGTGGCTGCCTCCGTTGCTGCGCTATTACGTGATTATCTCGACAATGAATAGGTTTGGTAGCCAAAATGCCGCTGCTGTGCATAACAAATTATTATACTTAGGTATTACGGCTGCTTTTGTTTGCTTTTTACTTTTTGCTTTTTGTGTTTTGCTGTTTTTGGCTCTTAAATGTATTTATTGCGAAAAAGCTCAATTTACCAAATTATAGCTTTCGCCATAAATAACTGAAATGTGTGGCTAAATGATTGGCCTGTCATGGAAATGAAATAAATATAACTTAACTTAAATTACTAAAGCAAACTTTTAATTCAAACTCAGGCCGCAACGCATTGTATTAGTCAATTTTTCAGCAGCGTGAGCATCGAAGCGGCTGCACTTTAATTTCAATTTATGTATTTAAAAGGCATTGCTCAGACTTTGTGTTTTTAGGTAAAATATTTTATTGCTGCGTTGAAATGCCTATTGATTTTTGGCGTTAAGCTTTTATTTTGCTCGACTTTTGCACCTGTGTTCACTTAGCAGTAAATTTGAGTTTAGGCTGAAACGAATATTAAAGGCTGTCAATTAATAATGAAATTAGAAAGCATACGAAGAATAAAAAAATTGTAGTATTAGTGCAAGGCCTATGTACATTAGTTACTGAATTTTTGATAGTATATTTGAGGTATTTCGTTTTTTGTGGCATTAGCATACATTTAGAATTTTTTGATAGTTTTAGTATACATTTTGGCGCCAAAACAAAATTTTTGTTTTTCGGTGCCCCAAATTATTCATAATAGTTCAAAAATAAAATGAAATATATGCTATCATAACCTAAGCATTTGAATTTCGTTTTGTGTTTCTGCTTTAGTATACATTTAGGCTATTAAAAAGATATCATATTTTTTTAACAGTCAGATATTCAAAAAGCATCTTAATATTAAAAAATTAAAGAAAACCGTGCTTAGATATTTAAATTTGTGTTTTATTGTAATTTTTATATACATTTAGAGAGCTAAAGCGGAATTTCTGTTTATGTAGCAACCATTTGCCTTAGAGCTCTTTTTACAATAAAATATTTTTGGTAAAATTGGTTTCTAAAAATCTAGTTTTTCATCACTTTGTAATGATGTTTACTTTTAAAGAGTGTTTTGAGGTTTAAGAGCTTGCTGGTAAAATATTTTCTTTACCCCGGAAAACATTTTTTTCATCGGAAAATATTTTTTTATAAAAAAATTACTCCGAAAAAAACTTTTTTCTCCGAATTTTCATTTAAAATTTCCAGTATATATGTAAATATAAACATACATAATAAAAAAAATTACTCCGAATTTTTTTACTCCGAAATTTTTTACTCCGAAAATATTTTTTTAATTATCGGTTGAGTTTTCAGATTCAAAATTGAGTTCTGGAGAACTCAAGATAATGCTGATGTAATGAATTTCAAAACTTAAGCTTTTCTATTCGTTTGAAGCTCTTTTAAAAAATCTTTGCAAATAATAAAAATACATATATATTTTTTTCAAAATATTGTTGCATCTTAACCCTTGAACTAATAATTTTTATTTTTTTAATTTCTAATCACTAGCAAAAAAAGTCCATAAAATTTCCTAATTTTACTAACTACTATTATCATTAAAATATATAAGAAATTTAGGCTACTTAAGCTCATTGTAACTGTTTTTCTGACACAGTATCACACTTAACGAGTTTTAGTAATGCTTTCTTTGAACACACAATTTATCAAACGAAAGAAAAGAATCAAAAGTACCTAGAAGAACACCTATTCCCTCCTAATCCCATTACTTTAAAACAAGTGAGCTATTCGTTACATTAGTTTTCAATGATTTAATTATAAGCCGGCAACCCTTAAATAAAAATGAATTAAATAAGAAAAATTTAAAAAAATCACTTCAAGAGGAAATTAAATAATACACCATTTAATTCTTATATTTTTACAAAACGAGAAGATGACTTAACTTGCATAGTAAGAACAGCGATTTAAGTTTGATCCATAAATTAATTTCATATACATATTTTCTAAAAACATTTTCCCCTCCAAATTTATGCCACTCTTAAAAGCATACATACATAGAGAGCACAACATCATTACTGCCACTATCTCACTCATATTAAAAATGAGCAGTTTAAAACTAACTCTTGGAATGTGGTTGTGTTATAATGTCTGCATATTAATTAGCCAATAAAGTTTGCTTGTGTTTTATGCTTAATTTAAAGAACAATTTCAAGTCACGTATTTTACGTTTAGTAGTTTTATGTTGTGCATATTTGTATGTATGATCTGTTCAGTTTTATGTCATGGCAACCTGTTTCTTATGAGTACAACATACTTGTACAAATTATGATTTAACTAATTTACAATGTTGTAAAGAAGCTGCTCAAAATGTAAATTTACCGAGATTAGTAGAAAAAATATATATGCTAGAGAAATTTCTTTGGAAGAGGGAAGAAAATCGTACTTTGGTGTGCTTATCATAGTGATTTCATAACAACTCGCTAAGCTATATTCACTCTTTGGTAGTGATGCTTCAATTCGGGATTAAGACATATAAATATTATATGAAGTAATTTGATATACGAAGCCTTCTTTTCTACTGTAGATTCCTACTACAAAGGTAATAATCATAATTTGTATTATAACACTACTTTTTATTGATGGCATTGCTTTAAATAGTCGCAATAATGATTTTACAGCAGATGAACCCATGTAGTCATATTCTCAGAGTAGCATGTTCGTACGAATTTGTAATTACATAATTTCTCCGACGGAGTAAAGTTTATTATCGCTAATTACAGGGAGAGCATATCTTATTTGATCCAAACTTCCTTGCTTCCTGATAATGTTCTTCAAAACAATTTCAATAAATTGACTCAATTTCTAATCTTTAGTTCTCTGTCCTTCTCTACCTCTCCATTTACGTTTCTACATCCCTCTTGTACCTCACTGACTCTCTCTCTCTCTGCTTCTTATTTCTGACGTGAGAACCCACATTTTATTCCTCAGAAGTATCAAACTATTCAAACGAAGAGCGCGTAAAGTTTTTTGAAATCTAATTGGGTATTATGAGGTAGATTATGAACCAAGAAAGTGTCGATCTTAACAACTACAGTTCGAAGGGAGCTTTATCCATTATGGTAACGCAAAAAAGTAAGAATTGAATAATATAAATTTGTCGAACTAATTCAAAAAAGAAAAAAAAAAAATCTAATGCTTTTAAATTAGGAGGCTTTTTCAAAACAAAAAAAAAGACAAGGTTGCCACATTATTATATTTATTCAACAAATAAATTATATCATATTAAAATTGCATAAAATATGTAAACAAGTGTGTTATTAAGCACTATTACAAAAATATCACTTCCAAGAGTTGCCATCTATTCTTAATAAATACAGTTCGATAAGAGTTTTAACCATCGCGTTTACTCAAAAATTAAAAACTAAGTATGTAATTGTTGACCTAATTCCAAAAATGTAATGCTTAGAAATTAAGAGAGTTTCTCAACAATAAGGTTGCCACATTATTATATTTATTTAAAAAATCAATTATAAAATTGTAAAATTTTCCAATATTTGTAATGAAAGGTTTTAAAAAGCTTTATTAAAAAAATATTATTTCCAAGTGTTACCACCTGTTTTTAGATAGAAAACATTAAAGTACGCAAAATACCTTGTAAGTAAGTAAAAAATGTCAAAAAATTTCAAAGTTGTTAGTTTAGTTATAAATTGAAAATGTTAGAATTGCTAACTGCATTAAATGTACAAAAAAAATTAAATAAGATGCTTATGATACCCGATATGGGCACGAAGTGCGTGAAATATTTCCGGACTGTTAGTTACTTCATTTCAAAGAAAAAGATAAAAAAAATGCGAAAATTTGTAATTTTAAGCGATAACTACTAAGAGCATTACTTTTTCTCTTTTATGTTCATTGACCAGATGTCCGTTTCCCCACAAGAAAATGCTCATTCGTCGAAATCGATGATATCGAACTATTACAGCTTATAGCTGCCATACAAACTGATCGTTCAAGGTATCCTTTACATCAGGCAATGCGACTGTAAATAACTGGTGAATCGTTGCCGTTAACGATTTAATATTATTTTTCACCAATCATATATGTATAAATTAATCTATTATAACTTAGAAAATCATACAAATTAATTACAATAATTCCAAAAACACATTTTATCGCTTAAAAACTCACTAATGTCACTTGATGTAAACTTACTAATCTCAAAATTAATGACTTCCGCTTTCAAGCAGTTAATTCCATTTTAGAAACTAAATGCTTACACAAATAAATTTGTTCATTGTTCCCGAGTTGAAGAGCTTCTTCACTTGAATTTAAAATTTATCAATTAAATTAATGTATAATTTATCATGCTGACTGACACTTAATCGGAAAGAAGTCGAGAATAATACCAACAACACAAAATCATTAATAATACTCAAAATATGAAATGAAATGCACAGGTATAAATTCTTAACAATCATTATTTTATTTCGCTGCCAACTACTTAACTGCTGACCTGTCGCTGCGGTACTCAGTGCCACTGCTGTGTATGCCAGTTGTTGTTGCTGTTGCTGTTATTCGCACAAAAGCATCGTGACTGCAATTAAATTTGTTTGCAATTTATACTGTCTGCATAATTATTTCAAAGCATACTAATGATGCACAATATAGTTGGCTAAGCAGAAGATTAGAATGCGGAAAACTTAGGTACAGCATAATGGTAGTGCAAGCACATGTAAAGCATATACATAACGTGTGTATATATGGAAGACTCGTGAATGTAGCTCAGTCAAATAGCTTTAAATATATGTACTAATGTATATAGATTCTGCCATTCTAATTCCGCGTTGATGCCGCAACGTTGGGCAGTAAATACTCTCCGTCGCTTCGAATGCAACCAACATTTGCAGAGGCCTTTAGTATAGTTTGGCTATTAAATTCCTAACATATGCAGTTATCTGGCAACATATTCCGATAAACACATATTTACACACATAAACACACATATATATGCACATATACACGCTTGTTTATTTGCCATTTTGGCGCCTTCAAAGCTTCTAGCATCTTGGCCAAGTGACTGAAACCAGTAGGGAAATGTCAAAATTTGATTTATGACAGTGTGCGGTTGGCGTAATGCCATTGCAGTTGTTGATATTCATGCTTACATTACCGTTATGCATTGCCCATGACAATTGAGCGTAATTGCTGCCAGACTTTTATTTGTATTTTAATGAGAATACTTCAACGGCTATTATGCCAAGGAAGAATTTTACTTCTATATATACAATGTATACATAAATTCTGATTTTATGGCAGACAATAATTGTAAAAGTTCAAGTACACTCTCTGATATATTCGCTTTTGGCTGCAATAATTAGAGAAATATAAATTTTTTATTATGTTTGTGAGATACTACTGAGATGAGAAAAAAATGTGTATGAAGCTAACATTTTATCTTTCTTAAGAACTTACTTTTATGAGTAATAATATTTTCTGTTAGTTCCTTTCCTAATTGGAAGTCGCTCGAAAAAATTAGCTTGGACCAATGGCCAACAGTGTGCTGTACAGTGTAATTGTTGATATATTTTTATAAGATTTCAATTTTTGTGTCAAAGTGACGCACTGTTTACTTAAACTTACATTAGCAAGTTGCCATATCGGTGAAAAGAATTGTAGAGGAGTACAGAAAAACAACACAAGCTGGCAATTCGACAGCTTCTTTCAATTTTTATATATTATATTTTACTTACTAATTTTGATGTGAAATAAAGACCATATTATATATTTCATGTACACATATACATAAGTATGTCTTCCTTAAAATTTATGGCAACTCTATTCCACTGGCTATATATGTATATGATACATTTATATTTAAAATTGTTATTTTGTGTTTATTTTTGTAAAATTTATTTATTAGTATTAAACAAATGAAAGAGAAATTGATTTTAAAAAACTTGTTGGCAACTCTGTGATTTGTTGTTTTACTTTTAATTAAATTATTATTTTTGATAATAATGTCCTTATAAATACATTGAAATATTGTTGAGTAACATTTAGGAAAATTTCACAAAAATTTATGCAACTCTATTTCACATATTACATGAAAAATTTACATTGAAAGTTGTTATTTTGTTTGTATAATTTATTTACTAGTATTGAAGTAATCATAGCGAAATTAAAATTTAAATTTAAATTATAAAAACTTGTTTGCAACTCTCTCTTTTTTACTTTTTCTGACATTTTTTTTTATTTTTGAAATAGACAATTAAACAAATTTTTTCGCATTAAAACCAAGCTTTTTTAGTACTATAAATTATTAATTTTCTAAAAAATTCAAAAGGAATATGAACAATGCCGGCAACTCTGCTTCAAAAAATTAGAATTAAGAATGATGTAATCTATTATTATTAGATTTTTTTTTCATTTTGGAAAAAAAAACCATACTTTTTATAACAATTTATTTGCATTATTATTGATCTTCGCGCAAAAAAAAAGTTTTTAGTACTCAAAATTGGCAATTCTGCTTAAAAAATGAAGAGCCAGGATTTATGTAATCTAATTTCAATTTAAAAAATTGTAAAAAAATATGAACAAATTTTAGAAACTCTGTGCAAAACTTATAATTTTGAATAATTATTTATTAAAATTTTAAATAATTTTCTGCACTTGGCAACCCATTTAATTGACATTGTACTGACCGTCGTGAATGACTGCATTGAAGCCTGATTTCGCATTTGGAGTTGTTGTTTCTTTGTTTGTTGCCCTACAGTTGCAGTTGCTTTGCGTGCCCATTCGCATCAGATCGGCAATTTCGGCAGCAATTACATGTGAAATAGCAACAATATACACCAAATACAAACGAGAACAATTGTAGGAGGAATTCGTGTAGAAATTATAGATATACAAACATATTCGCACAAACACAACAAGTTTTGCATCTGCTGACATGGCTCAAAAGCTTTTGATGATGAGGTTGCCATTTATGTGAGAGAGATTGCTTGCAATGAGAAAGCAGAAGAAACAGCAATAAGGTTGGTATGCGGATCTTGTAGTTTGTGTGGTCGCTATAAGCTGTAGTGATCTGAACAATTTCCTACGAGCTTGAGGCGATGCTTTGGAAAATAAACTATGTCAAATTTCGTGAAGATATCTTGTCAAGGAAAAAGTTTTTCATACAAGCATTTCATTTCGATCCCTCAATTTGTATGACAGCTATATGTTATAGTGACTCGATCTGAACAATTTCTTCGAAGATTGCACTGTTGCCTTGGATATTAAACCATACCGTATTTGATAAAGATATTTCGTCAAATAAAAAAGTTTTTCATATAAAAACTTGATTGACTTGATATCCTAAAGTGATTCGATATCAGCGATTCCAACAAATTTGCGGCCTCCAGGAAATTTGATAGTATGTCCAATATTCAGATCGATATTTCAAAAACTGAGATGTTCGCACCATTTTAGAAAAGCTTGGCCCAAACCCGCTAGACCAGTATTGGCTTGCATTATTCTATATAAATACCAATACATATGCCGCTCATGCAATTACACATGCTTGAATATGTCGGTGAGCGATGCATAATTGTTTGCGTAGAATCACTTTAGACGCCGCTGCTAATATGTCCAGTCGCCGCCTCTTGGCCGCTTGTTCAACCAGCTTGTTGTGTTCTTCGCATGTTTTTCGTTGCTCATTTGCATTTGCTGTAAAGAGCTGCGTGAGTTGTTGCATTTGTAATTGCCTAACACTAAGACACATTTAATTATTGCTATTGTTGTCGCCATGCAGTACCATGCACCAGCAGCAGCAGCAACAACAGAGGCAGCCATAAATGCTGCTCTTAGTGGCATATTCATGTATGTGTCTGCGTTGGTATGTGTGCCCACAACGGACGCGTACGAAATTGTTAATTATACTCGGCATGCATTTAATTGAAATGCTCTGGCATTTTACGGCACAGAAAATGTGGTTTTCCCTCAACAAAGCAATAAGTACAACAACAAAAACAAATAGCAACAAGCATGCTAATAACATCATCAGACGCCGCAGCAGCAGCAGCAGCACCATCAGCTCTTCGCTGCCGTATTGCTTTGGAAGTTAAGTATTGTTGTTGCTGCTGTTATTGCTATTGCAATCACTGTAGTTCTTGTTGTAATTTGGCATTGAAATGCCAGCTTTGTTTGCACAACACAAATGGAATTTACCTTTTTCGTGGAAATTTGTTAATTATCTTTTACCGGTTTTTATTGGTGCTGGACAGTAGAAGTGCCAAAAGTGGTCAGAACTCTATGCTTCAAAGTATAGATTGCGCTTAATTTCTGTAAATATTTATATGGAGCATCGTAATGTACTCATTCACTTCAAAATAATCAAAGGTACTTAAAAGGATTTGTAAGTACCCGGTATCTAAAAGTATTCGGTACTGAAAGGTATTCGGTACTCAAGAGTAATCGATACTCAAAAATATTCGGTACTCAAAAGAACTCAGCCCTGGAATAAATATTTTGTTTTACAAGCATTATCGCAAGTCAATGCTTCAAAAAAAATTCCAAAAAAATGTTTGTTCCAAAAATAGAAAAGTATTGAGGTTAAGTTGTACCGTCGAAATTGTATCTATGTTACACAAATGATATGTGAGTTGTGAGATGAGTATGCGGTTTTGAGAAAGGACTGGTTCACGGTTAAGCCCATTTCCAGAATATCGAGTGCCGAATACTGATACTTCAGTCCTTCCAAAAGAGTTTGTCAAGGTCTACTACTTACCTAAGAAGAAAGAAAGACTTAAGCTAGCAGGCTTTCGGTTTAGACTATTTTATTTTGATTATGGTCAACCGCATACGAGTTTATGACGGTCATGTACGAGATAATTTATTTCAGAGGAAACCACATATGACCTGAGACAACCAAAAATTCTTCTATAAAAATGAGTTCCACTACAGAGCATAGTTAGAGGTTAGGTCACCCAAAATAACGTTGTGGCTTCGATGCCAAAATAACTTAATTTGGAAGCTTTGCGACTGATGGTCTTTTCGTCTTGATTGTAGTACATCCAGAGGGTCCATTCATTTTACCTCAGATGTCTACAAATTCTACTTAAGATATAATCGAAATTTTTGCATGTAAAGTCTATGGGCATTATCAATTTGCGATACTTGAACTTGTGGAACACTGACATTGCATCTAAGTTTTGGAGTTAATTTTTAGGTTTATTAAGTGATTGAACCATTCCAGGAACCCACCTTTTGTTGAAATAAGCACTTAAAATATTTTATAGGACAACTCGATACCAATAACAATAGTTAAGTCCTGGTACTAGTTCACAAAATATGATTTTTAATTGGGCTTCACTATATTGCGTATATTCCACAATACTCTCTAGTAGAAACCCATTGTGCATTTAGGGCTTTAGGCACTTTGAAGTATTAGTCAAGTTAATCTATACTATATACCTTATTATTCGATTATTATTCTTTACTATTAACTGTCACATTCTGAATACTCTCTTTAAGAATCTAGGGTCACTCCTTACGTGGAACAATCTTTTCCTCCCCAACTCAATTGAGATCCAATTACGACCCCAATTTAGATAAAATTTCCAAGTTTTGAAAAACAATTATACAAATTCCTGATTTGCAGCCAAAGTATTTCTGTCACACACAGTCGAGGTGAACATTTTTCTTTCTTTTCCTTATATTGAAAATATTTTATTTAATGGAAAAATTTCTAGTTTTCAGATTCATTAATTTTTTGCTAATATCAGATATACGACTTCAACTAATAATTTTGAAGTTAGTAAAAAATAAAAGAGTTTGCTGGAACCATATAATGGAAGACATCTTAATCTGGAATCCAAATCAAAAATATAATTTTCATACCATATACTTATGTGTATAAATATATATTTACAATTTTGTACTAGCTCTTAAAGTTGAGGTCACTAACTACTGTCTTCATCGGTTTACTTTTGTAGTGCCCCATTGCAAAACCTTATGCAAAGCTTTGCTTGTCGCGATAAATATTTTTTCTGCACAATTCTTCGCCAGTTTTTCAAATGTTTACTGCAGTTGACTAAGTCAAAGCTGAAGTTAAGCTCTTACGCTGAGCTGTTTGCTGGCTGGCTGAGGCTCATACCTACTATTTGCCGAGTTTCAGATAAAGTACTTGAAGTTTTTTGTGTGAGGTGACGCAGAGGGAGAAAAAAAGTTGTAGTGCTTGATATTTTGAAGTGCTTTTGTTATACAGTTAGAGGTGTGCAAAAAATGCAAAACATAAAAGTAAAAATCTGTGTGGATTGTGGTGGGCACAAGTGTGGATCTGACTTTTAAGGGGGTACTTGGTGATTTTTTTTTTTATATTTTTCGAGTTTAAGTGGGTTTTTATAAGTTGTAGTTCTATATAGATTTTGCGTAAAAAATTTTTGCTAGCTGCTCTGGTTTTAAGCTGATTTTTGCCAGATAATGAATAAAAACTTAGTGAAATATTTTGAAATTAAAAATTCTACAATCAACGGGTTTATAATTGCCAATAATATAGAAAAAAATTAAATGAAATATTAAGAATCCATCAGGTAAATATATTCCAAGTTTGTACATATATCTATACAAGAAAATGACTTAAAACTCTAAAAGTTATCAATTTATCAGTTCATAACCTCACTTATTTTCGTGCAAACAAAATTTCTTGCCGTGTACGAGTATAATATTCTAACCAAACATTTATTCATATTTATTTACAAGCTTGCTTTTCTAATTACCAGTTGTTGTTATGTTTTTCAAAGCTTTGTTATTTTTCCTTTATTTATATAGAAACGCGCATTAATTGATTGCAGCTTTTTCAACATAAATTATTTTGTTTTTACATATTTTTTCTAATTTATTTTAACATCAATTTGCAATGTTTACCTGGATATATTTATATGCATATAAACTTGTTTGATTTTTTATTTGTTTGCACAGTTATTTTTTGCGGCTCATTTCTCTTAATTCTGCGAATTTCAAAATTTTTTCGCGTCTCGCGGTTTGTTTATTAGTTTTGTGGTGATTTTTTAATGTTAGCAATATTGAAAATGACATCATCCCGCATTTTAAAAGCAAATTCATAAATACAAATGTGATGTATGTAGATGAGGAATAACTAATATTTCAGTTCAGTGAAATATTGAAAATATAGTAACTAATAAAGGGTGTGCCGTTGGTAGTTCAGAATATTTATTTCGAAATCGTGATTTCGAAGTCGCCAGAGTATTGGCTTTTATGGCCTTTGGAGGTTGTACCATCTGATCAAATTTGACCCGGACTGATATTTTAATTTGTATACAAATCTTTATTATCGACTTCACAAGAGGCTCTTCAGCATTTTCGCATTTAAATGTCATGATCATATATCATCTGATCAAATTTGATCCGTACTGACATTTTTACGTATTTTTGTACAAATCTTTTTTATTGCCATTACAATAGTCAAATGAGCATGCTCACATCTAAATCTATTTTCTATAAATATGTCACAAGCCTCTGTTTGGGTATCCCACATTGGTTTTGAGCATATTCATAAACCCACGTCTCATCATCAGTAGTTTTCCCAGAGAACTTGAGATACTCTGTTATCTCTCTGATGCCAACACAATAATTTGCAAGCAGTTTTCCTTTATCTTTTTCGAAGCTATTGTCTTAAAAAAGGTGTACGGATGATTCGCATAACCATTCGAATGCTTCACGACTTTCACTGAATGCCTTCCGGCACTCAAAGACATGTGTTTGTGATAAGGAATACCTTCAAGATTTTCTGGAACATTTCCAATGATTTCGGAGGTAAATACGTAAATTTTTTGAAAGAACTGATTATAAATGTTTTTTCCGTTGTCTAATAACAGCTGTTTCGAAATTAATTTCGAATTTCATCGCAAATTTCAGTCTTACAGCACCACTTAAACTATTTCCGACGTTTTACCAATTAAACGGCGTACTTTCCAGAACACATTTGATTGCCACAAAAGTAGTCATTAAATTCATGTGAATCCCGCATGACAGTTGGCTCATTAAATGTTAACTTGGTTTTCCCAATTGCATGCGAAACATGTTAATTAAGTGATTTGACGATATAGCAAAATACCATAATTTATTGATAATGAACAAATAAAATTACAATTAATTATCATTCGAATTACTTAATCCACATATTTATGAATAAACCCAATAATCTCTCCAACAATCGTTTTAAAGCTTTGCGGCTTAACTAATAAACAACTTAATTAATAACTTTGATTCGAAATTCCTCACGCAGCAAAACAAGTTTTTTGGTACTCGTATAACAGTTCGATTGTTTAGTCAAATTTATGTTTATGTACCATAATGTATTATACAAGTATCTTTGTAGCTTCAGTAGTAACTGATTTGTTTACATCTTACATTCTTTAAATATAACATATTCTTCATTCCAACTTGTTTTTTTAAACTCTCAATTTAGCACTTCTCATTTTTTACTCTTTTTGTCTCACTCTTTTATGAAGCAACGCTCTCTTACCTCTTCCTTCTTTGCGCCGCATAATTTCATTACGCGCACTTGAGTTATGACTAATTCAATTACTTAATCGAGGTCATTTCATTTGCTAAGCTGTGTTTCCACCCATATTTTTGCTTTCAATTCTCATTCTTTAAACGTTTTTTATGCTGATTCCACGACAACTAAATAACTTTGCATAAACAAAATCTGTTGTTTATCGCTTTTACACCTGACCGGTTAATACTTGAGTGATTTTTGTTCAATACTTATGTACGTCATCTGGGTGGAAATACTGGTGTGTTCGACAGTTAGTTTGGGAAGAAAATATGAAAATGAATATTGTGAAATATTATTCAAAAGATATATTCATTGTGTGAATCTGGGTTTCAAATATTTTTAGTTAGCAAAAATGTACCCGGAAATTGTAAATAAAACGCAAAACATTTATTTATTCATCAATACTTATTTTGTAGCCTTCAAATTAATTCCCTCCAGATGTAATATACTTAGGTTAACGATTTTCCCGTTCTTGACATACTTTTCTTAAGCTCTTCTTAGGATGGTCTTCAGTTCCTTTATCGAATTTTTTTTATTTCTTCGATCGACTGAAACGGGTTCCACCGAGCGACAATTTCAGTTTGGGGCACAAAAAAAAAAAATCATTCGGATCCAAATCTGTTGAATACTGTGGTTGGTCGATGGTATTCATTGTGTTTTTGGCCACAATCGTTAATCGCTGAAATAGTGCATTATTATCGAGTAAAATTCATGAATTATTCTTCCACAATTCCGGCAGTTTTCGACGGATGTTCTCACGCAAGGGCATCAATATGACCAAAAAAACTACTTAATACCGTCTATCCTTCCGGATCCAAATGCATGATGCACCAAACCACGATCCATTCCGGTCATTGTTTGCCTGCCAAACTCATAAACCCATGTTTTGTCGGCAAATCTTATGCTCACCTTGAATATGGGATCGGAATTTCCACAATCAAGTATGTTCAAAGAAACCGGGTAAAAAAATTTTCGGTTTTCAAGCACTACCTTTTTTACTTTTGTAATATTTTCATCAGTTGAAGAGTTCGAAGCTCGTCCAGAACAAGACATGCCTTCAACGATGCTTTGACCGCTTCTAAAGGCTTTGTACCACTTGTAGGCTTGTGTTTTTAATAAAACTGAATCACCGAAAGCCTTTTCCTTAGAACAATATCCTTTTACGTCTAACACTTGGCACATATTTTAATCATTCTAAACTTGTTGACGTATGAAATCACTGAATCCATTTTGAGAAAATAACTTTGGTGTAGATGTACCACTTTCTTACTCACATCCATTGCTAGCCATTTGTATATATCTGGGTACGTGGGAAGTTGTCTTAGACAACTCAGACGAAATTAAGTGAAGTTTCCTTTAAATTAAACAGTACTTTTTGTAGTCTGTAATTCTGGCTATGATTTTTAGCAAACCCTTAAGACTTAATTTTTCACAATATTTTCGGTAAGGGCCTGGAAATGATGTCTGCATGCGCGAAATAGCTGCACAGAGCCCTAAATCAAAACTTTTATTAATAACAAGCCGCTATTTATCAAAATATAATGATATATATTATTTGCAATTATCTTAAAACCAAGAACACATCCAATATTTTCATGAACTTTTGCCGTAATCTGGACACTTGAAAGCATCAAAATATTCTGAGATATTCAAGGGGAAAAAAATATGTTGTTTTCGTATCGATGTGTTGTTGATTTTGTATATAATTGCGAGCCGATTTTCATTTCTTCTTTTTCTGTAAAGCCTGCTATTTATTTGACTAATGACCACATGAGGCTTCAAAGAATGAACCGCTCAGTAAATCCATTTTTTGAGTAGCTTAAACAAATACATGTAATAAATTAGACTTTTTATGAACAAAAAAAAAAAACAGGATATCATTAGTATAGATAATACGAGAATAACAATAGTTTAACAGACGCTAATACAAAAGTAAGCTAAGTGAAGTGAACGGGTGCAAACTTCAGAGGAAATCTATAAAATGATATAACTTATGGCGCTTCGACACGAAGAACGTAAAAGTAATGCATACCATTTATGTATATATAACATGAGATCTTATAGTAATCAGTATATGTATTCCTATACAGAAATTCTATAAAAAAAAACGGTAAATTTTTATTCACATGTAAGCTTTGTAAAAAACTGGGTACATTACGCACATGAGTGCCCATTAATACATTGAAATATTCAATAGCTCGTTAGTGAGTACAATGAATGAACAAAAGAGCATTACTACAGTGAGTACACCGGGTATTTTTGTACTGTAAAACACAAAGAAAATACGTTGTAAGAAAAAAAACTAATAATACAACAACATGCAAAATGAAAAAAAAAATTATGAAAAGTAAAATGAACAGCAGAAAATACAATAAGAAAAGGAAAACTAGTTAGTTGCTTAAGTACTTCCGCTTGTTTAGGAAACTTTTGTCTGTTCATTGCGCAAAATAAGAGAATTATTGCAATAACAACAAAATGTGTTATGTTGTTGTTAAATTTTGTTGCCAGCACTGTAGTTTACTGCATGGGGTCGCATGTACTGTGGCACAAAGGCAATGACAGGCGAGTAATAGCAAAATTACGAACAATAATAGAAAAGTAAAAACCAAGAAACTAAATAAAATAACAACAAAATTATGTTAGCCATGCGAGTGATGACAAAGTGAAGCGCAGAGCAGAGAACTAAAAGACCAAGTTAAACTAAACTTAACTGTGCAAGCCGGCTGCAGCGCTGAACCAGCGCCAAGATGAACTAAACTTCAGCTCGACTACATCAAAGTAACCCAACTGGAGCGCAGTTGAAGTAAATTTCAAAAAAAAAAAAAAAAAATAAAAGAAAAATGAAAATGACAAATAAGTACTTGAGGCTAAAGGAGGTAAAGGCACGTTAAAATAAAAGAGATTACGGCATAGGCGGCGGAGAAGAAAAACACAACGAAAACTAACAACGAATGTAAAGAAAAACTACCGGTACAGCCGAAGGGTTGACAAAAATATTGCAAAAAGAAGCAGCTAACAACGAAATATTAGTAACAATGGCAAAAAAATCTGAACTAAAGAGAAAAATAAACAGCCAAAGTATGCGCTCAACAAATGGCTGTTAGGCAAAAATGACAACACAAAATAAAAACAGATTTACAACGAACTTTAACGATTTACAATGCGAAAGTTAAAAGTAACGGGTGATTTTTTTGAGGTTAGGATTTTCATGCAGTAGTATTTGACAGATCACGTGGGATGTCAGACATGGTGTCAAAGAGAAAGATGCTCAGTATGCTTTGACATTTCATCATGAATAGACTTACTAACGAGCAACGCTTGCAAATCATTGAATTTTATTACCAAAAACAGTGTTCGGTTCGAAATGTGTTTCGCGTCCGTGTCCGATGAGCGATGAGGCTCATTTCTGGTTGAATGGCTACGTAAATAAGCAAAATTGCCGCATTTGGGGGGAAGAGCAACCAGAAGCCGTTCAAGAACTGCCCATGCATCCCGAAAAATGCACTGTTTGGTGTGGTTTGTACGCTGGTGGAATCATTGGACCGTATTTTTTCAAAGATGCTGTTGGACGCAACGTTACGGTGAATGGCGATCGCTATCGTTCGATGCTAACAAACTTTTTGTTGCCAAAAATGGAAGAACTGAACTTGGTTGACATGTGGTTTCAACAAGATGGCGCTACATGCCACACAGCTCGCGATTCTATGGCCATTTTGAGGGAAAACTTCGGACAACAATTCATCTCAAGAAATGGACCCGTAAGTTGGCCACCAAGATCATGCGATTTAACGCCTTTAGACTATTTTTTGTGGGGCTACGTCAAGTCTAAAGTCTACAGAAATAAGCCAGCAACTATTCCAGCTTTGGAAGACAACATTTCCGAAGAAATTCGGGCTATTCCGGCCGAAATGCTCGAAAAAGTTGCCCAAAATTGGACTTTCCGAATGGACCACCTAAGACGCAGCCGCGGTCAACATTTAAATGAAATTATCTTCAAAAAGTAAATGTCATGAACCAATCTAACGTTTCAAATAAAGAACCGATGAGATTTTGCAAATTTTATGCGTTTTTTTTTTTTTTAAAAAATTATCAAGCTCTTAAAAAATCACCCGTTATTAGCAAATGGCTACAAATATTTACACAAATATATTTATTTCTGAAATTATTTGCATTTTATGGGGCGCTCTGTAGGAAATGTGGAATTCTACAGTCTTTGGAATCATATACAAATGTTAGTATACCAGCGATATATCAAGCTTAGAGTCTTTTCACTTGAAAAAACTTTATAAATCACATAATCAAATTTGACTCGGACGGGTGATACAATTTTTTCTTAGTTCTCTATAGCATTTTTTATTTTCGTGTAAACGTAAGCATGTGCTTGGCATCTGTTTTTTACGACGCGAAAATATGTTTTTTACGACGCGAAAATATGTTTTGCCAGTTTTCACTAAGAAAAACATAATTCACAAAGTACCATAACCTGCGTAGCCAATAACCCTTCAATTATCAAACTTATTCTTTCTTACTTAATAATATGATGTCGAAACTGTTTAACAATCTAGCTATTGACACTTAAAAAATTACCAGGAACCGGAGAACGCTATATTCACTGAAGTCACTGGAGGCCATGCTAGGGCGTAGTATATGGAGCCGGAAAAAAAACCATATTCACTGAAGACTATCCTAGGGCCAAGTATATAGAATAATGTTGGATTAAGCGTTGACATATTTATATTGGCACAAAAGAACCCTTTTTAAGGTTATAATAAAGATTTGTAGGAATATGGTCAATCCGGGTCAAATTTGATCAAAGGTATAAAGTTCATAATTTTCTCAACAGTCATCAAAAACAATAAGAATTAATAGAAAATTATCATAAAATGGAAGTTTTGTGAAAATATGTTTTTTGGAAAGTCTGGGTCAAATTTGATCAGAGGTATAATCGTAATTTTCTCAACAGTCATCAAAAACAATAAGAATTGATAGAAAATTATCATAAAATGGCAGTTTTGTGAAAATATGTACATATATACATACATATGTATTTTGGTCAGTCCGGGTCATTTTTGATCAGATATATAACGTTTATAATTTCTTAACAGTCATCAAAAACTATAAAAATTGATAGCAAATTATCATAAAATGATAGTTTTGGGAAAATAAGTTTTTGTTCAGTCCGGGTCAAATTTGATCAAAGGTATAAAGTTCATAATTTTCTCAACAGTCATCAAAAACAATAAGAATTAATAGAAAATTACCATAAAATGGTAGTTTTATGAAAAGATGTTTTTTGGACAGTCAGGGTCAAATTTGATCAGATGTATAACTGTTATAAAATTCTTAACAGTCATACAAAGCAATAAAAATTGATAGAAAAATATCGTAAAATGATACTTTTGTCAAAATATGTTTTTGGTCAGTCCGGGTCAAATTTGATCAGATGTATAACTGTTATAAAATTCTTAACAGTCATCAAAAACAATAAAAATTGATAGAAAATTATCATAAAATGTTCACAAACGTAGTCTAAGACCCAAAAATTCTTTTCAAAATTATCAGTTATGGAACCTTGAATATTTGAGGGTGGAAATGTAAAATATTGCGCTGGAATACTGCTTTTATATTTTGATAAAGTCTACTTTTTTTGATAATATAGCCTTACAATGCTAAGATAAAAATTGTGCAGATAAAAAATCAAGACGCCTCTGTTCTGTATACCAGGACTATAGGGCATAGCTAAAAACTATTACAAATACTGTATGTATGTAAATATTACTATAAAAGTTTAAAAAAAGTAAAAGCGTGAATATTTCCCATTACATACATTGTATATTTTCATCCTACTGGGCCGTCATTGCTACAAATTATTACAGCCTAAGCACACCCATATAAGCTCCCTACCATAAACACTATTTTACTACGTAGTTAACGATCTAAGCACTGCCATGCCGATAAGCTGCTGACGCCGAAAGCGTATTAAAGTTATGCCACACAAAGGCAAAAAGGGGTAAAGAGTTGAGCTTTCGAATTGACTAAGCAGCCACCGAATGGTTATGTCAATGTTGTTGGCTGTAGTTTGGTGAACACTAACCAATAGCGCACGATGGCTGCTTAGTTGCCAGCTACAAAAATTCATACCTTTACGGCCGCGCAGCGCTTATGAGCCGCTGACTAACTCCAGCGCCAGCGTCTCACGTTGTTGCTCCATTTTCGAACAATACCTTCAACTAACAGACATGGGTACATGTCTGAGGGCAAAGGCAAAGAAAAAAAATGGCTCACATAACTGTTTTGAACCCAACAAATCTGGAGCGACAATAAATGCGCACAAAAAGTGCTCGCTGTAACTAAAAAGAGGCGAAATGAAATTTCACAGCACATTCCGATAGAAAATCAAGCTGCTGCTGCGACATACTCGTAATAGCGAAATAGTGCAACAGAATGGAAAAAATAGCAGTAAAAAGCATGCACATAATGCACAAACTAATATTTGGAGAGTATAGAGTAATATTTGAAGAAAAGGGCGATCTTAGAAATTAGATCATCTGGGTTTCTAAATCAACATGTGTTTGGAAAACTTCACACTCTTTGACTCTCTCTTTCATAACGGATCTTTTGGATCATGGAGTTGACTAACCAAATTTTGGGTGCTTTTTTTCTTTGTGCAAATACCCGCGAGGGGATCTTGGGTGGGTAGAAGCCATTGGAGAGGAGGTCTCTTGTTCGGGTTTGCTGTTGTTTCCTTTTCATTGGGGGCGTTTTTCACGCGACAGGTTCCGAACCCAGCACAGAACCCTGGGTAGGAATGGTTTGCCTTCTCACTTTAGCTCGGCTTCAAACGGATGTTCTATAGCGTCAAGCAGCGGAAAGGAAGAACGACTGTCGTTTCTGTCGGTACTGTTTCATGTACCGCGACAACAGTGTCTACGCTAATAAAGAAGGATAAGAAGAAGACGTTGGAGGAGAGGGGCAGCAATCTTTTTTATGGATGGATCAAAACTTGCGGAGGTTTTTCGATGGCCATATTGTCAAAAATTGTATGGTAGAGGCCTAAGAAGGACCGCGTTCGCTAGATCACGCTTTGAACACTTGGCAGCTCACACCTCCAGGTATTTTACTGGGTTGGTGGGAATTTAAATTAAACGCCTAACCAAATTAGCAGAGACCGCTTGGGTTTCATCGACTTATAAGATCACATGCAACGGTTACATATATCATAGTTTAGTACGAACCTTGCGTCAGCAATCGAACCTATCCTCTTTCTATTTATTTACTTGTAATACTATGAAGATAAATAAATCTTGAGTACAGAAAATCGAAGATTAAGAAATGACAATCAAAAATTTTTCCCTACATTTCAGTATCACCCTAATGTACACACTTTGTCATATTTCGTACCCTTACAATAGCGAATCAAATAAAATTAGCGCAACAAATGAGCACAACGACTCTCATAATAGTGCAAAAATGAGCTTGTGTGCGTTTATACATATGTGTGTGTCGTTACAACTTCCATTGTGCAACAACAAAGTGAACTGCTGTATTTACTAATAATACCAGCAAACTTGTTGAAAAATAAACACATTTGAAATGCTTTGCCCATGTGCACTTTGGAGGCGGTGGTAGTCGTATCCTTTGTCAGCGTGACCTACATGCTCCCTCCCTCTCCCTCTGCTACTTTGTAGTCTTCTCGAGCACATTTTTCGTAATATGTTGCAAATGATTGTCAAATTGTCTAAGGTATTCATATTTATAGCAACTGGTTGGCTTCTGTAGTGGCATGTGATTGGAAGGAAATAAATAATATGCTCGTTATGCGCTCTATAAAATATTCTGAAGTGTTTCATGTACCTTATATGTGTTGTAATCTTAAGAGCATATAATGTTGAAATTGTGAGGTAGATGATGTTACGTATGAACTTCATACTAAAACCCTTAGATCATTAAATATGCGATAAAAAATTGTTGCAAGTCTCATTTCCATCGTGTCTTTGGAGTAAAAGTACCAATGGATATAGAATTGGAATGACCGCCATATTGATTCAACTTCAGTTCTTTGTATGAAGTTTAATGATATTGCTAAAAACTTTTCTAAAACACGACAGATGAATTAAGTATTGCTAAATGACTACTATTCAAAGTATACTGGAGACTTAAGTAACAATTGAAGGCTCTCTAGGAATTTGAAATGTTGAGGTTGGGGTTCAATGTCGCTCGTATGCGATGGTGATGAGCTAGCGGGAGGTTTATGATGATGATAGTGTGGGGAATCTATAAATCTGTTATTTCTATTAAGCTACATTCTATAAATCTCAATTTTTTCTTAAAATGGGTGATGGTAGTTGAAAGCTAGTAGTCTAATGTGGGAAAAATAATTGATTCTAGGCTGAATAGTTTATTCCACGATGGATATTTTTTTAAATTTTTCGTTCACATTTTCCTACCGGTTAGTGTGAATAATCACAATAACAGTTAGAAGAAACTCAGGGTTGAGTGGGCGAGTGATTTTCTCAGTGTATGTGTTGGCAGTATTGAATATTTACGATATATTTCTTTTTCGGTATTTGCAATAATGCAGTCCAACGTAAAGTTTACAGTAAAATTGAAATAACAATAACACAATCAAGGTAAATTGCTCGTAATAGTAGGGTAACTAAAGCAATTATGAATTTTTAAAAGGTTCTAACGCATGCAGATAATTAAAAAATAGTATAAAAAAATAATAAAATGAAACAAAAATTGCAGAAAAAGAAAACATATTTCTTACAGAGGTAAAAATATATGTAAGTACAGTGTTTGTAATTAAAAGCAAAACTATTATATTATATTCAGCGCAGAACTTCGGTAGAGTTTAGGAAGAAAAATTGGATAAAATATGATTGAAAAAGGAAAGATTTAATTCTATTTTACTTTTATTTAATTTTATGTGAATTTTTTATTATTATTTTTTCGTTTGAATACGTGTTTCTATCTTATAGTATTCTAAAAAATTGACATAGAAACACGTAATCATGTGAAAAAAAATTAAAAATATGATTAAAATTTGAATATTAAAATAAAATTAAAATTAATAAAAATTAAATATATTAATTAAAATTAAAACTGAATTTCGAAATTAAAAATAAACTTAAAGGTAGAATTAGTATTAAAATGAAAAAAGTAAAATAAAATTTTAATTAAATATAATTAAATTTTAATTAAAAAAATGGAGTTGAAATTAATTTTAAAATTCAAACTTATATTTAATATAAACTTAAAATTAAATTCGAATTAATATTAAAATTAAAAAATAAATCAAATTTAGAATCGAAATGAACATTAGAAATTATGATAAAACTAAATTAAAGTAAAACTAATATTAAACATAAAATTTTAATTATAATTCAAATAGTTAAAAAAATATAAATATATTTAAAAGTAAAATAAAATTTGGAAGTACAATTACAAATATAGTTAAAATTAAAACTAAATGAAAAATAAAAGTAAACTTAACATTAAAAACAAATTCAAAAGAAATATTTTTTTGTTATCATTAGATTTAAAATTATAATCAAAATTTAAATAAAAATAATATAAATGTTTCGAAAAATTAAATGACAGAATTTTAAAATTAATAATATTCTGTATATTAACAAAATTAGCATAATTAAAAAATTTAATTAATTTAAAAGTTGAAATTAAAGTGAAAACCTAAATTAAAATTAAAGTTAAAACTAAAAGTTTAAAGTAAAAATAGAACTATATTTAAAATTATATTTAAAAACAAAATATAAAATAAAAGTTTAATTAGCATTAAAACCAAAATTAAAAATAAAATCATATAAAATTTAAAATTAAAATCAAAACATAAATATATAAAAAAATTAAAATATTCTAAAAAATTAAAATGAAATAAAAATAAAAATAAATATTATTTAAATAATAAGATATTGGAAATCTATTTTTGAGTTTATAATATTAAATAAAAAAATAAACATTAAAAATTAAATTAAAGAAACAATAACATTATTTAAAAAATGGAATAAAATGAAAAACAGTTTATTAAAATAAAGTAACGTTTACTTTCTTAGAAAAACAATAAAAAAAATGATTACTATAAAAAATTGGTTTTAGGTTAAAAATTAATGAAAGTACTGGTTTTAACTTAATATCAATACACATATATAATATGTAGTATATGTATATGTAATACAGTAAGTAAACACATGTGCAACAATTCCAAAACAATTAACATGCCACCTTATTTGTTTCAGCTTCAAAGTTCTGTCACGTAGAGTGCTTTGCACCCACTTTGCCTACAATTTTGCAAATAAAACTTCTTGAATTATGAAGAAGGAAGCAAAACGACACACACGCAAAAGCATAATAAATCAGCACAGATAGGTACACAGGTAGCATATGGGTGTAAATAAATAAATATATAGATATGTATATATGTACATGTATATATGCAATTTGAGAGCTTTTGTTCCCTCTAGCGGCAGCATTTTTATAAGGAAGTATACACTCATGTGCATATATACAAAATTATACATATTTTTATATTTCTGTGTTCATTTATGGAGCTTAGTATGTACTTACAATTCGTAGGGGAACTGATTTTTTCATAATTTCTTTACCATGAAATTCTTGCAGTACTCAAAATTTAATATTCTGTTTGCTTTATTGATTTATATGCAGGTAGTATGTATATAAGTATGAGAAATTGCGACCAAATTCGAATTTTTGTATTGGTATATGTGGCAAATATGTGAGGCTGAGTAATTGAAATAGTCTCATAGGGTTAAGTGTGGGTATTTCTGTTTTCAGAATTTTCATATTTTTTTAATTGCAGTTTTAATTTTTCATATGTTGAGGCTTAAAACTTGTGCAGTCATTAGAATATATTAAATTGAATTTCTTTCCTTACTAACTATTAATACATAATGCATCAGAATGTGTGCACATTGATACTAATATTTACTATTTTTTTCTCTTTCAGGTTATTTCCGCAAAAAGTCAACATTTATTTGGAGTTGGCTTTAAAATAGAATGAGGTGAGTAGTTATTTTCTAAAAAGTTAACTAGTAAATATATTTAATAGGATATGTACATAAGTCCTAGTAAATGGAAATTCTTTATTTCTGCAATAAATTGGAGCGTTTATTTAGTATAATTATTTTTATACAATAACAATTTGAAATTTTACGGGTAATTTCACAAAGTCAATCTTCAATCTCATAGAAACCCTAGTCACAATAAGCAAAAAACTGACGCAATCTATTTTTATAAGTTTCTCTTGTGGCGAATATTTCACGGGCAAAATCATTCGTCATATTCAGCAAAAGCTAGTAATCACTTGACGCTAGATCCAAACTTTTAGTTTGTGGCGCATCATTATCGATGTGTATGGGCTGGTTTTGGCCTGAAGGATCACCTATTATCCAAAGCTAGAAGGTGCAATTATTGAGAGTACAGGTCAAGCAAATATACCAAGCAAGACCTCGTAGCTTTCGTTCCATCATTTTCCATTTATGTGGTCTGGCATTGCCCTGATAGATCTCCTATTATCCAAACCTGGTCGCTTCCAGCAGTTTGTTTTTTTCATATGGTGGAATTGTTGAGAGTACAGGTCCGAATTAAGACCACTGAAACCTTCCTGACCCTCAATCCTGGCTTGTCTATCATTTCCATCGTCTCATCCCGATTTGACCATCACTCTTTTGACTTCATGTTGTCGTAAATGGTCCACTTTTCGTTATCACTAACCATTTGTTTCTGAAATTGAACAAATTTTTCGCAATTTTGCATTCATGACGGTCTGTTTCGACCATTTCCATTACTTGATCGATATTTCGGCATTTGGTCTTCCAGAGCCTCGTGAATCTGTGAGATTAAAAGTACCGCCACGGAATCACCGATACCGAAATTCTGCATGATAGACCTTTACAAAAGACCACAAACACGTTTCACATTTTGAGCCACTTGACTTGTGTTTTGGCATCTAAAGAATATGACTGTCAAATATGGCGTATTTTCTCTTTGTTTTCCAACTTTGAGTCGTTGTTAAAATAATATTGAGTCAAGCAATCATAAAACTGTCTGATAATACTTTTTTACCAGGAAATTTCATCCTTCTTACGCCATATTACGTAACCCCATTACACATATACCACGTGACTTACAGATTACTAACGTCATTTTTTAAAAAAAACATTTATTTGATATAATATTATTACTAACGAAAATAATTCGTACAGAAAACTTGATATCTTATAAAATAATTTAAAATAATTGGTTTTCTAAAAAAAATTTAAAATAATAAATTTTTGTCAGAAATTTTTAAAATTTATTTTTATAAAGTAATGCTTAGCATACTCCCTCTCTTCAAAGTTTTTCATTGGAAATAGATTTTATAATATTTTCCCCACTTTTAATTTTTTCGTTAGGTGGCAACTCTGTTCCAAATATCTCTAAAATGTATACTCTCTGAATTCCTTCCGTAGAGTATCGTAATTCAGCATTATTTTTTAATATTCCGGAGCTTTAGTTTATTTGAAAGGTGGCAACTCTATATTCTGTCCGATATAACGAATTTATAGCATTACAAGTCCCTTGCTGTGTTTGAAAATATTATTAATATTATTTATTTGAAATATACTGTGTTTTTATTTTTACTTTTTTTTATCAATATGGCAACGCTACTTAAAAAAATAGCAAAAAATTAATTATGCTCGTACTAAATTTTTATGTGAAAGCATTGCCAAATTTATAATGAGCAATCCCGTTCGCAAAACCATGCTTTCGCTGTGATTAAAAGAAGTCGTTAAAGATCCAAAAGAAGAAAATTAATATCGAAATGCTAATGAAAATAATTTATTGCTGTCAAGAAAATCAAAAGCCAAACTAACTAAAACACCGCTGGCGAAGGTACCAACTGGAAGTAATACATACCATACACACACACACAAATTGATTTGTATGTATGTGTTTGTGCCACATGACTTTCTTCAACGTCGTCGTCTTTCGCGCCGTCCACGCCAATGGCAGCAACAATTTACACGCCTCAGTCCACATAGCCGCAAACACAACAAACACAAACATGGCAGTAGCCAGCTATAGTAGTAACAACAACACAACAACAACTAGAAACCAACGCCAGCTAGTTATTAGCGACTTGTGGCGAGTTAGCAGCCAAAAGCCAGCGAAAGGAAAAGAAAGAAATGAAAAAGGAAGCACAAAAAAAAACTTAAAACTGAAAAATAAATATCAAAAACGAAGAAAATGCAAAGCAGTTATATTGTTGTTGTTGTTGCTGGCGCGCAGCGGCGAAAAAGATGTAAAATGTATGTGGAAATTACGGTGTCGTCGTCGTCGTCGTTGTCGTCGTCATCGGGTTGGTTTGAGGTCATTCACATTGACGACGCGGCGTCCGCGCGCTGTTTGGTTCGGACCGGTGAGCTGTACACATGCGCTGCATACATGTACGTGTGTGTATTGGTGTGTTTGCTTAAGTGTGTCGGCGTACGTGTTTGGCTGGCGAGTTTGCCGGCTATTGTTGCTTGCTTTTGTTATTGTTTAAGCGCTAATGCCAAGCTAGCGCGCTGGCTAGCTTACTAATCTCTGCTGTTACTACATTGTTGCTCTGTTGTTGTTGTTGCTGCAGCGGTTATCATCACCGGTTGCTGCTGCCGCCGCCACCACCAATTACAGTTTGTTGCTATTGCCGCTAGTTTACATGCATATTTGATTGTGGCTTAATGTTGGCTTGCTATTTCCCCTCTTCGCCCTCTTCTATTCACTGCTCTCCTCTTTTCATTTCTTTTTCAATCACGCATACTCCGGTTTCTGCTTCCGTTTCATACGAGCGACGTTAGCTGCTGTGGCAATGTAACTAAATATGTAAGCATTGTTGTTGGTTTGTTGTTGTAACTTTGCATATACATATATACATACATACGCACATATAATATGAGTGCCAGAAGCATAGAAGGCGGTGGCTGTTGAGAAGACGTTGGCTCGCCAGCAGCAGCCACAGGTAATGACCAACTTCAGACTCTGCACGAAGCGTCGATTGTGAAAAAATAGTCAATAGTTAGTTAGTTGTTGGTGGCAACAACAATAATAGCAACAACAATTTTCTTGCTGACCGGTTTATGCTGTTGTGGTGGCTGTTGGTTGCCAGTGTGGCATACATAAGTTCAACACAGTTCAGTTGCCGATATAAAAATGCAAATATCTACCTCTGAATATATATGTATATATACATAAATAAATATCTACTATATGTATGTACTATGTATATATGTATATAAACAACATTATGGTCGTAGTAGCACAAAAAATTTGTTTCAACGGATAATTTTAGTCGCCGCTTTAGCAACTAAATTATTTATAGTGTATTGAATGGCGGGCGAAAAGTGGATACAAAAATTATTTATACTCAAAAAAATATACCTAGACAACTTCGGAACTTAATAAGAATAACATTTAAGCTGGGTTGATATTATACTCTTCACAAATAAACAAGTTTCCTTAAAAGAGCTTGATTTCTGTCGGTCAGTTTGTATGGCAGCTATATGTTATAGTTGTCCGATCTAAACAATTTGTTCAAATATTGTAGTATTGTCTTAAACAATAACTCATGCCGAATTTCGTGAAAATAGCTCGTTAATTGACAAAGTTTTCCATACAACAACTTGATTCCAGGCGTTCAGTTTATATGGCAGCTATATGCTATAGTGGTCCGATAACAGCCATTCCTTCAAACGAACCGCTTTTTGGAGAGAAAAGCATGTGCGATAAATTTCAGTTTGATATCTCAAAAACTGTAGGACCATTTCGCGTATATACTGACAAGAAACTTCTTAACAAACTTAATCAACCCATTCAGGGTATACAAAATTCAGAATAGCGGAACATTTACAAACAAACCTACAAAACTCAGCACAAGTTTAAATATAAAAAGTTTATTTTGTAAAATGGCTGCCTCAAGCTTGTTGAAAAAAGCTTGCGTCTCCTTGGTCAATGTCTGCTACTGGAGTAACATTCACGCTGCAAAATGGCTAGTTTGAGAACTGAGCTTATCTTTATGTTCATAAAAACATCGTGTGCGCTATTTTTTGTTTATTTTTTTTTCTTTCTTTCTATTACTTCCGCCATTTGTACTTAGCCTTCGCCTAACTTTCTCACTTCACAAGTCAAAAGTTTGCTGGCCCCGAAATTTACTTTTTCCGCTTTTGCCTTGCATTGGTGCAACTTAGAAACCGGAACCGGAAATTGTTCGTGGGCGCAATGAAATTAACTTTGAACTCTTGTTCTAGTTTGTAGCACAAAAAAGTATAAAATAAAATATGGAAGCGGTGTTCAGAATATGGAGCAACTGCAGCGCCGAAAACAAAAGCAGTGGCAAACGGCATTTTCGTCGATGCAAGATAAAAGCAATCGATAAGTTGTTGTTGGAATAAACAAAACATGAAGCGCTGGCAAGAAAAATTTGTATTTTTTTGCAGAAAATGTAAAAAATTCAATTAGACTAATTTGCGTTTCTTTTTAAGCATAAAATTTTCGTCGAATTCAAATGAAGGAGAAATGCTTAAAAAAGCTTGTTTTGTCTAGCGGCAATAAATTGTAGAGTGTTCAATATATAGGTTCTAGCCGTTTTTTTATATAATATTAAGAAGAAGAAGACATAAGATGATTAGATTTGGATTTCGAAGGATGACTATTTCATACCTAAGAAGGTTTACTCCTTAAGGCCCTTTAGTGCCGTTGGTATTGACGAAGCATTCTAGGTTTCGGTTTTTTGAGTGTAGATTTTAATCGAATATTCAGTGTAATGTTCTTAATTCTAGCCCAGGTCTAATAGTTTCTTCTGATAGCTGATAGATTAGGGCGAAACCTCTCACTGTTCTAGCTCAAAACATCTACCAATACTTTATTTAGAGATTGCTTTTGACAAATAGAGAAACAGTAGGTAGAAAAGCAAGTTGTCAATATCTAAAATTTCGTCCTGAAAAACTAGGAGACCATTGTGGTAGTGAGGTGGGGCGTTTACATTAGAACTTTTTATTGTTTCTCCTCCGTTTAAAGATATTCCATGCGTTACTGAATATGTCTATGACTAAAGGAAGAAAACCCTTTACCATTATATGAGATATGAGGTTATCTATATTCATTGTAGAATACTGTATGGTAAAACAAACTTGGAAACAAGAACGAAATTTTTCATAACATTAACTTCAGAATTATGATCTTTGAAAGGAATGTTCTGTTAGAAGAGCTGACGGTACTATAGCCAATGCTTAATTAGGTTGTGAGTAAAGTCTGGTACCCGAGACGGACCTGTACATGACTGTCAGTTCAAGATGAATCGTTTGAGGTACTAAAATGTTCTAAAAATTGACTTAAGTCCTCATGTACTTATCTATAACAATTCTTGAGCATTTACAAATTTATGAAATTTAGACATCCATGTAATTCTTTTAGCGAACTAAATTGCTAAACACTCCAGATTTTGAAAGTTTTAATTTTCGAAGTTTGAGAAATTTGAGAAATTTGAATTTTGAAAAAGTTCGAAGTTTTGAAAATATGCACAGATGTTCAGAAAATGTCGAGATTTGATAAAAATGAGATGTTCGAAATTTTCGAAGTTTATAAAAATTCGTTGATTGAAATTTTCGAAATTTAAAAATTCAAATTTCGAAAAGCTAGAAGAATGAATAAAACTCATTGTTCGGAAGGTTTCTAAGTTCGAAATCGTTCGAAGTTCAAAAAATTTAGAAGTTCGAAAAATTCAAACTTTGGTAAAATATCGCTTTTCGAATGATAAGACAAGATTCATAATTCAAATATAAGCTTAACTTCGAAATCAATATAAATTAGCAGAAAACAATTCATACTTTCTGCAGGAAAATCGTTTAGTAACACTACAAATTTTGTCTAAAACGCTTTAATTTTACTTGAAAAAATATTGATACTCAATATATATTTTTTTTTCGTTTCTTTTACTTTTACCACCACACTTTCATCATTTTCAATCCACAACTTTGTTAGTAAGCAATTTGCGCTTCATTCTTTCCTTTCATAAACGTCGGAATTGCGTTTGTTTAATATTATTATGGTCATTATGCTTTGACCGCTTTTCACTAAAGGAATTACTCGGTTAAATCTATGTTTGTTTGAATGTATATATTTTGGTGAACCTGAACAACGCGCCGTGACATTGACAGCCGGTGCTATCGGTATTAGTGGGAGGCAAAACCATAGTCAAATTGCAACTGCGTCTCACAAAATCTTCTCATACCAACCACACTAGCTGGTGAACTACGACATGAACTACGCCCCCGCCGCCGCGCATTGTCTATCAGTGATTCATATATTGTCGCTTCGTGCGCGCTTCTTTCGATTCGCCATTCGCTTGATTTCGAATGGAAAGACTTGCTTAAACGCTTTTGTGTTTGCTGTCGGCTTGTCAGAAGCCGGTTGCCTTTCTTTCACCTTCTTCTTTTCCATTTGGCGTTGTTTTGTTTAAACTCAACTTAGTGGGGTTTGCGGTTGATTGTCGGCCGACCGTCGTGTTAGGGTGTGTGTGTGTGTAGCGAACGAAGACAAATTGCTGGAACAATAAGTACGCGAACGTGACTGGAAATTGTTGAGTAGTTGCACGTACAAATGCCACAAACGAAAAAGAACGCGCCGACACACAAACACATGCAAATAACAAGTCGTGAAAATATATTTAGTGTTGCACAAACACTCACACACACACCACAGCCATATGTATAAATGTTCGAGCGGCTTACATGCGGCTGCTGAGCTGTCACCTGCACGACACTCTTGAGTTGGCGCGCATGGCGGCGACAAACAATTTAAACACACACCCACACACATACCTTGAAACATGTCGCATGTCGCTGCGATATGGCGGCTGTTAGCCGTTGTTATATATTATTTTAAGCACATGCATTTATAAATAAGTCTGTGTAAGCGACAAATGTGCTATTCAATAAATTAAATTATTTCAATTGCCTTCGCTTCATTTGTTTTGTCGACGCGAACGCGACTGCGCTTTGACGTTTTTGCAAGGCGAGCGGCGCGAGTGCGCGCGTTCGCGAGGCCAATAACTTCTTGTGTGCGCAATTTGGCGCACAAAACAACAACAACAATAAATACAAAAACAAAAGAAAGGTAAAATGCTTGTAATGATGATTACCTTTGTGTTTCTGTAAACTTTTGCTGCCAATGAGGATATTGTTGCTTGCCTGTACACACTCATACACACAACGCTTTGGAAGTTTATTTCTATGTGTGTATAAATGTAGTTTTGCGCGCCTTTCTTACCATTTTCATGCACATGTTTGTACGTGTTCTGCATAAATTTTCAGTTAAAATCCATTTAAAGTCGTTGCTATGCTTTTTGGCTTTATTTTATACAATATTTTTCCGTTGCTGTTTTGTTATGCAAATCTGGAAATTTCCTTTCCTTCATTTCAATTTCAATTTTATAAACTGATATATGGCAAGCGATAAAATTAAAAACAATTAAGTTTGTATTATTTCCACCGCGATTTCACAGTACTTTCCAATATTTATAGCCGGCTACTTTTTATTCACAATTGCGTTGATACTTACATAAGTATGTATAAATGTATATGTATTTTCGCGAATAATCAAAATATTGATTGCTAAGCGTTAATTTACTATTATTTGTTCAACTTTGTTTTGTGTTATTGCATATGACTCATCGTACGAAATTCATTTTCAACTTTGTTTGATGCATTCAGCTTTATTAATAACTAAATTCTTGAATTTGTTCCGACCGCAGCTGACTTCATGGATATTTGACGTCAGCAGGGATTCTTAAATATGTTAAAAACTATATTTTTAGATTTAAATGTACGTTAATTAAATCGGGCTTGGCCGCACACTGCCATTTAGTTTGATGATAAATAAGAAAAAATGTTAACTTTGGTGGCACCGGAGGTCATTGGTGATTGTCAAAATAGGTGTGCGAAATTTCAGGTGAATATCGCAAAAAGTTCGCCATTATATAGGCAGATGGTCAAACAGGCGAACATGGCTAAATCGATTTAGCAATCATGGTGATCATTTCTATACATATACATATATGTATATGTATGTATATATTATGAGGGCTCCGTCGTTTCCTTCGGAGTGTTACAAACCTAGTACCCTGCTCAGGGTAGAACAATGAAAGCTGTAATAAGCCCAAGTTATTATAGTGACATATAACGAAAGGTATTCGAAAAATGCTTTGTGGCGGCGAAAGATCCGATTTTCAAAAACTTTATTAAGCAATAATGCCGCTTAAAGCGTATTCAAAAAATTTTCTTACTCATCATTAGTATTATACCACTCAGAGTGATACTTGGAATTGTTATTCATAAACAAGAGGTTTTAAAATAATTTGATAATTATGTAAACAGATCTTAGTTCCAAAAAACTCTAGATTTTTAAATTTCCTATTTCGAAAAATTCGAAGTTCGAAGAAGTTAAATGTTTTGAAAATAGATATATGTAGATGTTTGAAAAATATCGAATCTTGCTAAAACCAGATGTTCGAAAATTTTCGAAGTCTGGAAAAATTCGATGTTCGAAATTTTCGAAGTTTGTGCCTTGCGACGATGAAATAAGTCCAAAGTTAGTTTATTGACACATAACGAAAAGTGTTCGAAAAACGTTTTGACCCAACGGAAGATCCTATTTTCAATAACTACATTCAGCAATAATGCCGCTTATAGCGTAATCGCTGGTTAGAGGAGGCAGCCTTGCCTCGCTCACATCGGAATGGGCCAGGATTGGAACTGCTTTGGTGTCTTGTGTTCTAGCAATGAATCAATGTACTTCACGTGCTTTTTGCTGGCACTGGCCGAAGACGCACTGCTGTGAAGGTGTAAGACCATCAAATGCAGCAATTTTGAATTGCAAAGTCAACGTCTCTTGGTTTCAATGCTTTATTATTTGGGAATGCATTCGAATGCTTTTGAAAATTTTGAAATTGCTGCTGGAGCGACATTCAAAGATTCGGCCTCTTCTTATTATCCTTGTCAACAATTTCCATCGAGTAATGCTTCTAGTTTCTCAACTTCAAACTATTTTGATCGTTTAAAATGTTATTTGTCTTCCAAACCAAAATCACACCTTTTGAATCACTTTCACATGGCAGATTTACTAAACTACTTGCCACTAGCAAAGTTTACCGCATTTATAGAGGTTCTTGTTTTGTCTGAGGCAAGTTGTCAAAGTTGTAGGATGGAAGGTGATGTAGAAACAATCAGACACTTTGTCATTGTCTAGCTTATGCGAGACTGAGGAAACACTTCGGTAGTCTTACCTTCAGCGAATCCTATTATATAATCGAAACTGACAGTAGAAGTTGTGATTTGTAAGTGTTTAATGATCCATTACATAGGAGATGTAGTTACCACAACGGACCGATATTCTAACTTGTCCAATACTGCCGTTAAGTCAGTGTAAGAGTATTTCTATCATAATCCTGAAACAGTGTAGGCTTATCTGACTTCTCTGTTTTCTTAAGTACCTCAATGTCGATTATGTAATCTTTCTTTTTAAAGAAATGTTGGGATATATCCATGTTTGGAGACCTTGAACTTAGTAAGTTTTATGAGTACGTATCATTGAGTCTAAAATTTGGATTTTTGATGAACATTGTGTGCATATTGAGGAAAAAATATGAAAGGTTAACTGTGTATAGCGAGCAGTAATTGAAATTAAGCCATGTTCTGACAGCCAGAACTGGTGCTCAACTGAATTTTATTCTTGAGTTGGCATCATGGCACACTTGCTGTGAATTATACTCGAGAAAATGTTGAGCTATACTGACGAGTATATATTTGTAAATTCTGGTCAGGTTTTCAGGCGACGTAAATACGTCTTCAGTGTTATCAGCTAGTTGCATATTTGCCAACACTATGCTTCAAAATCCAAGAACTAACCTAAATAGTAAAAACATTAATACAATTTTAAAGCTTGAAGCTGCCGCCACCGCTGTGAATTTAACCACTTTTTTAAGCTCCTTTTCAGTCTCCTATCTATTTCAGTAGAAAACGGTAAACTTTAAGAACTATCCATTTTGAAACTAATACAGTTCAATAATTGAAATTTTTCACGCATTTTCGGCATCCATCACGCGTGAACTAGCCCCTAATTTACCCTAATAAATTTTCCAAAATATTTACGAACATATTGTCAGGCGTGACTAATTTATTTTCTCTAAAAGAATTTTCCCAACAATCTGATTAAGTGGAAAATAAATTAACTCCGAAATCGAGTTAGTGGAAAACACCCACCACTAATGGTCGCCTTCGAGTGCCGTCTGTCGCGGCGGGCGTGTGCGTGCGAGAAATGCGTAATGGACAGCTAACAAGTTCAATGTTGCCATAAATCGCACAAATCCTCGTAATCGCCATCTTCATCGCCGTCATCGATCTCGCAATTGCTCACGTCGTTGCTTGCCATTGTTTTTGCTGCTGTTGTTGTTCTTGTTGACGTTGTAGTTGCCACATTTCGATGAACAATAACGCACACCCAATTTGAATACACACTCGCACTGGGAATTTCGCTTCAAATGTTGAAGTGTAGATGCGGATGTGAGTGTATATGAGTGAATGTATGTTTACGGGGGTGCATGTGTGATTGTTTTGTGATGTAGGTGCGCCAGATCGGTCGTGTCAGGCATTTCTGCTGCTCATCGGAGTAATTGATGCAAGATGGAGAAAAATCCGCAGATACCACGCTTTTGTGTGTGTATGTGTATGTATGTGTGCTTATGTAAATTCATGTATTCAAGTTTGTATGGCTGTACGTTGTGATTACTTTTTCCGCCACAGTCTTGTTCTTCACTTCGTTTCATTTAATTTTGAAGCAATTTGTTTTAAATTAAAAAAAATCAAAGGAAATTATATATACATACATATACGCGTATTTTTACATATTTACGTAAATGTTTACTCTTTATTTGGCTTGAGTATCCAACAACAAATTTGTAAAATTTTAATTCCAAGAATTCGTGCAAAAATACTTTATATTTCAATCGACTTAATTCCAAGGAGCTGCAGGGCATCAGGTGATAGGCTTGATGTGGGAACCATGGAGATTCTTTAAGGAATATCAAGCGGAATTACTTATTACCACAGGGCAGAAAATAAAGTATTATTTAAGAGCTGTAAGGAACACGAATTTATCAATATAAATAGAGGTCAGAAATTTCTTTGGTATATCTATATAGTTATTTTACTACTGGCTAGCTCGAATATTGTGTGGTCGAAAAAGTCTTTTCGTATTTCTAATCAATCTTCAACTTATTTTTTTTTATATTGATAATGAAATTTAATGAACCAAATATGTATCATTTAGGCCCACCTCTTTTCGCCATTTTTCGCTAGAGACATTATTCTATCGGTGTAAAATTTTTCTGGTTCCTCGACGAAAAACTGCGACTAGTAATTTTCACAGACTTCTCTTGAAGCCAACTTTACTCCATTAACAGAGTTCTGCATTGACCGAAACAAATGGTAGTCCGATAGTGCAAAGTCAGGGTTATATGGTAGATGCATCAAAACTTCTCAGCCAAGCTCTTCCAGTTTTTTGCCAAGTCATCAAAGAGGTGAGTGGTCTAGCATTGTCATGGAAGACGAAGTCCTTTCTGTTGATCAGTTCTGGCCGTTTTTTCGATTGCTTGCTTCAATCTCATCAGTTGTTGACAGTAAAATGTAGAATCATGTAGACCATGCTGGAGCAGCTCATAATGAAACACAATCTCACCAAACACCCAGCATAATTTTCCGAGGCGTCAATGCTGGCTTTGCGACCATTTGTTTCAGCAAAGAAATGCAGTTGTTAATTCTGTCCATTAAATTTTTCCCAGAAAATTCATGTGGTACCGAAACATCGAGCTTCTTTTTGTAGCCAGCCTTTTTTAAATGATTCAAACCCGTTTATGATGAATGTTTAGTTCCTTAGCGATGTCGTGGCTGCTGGCCCTGGTCAATCTTTTCCATAATTTCATCGACTTTTTCAACAATAGGTCGACTAGAGCGAGAGCAGAACGGAAACGAGCGAACCATTGTCTTGATACAGCATCGTCTCCGTAAACTTTACAAGTTTTATTAGTGGCTTGCGGGACCCTTTTTATATAAAATTTCAAAATTTTCGGATTTCTTCATCATTTTCACTCATTTTTGAAACGCTGTGACTTTTTTTTTCAACTTCCCTTGATGTAATTTTTTTTAGTTAAATGAATCTCACCTTTCCAACTCTGTATGGTATAACACAAAGTGATTGGTAGCACTGGAGATATATGTACGACTGTAACGACATCTATTAACAAAATACGAAAAGACTTTTTCGACTACCCAATATATGTGTACTATATGTGTGTATGCGTTTCCATTAGTATTTTCTTAGTATCCAACAATTTTACTAACGCATTTCACTGATTTGTCACACTGTGCGCTCCCTGTTGAGCTTTCATGGAATGACACACTCACATACACACACATATGAAAAGTATGCGAACCTAGGTGCGGCTGTTGTAGCTACGCTTCATCGCTGATTACTTGCTGCTGTTGCTACTCAATATTACTGTTATTGTTGCTTTTGGTGGCGTTTCAGATAATTGCAGCATATTACTGCTCGCGTCTTTTTCCTTTTCGTTTTGCAAAGGCTTGTACAGCTCTTCATGCAAAATGCTACAAATCAACTCTGATCCGCGCGCCTTGCCACCTTGGACGCACACTGACACACGCATCAGCGAGTGAATTCGTTTTTGCTTTCGCCAAACACTTTTAGGGCGTGTTGCGCATGCGCAAATGCCACACACTGTGAAGTCAATTACTGTCGCCAGTAAATACACCAACACAAATAAGTATGTGTAGTTTGTGTGTGTGCGTGTTTATGCGTGTCGTCAAATATTTATTTGTGCTGCCAGACGCGATCTCATCTCCGCTGCTTTTCACTTTTGTGATTTAATTTCACTTTATTTCGCTGCTGGGTCACATGAGCTTCAGCCACTCAGCTCGGCTGTCTGCTGTTGATGCTTTAATTGCGATTTGGCATTTCTTTGCAGTTGTTTTTGTTGTGTTCTTTGCTCGTATTTTATTCTCCGCATCCGTCGCCAACACCTTTCAGGGTGTGTTTTTAGGGCGCGTGTGTTTGTTGTCTTAATTGTTGTTGTGATTCTGTTCGACTTCTTTCTTTGCATGCTAATGCATTCTGCCGCTATGACTCTAACACAGATTACAATCATTACTGACATTTCCTTTGCGACTTTCTCTCGCCGGCAGCGCTCGTCTGATCATGCAACACTCCCCGAAATTGCTTAGAAATTATACTCACATAAATATATTAATCAGTGGCCTAAAGCAGGAAGCTATCAATTTCAATTTCTCACACCAAAATATTCAAACTATAATTTTTTCTATTCTTTAATGTTTGTTCTATTATAATTGCATTGTGTCCGTCCACTTGCGGCATGCTTCCGGGCGGAAAACATTTAATTATTTTTTGTTCGCTCGGCTCTAAATGCGCCTCAAGTGCTTCGTTATTCTAATATTTAAAGTTTATTTATATTTATTTGTGATCATTGCCGCTGGCAACATTTGTGTGTGTAGCTGCTGTCAATTGCCACTCATAAACCGTTATAATGGTTATTGAAAGCAGTGCTTGAAAATAATTTATTAAAATTATTGCTTAGAAAAATCACAATGAATTATGGTGTTGTTGGCCTTGTAGAGTTGATGCGAGTAATTATTTGAAGTGCAGCAACAATAAATAAAATGGAAAAATAAATCTTTTTAGTAGGAGATTACTTGCAACCGGAAATAAGAGTCCTCAATTTTTGTTTTAATTTTTGAAATTAAAAAATAATTTCAGAAAATTTTATGTATATTTTACTACTTCATTGTTTTTTTTACAAAATGAAGCAGCCTCGCAAATTACTTTTTTTTTCACAGAAATCTGTGTGTAGGGTTGCCATTTTTTGATTTTAGTTTTTATAAATTATTTTAATTGCCAAAATACTTTAACTTTGTTAAATATTTTCATATGCTTCTTTAGAAAAGCTGTTTGATTAAAAAAACAGGCTTTCCATATATTTTGAACATAAAAATTAAGAAATATATGAATTTGATTTGTCTGCTATTTTATTGCAATTTACATCTATTGAAACAGACTTTCAAAGAAATGTTTTCACAGAAATCTGTGTGTAGGGTTGCAATTTTTCGGTTTTAATTTTTTTATAAATTAAATTAATAGTACAAAATGCTAAATATTTTCATATTAATGTCTTAGATCAAATGTATATTTTTTTTTTCAAAACAGAGTTGCCACATGTTTTAAATATAAAATATAAAAAATAAATGAGCTAGCTAAAGTACTTGTTTTTAGTGAACAAACAGAAATATTTGCATCTATATGTTTATTTATATAGAGTTGCCATTTAATCTAAATTTTGTTTAAATTTAATATTACCTCAGAGAACACATTACGTTTTTTTTGATGAACTCAAAAGCAACTTTTTTCTTAATCATAAAATATATAATATTTTTTTTTTAAGGTTACCACATATTTAAAAAATAATAATTAAATTTAAGCGTCATAAATTGAAAAGAGCGCTTAGAGTTGAACGAAAAATGTGTGACAAGGTTTTTGTAATACGATATGCAAAATTTTTTTTGTTTTATAAAAGTTAAAAGCCCGCTTCAAACTTGACTAAACATTAGTAAAATATTACCATTTTTACAAGAACAATATTTTTTAAACTTTTAATAATATTTTACCAGTTTAAGTAAAGCCTAAGTAAACTGTTATAATTAAGTAAAGCATATCGGTTAAGAAAATACAATATTTAAGTCTTTAATGGAGTTGCCACATAATCGAAATTTTGTCTGAGGAAATTGTGCTAATATATCAGAATTATTAAATTTTTATAATAAGCGAAATAGGTGAAAATGCACCCTATATATAACATAAAATTAATTGGGGTTGCCACATTATTATAATATGATTACTGCCAGATGTACGTTTACTTAGAGCTTGATTCTTAAAATACGTATATTTTTATATAAGCTTATTTATCTAAATAGTACGAAAACAGATATAGGGTTGCCAGCTATCAATAAATTATGCTGATTTAAGCCTAAAGTAAATATATTATATAATTATTATTATACCCTGAACAGGGTATATTAACTTTGTCACGACGTTTGTAACACCCAGAAGGAAGCGTCGGAGACCCTATAAAGTATATATATAAATGATCAGGATGTTGAGCTGAGTCGATTTAGCCATGTCCGTCTGTCTGTCCGTCTGTCCGTCTGTCCGTCTGTCCGTCTGTCTGTATATATACGAACAAGTCCCTCAGTTTTTAAGATATCCTTTTGAAATTTTTCAAACGTCATTTTCTCTTCAAGAAGCTGCTCATTTGTCGGAACGGCCGATATCGGACCACTATAGCATATAGCTGCCATATAAACTGAACAATCGGAATCAAGTTCTCATATGGAAAACTTTCGCATTTGACAATGTATCATCACCAAATTTGGTATGGATTATTTTCTGGGGAAAAAATGTAATATCCGAGAAAATTGTTCAGATCGGTTAACTATAACATATAGCTGCCATACAAACTGAACGATCGGAACCAAGTCCTTGTATGGAAAACTTTCACATTTGACAAGATATATTCACGAAATTTGGTATATAATATTTTCTAAGGCAAAAATGTAGTCTCCGAAGAAATTGTTCAGATCGGTTAACTATAGCATATAGCTGCCATACAAACTGAACGATCGGAATCAAGTTCTTGTATGGAAAACTTTCGCATTTGACAATGTATCATCACCAAATTTGGTATGGATTATTTTCTGGGGAAAAAATGTAATATCCAAGAAAATTGTTCAGATCGGTTAACTATAACATATAGCTGCCATACAAACTGAACGATCGGAACCAAGTCCTTGTATGGAAAACTTTCACATTTGACAAGATATATTCACGAAATTTGGTATATATTATTTTCTAAGGCAACAATGTAATATCCGAAGAAATTGTTCAGATCGGTTAACTATAGCATATAGCTGCCATACAAACTGAACGATCGGAATCAAGTCCTTGTATGGAAAACTTTAACATTTGACAAGACATATTCACGAAATTTGGTATAGATTATTTTTTAAGGTAACAATGTAATCTCCCAAGAAATTGTTCAGAACGAGTTACTATAGCATATAGCTTCTATACAAACTGGACACATAGTTACTAACAGAAATGCACCTGTGAAGGGTATTTAGCTTCGGTGCAACCGAAGTTAACGTTTTTTCTTGTTTTTCTTTGTATTTTTTAAAATAGCTACCACTCAATAAAATTACGATATCTTGAAAAATTTCGAGAAGGTTGCCACATATAAAAAAATTTTAAATTAAAAAAAAAAATTTACTACGAACATTACTAATTTTTTTAAGCAAAGTCTAGAAAAAAGTACTAGGAAACATTTGTCAAAAAAAAATAGGGCTGCCACATATGCATGGCTTTAAACACAAACAAAAAAAAAAAAAAATAAGAAAAATTAATACTAAAAAAAATATGTAGGATACGTTTATTAAAAAAAAAAATAAAATATAGGGTTGCCATATAGGCAAATAATATTAAACGAAAGGTTTAATTTACTAAAAATTTTACTACAAAATTATAATTAATTTTACTACAAAATTTCTGTTAGATGCTTGAAAAAGTACTAGAGTACATTTATTAAGAAAAAAACATTAGTAGAGTTACCATATACATATGTATGTATGTATGTAATGCTTTTGAATGAAAAAAAAAATTTAACAATACAAAAACTAATTTTTCGACGCCACAAAGCAATATATAGAATACTTTTATTAAAAAAATACAAAAATAGGGTTGCCAGATAAATATATTTCGCAATTTTGTTTCTCATTCACTTAGAAACACACAAAATCTGAAAATTGGTTTTAGTCATTGGCAATACTCTCCCATATACCTTTATCGCTCTAACAATCTGCAAGCATTTCTGAACATTTCTTATCACTCCGTTGCACATTTTCGCACTCCTTGAGTTGTCAACGACCGTAGTAAAATTATTCATGTGTTTCTTAACTGTGCATTTGTGCAAAATTACCGATGCATTCTCCGCACAATTTATGCTGCAATAAAGTTTAAATTTTCGCCGACACA
>CM050325.1:91353804-91400831 GCA_027475135.1 Bactrocera correcta
GGAGAGCGTTATGTAGACATAGAGGCCATTCAAAAGGCTTGCACAGGCATACTGGTGGCCATACCGGCCAACGAGCCAAAACACTCATTCGACATGCTTTTGGACCCTGCAAAAAGCTGTATTGAAGCTGAAGGAGACTATTTTGAATAAAATAAATTGATTTTGCCGAAAAAACCAATTGTTCTGTTTTCTGTTTTTTGTTGTAAGTCCTGTTTACGTTGGAACCCACCTTATATAGGCGTTCTGGTTGGACACTGCCCAATAGCTTTATATGCAGTATTCTTCCGATGCTCTTATCCACAGCTGTTTGAAAGTAGGCGAGCAGGATTTATCTTTTAATTTTCCTCCTTTGCTCAGCGTTGCTAGACTGAGATTGAAACTTCTCGCTACACACATCTGGCTGACAGCGAATTTGCTGGAATAGATATTCATGGTTCATGTTCTAGAAGTAACCCGAATCTAATACTACCATTGTTGGTCACAAACTTATATAAATGTTAGACCCCTTTCCTTGTTCTGTAGAGATTTCTCAAGGTATGAAAATTATGAAAGTGTAAAACAGGTTTGAAAATAATTGTTTGTTCTTTCGTTCTTCGAAGACAGCAATTTTGCCTCAAATAGATCAAGCAAATACAAAAATGGTCATCAATCGTCGCTGGCTTGTTGGCATATAGCATAAAGCTTCACAAAAATATTCTAAGGGCGTCAAATCGACCGAGGCTGCTAATCGACTGGGCCATTTCGAGATATAACACGTTCACCAAACTTGGTTTTCAATAAATTCTCTTTGACATTTGCTATGTGTCTTGTGGCGCCATTCTGTTTGTACCAAGTTCATATCATCCAATTCGAACCAAAAGTACGTGATCATTGCGGAAGAAGTACGAGTCAATGAGGCCACCGGCCCATAAACCGCACCAAACCGTAAACTCGCCACTGAGATGCCCAACGCTTAAGAACGATGTGTGAGAGACTGGTTTGGATCTTCTTCAATTGATGCGCTAGTGCCAGCAATATTCTCGACACTACGGGCACTTCTATGCCTAGAAAACTTAAAAATGTAGTAGCCCTCGTATTTTGACAAATTTACTACTTAATTCTTCAAGTTGAATAAGCTGAGATTACTCGTACTTCATAATGCTTAGTTAGTAAGCTATTTCTAAATTATCTCCGCAAACTAACAGATAAAAGTTGAATTTTATCTTAATTTTGACAACAGAAGCAGAGAATGTCTGCCTCTTTAATTTCACACGCTTAAGAATTTAAATAGTTAGGTAAACATAGTAAAGTACATATATACAGTTAGCACCTACTATACTATACATACGTAAATGTGTACTTTTTTCTTCCTCCATATGCAGTCATTATGCCCTGAACAGGGTATATTAAGTTTGTCACGAAGTTTGTAGCACCCAGAAGGAAGCGTCGGAGACCTTATAAAGTACATATATAAAAGATCAGTATTTGAGCTGAGTCGATTTAGCCATGTTTTTCCGTCTGTCTGTCCGTCCGTCTGTCTGTATATATATGAACAAGTCCCTCAGTTTTTAAGATATCGTTTTGAAATTGTGCAAACGTCATTTTCTCTTCAAGAAGCTGCATATTTGTCGGAACTGCCGAAATCGGACCATTATAGCATATAGCTGCCATACAAACTGAATGATCGGAATCAAGGGCTTGTGTGGAAAACTTTCACATTTGACAATGTATCTTCACGAAATTTGGCATATATTATTTTCTAAGGCAAAAATGTAATCTCCGAAGAAATTGTTCAGATCAGATAACTATAGCATATAGCTGCCATACAAACTGAACGATCGGAATCGAAGGCTTGTATGGAAAACTTTCGCATTTGACAATGTATCTTCACGAAATTTTACATGGATTACTGCTTAAAGTAATAATATAATCTCCGAAAAAATTGTTCAGATCAGATAACTATAGCATATAGCTTCCATACAAACTGAACACATAAAACACACTAAAAGAAATGCGCCTGTGAAGGGTATGTTAGGTTCGGTGCAGCCGAAGTTAACGTTTTTTCTTGTTTTAAGCATAATATTACCACATGTTTGGCCTGAATGTATTATATTATAAACGATCTTGGTTCTAGAAGTAGCCAGATTTAGTTATATAAAGTATCTACGGTTTTATAGTGTTTTTAGCATTCCTTATCTTAGCAAAACTATTTTCAAGAGCTAGACCTTTGGTGACTCGAATCCACTTCAATTCGAGCCTTCATCTGAACTGTTTGAACTCGGGGAATAGAGTTAAAATCTGGAAAGGATGAGTTCTTCCGTTATTACAACTAGACCTAGCCGAGCTTTCACAACCACTTCGGGAGTCCCTTTCAAGTCGGGATTTTCAAAACTTAATATAAATCCAGTTGTAAGACGAGACTTCATAATAATACTATAAGTGATTTTGATTGTAGTTCAGCGAGATTAGATAAAATTAAGGGATGTAAATAGTTGCGCTTCAAATTGAAGAGAAAAACAGGGATTCTGAAGAAATGTGACGTACAGAGAGGGTATCGTGATTTTTTCGTACAAATATTTTCAAAGATTCTCCTCGAAATTAATTTTAACAACCGAAGTACTACCAGTGTTTTGAAGTCCCCGCAGACAATTTTTATGGTAGCTGAGCTCTTCTATAAAAACAGAAAAAACTCTTCACAATATCATGCAAACCAATCCACTTTACCACTACCACTGGTAGCTGATATAATATATATATTGTACATAAATATCTAAATTCTCTTAATCTAAATTTTATTTACTCAAAAGCTTTACGCTTTCGGGAGTTAAATTATAAAAATCAACAAGACAATTAGCACGAAAAACAGTTACCAACACACAACTGCAGATGAGAAGAAACGGACAAAATTGTCAGAGAGCACATGTTCCGAACATACGAATAATACAGAGGCCCATTTAAAAGCAAATCCAAAGTTCATTGCGCTAACAGTTGTTGTGCCGCGTTAGCTAAGAAAAGTTATACAAGTAACGGTGAAGAAGAAGAGTCATTTGACCCAAAAAGTGTATTCGAAAAACTTGTGGAAATTCCTGAGTGACTTTTAATATAACATTTAAGTGAAAATATAAAAATATGGCCTTACGCGGCTCAAAGAAATGGCTCTTGGTTATCTTGCAAGTATGTGGAACTAATTTTTCTTGGTGACGGAGGTTTATGCTCACATATAAAAGTTAATATATTTCGTGAATTTCCTAATGCTAAATTTGGAACTATAAATAGCACCTACAATTTTCTTAATAATGCGGATTTAATAAAAGTGAATATCTTCTTCAGAGTATCATATTCGTACCAAAATATAAGCTCTACAAAAAAATAATACCTCAATATTTTAGCAAATTTTAAGTGTCCCGACTTCGAATTTTTTCATGAAAGTAGTGAATGTGAAATGTTGCTGTGGCTATTTCGTTTAATATATTTTGATAACTATTCGGCTTTTCGATCCGGAGGCAGCCAAGTAGCTTGATGTATTTTCTTGTGCTGGAATCTAGTACCACAGATAACCATATTTCGGGCCCCGGCGAAGTCGATCACCCTCAACATATTTGGGGATGATACCTTCTTTGCCCACCCTGGCGTTAAAGTCGCCAAACACGATTTTGACTTCGTGGCGGGGGCATCTCTCATAAGTGCGCTCCAAGCGCTCATGGAAGGCATCTTTTTTCACATCGTTCTTCTCTACCGTCGGGGCGTGAGCGCAAATCAGCGATATGTTTACGAACCTTGCTTTGATCCGGATTGTGGCTAGACGTGATAGTGCTCGGTCGGCGACGGAGTCTCTCTCCCACCACGAATCCCACACCAAACTCGCGCTGCTTTATATGACCACTGTAGTAAATGCCACAAGGACCTACTTCTCTCAGTCCTTGTCCTGTCCATCGCATTTCTTGGACGGCGGCGATGTCAGCCTTTATTTTCACGAGCTGGGCAGCGGAACCTTCCCAATTAAGGAACCGGATATTCCCGGTGCATGCTTTCAATTCATAGTCCTTATTTCGTTTGCCATGGTCGTCATAAAAAGTGGGGATCCGAGGCTGATTGCTACTTTTCATTGGGGATGTTCTTTTACGTGGCGGATCCCAACCCCAGCGCACAACCCTATGCAGGGAATATTTCGCCTTCTCACTTTAGCTCGCCTTCAAACGGATGTTCTTAGGCTACCCAGAGGATACTTGGTCAAAGACCGGAAGTCGTGAGCTGCTTGCGCCATATGTAAAAGAATCGTTTCTAGCCACTCCCAAGTTAATGACAATGAGAGAACTTTCCTCAATTGCGTAAACTTCTACACATGACTCCTCCCATCCGAAAAAGAAGATCTCTAAAACATGCATTCTGAATGCATATATGTCCTCTTCAAGTGTTGAAAAACTTTGAATTCTTAGTTTAGTTATTACTGGAATAAAAAAATTTAATTGGCGCCAAGTCAGAAATATAAGTATAAGGTGGATCACTTATTAAATTGATGTTTTAAGTGCTCAACAGTGCAGTTGTTTCAGTCGAGATGTGAGTGTTCACATTATCGTTGTGAAGAGTGATCTGTCTTTGGCGATTGGTTTTCCTAATTTAAAAAAAAAAAAAAACTGGCAAGCAAATGGTTGTGTATCACTCAGAATTTACAGTGAAATGTTTCTCCCAAAGAAGAGGTAACCAATTCTTTGGAAGCGCTTCAAGCGCGAACAACTCTTGTTGAATTCGGCTCAACTCGAAATATTTATACAGTCGATTACTGTTTGCTTTCAGACTCACACGCGTAAGTACACGATTCATCACCGGTCACAATATCACAGAGGTGTTTTAAAGCAACGTTATCCTATTTTTTGAAACATTTCTCTCGTTCAATCGATCCGTTTCTGTTTTAAGCAATTAACGAGTTGTGTGGAATTCCAAGTAAAAAGAATTCTACATTCGTAAGTTTATGCAATATTGTATGTATGCTAGTTCCAGTAATGACTATAGTTTTCTCAATCCATCGAGATGCCATATGACGAACTTGCAATATCAGTTTGCGAACAACATTAAATATGTTAAACGTAATAATTATAAAATAGTTACATAGATATGGTGGTATGTTTGCGACAACTAAAACTAATGGATGTGACAAAATTATCGGGGTGATGAGTCGAGTAAAATTTTTCATAACAAGAGGTCTGGCGCTAAAAATTTATAAGATCGACTTGCTACCTATCCTAGGCTTAACATACAATATTTATTGATATTCAAACTAACCTGCTAATCCATATCTCATATATCACTTAATCCTTTCCAACACCATATGGTATGACACAATGACACAATGTGATTAATAGCACTGGAGATGTACGACTGCAATGACATCCATTGACAAAGTACGAAAAGACTTCTTCGACCACCCAACATCTTATCGAAATCATGTTGTTGTATTAGCCTGAGCACACTATAGCTTTATGCCGAACACTCGTCTATTTCACAACTTTTAATAAATTATTATTTACTTCTGAACCGTATATTAACAGATAACAATCTGCTTATACTTCTTCATCGAGTCAACAAGCGCTGCGTGCAACGTCTGTCAGGATAATCAAGTCGCCTGCATCAATTCAACATCTTTCTATCTCTGCTTTGGGGGTAAGCCTAATCTTTCTTTATTAAATATTATTACCAGTTGCAAAAACTGAATATGCCATGCTCTTTTAACAGATAGTAATCCCAATATGGACGTGCTGTATCACTGCAAGGAGGGCTTCGAGTGTACCGAATATAACGCCATCTGTCTGCAAGCGAGTGCAACACGTGCGCCCAGTTGTGGTTCCACATCACTTTGCGGACAATGTACGGCTCAGGCTAATGCACTCTTCGCATGCTTGAGTCGCACCACATTCCAAATGTGTTATGGCGCTGTACATCCCACCGGCCAGGTGGGTTATTGTCCCAGTGGATTTGTATGTGACGCAACGAGTGATGCGGTCTGTGTTAGTACTGCCGGTACACATACTGTTACCTGTGATGTCGTCGATTCTTCCACTGACACTACAACAGCAACTACAGCCACTACAGAAACTACAACACCAACTAGTACATATCCATTGACGCCGAATGAAGTTTGTGCCCAACAAACACGGAGTGGTCTCTATCCGACCATACCAAACGATCCCTATTGCAAAAGGTAAGGTCCGTTGTTAGTCAAAGAAACTTTAAGCTAAGGTGTGTGTTGTTCTTTCAGATATATATACTGTCGGAATGCGAAAGGCGTTGAGTATTCGTGCCCTGCGAACACATACTTCAGCATAGAATCTAAAGCTTGCACTATTTATAAGCCAACTTACTGTACTTGAGTAAATGTTTTATTATTAAAGGGTCTGCCAGTAAGAACGACGTTAAGTTAAATGAAATAAAACATTCAAATTTGGTCAAAATGGATGCTGCTTTTTATACTCCTGCTTTTGTTCAGGATGATCGTCCAAATTGAGTAAAATTTGAAATATCATAATGAAACTTGGTACAAAAAAGTTAGATGGAGTTCTTTGATGGGCGTAATCTGCCCAAACCAATAAGCACTAATTTAAGATATAGAACTGTGATAGCATTGGTTTGTCTCAGGTGATCGCGGTAGTAAAAGCCCCCTGATGGCTGAAAATTTTTAAAAAGTGGGCGTAGCTCCGTCCTCTAATAGTTTAATATGCATATCTTTTAAACCACTAAAGCTTCAATAACCAAACTCAGCTAGAGGAAATATTATAAAAACTCCTAACGACAGTATGAAAATGGATGAAATGGGATGATAATCCCGCTAACTCTCCAAATAATGGTACTATTAAAAACGATTAACATCCTAATAAATTAATGACTGAATATGCCAGTAAAATGATATGAGACAGTTTGAATGGATCCAAGCTCAAAATTAGACGATGAGCGTGGCACCGCCTTTCTTTAGATGAAATCACATATCTCGGATTCAATTGTAAATTCAATTTGATTCTTTTACTTTTTAGTATACAAATCAAGAAGCAATTAATATAGTTACGCGATCAAATTGTTAACGAATAGTGGCTTTGAAGTTTACCACGTTATTTCCAGAAATTATTATAATGGGGATAAAACTGTTGGAGACTCTATTTACCGAATATGTGAATCCAAGTATCCTTAGTTGGGTTTTAAAGAAAATAGCGATCAATATGTAATATATAAAGTATAATGGAAATTCGGAGAGAATCCTTTCCTTTATATCTGTGTGTTACAAATGGGTTGAATCGGGCCAATACTTCCCTTAACCCCCTTATATGTACACATTGGAAATATTTTCAAACTTCTGGGTGACTTTGACCGCATATATCGTCCAATAAAATTGACAGAGAGTGTTTTTCTAATAAATTTTAATTTTTCTTCCTAAAATGGATAAAACCGAGTGAAAACTTACCCTAAACCCTTTATAACTAAGAAGCCTTATGCACTAGAAGGTACTACCTTATCTTCTATCTTTGCAAGCTATAAGAGTATGAAATGATCGGTTATATCCGAACATAGCCCTTCCTTACTGGTTTAATGCAATTATATTTCATGAACTACATGTGTAGTTAACTCACCCCAATAGCGACAATTTTGTTCGTTGACGTTCAACCAGAAATGAGCCTCATCTGAGAAGATGAGCGTCCAAGATTATTAAACAATTTCCAAACAATGTATCAAATTGAAGCGTGACCTGATGAAATGGCAAACATTAATGTTCACACTAACAAAATTTTAGATAATTCCGTTGAGAAATCTGGCCGTCATAGGCTCTCAAAATCACGTCCTCCCTATTGGCAGACGTTGTAATTGTTTAAAAAAAATTTTGGTAGATTTGAGAGAATATACGCGCACTTCTCTCCTTTAGTCTCTCTTTCGCTCTCTTGCTCTATCTCTCTGTCTCTTTATCTCCCTCCTAAACTGGCGAAGAAATATGAAGCTTACTTAATACAAATATTGAAATCATAGTATCGTAGATAGAAACCAGCTGAGAAAACGTTTCTCTAGAGTAGGCTATACATAATCGGAACCGACCAGTACTTGCCTTTGTGCTTTAAAAGACAACTACATCAATAGCTTTACTTAAAGTTATTTAGGAGAACATTTTTCTTAGTTAAAGCAAATTGAATAATACCTTAAGAAAGTAACTAAGACCGAGCTGAACATTACATAGTGAAAATACCTCAATCCAACCGTTTCTACCTATGTAAGTAAAGGTTTTTTCAATAGCGACGCTACAAAACTAGATCATTAGGGACAGCAAACGACGCCATATTTCTCCCCGCTATTTTGACATTTCTTCTCAGTAAGCTTTGACATTTCACCATGGAAGGTTATACGATCCATAAAGATATATGATCCATCATAATCATCCTGTCAGATCAACAATTGAGTATCTAGTGGAAATCATATTCGGCGATGAGTCTCATTTTTGGTTGAATGTCTTCGTTAATAAGTAAATGCGTTATTGGTCAGGCAGCAATCCACAAAAATTATGGTTTGGCGAGGTCAATGGGCCGCACTTCTTCTTTGATGATCAAGACTGGCTTGTTACTGCAAATGGGAATCGTCACCGCTCCATGATAACCAAACATTTTTAACCCGAAATAGATCATGTGGACTTGGACAGTATGTGGGTCTAACAGGATGACGCCACAAGCCAAACAGCTAATGACACAATAGATTTATTAAAAACCAAGTTTGGTGAACGTGTTAACTCACAAAATGGATTAACCAATTGGCCGCCTTGGTTGTGCGATTCGACGCTGTTAGACTAGTTTCTGTGGGGTTACGTCGAGTCTATGGTCTGCGCCAACAAGCCAGTGGCGATTGATGAACTTCTTATGAATATAGAACCTGAAATTGCAGCAGTTTCGGCCCTCGAAAATTCGGTTCAGCGTCTGGACTTCTGCAAGCGTGCCTATGGTGGCCATGCAAGGGAAGTCAAGCTCCATACATAATATCATCGAATGTACTTTCACAAGAATAAAGAATTTCATTAATATCCATAAACTTCGTTCTTTTCTGGTTTCACTAACATTAAATCTGTTTTCAGGAAACGATGAATTTTGAAAGTTATCTTATTTCTTCCGACTATACAATACTATATATCAAAAAGTTTGAAACACTTGCATACCTATATGTCATATATGAAAGAGATTTTATTGCTTCCTTTTTTTTACTTTACTGTAAAATGTTATTCTTTAAAATTTTCACCTTCTTCTAATTTATTTAAATGCATAAGTGTACTTTGGGTTAGGTTAGGTTAGTGTTAGCTACTTAACCTAACTGCTACTTTAACTAAAAAAAAATATAATAATGAATAGCCTTTGTGAGAGTACAGAGTTGCGTAGTTTATGGCAGTTTTGACAACAAGTACTGTTACGGTGACACCATAATACCGAACACTTCTTATTTTTTCAGAACTTTGACTAAATTGTTCCCTCCTTTACGAAATTCCTGGACCTCAAACTCCATTTACAACTGCTCAACTGTGTAACCTCTCATATTCGGTATTATTCATTCGATTGTTTCCCCATTATCGAAAACTATTTCATAACCTCGCAGATACAATGACCGTTCTGAACTGTTGCAACGGTCCGGTATGGTTGGTGAACAATATTGTATAGTACTATCGAAATAAGTATCACCCGGGCAGTAGTAGAGTACGCCACTCCAAACGCTGTTATTTACGAAACAGTAGACATACCTAAAACGGAGGGACGTCAAATTTATATAAGCAACTAAAAGTAGAAGTATTAAAAACAACTCACTGTTTACAGGTTGTCGAAAGTTCATTACCGACTGGAAAGCGACCTCTTTGTTGTAAGGTCTGGCAATATGCAACTGGATTGGTCACGGTTACTGAACCTAAAGTAGTCGTCTCAATTGTTGTTGTGGTGCTCTCAGTGGTAGTTGTGGTATCTGTTTGATCAGCAGTCGAACATGTGGGTATAATCTGTATAAAGAAATCGCAAATTCAGTAATAATTTTTCCACTATCGCTTAGAAACTGACCCCCAAGGTTTCATTGCCGCAAATGTACGGATAGTCGATGTTACATACATGATAGGGCGCACAGCTGCCACCCAAATCACTTATGGTGTCTGAGCCTAAACAAAGGCGGTACGTCCGTACGCCAGTGCAGGCAAAGGCGTGGTTGGCATTACATGTATTGCATTCTTCGCAATCGCCAACTATACTCGTACCAGTACTCGATATGCAGATGCTGGCCGCAGTTGTCGAGCAAATATATCCGGTGGGGCAAGCAGACGCCGTACCCGTTGGTAAGCCATTGACGCACACTGAGAAATCCGTTTTCGAAACGCAGGCTAAATTAGTTTGAACAGAGCAGGAATTGCAGGCGGCGGAAGCGTAATTCGGCGAATGGGAGAACAGAAGAAATAGAAAAATGGCGGACACACACTAAAGCAAAAAAATGACATTCTTGAAATTAGAGTAATACTAGACGAAACACCTCGAAGACACTGGAAATTTCTCACTTACACTTTTCGAAATTATTTTGAACATATTGAAATATTTCTGAACTCGATTTAGATTATTTAAGTATTACTATTTCTTTTTAAACAATTTTTCACTTTTCGCTATGCAAATCCACTGCAACCGCAATTCAACTGGCAATTAGTTTGTGATGTCGCCATTTAAATAGTTTGCCTCGAACTCGATTGAGTTATCTTATCAAGTCATTTAGAAGAATTTGATTAGTTTGTTAGGGAGTACAGTTCAGCCCACAGTCTGCTAGATCTAATTTATCTAGTAATAAACCGGGTAAATATTTATAAATTTCTAGTTCGACATCAAGGTAAAATTCTAAAACGTTCACTAAACGTTTAATAACGCAAGTAATAATAGTGAAACTATCCAACACACTAATATAATTTTACTGTTATTGCTTACAAAGAACGTTACAGAACATTTTTGTTCAATCATCATGATCTGAAAAGTATGACAACCCAGATATGAAACAATATCCTTTTGACCTATTAAGTACCCATTACATTGACTTCGATCGCAACCAAATAGGAGAGCAGAAGGGAAGAGGCGAAGAAGAGAATAAGAATTAGCAAAGCTCCAAAAAAGTGTGAGATCATGCTGGAAAGCTTTATTAATGTCACGCTTTCAGTCCTCATAAACCAAATTTATCAAACTTTCTTAGCAATGCAGACAAAGTCACTTACTTTCCTTTATGACGTCAAAACCTAAAGTATTTTACTATGAAATGCACTCCAAAAACTAACGGGATGAAACTGTCGCAATTTCGCTTTCTAAAATGTTCTATCGTTCGTGCTCAATACGAAAAATAGTCACTCTTATACTTCAATGGTACAAACTGTAGACGGTATTCTTCGCACGAGAGCACGAGAATTCAAAACCACTGATATAGCTTTCTGCGAAAGAGAAGGCGGATCGTAAAGAGGCAAAAAGAACGCATCCAAGGCAGTGTATAGTGGTACCTCATAAATATAATATTACAAAGTGTGAGACGTGTATGGCAACAATGATGGGATACTGAAAGTTGCGGCATATGGATGGCCAGGCTTATAAAAGATCTAGACTCACGGGGAAGCCGTAAATTCGGAGAGGTAGGTTTTTACCCAGAAAAAACGACTGGCGCGCTGTTTTTGACTCGGCTATAATCGCGTAAGCGGTGTCTATGCTAGTAAATAAGAAGAAGTGGTTTTTACCCAACCCAGCTATTATCCGGTCACGCATACTTTAAAAACTACCTCTATAGGATGGGAAAAGTCGAAGAGCCGTCATGCCTATATAACAACGCGACAGAAAACTACGCTGAACACACATTCTTTGAACGAATTGTGGCACATACCACTGCTGTGGCGATAGCACCGATGATGCGGAAAGTATTATCCACCCCCTTTCCCCCTCAAAAAAAAAAAAAAAAACGTGTAAGACGTGTCAATGGGTTGATTTTGACGCTCCTCACAATAGTTGTACTAAAGAATTAATAAGCAGTTCATTTTTGAGCATTATTCGATTGATTGTTGGACAGTTTTAGCGTCAGATTCGTAAGCCCACGTCTTGTCACTAGTAATAAAGTGTTTAATAAGTGAATTGTCCCAAGCTGCGTTTGTTAAGCGTCACTTTGGAGACTTGTACTCGACGTCTTTTTTCCAAAAGTTTGACATATTTTGGTGCGTTTTGGTGCTCGAAACTAATAAGCAATTGGCGACAAGTACTGATCGAATATATAGATCAGTGGATGCATATACAAATTTAAATTCACTGAACATTTTTTGCTCTATGGTATAATATCAACAAAATAATATACAATATACGGCATAGATCTATATTTTGGAATTTTTCCATATGTTCTTCAATGTTAAGTATTTTTTTTTTTTTTAACATATTGAATTCTAGTATCAAAATCTGCCTAAACGGGTTCCAACAATATGACCGTTTTGCAATAATTTATTTAGCTGAAGCCATATCCGTCCACGTTTTGATATCCTTCACCGCTTATCTGGAATTAAAAAGATATGGATAATAAAACATGAATATAACTCTCAATGAATCAGTGTTCATTAGAATAGAGCCTTCTTTGCGGGTACGGAGGACAAGAGCGAATGGCACAAGAGTTCTATAATCTTAAGGTTTCCATTCGCCACTAAAGACATTAATTTACATAGCAGGTAAAATATCAGGTGGCTCACCGCTATTATAAGCTCCGCTTTATATCTCCTGGTACCAAACGCCGTTGCTATTGATGAAGGAAAAACTTCAGAGCATCTGTTTACTACTGACTACACATATAAACTTTTCTTTTGGATATTCTTTTGTACGAGTATTTTGCTTGTATGTAGGTAGTATCTCGAGTTTTCCTAGTTAGAGAACATTTTTCACGGGAATATAAAATTCTCTTAGATACATAAAACTTCTGCTCTATTTTTTGTACAACAGTTTCCCCTGAGTGTCACAAGTTTTAGACCGCTTCCGGGTCCAAACTTCGAAACTCTTATCTATACCGAATGACTTGACTAAGTTTAAACTCAAAGACAGTATTTTCAAACATGAAATATGTACCTTAAGTGAGTTTTGCATTACAATTACATGGAGAAGGCAATAACAGTTCCTAAACAGTACTAGTATTACACAAAGCGATATTACACTTGACTTTTCATCTGAACCATCAGCCAAACAGAACCGTAGACGCTATGAAATCTTACGAATTACAGCGAAATCGATTTTATTGAACAGCAATCAATCGACTGCTCGCTTGTCATGGACAGGAGCACGCAACTCATCATGATACATTCAGATGGTCAATAATGATGATAAATACATATGTACATAGAAAGAGATATATGAATGAACAAACAGAGTAATTGAAAGCTGTGGCTATTGAAGGTGTGAATGGGGAGTGGAAGAATTGTAGCTGATGGACGTGCAGTAGGTTCGCTCACCTACAAGTATGCTCGATGTGAACTCATAAATTTCCAATCCAATTTTTCGAGCTCTCCAGTAAAACCATGGCCTCAGTAGCGAGTAGGCGTGTGTGAGTACTGAACAAGTTTCATAACTAGGTGAGGTGAGGGTTTTCAGCTGAGTGCTGACATTGGATTATTGACACCGATGTTGATTCAAGCACGAAAACGCAATCTTGTCTATCTCGAACTACATACACATATACACAAGTGGTATCTGTCCGAGAGCCCACACGCATCTATCAAAAGCGAAATTGTTTTCAATTCACGCGGATTTGTACCCAGTCTGACAACCGGCGGAAGGAGCGGTGAGTTGATTTTACAATACACTCTGATGAATTAACTGATTTTTGCGATTTTCCGATTCTGCTTTCGTCTGCATCGGAACCCGTGTGTGGGCAGTGTGGCATGCTGTATTGTTGCATGCAACTGTTTGTTGGTGTTGCAGTGTGGTGGCGAGATAATGGATGCATCATGGTTGGTCGCTTCATCGAATAGATAAGCTTTTGCGTTGAATGAATGCCAATTGTTGTTTACTTTTTCGTTTTCCGTTTCAGAGGGGACCAGACGATGATTCTGGGGCAATGGTGTAGTATATACAACTGTTATGTGCATCGTAAATCAATATATGTTTGAACTTAGAGAAAATTTATATATAATAATGTCAGGGTGTTACATAATTAAAAAAGGTAAGCCTTGGTGGATTAGAATTTGGCTTCAAGTATCCCTAAGACTTAGTTAGCTTTAAAAATTAAAATATAGCATCCGCCAAATTTGTGAGCTGGATTTAATATAATAAAGCCATTTATTACGTAACAGTCAATCATCTGAACCAAACACCTTCATAGCCTTTCACCCATTATTTCATCTTCAAATCAATCTTCGAAACCAATTAAAGAAAATTTCACTCATTAAAAACTCATTAATCAGAATGACTGTTATGATGATGTGATCAATACTAATTTTCCAATCCTTTCAAAATCGTGAGTAAAACTTTAGGCTTCGTATGGTATGCTACGCTGCTCTGCAAGGAAGCTTAAACTTTCAGTGGCTATAAGTTGAAAATCTTCTCCCCACGCCACTTAGCGATCAATTGTTCATGAGAGAAATTTGCTCAGGAGAGGAACCATCCGATGTTAGCGATAACTTATATTTTGAGCGTCTATAATAGAATTCATAGATAATCTTAAACCAACGTTGGCTTCAATTAAACTTATTGAAACCAAGATGTTGAAGCATCATAAGGGCTCCAAGCCACTTAGCTGAAATATACCATCGTCTTCACTGATCCAACTACGAAGAACCGCCCAAGAGATATTGATGATAAAATACCGCACTGGATTTGATATATGATAACTGATCATCCGTTATCCTGATTAGAACAGAGATTCTTTATTTTGACTATGAAAGCACTGAACAACCTTCTAACTAAAATTTTTCGAAATTCTTTGGTATCTAGATATCTATATTCTGTTACAAAAACAAAAAAAAAAAAAAAATACCCTGGAAAATGTGTGTGAGAAACCAAACAGATACGAGATACTTATTTCAGATATTATTACCATTTTCAGGTTCTTAAGGCACTTGGGTTTAAGTGAAGGGATCAATCAATCTGTAATATGTACATGTATGGTATGAATGCAACTATTTTCAAGATCGTCGCGTGGAAGCAATCCGAACGGAGCAACATTAATATCAGCGAAGAAATGTGAACTCGTCAGCATTCAAAAGTGTTATTTGGAAATATTTTTCAACACAACAAATACAACAATTCGTACTTATATAAATCTAAGCTTTGTCAGCCAAATAACAATCTTTTTATAACTGTGTTAGGGACAAGGACCCACCTTATAAACAAGATAATATAAAAAGGAAAAGGGGGCTATAATTTTAGGCTATCTCAACTCAAGAGGTAAGAGAATTTTTTGCGAAATATTTCTTTTTGTCAACAGTATCCAACTTATTTCAAGAGCGGCCTTAACATAAAAAATTTTAAAAACTTGGGAGATGAAGATGAAGATGTTTTTTTATTGCCAATAACACTTAAATTAAAAACAAGATCTAATCGGTATCAGATTTAATTATTTGGGTCCTCATTTCAGATCTAGCATTCATGCTTTTCGATATATTTAAGATTTTTCATTCCGTTTCACAAATAAATATAAAGGGTGTAGGAGTGGTTTCAATGTTTTCAAAGTGGTCGTGAGGACATAAATGACGATCAACGTGTGGGTCAATCAGAATCCGTGATCACCGGAAATTCCATAGAAACTGTGCGTAAATTCATCAAAAATCAGCCGCAATCATCAATGAAATTCATGGAAATGGAATTGAACATCTCCAAAACATCGATTTATCGCATTTTGAGCGAACATTTGGTCTTACGAAAGGTTTGTTCCGCACAAATTGGGTGACCATCAAAAATTGCTCTGATCGACCGACGCTTGTGACCGATTATTAGACCAAAAATAACATTTTAACCATTAACCACTCTCCGATTTCACCTGATATGGCACCGTGCGACTTCTTTCTTTTTGGAAAAATACATGTTCCCATGAAAGGAAAGCGTTATGCAGACGGAGAGGCCATTCAAAAGCCTTGCACCGTACAGGCCAACGAGCTAAAACAATTGTTCGACATGCTTTTGGACCGTGCAAAAAGCTATATTGAAGCAGAAGGATACTATTTTGAATAAAATAAATTGATTTTGATGAACAAACCATTTGTTCTGTTTTTTTAGTCCTGCTTTCTTTGGAAAGCTTGTTTTTCGTAAATCCCCAAAGGTAACGAAAATAAAAAGGGCTTCCCAAATATGATCTCCACAATATCATCACTTAAAGTACTGAATAATTTATTGTACTTGATTTCTAACCTCTTCCTGAAGCTTTTTCGATCCTTTTGTTACCTTGGTATGGTAAATGATGACTTCAGTTATTGAGATATGTCCAATTTATTTATTAAAATCGATACTTCTTTTTTCATGATAAAAAATACGAAGTAGAGCCTACAAATTCTCGCAAGCCTTTACCTTTGCTTTTAAATAAAATTTAAGCCAAGGACCTCAAAGACGTGGTTATATACTTGACCTCCGCTTTAGCTGAACACGAAAATCCATTAGTATATGCTAATAATTTAAAGGCTCTATACTACATACATAGTTAGTACAGAATTATTAAATTTAAATTTATACTATTACTCAAATTAAACTTTTTCCAACGCCACCACTGTATTAGCCAAAAAAACTTACCGGCATTCGCTCCAACTCGAACACTCAACTCGAACCGTCCGATCTAACATTACAACCGAACATTAGGAACGAACTTGTATGAAACGAGCATCCAACACAATGTTCGATCCGAACAGCAACGAAAATTTCTCACAATTCTCTCTTTCAAACATTATACGTACCCGACATGTCGGAGTGTTCGGACGTCGAAAATTGTGGTGATGTGTATTTAACGCGAGTTAAGAAAATAAATTTAGATATTAAAATTAAATTAAAAGAAATACCGTGCAATTGTCATAGTTAGCTTATGAAGAGTCCAAATGTGCAAAGTTTATAATTAAACGGAAGTGGTGAAGCAAAGTAAATATTAGTTTCATAACAATAAATGAAAAATGCAACAACGGAATCATTGCATGAAATATAAGCAAAAAACAGGAAGTGAGTAAATAAAATCAAAAAATGGCCGCATTGCCGAGCCGCTGCTAGTAACGAGTGCGCTTGAAGGCGAGCAAAAATAAAAGCTCAGAAATAATTATAAATCAATAAATTTGTGCTAGTAACGTTGCAGAGTTCAGCTTAAATGAATTTTTTTTCTTAAAATTATTAATTTCATGTTACAATATAAGGTATTTTGTTGCTGTAGTTCGTATTTTAGCTTCGTATTTTTGCAAAGTGCAGCAGTGTGCTCAGTGTTGGCAGCGTCGTGACCGGCTTCGTTGGCCTTAAATCTTTTGTGTTTTTGATAGCCCGTCGTGTTCTCATGTGCCTGTGTGAGCAAATGCCTAATAATAGTCGAAACAGACAACTGAATGTAAAGAAGATACTCAAAACAGAGCAAGCGATTAATGATTGCGCTTGGTCAGAACAGAAAAACAATAACAGAAGCAAATAAAACACAATTGCTGTTGCTAACGAGCGTTTAATAGCTACAAGTACTTGTGCAATTTTATTTTGTTTTTGTAGAAGTGATTGATTGTCATTAGAAGCGTGTGCGCGGTGTGGAAACAAGTGAATCAAATCAACTGCTTAGCCGGTATATCACCGCGCGCAATTAAAGCGTAGGAAAAGAAGGCAAACAAAATTAAGCATTACACTCGTGGCCACGTAAATCTTACCATTGAATTTTCTTACAAATATATGCACTTTAGCTGTCATTGTAACGGTTAAGTTGAGGATTAAATAAATTTTTATTGTGATTTGACATTAAAGTATGAAATATTGACAAATATATTTGAATGGTTTGTGAGAAATCGTACAGTAAGTAGAACGTCTTTCAAAATGTGCGCTAAATATAAACAATTAACACGTGATAAAAAGTTGACAATTTTTAAGTTAAGGAAAGAAGGAATGTCGGTTCGCGAGATAGCGAGTAAAATAGGATGTAGCCATCCAACAATTATCAATTTATTGAAAAAAATGAACCAAGACGATCCTTTGGAGCGTTACATCAGAGTTGGCACTAGGAGGAAGACATCTCCTCAAACAGATGGTGTTATCCATAGATTATCTTTAAAGGATCGCTCTAAAAACTCTATAGAGGTAAGACGCGACTTAAAGGAGCAATACGATGTGGCAATAAGTGCGAGAACAATACGCCGGAGGTTGCAAGAGTATGGTTTGAATGCGCGGAAACCAGCGGCTAAGCCTCTTTTGACTGAGAAAATGAGGCTTGCTCGTTTGGAATGGGCGAAAACGCACAGTAAATTGTCCTTGGAGCAGTGGAAAACGGTAATATGGTCGGATGAAAGCAGATTTAATTTGCACTGCAACGACCATTTATGTTCGGCGATTTCCGGCGAACGTCATCCTGAAAGCCAAATGGTCTGGTTGTGCTTTTCTTTTTATATCCGCGGTCCTTTGCTTTTTATTGATGGGATGATGAACGCTCAGAAATATGGAGAAGTGTTATCCCATTTTATGGCGCCCGTCGTAGAAGAACAATATGGGCATACTTCTGAGGCCATTTTCCAAGACGACTCCACACCGTGTCATCGAGCTAAATCTGTAAGCTTTAAATGCTATTTAACCACCAATATATCCTCATTTTTATATTTAAGAAAAATTTTATAGGTCTACATTTTCTTGTTTGCAGGTTCAGAAAATGTATGCAGATCTTGGGATATCGCATATGACATGGCCAGGAAATTCTCCCGACTTGAATCCGATCGAAAATCTTTGGCATGCCATGAAAATGAAAGTAGCTCAACACCGGCCAAGCTCAAAGACCGAATTAAAAAAAATACTTAATAAAGTGTGGGAACAGGAAATTTCGACCGAATACCTTGAAAACCTCGTTGTTACAATGCCTGCCCGGGTCCAATCAGTTATAGCCGCCAAAGGTGGTTCAACTGCATATTAAATCTTTTAATTAAATATTTATTAATTCATCATATCAAAAAGACAAAGCCAAAATTACTAGAATATAAAAGAAATTAGATTTCAAAATAAAGATTCTTATATATCTCTAAATATAAAAGAAAAATTATTTTCATAGTTTACTTATAACAAATAGTATAAAAATTGAAATTATTTTCTCAAGAAACTACTCAATTTTAATTTTTAGAAATGTTTGATTAGTTAAATCGCGGTGATTGCAAAATAACTGCAAAAAACGGTTTGGTAAGGTTCGCGTGGCCACGAGTGTATATTTACATTCTGTAAGCGTTTCGCTTAATGCGTAATTTCGCACATTAAACGCGCCAGCACACACGCATCCAAGCGCGCGCATATACAGCGCGCAGCGTGGCTAAACGTCGCGCGGTTAGCCACCGAAACGTGCCAAACAAAGCAAACTGAAAAAATATAATCATAAAGTGAGTGAAAAAGCAATCAGTCAACAGCGCTACGAACAAGTGCAAATAAATAGAAAAAAGGCGACCGCGACGCTTGTTTATCATTTATACGTTTGAGCGCTGTTTGCAGACGCGCCGCTACGCGTTACGTCGCAGTCTATACCTGTGCCGCCTGCTAACAATCAAGCAAGAAAATAAACATGTGAACGATTTTTTGTATCTTCTGCTCGGTTTGTCGGTCGCATTGAGATATTGCCGTGTAATAGTCGTGTATTGCTGGCGATCGTCGAACACGTTGCTCAAATTGAATTAGACGCGCTCGTAAGTAAATAAACGCGTTTGTGCGCGCGGTGGAAAGACAGAAAGTGTTAGACGCGCAGCGCGGCGTAGAGAGCGCACGATTTAGCACGATTAAAAAATATCTCTTAATTTTTCAAGGCGGTGAAAATTGTGATTTTCCCAAGCAGAAATTATCTAAACGCTTTGTCTCCCCCATGTACGCGGGGCGTATTGCCACACTGTGGTCCTTTCAACTAAATTTAACTTAACTCTTGACAAGTGTGTGCGGAAGCGATTCGACTGTGTGCCACATAACGCGACAACCTGTCAGCAGCGTGACTTTCATTGTTGGCCGAGCGCTTGCAATAAGAGCCAGTCAGCTGTTTAGGTGAAGACATACATACACATACCTAGGCAGAGAGGAAAGCAAGAAAGTGTGCGGTGGTTAAAATTAAACGCGAGTGCAGCATTCTAGAAGCATAAAAGATAATCGAAAGAAAGTGACGCAAAGTGAAAAAAAAACTTGGCGCTGATTTATGCCACAATTAGCGGCGCGCTGCGGCAGCTTATATTTATAAAAAGTGTTGACAATAATACAAATGTTTATATAAACTTAGTAAAAGGCTATAGGAAACTTAACACGACGTTTGAACATATTTGTGAGAAGAGCAACCGCAGGTGGCAAGTTGTGATATAAAGCATACGCGCATTGTTTTTGAATGAAAAGTGATACTTGTTGTTGTAACGATAATTTTTGTTGTGAACAATTTTTTTTTGTATTATATTATACATATACATATGTATATTTACTATATATTTAGTAGATATATAGCCATTTCATCGGCGTTCGTGAAAAATCAAAGTGATTCATTGTGAAATTAAATTCTAATTCAATCCATTAATTGGTCAAGAAGTCTTCTTACGCAAAAATTTTCTAAAACCGGTTATTTTATTTATTCTTATTGTTATTGTCTTTTTGCAGTTTTGTGTTACGTGTTTTCGATTAGCGGCCCAACATAAAGGCGACGTGTTGTGTTAATTATTTGCATAGTGTTACATCAAAGGGAAGTTGCCGACGACAAAAGTGTATAAAATAAATTACAACAAAAATAAAAAATAAATTAATTAAAACAACAATCAGAATAATTAAAGCGCATTAATAGCAGTTAAATATCGCCTGTCAGGCGTTTATAACACGCATAAAGCCATATTAAGTGCTCCAAAGCCAAACAACAACAGCAGCAAACAAGCAAAAAGTGTGCGTTCCAAATTTGTTTTTTTTTACTACACACCTACACACTCACACGCGCTAATATGGCCCACGCCGTCGAAATTGCCGGCAAACGGAATGCCGCAAAGCCAACAACAGCAGCAGCCGCGAATAAAAAACAACAACTACGTCGACTATTTCTGCTGTTGCAAGTTTGCATTGCCGTTTTAGTGGCCAGCAGTTGTTTGGCATTGCCATCGGCGACCGACGCGAAACATCTCGATGGTCATCATTTCCATGCTCATCATGAGCAACAACAACAACAGCATGCACATCACAGGCGCCGCCTGCAGCGCGATTCGACCAGTAAAATTTTAAACACACGCGAACAGTGCAACAGTGTGCGGGATTACTTCGAGACGATCGACATTAAGCTGAGTGGCAACTTTGAGGAAAAAGGTGAGTGAGAAATGAAAAAAAAAAAACTTTTTGTTGTTGTTTTTGTAAGTTGTTGCTTTTGTAAGTTAAGTGAACTTCGCAACTTAGTAAATAAGTCAGAAAGACAGCTAGTGAGTGTGGCAAGTAGCGCTTATTAGCACCGTATCTAAAAACTTTAGCTAATGACTTCAAATAAAATGCGGCAAGTGTGTCCACTGTAGTTTTATGTGTGAAATTGATGTGGGTGTACCGTTAAAACGCATTTAATGAAATGTCAGTGGCAAGTTTTCACTTTGAAAGTTGAGTTGACTTTTTGTTTACGGAGATTAAGTGACAAGGAAGCAAATGTGGCATGCAACTTGAGCTAAGACAGTGTCCGTAAAAGCGAGCAAGTTTCCTAAAATAATTAATTATACAAAGTAACCCAAATAAAACATAAAAAATTATCAAACAAAGTAAAGCAACCAAAAATCATTGAATAAAAATGCTTAAATTAGTTTCAAAGCTACGAATACAATTAACAATGCAACATACAAAGGAAGCAAGTTGCCGGCAATAAGAAGAAGCAAAGGAAAAGAGCAGAAAAAAATAAAAAATAATTTTAAAACTCAAAACTGGTTGCGCTTCAGCGCATGCACTTCAAAGCCAGCTGCGAAAGCAAAGCAAATTCGCTGCTCTTGTGGCAAGTCGCAAAGGCAAGGCAGCTTTGTGTGTTTAACCAATTTCACGCAAAAAAGTAAGTGCGCGGGCTATAATGTTTGCGTGTTGGTGACCCACCTTTGGTGTAGCGCGCTGGCGACAGTTAGTGGAAAGTAAATATAGCAACAACAAAGCGCCTACAAAAGTTAAGCAAATAAATAAAACTCCGCTTGCTTTGAGTTGCTTTTAGACGATTTGAGAAATTTTCCTTTGAGGTAACGACAAATATAGTCAACCTATTTTTGTTATATACATATGTATATACTATATATGTACTAAGAAACCTTAGGGTGAATACAGAGTGAAGCAAAGGCAAATACTATTTTCGAAGTTTTGCGCAATAAAATCGTTATTCAGACGCACAAATTTTAAGGAATAAAAGTCTAAGAGAGCTTTTAGCCACCTTTTTAAATAGAATTATATTACATATGGGTTGCCAGTAAATTTAAAAGCCGTAATATTGCATGCAAGATGAAGTTTCTAATTTCTTGACTTTTGAACTGCACACTTTCTCTAATTATTCTTCGTTTACTACGTTCATCACTTTTCATTCTAATGCAACTTAAACTCAAGAAAATTTACAAAATAGATTTAAAATAATTTTTGCACTGAATTTAATGTTTTAGGGGGTTGAAAAGCTCAGAAAACTAAAAATATTTCGAAAGATCTAAGGACAATATTTAGAGAAAAATTGTCTTCCGAAAGCTTTATACGCTAGTGCTTATGCAATCATTCCGGTATAATCAAAAGCTGCATACAAAGTTCTAAATATCAAAAGCTTTAAACTGCTTTCATTAGGGAATATAAGAAACGATCGAAAGCTTTGAAAGCGAAAAACTATATTATTGATTTAAATAATATTTAGTATTAAGTAATGCAAAACACGTAAACACATTGAAAGCTCTAAAAACCATTTTCCGCTTTGAAAGCTTTTTAGGCAATATTTCGTGACTAATTTTATGCTGAAAGCTCTATAAGTGAGTTAGTTCAGAAATGTTTAAAAGCTTTATATAAGCTCATCTCACGCATTACAAAATGCATCAAAGCTCCAAACATTTCATTACATTGCTTTTTGTGAGACCTTCGCACTGATGCTTCGCTTATCCCTTGAAAATTAACTTTAGTCTGTGGCACGTAGGAGTCTTGTTACCACTTAAACAATTACTTACTCCTTCAATTTCGAATTTCTCCTTTATTGTAATTTCCTTTGACTTCATTGACAAGGATACCGTCTAAGCACGAGTATCCAAAATTACACGCATACAAACATACATTTGCACCAACTGTGCCAAACAACAAATTCCATGCACTTAAAACTTTCATCAAGGATACGAAAATGTCCTCAGCGAGTAAGTAGCGCAGCGCCAATATGCGTTTTGGTATGATTCAGGAATGGGTGAGGTAAATAATAACTGACTAAGAATAAGGAGTGAAAGAGGAGTAACCAAAAGCGTCGATAATTCGTAACAATGAGTAAAAGTTGTTAAACTTCGATAAAATTTGCTATTGGTGTCAATTGTTAGTGTTTGCCTTATAGTTGTTGTTGCGTCATTCAATATTGTCCCATAAACACCCACACACATTGCCAAACAAAAGACACTTTCTTTGCGAAGGTCAGGTCGAGTCAATCGTAGATGCGTAAATCACTAACAAGAACTTCGACAAACTGAAAACAACAGCAACAATATGAAATAAAAACTTCCTTGAACTCGGCAGTGAATATTATACAAACTAGTGAATTTCGCTCGACAAGTTGTGCCTTGCTAGACGAAAGCTCAGAGAAAGCAGGCCGAGTGCCTGAAGGCTCTTGGATACCTGTATTGTGGCTTTCATAAAGTTCTGCGTGTGTCAAGTGGTTTTATTTTATTCCATTTTTTATTTAAATTGGATAAAGTTTTCGTTTGTAAAATGTGAAAAATTAACAGCCATTTGTGAATTGTAGAACAAATTGGAGTACTCAATTTAAGGCTTAAATGGCGGCGGAATTGTGGTCAGTATGTGTTGTAGTGTAGTAAAATCAATATTTACGTATATAGTATATTACATTGTTGCAAGAGAAAAACTAATTGATAAATGCGGTTGAAAGATTTGTCGTAAAAGCACCAACAACGAAAAACGCAATTATTATTTGCAAAGAATCAATAAATATATACGTAGAGTTAGTAGTGAGACAGTGTAAAGGAGTATTCATCACGACGACATTTATTTTTGTGCCACAAGCAATGTGCAGATTATATGTAGATATGACGATTTATTTTAATCATTATCAGTATTGAGGTCATTTTTATTATTTTGATTCTCTTAAATATCTGGAATGACCAAGGTGGTACCGAAAACTTGTTGTCTCTCTCCTATAAAGCTTTCACAAGATTTTGAATCCAAATAAAAAAAAGTTGTGTTATAATAGACAGCGTCATTTCAGTTATTTAAACATAAATCTCGGTTTCTACTATCTTGTCACCAACAATTGACAGTGTAGAGCATTTCTAATGCGAGTAGTGGCTGCAAAATCGATGAAGAGTCCAACTCTCTCTACTTTCCAGATTTAATGTGTGGAATTATAACTTCTGAGGCCAGTTAAATTTATCGATCTCGAATTAACTTTTCAATAGTATTTAATTAAAGTCACACCCACCATCTTCAAACTAATGTAATCTGTTGCAACCGCAAAGCAGTCAATAAATTCCCCATGACGAGCGCGTATACACCTGCAAAATATTATTTACAACTATTTTTCCATGAACTATTGAATTATTCACGAAGCGGGTGGCGCTCCATGACTCGAAAATGAGTCAATTGACGCCGTTGCTAATGAAACCGTGACGTCGGTCCCGCATGCTGTAGGAAAATGGCAGGTCACACAGACAGACGTGTGGACGGACAGCATTGTTAAATTGCAAGCAAAACAATAGTTCAACGAAACAAAACACAAATTAAGACTAAAAGTATAGTATTGATAAAAAAACGAAAAGAATAAAGAATTTACACCGTAAAATATATGAAAAAAAAACTAAGAGCAGACAGACACGGTAACTTTGTGACAGCTCCTATAGATTATGCATAAATTATGTATGGCGGCGTCATGACTAAAATGATTAAATGCAGTTAGCTTATGATTTATGGCACAAAATTACTTGCAAATAACTGAAGATACGATAGAATTCATTAATCAAATAAGTTTTTAAAAAATCACACATAGCTGCTAAGCTAATATTGCAAATAAATTTTTATTAAATAAAAGTTTTATTACAAATAAAAATAATTAATAATTTTATCATTAATAATTTATTAGCAATTGTCAGCTGTGTCAAAAGCATTATTTTCCGAAAGTTTTTGTCTCGACGCGTCGTGATATGACAACGCAAGTCATTAAAAGTCCCAAACCCAATCAAGTTGAAAGGCATCGATAACAACTAAATACACACTGGGATGAAAAAAATATTAGAAAGTTAAGCACTGAGTTTACGAAAGTCATTAATTGTGGCATGAGTGATGGATTATGTGGCATCCGAGTCCACACTGAAGTGGAATGGGTGCATATCCGATACCCAAAAAATTATGTACAAAAAAAGACCTGATAAAAATTTTTATAGTATTTATATGATGACAAGATACATATACAAAAATCGGCGTAATAGTGACAAAATAGCTGAAAAATAATTGATTTTTTTTTCCATTCCTCTACCGGCTGACATTTATGTTTGTATGTATATATCTAAAATCTATCGAAAAATTAATATTTAACTATTCAACTAAACAGCGGTGAAAATCTCTTAGTCTACATTTCGAAAGAAAAGTCCATACAAATATTCATAAATTCTTAAATATGTATGTTTGCTGACTTGCTAACGGTTTGCGAATTAGTTGGCGCGTCGGAAACGGTGTTCATTGATTGTAGACAATATATTTACATATTTTGTAGATATTATGTTGGTGCACTATATGCATATATCCAATGAGTCCATCGGAAATTGATCGCAATAAATTTGCTATATGCTTGCTGTATATTTTATTGATCCGACTTGCTTGTTCAATTCGAAATTTTTCAAGTTTAAAGAGTAGAAGATGACCAATGCCAATATACAATGACTAACTCTAAAAGTGTTCTCTTAAATTTGGTATTAATCTGTTCAATGTCTCCGATTGGTCACTAAGGAACAGAATCGTTATTTCGTTTATATAATAAGTTGTAGTTTTCAGTTTGCTCTAACAAGCTTTTGAGCAAATTTTTCTTACGAGGCCACCATACGCGCATATTTAAATATATTCAGTCGTGATTTAGCTGTCGTGTCAGTGTTATATTTCATTTATCTGGCTAAAGCTGTCAAATATTTGAGATTAATGAACAATTTTGTGCTTGTACACTTAAGTAATTCATATCCAATGCGGCTGACTGACGGCCAAGCTGCAGCACTCACTCGACAGCGGCACGAAATGCTCGATATATAGTACATATATAGCACATATATCTGTCTGTATCAATATGTATATGAGTGAACAAATGTGCAACCAGCTCGCACCCAATGATGTTGGCTCACTGAGAAAGGTGTTGAACAACAAAAAAGTATTCAAGATAACGCTGTGCTAATTAACAAATTGGGAGTTTGGAGAAAACTATCCTAAAACTAATAATAATAACAATATGTAACCCTCGCTGAAAAAGCTCCAGTAAAAGTTTAGATGTTTCAATAAAAATGAGTAAGCTGACGGGTTTGTGTGGTCTATATATGACACCTAGGTTGTGAAAGTTCCAGTAAGAAAAATTTACCATATATTGACCAACGACGAATTTATCTAACTTTCTATACAAACGAAAGCGGTTGTTTCTAGCTGTTTTCTATCAAAATACTGAAAATGAGCGGAAAAATTGTTTTTCGAAAACCATACTTCTGTAAAAGTCCCAACTGTTAGAATATCATTTTTGCCATCTGTACCAATCTTTAATGTTGAAGGCTGAAAACATTTCCCAAATCCGTTCCTTTATGGATACTTAAAACCGACTGTCGACGGAATTGATTTTTTTTTTCTCAAAATAAGTTCCATGCGTTTTTACTATGCCCTTACTTCGTTTCTCGTGTGTGTATAATAATTATGCGGGTGGCCTGAAAGTTGAATGACTCAAATCACTTCATCATTACGAGCGATTTTCTTTCAACATGCGATCAATGTTTTTTTGACGTCTGTTTAGAATTTATTCCACAGACAAACGAGATTCCAAGTATACCTAGATATAATATTTATTATATACGCTGCTTCCATCACTGACACTCTTCTATCCTATCTGTGCGCTCTTCTCACTCATTTCCATCCATCTTCTTTGTTCCTCGTGTTCTGACAGCTCATAACAATTTCAAAGTTATCAAATACACCTAAGCGGCTCCCAGAAGATATTTACGCGATTTTTTGCTTGATGAAGTTGTTTTTTTATAGTTTATGATTGACTTAGGAGCGCTAGTCAGTGGCACTTGGGACTTTGGCGGTGTCAAAAACTTTTCTAATCCATTTGACGAATGCCGCTGTTTTTGCTATTTTTGTTGTGTTCTTTACTTTTGCTCTTCACCATTGTCTTCCATCTCCTTCCCTTTTGTGTATTGTGCGAGTTAATTGCGCGTGAATGGTTGCTTGTATAAAACAGCCGATATCTGCCAGTCAAGGTCGCCCTATAAATTCATCAATTATAATTATTTCGTAGTTAATTGTGTGCGGTGCGAGTGTTATGTGTCAGCGTGTGTGCTATGCTGTGCTTTGTTATGTTATGAGTTTCTTTTGGTGTATCATCGAAATTTTGAAACATTTTTGTAATTAAAGGGAAGGGATTTTACATCGAAAAAAATTAACTTTGCTCTTTTAGGTTTATACCTACAAATATATTTATATGTGCGTAAGGCCAAATAAAATTGAATCGTTTCATATTCTCTATATTGTATGAGTACATAAGTATAAGTACAGAGTAATGTAGTACGGTTAATGAGGCATGTATGACATGGGGTTTCTCTAGGTAAAGTGAGCTATCCACGCATCTCATATTTATAAGTTAATCTTCTGTAATATGTTACTTTCGAATATTCAGCGTGTCGATAGTTTTTATTAATTATACAAATATAGAGTACAACTCAGTAGAAAAATACGCCAATAAGAACAGAAGTATAGCAAGAGCACCTACACACGAGTATATGTATATTAGGGTCCTCCATAATGAAAAAATCTCCTCTCAAATAATTAACTGTTTGCCCTATTTTTGCCTTTATTATTTTATTTTTGGCTTCGTCAATGTTAATGGCAACGAAGTTGGTAAGGAATATGTGCTGTTTAGGGTCTTCCTTCACAAACAAAAAAATTAATAAAATAAAAACAATAAATAGTAGATAGTGTTGCTGTAGCATCCAAGTATTGCTATGTTCCTCGTATCCATGTCTGTCTTTTGTATCTTGCATCCGCATCCATCGCTTGGCACTGTGGCACTTCGCTTTTAGGTCTCCAAGGTGTTCTTTTAAGTGGGCCGCTGTGCGCTGATATACTTCTGTCTTCTGTAGTTATCGGATAGTTAAGCACAGCCAACAACTTTTTAACTTAAGCTGCTTATGTCACACATGCACACAAGCATAAATGAAGGTCCATGCAAAAGTACAAATTCGGTTGTGTGGTATCCCCTAGAAGAAAAAAACTCAAGCCGTGAAAACGCTTTCCAGCAGCCAGGCGCTACTTAATTTTACAGTGTTGACAAGGTCCTGAACGCTTTGCAGCTGCTTTTTCTCTTCCTCTTCTGTCTTTCCATGTATTTCGGCCAAATCTTCTCCAAGTGTGGAGTACTAATGCCATTGCCTCGTCGGTTGAGTGCTTTTAAGCTTGTTGAAGTATGTGTTTACGGATATGTAGGAATGTATTTGCTTTTCCGTTGTTTGATAACATTATGTATTGTTGTTTCCTTTCCTTAGTAAACAAAGGTTAATATTTGTCTCGTGAGTAGAAGATTTAAGTTATATTCTTGATTTTGTTATTGTTTAACTTCTCTAAGTATCTTGGAGGAAGGAAGATTATAAAAATACGAAAAAACCAGACAGTTAGAACAACAATTGTTATTTTTATTTTGGTAGTTTACTTGGTGTAAGGCAATCATCGAATTCAGGTTCTTATTGTCTACAGAATCTTACTTGTTTTTTGTTGTTTTTAGGAGAATTTTCGTAAATTCTTGTAGAAGATGTAATGAAGTTATGTAATTTATGCAATGAAATCTGAAAATGACCTAGATTTCTGATTACATCAGATATTTCGAAAATTAAGAATCGTTTCTTACTCTACTCTACTCAATTTCTAGAAGCTTTGTCAATGTGTACCATTTAAAGCTACCCGATAAGTGGAAGTTCCCATAAGTACCAGGAAGATTTTTGGTGTAAAAGGTATATAGGGAATAGTAGTATGTAGAATTCAGAAAAAATAATCAAACAAGGCGGGGTTAGTTTTTTTCATGTACTCGTGTAGACATTCTGATACTCCAAATGTCCTTATGTATACAGCTTTACGCACCTGCCCTCGGCGTCACTTCTCAACTGAAAGCTTTTTTTGCTTATCAAGCAAACATCATGTCTCAAACGTTCATGGACATTTGGATGCATTCTGCCAGCGTATGTATGTATAATATTTCACTTTCATATACTATTTAGTTTTTTTACTGTAAATTCCTTCTCGATGCTGTAAAATTTCCTCGAACCTAAATTGTAATTCGAGAACCAACTATGTACAATCTTATTGATGGCTAAATAACAGACCCCGTGCCAGACAATAAGAATTAATAGCTGTAATAAAGGGCCAAGGGCATCATCCAAATAACTTAGAAATTGCTGACAGTGCTAGGCCATATATAAACTCGGTATATTCCAGTACTTAAGCCCGACTGTTGTGGGAACGGTCCTTATAATCCATCGTCATAAATTTTGTATTACGCTCTCAGAATTTTAGGAAGTACAATTTAGCAATCTTACAGTATATATTTAAACCTTACCGAATACTTACCACATTCGCTTGAAGAGCCTTTTATGTCCATCTTAATATCTAAATGACTTTACGAAGACTTGTATCTTTTCTAAAAGTCTTTAAAATCATAATTTGGATGTTTCGACACAATAATCACATGCCTAAAAAATATATAACCGAGTAACTGAATCAGTTTCGGAACTGAGTCTGGTCCATCATGATGACCTTTTGAGCATATTTATGAGGCATTTAATAAACTAGTGTAGTTGAAAATAAAATACTTTGTAGATATGTAAGTTGGTTATACATATGTTCTACTGGTTTATTCACTTACTGAAAAAGCTTTTTCATCTATATTTTTTGGTGTTGTTTTATTCTCTATCATTCATGCGAACCGCGCTGAATTGTCGCTTAATTTTTACATGAGAAAGAATTAACAAAGCAAGAGGTATAAAAAGATATAGAAATATATTCATTCATGAATTTGTCATGTAGTATATATTTATATGCTTACACATATATTTTTATATATGCGCTGATGTACGTATATATGTATGTGTTACATGCCTGATGGCTGTAAACAAAGATGTTATCCACAAGCGCTGACTTGTACTCAAACATATCTTCATCTGCAAATTTATGTACTTAAATATGTTTTGTATTTGACTAGATACATATACATATATACCTATGTACATATGTATTCGTATGTTTACCACCTAGGTATCTCGCGCTGAGTGTGACATCCTTTGCTTGCGAGCCGCTGACGACACGAACCCAATTGAGAAAATAATGTTAATTAAATTGTTAATGTATAAAAATTGTAATTATTTTAATTGGAATGAATAAAGCAGAGGAGAAGACAAAGCAAGAACAAAAATTACAGATGAGAAAGTATGTATTAAGTATTTGTAAGAATAACAGTGAAAATTGAAACAAAGGAATGGACAAAATGATGACATCAGTTTCTGGTAGATGAAAATAACAGTAGCATGAAGGCAGCAGCAACCAAAATATTGTGTTATAAAAACATAAGTATATACACATATGGAAATATATAAACATAACACCACATTTGAGAAAATGCGAATAAACGGGGATGTGTAAACTCATTTGTATATGTACTTCAATATACCCTCATATAATTATATACATATACATATATCTGTATCTGGACTTAATAAAAGAAAATGGCCAATTAATTAATTAGTGTATAACAACAGAACATTTCACAGACCAAATATAACAGTTAAATGAAAAAGTTATATTAAAATTGTACATATGTATGTGTGAAAATATATGTATATAGAAATGGCGTCGAAAAAAGTCAATGCTATGCAGCTGTGAATGGATATATGAGATTTGCAAGCAATCTGCTGTAAAATCAATTAATGAAAGCCATTAATGCCAATGGAACTTGAATCCTTTTAAGAACGCCTTTCTGAAAAAACCATTTCTATTTAAAAAAACATATTTTTTTAACAATTCAAAATGATATCCAGAAATGCTATCACTTTACAACTCCATTACCGGCAAGACAGGCCTTGAAAAACTAATGCATGCTTACCTTAAAAAGAAAAAGTGTCAAAGCTTGTAGCTTTGTTTGATGCCTCTTTTAAATTGGAAACGTTGACTTAAAAAGAAGTTTTTAAAGATTTGTGTAGCTTACCAAAAGTTTTGAAGAATCTACTACAAGTTTTCAAAAAGCTGAAAGCTTTGAATACTCTATATTGATAAAATATACCAATTACCGATAATAATCATTCACCGAAGCACTGTTATTGTTTAATCATTATGGGCTAATCACTGATGATAATAAATATTGATTAAAATAAAGAATTATCGATAAGAAGTAATCACCGATATTCATAACCGAAAAAAGTATTCGTGTAGCGGAGTTTTAATCGTAGATTACAAGAGCAATCCATTAAAAATAATCCGCAACAAATAATTGACTGCATGCGAGTAATACTTGAAATTAATTAGAACTCAGTATAAGGCCAAATATTATAAAATTTCCAGCGAATTTATCGATAATAAGGCCATAGTACGCAGTATTGATATACATATCTGTATATACATATATAGTATATATTTTTTTTCAATTCTAGTGAATTTATAGACATCAAAGTCAAGTATCAAATTTAATACAATCCAATTTTTGAAAATATGTATTCATTTAAAGGAAAATGAGGACTTGAAGTTTTGCTCTTGATAATATTTCTGCGATCACGAGAATTGGGAATCACGCTCTTGCATATGCAACACCTGTAGTCAAATGAAAAGGCTATCATAGATACACTATAAGTATGAAAATAACTTTGGTAGACATACATATGTACATATGTATATTTCTATATTCATATATAATCAAGCGCTCTTATCTGCATATCATAGCTCTATAGATATGTAAATGCCACGATAAAAATATGAGTAAACAAACTCAGATACTAAAATTCCTTTCGCTCACACAGGTGATGGTACGTACATACATATATGTGTAATATACATTGTATATGTATATACATATGTACATATGGTCACGACGGGTATTCACTCTGCGAAGCTGGAGCTGTCGGCCAGCTATGCGGAGTTTTGAGATACGCTTCTAGTCCTCCAGTTCTTTTTAAATTGCTTTTCATATATGTATACATTTGCACAGTACCTACTACATAATAAATATTTGTTTATGTTCCGAAGCGATATAAAAATATTAGCACAATGACAAGAAGCATTAGTGCAGTGTTCTTCATGTGTGTCTGTGCTGCGGAAGAGAGACTTGTAAATAATGAAAATGCCACTAAAGCGCAACAAATTGCTGACATGCGAAGGTAAATGCATTAATGCACGTGAATATGTATGTAAATATATGCACTTGCATCTTACGCTAACTGCTCGATTGTGACTATGTGTGTATGTAAATATGTTTGTGTGGGTTTAGCCATACAGACACGCATATTTGATATGGCTTTCAGAAGAACATTTTCATTATTCGTTTTTTTATGCATTTATATATTTTTCTGCACCTACCGAGCGTAGCAGACGTTTGCCTCGTATATCATAAAACTCCTATTAACACGCACACATTTATTTATAAATGTTAGTCTGCCAGCTCACTTGGTCTAATATTTGCCTTATATTCAAATAACACACAGCTGCGATATTCGTGAGGGAGTCAAAAATGTTACCGTATTTGTATATGGTGCACAAACAGCAATAACAAAAACAAATGTGTTGCAATGAAGAGCGTTAAATTGTTATATAAACATCGAAATGCGCATGAAGTGAGTTCAGGTGCAGCGCAGTGCAAAGTGATAAAAGCGAGCAGTGCAACGAAAGACCGCTACTCCCGCGGATCTAGAGCAGTTGGGTCTGTTGGCTGTTGAGTGGCACCTGCATATGCATTTTCCGTAAATATTCTAAGCATTTTTTTGTGTTTATACATTAAATGATCTGTTTATTGCCTTAGATAAATTCAAATCACCAACTATTTACAAACATACAATTGTAAATAGGCATATTTACTTAATATGTAGTATATAGTATAAAAGAAGTTTGTGGAGTTAGACTTCTTGATGTTTGGGCGGAAATTCGAAGTAAATATATGTAGGCATATATCTATGTATGTCTATTTATTTATTTATTAAAGAGTCATATCAACAATGCGTACATATATAATATTTTATAATTATACGGTTATAGCGTTAAAATTTCATTACTGGCTATAAAAGATATCAATCTCTAATAAATATATTCAAGCTACTTGCGAATGGCTCATCTGTACATTACTCTGAGTTTCCAAATCCGAGACTGCACTAGCTGTATGTTCAAAATGTCTATCAGCTGGAATGCTGCATTTGCAATGAGTTCAAAATTACTTCCAAGTACTACGCTAATCAATTATGTAGATGTAAAAACCTTTGAGGAACCCCAAAAATTTGAACTTAAGGTTCATTTTACTCATATTTCTATTTTGCAAGAAAATTTTTGGTCTGTTAGTTTAGTCACTTGCTAGGCTACTCATTAAATTACGCAAAACTCATGTTTATTTTAAAAACTCAATCGCCACCAGCTTACCGCTGAAATTGTATGCGCTTTGGGAAGCACTTTTAGGTTTATGTAAACAAAATGCAAAAACAACTCAGACAACTGGTAAACAACACTATGTTTTTGAAGAAAATAAAACAAAAGAAAAATTTGTTGTGAGTAAAACTATAAGTATGGAACTAAATGCATGGAATTCTCACAGAAGTAGAGCGAGAACATAAAAATAATGAAAGTGGGAGGATAATGAAAACCTAAGAAATTGCTGCTTTGAAAAAGGGAACAGTTTAATTAAAGGATTATGTTAGAAAAGAAATAGTGTTATTACGAAATAAGAAATTTCAATGAGATAATTGTTTTCTTAAGTTTTAAACACCCTGAAAATCATAAAAAAATTAGACAAAAACTGGTTGACAAGAAAAAATCCGAAAAAGAATGAAATCGGTGATTCACAGTCTTTGAGATGAAATTGTAAAATAAATTGAATTTTTCTGTATATATAAACTCATAAAGGTAAAGACTTTCTCAACCTCAATGGTGACCTTATAATAACATAATGATATTTTCCAATTCATTGATGAGAAATAAAGACTTAAAGTGTATCTTCTAAATACCTTAAATTTATTTGTATCAATTAGTCCTTTAGGGGTTTTGTAGTGAAACAAGAATTTATTCCATTCATTCGAATAAATAATGAACTAATCTCTCTACACATATGTAAGTATTTCCCTGCAAAGTGATTTGTCCATTCAATAAAATTTTTAATCGCATTTTTTTGTGCCCACAACAAATGCTTAAGCTGTTTAGTATTTAGTGATTTTTCACACACCCTCGAGCAACTTGAACTCGGCTAAGCAAACCAGCAATAGGAAATCAGAGTTGCAATGGACTAATCATTGCAACTGCATACAAGCAAATGCTCATATTTCTCACACATCGACAGATAGATAAATGAAATCCAAAGCAACTCTCACATAAATACGTAATACCTTTGACAGGTACAATGGTGAGTCAGTGCATCTCGCTCCTCCGCGCTGTGATGGTTACTAGGCAAAGAAACTTGATTGCATCAATGTCATAATAATCGTGTGATATGTGAAAGAATCTATTTGGTGAAAAAGTTTTGCAGGTGTGATATTGGTATCATACACATACACACACTTCCCTTTGGGAACATGAATATTAAAATAACATTAACAAAATCACCAACGACCTCAGCGGCATGACCAGGAAAAAGGCAGCGTGAACACCAACAACAAAAGTGCATGGACAAATTTGTGTGAACGTAGGCGCATAGTCTCAGAAATACATACTCATATGTACATACATATACCTAAGATGTTTACACTTGCATACCTTCAACCGAAAAGTCAAATTCGAAATTTCTTTGTGTATTAGTAGCAGCAAAGAAGAATGAGGTGAAATAAATGAAATGTTGGTATCATACCTGCCGCAGGTTGTTTAGCCGCCGTACAGTGCGACAAACTGCAATAAAAACCTAACAAAATATTTAAAATTTTTGGAAATTTTGAACTAAGATTATTAACTATCAACTATCTCATAATCCAGCATATTTCCGTATAATTTAAAAAATATAAATTGAAAAAATCTTTTATAAATAAAATTAGAAAAAAGGATAACATTTTCGAAAAGCCTCACAAATAAAACAAATACTATTAGAAAAGAAAATCAAAAATAATTCTTATACAAATAATAACATAAGACTCCATTAAACTTCATTGTAATTTAAGAGATCATAAAATAAAATTTTAAAAATATTTGTTAACGCTTCTATTTAGGTTCCGTAGAAAATTTCAGCAATCCATAACACACTATGCACAGCCACTGCCACCACTATGCTTGCTGCTATTCCTCTGTAGACAAGTCATTCGTGTGCTCATACTTACATACATACTTGATCTTGGCCATCACCGTGTTCAATGGTGATGACTTTGCGCATTTTCCACACTTAAATGAATTGACTGTTTGCTTTTGTTGTTTCCTTTTTCGATTTTTTTACAACACAGCACTGCATAACGCCGAGAAAAATTCTGTAGTGTGAGTGTGTCTGAGCATGAGAGTGCAATGCACTTACTTTGGCTTGAAGATTCATTACCACTTTTACCTTCAAATTGTAATTTACAAAATCCTTAGGAAGAAATACATATGAACATATGTATGTATATTTTTGTAGTATGAACATTTATTTGTACTTGGGCATCATTCATAACTACCGAAGGTTGTTGCCGCTGTGAAACGCCTGCTTTTAGAATCTCATCTTATTCTTTGTTTTTCTTGTAATGTAATCAAGGCTATGGAAGTGGACTTTGAGTTTACATTTACCTTGTTACATATCTTTATGACGAGCCCGCGGCTCCTATAAGTATGCTTATGTTATGTGTTTGGTGAGTATGCGTTTTGCTTTGAACTCATAGTTTCCAACTTGATCGCTTATCTGACGATCTGGACGCAGGTTGCAGTAATTTTACGTATGTATGTATGTACTTATATGGGCATATTCATACATACATACTTATGTTTCTAATATGTTTATGTGACTTTTGAATGTCTGTATGTATGTAACTTTTCCTTACACATTTCTGGTGAAACACTAAATTACATACTTATATATGTACATATGTATGTGTCTAAATGCATATATGTACATATGTACCTGACGACCAGAAATTGTGCTTACTTGGACATGTTGGAAGTCTTCGGCCGAATTGTAGCGCTTAAGAGCGATGACTACTAATGCGCCAAGGTACTTGCTCATATCTGCACACATACTATTACAAAAACACACATAGAAACAAAAATGACTATAAAAATGTTGAAACAAAAACAAAAAAGTGACAATAAAAACAAAAATAGTAGTATGAGCAAGGAATTTATTGTAAACGAGATCATGAGTCAGTATTTCCGCTGGAAAACTGTATTTGAAATGTGAAAAGTAAACAATCACACATCTGTACATACGCAAACATATAATCACACATACATACAGATATAAATATTTACTTGTCTGCTATGACTTAGTATAGAGATGTTGTATAACCGAAAGGCAGTCAATGTGGAGACTAGTTACAATAAGATTCAAAACTGGCTTTATACTATATAGTCATATATATACATTATGTTGTTGCTGACTTTTTGAGTACTATTTGGTAGATTCTGTTCGATAGATAATGCGACTTTGAACTAAAAATCATCAAGGCACTTACATATGTGTGAGTGTGTTAAGATACCGATCAGCTGATTGCCGCTTACATGCATTAAGGCGCAACTACCGTATAAGGGAAAAAACACCAAACAAACATAAAAGACATAAAACGTGGAAATCAACAACCAAGCTGCACTACAAAAACATTCAGTGACTTTTGTGCTCATTCGACGCTTACATAACGCACAAAGCACCATTGACAATGATCTTCAAGTGGACAAAATTAATTTTCATTGTTGTTGCTACGTGATTCCATTAAAATTCAACACGAAACTTTTCGAAAATTAATTGTATGTGATTTAGTTTCGACGTGCGTGTTACCAAGCTATTTGCTTTTAATGTTAAATGAGATGAGGCACAATCTTTTGAAGAAAAAGGTGCCATGTAATGCAAATTTCTTGAAGCTTTAAGTTATTTTTGGGCCTTCGTTCCTTCAGTGTTTTGGGAGTTTCACTAGTTTTGAGATTAGATATACTTTTATGTCATCTTAATGGATGTGTTAACGATTCCGAGCACTGTAAAAAGCGATCCAGAATCTGTGATCTTTTATTTTATGATACTGAGGTAAAAGAAGACCCTGACGTGAGCCGATCGATCGTTAGTACTTTCAGAGCTTTATTAATTTACTTCAAATAACTTCAGTGTATTTGCACTATTTAGCTGTTTATGATAAGTACACCCTTTATCAATAGTTGTGGAATGTATGAGCGAATGCTAAACTTCATTAAAACTAGTAGCAAAGCATTATTCTCCATTTGCTCATGACATTACGTTTTCTGTGAAATTTTCAAAAAATAACAAGACGAAACTGTCGTAATTTCTGTGTTAAGTTCACTCTCTACTCTTTACTTCTAAACGTTATACAATATTTAATTAAGAGGGGTAGTAGAAACTGAAATATTGTTTCCCACATTCTTATTTTAGATATTTCTTCACATTCTGGTCGAATGTGTGTTATATAAAAGTAAACTTGCTTTTTTGCATAGCTTTACTTCAATTTTTTCTATTCTGTATGTTTATTTGAATAAGCCTTTACCTTAATGGTAACTTAATGGTACTTTTCAACAAGACAGTCAATATTTTTCCGGAAAAAAATACTCTTTTACTCACTAAAGATGGGTCTGAACTATTCAACATCAGATTTGAGAAACTACTCTAGTCTGTTTACATTTTCTGGCTATAAGTCCTTCGTTGATCGCGGGTAATTTTTTTTACATATCCATATTGGTATCGGCACAGACTGAATTCAAAACATAAAGTAATCCGAATTGAAGGCCTACTATTAGAAACAGAAACTGTTTCAAAATTGTTAAATAAGAATCAGCCTTCAGCCACTCATCATTAGGGTCATATTACCATAAGTCATTAAATAAAATGCGTACTGTAACCTGATGGCCCGCTTTACAGTGGCTTGAATTCTTGTTCAACCTGATAAGTTTCCTCCAAATAAACAAGTCACTAAAATATACATACATAGACATATACACACATACGAATATACTGTGAATGAGAGAAATCGCAAGTAAATAATCGCGAAAAATATACAACTGTTCCTCACACTTACATACATATGTCTAAAGAAATATATGTAAAGACATCAAGTAAACATTTGAATTAGTGATCTGAATATCGAAATTCCATTACCAATGGTTTACTCTAAAATAGGATTTGCGCAGAATTATTAACAATATATATTAACTTCAATGTAGTATTCTTATAAAAATGTATCTTAATCTAGTTGCAGTAATTTAGTTAATTTTTTGTCACCGACAGAAGTTGGCTTAATTATTGATTAGAGTATTTTATCTCATTAAATGTAGTTTATTGAATAACAGTATGTTTTGTTATTGAATATACTAACCTAATATACATACTTGTATATCCTAAGAACGTGTGTACATTTATTAATACTAAATCTGAAAATATCAGTTATGTTTCTTAATGTTGATCCACTCAACGTACTTATATTTGATTAAAAAAGAGTCAAGATTTTTTGTTTTAATTTTGGTTTTTTTCCAATCTAAGCCCGAAACCATCACATTGAAAAAATCCCGATATTTATAATTCGATAATATGTGTTAAGGTTAGTGTTTATTTTGACAAAATTTTATATATACAAATATTTTGCTGGTTTCTTATACATACTATACATGTTTTCTTTGCTTTTGAGAACAAAGCTTAAAAGTGAGTGTGGGAAGCGTGGAATTCGTATCTTATATTAAATGCATGACAAAGTGCTGCAATACTAAGCTTTTGCTTGCCCTTCTTGTTTGTAAATAAATTTCGTGCGTACATATTTATTTATCTGTAAGTATTCAGATAATCGATTACTCCATATGAAGTCACAAAAGTATTTATTTGTATGTGTATGAATTCATGCTTGCGTACATATGTATTTTTGTTTAAATTTCGCAAATCCCAAACAAATAATAAAATATTTGCAAAGCAGCTGCAGCACTACTTAAATTACCGCCAAATTGCGCCGGCGGCCTCTACCCACCAACCGCTTTCACTATTCAGCGAAGTTCTTTGAAACAACAGAAATGTCAATTACAAATAATGGGCAAATAAAATAAAATAAAATCCCTCAATCACAAAGTGCAACAGCAACAAAAACAGTAATATCTTCGGTAAATATTTGTATAAATGGCATACAGACAAACGGATTTACTTATTTTCATGCGTACACATTTACATATGTATATGTATATATTTGCTTTTATTCCTTAATGATTAAATTTATGAGTAACAACAACAATACCTACGCAAGAGCTCCCTAAACCTCTGCCCTCTTGTAATAGCCGATGGAGCGTAAAGGGCGGCCAAATGAAGATTTCATAGTTATGTCAAGTTATGAATGAGCGGCGTCTTTGTGTTGTTTTTGTTATCTCCACAGTTCTGAGTAACTTCATTTCTGGTTCCTACTCGCGAATCAATCACGATTACTCGTGCTCGATTACTTAATTAATCTCTGGCGAACGCAATGACGCATAACACTTGTAATCTTTTTGTGTATTGTTATTGTTGGACTTTTTGTTGTAACAAATTGAGAGCATGACGAATGCAAAAATTGATAGGACGTAAAACTTTTGGAATTTCAGCTGCTTCGAAAATATTTACTTTAACTAAAATCATGATAAATGAGCAGTGATTTTGAAAAATATTTCATTAATGAATAGGCTTGCATCTTAATTCTGAAATGTATTTCAGGAAATATTTAGTCTTTAACACTGTTGTGAAGTCTAAAACCTTATGATCAATGGTTGGGTGTGCAAACATATTCATTCAAAGTGTAGATTTTTGGAATTTTAAAAAGAAAAAGGAAATTTTGATTGATTCCAAATTGGTTGCGTTTGTTAGTATTTCTCTGAGGTAGGACTGGTCGTGAGCTTCTAAAATAAGATGATGAAACTCAAGTTTAATGAAGACTGAATGGAAGAAATCGCTTCATACATATGTATGTAACATACATAGTAATTACTAATGCAAAAGGAAGCCAAAATCTGTGGAAGGAAGCTAAACTCTATAATTGTTTCATCTACTCTAGCGAGAGTGAAATTTATGCTTTTGAAAAGCTACTTTATTTTATATTTGTTTGTAGACTGAACTCTTATGACATCTCCCTTTCTAAATTCATATGGAAACTGACTTTGAAAATTTGCTCTTTACCAGATTGTACGGTTTAGTATGGGCATTTACAATATTCATACAGTTTGAAAATACATGGAAATACATATATATTATATGATTCCTTCATTGTTATTCAAAGATTTTTGGTTAACTAACTGATTCGTAATATGTTTTTGTACGAGAATATAAGAAACTTGACACTTTGTTAATGGTTTTAGTGGCGTCATACTAACACAAGAATAATCGAATCTGTTAAACTTGAAACACAAGAACATGGTGCATAAAAACATTAAGTTGATTGCGGTATCTATTAGTTTTAAAACATTAAGTTCAATTTCGAAAAAATATTTCAATATTAATGACGTCATATAAATATAAAAAACTGATAAATATATGTCTTCAGTATTGCAAGATGTAGTTAAAACCTTTGACAGGTTAGTTTAACAACACAATCACTGAGAGCAAACTTACAGTATCTTTACCTGCAATCTATAAATCTCATTTGTATACTAAATTTTGTTATTCTCTCTCCGACAACACTCACAGACTCAAGCTGAAATTCTTAAGCCACAATTACCTCTCGTTAAACGCAACCAGAGCAACCAGGCTTCAGAAAATGCTCTCAGCAAAATTAAAATAAAATCAATTGCACTAAAAACGGAAAATCTCACTGATTGCAAAACTTATTGTCAAATATTAGTTTTGCCACTTAAAGCTTGTCAGCAACATTCCACAAGACAGCAGAAATTCAGAAACAACAACAACAATCTTGAGCATTTCAAAATATGTACTCGTATAACATAAATCCACATTTTCATCGCCGACAATTTACACCCAACAACAACAAGCTACCCAACATTCAACCAACCTAAACTGAATCATAATGTAAAGTCACAGCAACAGCAACAACAACAACGAAACAATCAATGCCCCGTGTAGACTGAGTGTCGGCAAAGACGTCAGCAGCATTGTTTTGTTCGTTGTTGGCGTTTAAAAATCTATAATTGCTAAGTGGGTGGCAGGAACGTCAGCCGTAACGAAACGAGCAACCTAAGCTAGGGTGGCATAAAAAGAGGGTTGTGGTGCTGAGGGGTAGAGTGATGGTTCTGGGGGGGAGTGGGATGCGTTTGTTACGTAAAACGCTGCCAAAAACTAAAACAACGGTTGCCAAATTAACTAAACATACAACAACAAGAAATAAGCGTTGAGTTAGGAACGGTCTGCGCTTTAGCCCTTAAGGCATGTACGCAAGACATGACAGCACAAGCCTATACTTGTATATTTTATAGCTCGATGTGGCAACTCTGCCTCGAAGGAATGCTGCGTGGCCGACAAAGTTGCATGGCCCAAGGCAAAATGGCGCGGCTTTTCCAAGTGAATCTTTTAAATTAAATTTGCATATTTTAAATTAGGCAAACACACACATATAAGCACACCGATGAGAACACAAATAGCTGCGTCAAATTATGAGCATAGCAACCACTCGCTACTCCACCTCGCGCCGCACGCAATTTCCAAAGGTTTAGCTAAATTGTTGCAGTTGTTCTTTTGGCGCGTCAATTAGTTACAACCATTGTGGCGGTTGGCTTTGCGGCAACAATAACAACAACTTTTTCGAATATTTAAGCACCTTTCGTATTGTTGGTGTTTTTTTTTTCAATTCAAATGCGGCCGCTGTGTTTTTTTTTTTTTGTTTTTTGTTTTGGCAGTGGGTAAGCCTTGAAAGTTTGTACCGCAACAATGCCACATTGACGCTGCAAGAAAATTCAAATAATTTCTACTTGCAATTTCTATTTGCAATTGTTGCAACAAAATGTGTGGCATGCATAGCTAGTGTTATAAACTAACTGCAACATAATTAATGTTCGTGGCACATATTTTTTGAGATTACGGTAAATGAACAAGTAGTTGGTTGAGCAATAATTCCGAGAAAGGAGGTGAAGTTGTGGCAAGTGGAAGCAAGGTTCGACTTGTTTTATGTAATTAACTTACTGTCGGGGAAATGTTAGTGTTAATTTAAATTTTAATAAATTATGCAGGCCAAAGAATATTTAAAAGGCTTTTTGAACTTAAGAAAAACCCTCAGTTCGCGAGGGATATTGTACTCAAATAATAAATATCTATTATGATGTCTCTGCCATTGAAATTTATGTTAATCGTGTTCAAGCGTGCCCATAATCATATCTTTCTTTCTAAGATCTGAAAAAACTCTCCTAAGATTCCTGAGTCACACAGAATCTGCTCTGTTGAAAACTTTGTTAACAGTTCTGGTTGGACCGAAATTATTTTATATTATATGATAGTATTAGATATTAATATCATATTATTTTGAAAATGGAAAAAGCCTTAATCAAAGGGTCATAACTTCACCAGGCAGAGTACCAAGCACTATTGGTGACTATATTTTGATGTTGAGAATCAGACTGTGATTTGTTTCAGGTTTTTTAATCTCAATTTTTGGGTCTACCGAGTGGATAAAAACTATGAGTTATATGCACACATGAGGTGGACTAGATTTTTTATATAAGACCTTTCGAATGTTGAACCCATTTTTTATATATTATATAATGCATTGCCCTCTAGATATCACACAAATCCTCACATTGAATCTTCTAGGCTTTTCCAGACAACTGAAGATCAAGTTTTAATAATCAAGTTTTATTTTGATGCTAAATTTCGTAAACTGTTCAACGTGTTGAGCATTTTATAACAGAAATAAACGGGCTATGGCAATTTCCTCTCAATCCTGGGTATGATATTAAGGGGTTATATACAGTTAGAAATTTTTCTGAAATAACTTTAAATTTATTAATCCAAAACATTGTTCACATACTATCCTTTAGCTGTATTTCAAGGCTTAGTATTAGCAGAAATATTTCTTTGGAAAGGAACTACAGCTTATCTTCGGGAGCTCCTCTCAAAAAAGAAGTTTTGCGGTGACTACTATATCTGTGAAATTAAACAACGGAACAAATTTCATAGAAGTAATATTAAATCTAGTAATTAATTCAGTTTTTTGACAAAATGGTGGTTTCTAAAAAAATAATCGATTTTTCACGAAAATTTCTGCCTTAAATTGTTTATAATAACAAAATATTTATCGGTGAGAAAGAGCCTTCGTTTAATTACTAAAAACTATATTTAAGAAGCTCTCGAAAGTAATCGGCTTAGCCGTTTTCGACTAATGACCATCGACTTTGAAAACACCATTTTGAGAAAAAGTATTTAGAAAATTAAAACTGTATTTAATCCCTTAAGCACCCCGATCCTTAAAGTTTTTTATCTCTATCCCATTTGCAACGCTTACCAACTTTTTGCAACGGCCTCGCATTTATAGTAGTGGCAAATCATTTTGAATTTTCATTAATTAAAATTTCATATTTCCACTTAGCACCCCAAAAGCCGCGTTTGAAGTGGAGCTGGGCGTCTGCGCTAAGTGAGTTTGCAAAAGGTTGCAATTTGTAAAAGTGGTTGTTTGGGGCAAATTAGTAAACGGCGAAAACTAGCAAATGCAAATGAGAACTTATTGTGATTACAACAAAAAAACGACAAGTGGTCGGAAATAAAAAACAATTGCGAAAAGCAACAAAAAAAAACAGCGGATACAAGCTATGAAATTTTATAATTACAATTTACCGCTACAATTGGTGAAATTCGCTTGGCTTCAGCGGTAATTTCATTTAACAGTTAATAGATCTGGTTATGTATACGGAAGTGTTTAGCATATACATATGAATGGATGTATAATATATAAGTAATTAAATATATGTATTTACATTACGGAAAAGGGCGAACAAAAATTTGCACAAAATTCAATATATACATACATAAATATGTAAATATGTAATAATAGATTTTTGTGTAAATTTTTGTTCACCCTTTTCCGGACAATTAAAATTTATTGCCGCTGTTAATGGCTTGTAATCTAACTAAAAACAGATTGGATTGAAGTTAGGAAAAATTATTCTTACTTTTTTATTCGTTTTTTTTTTTTTTGGGCCTACCCAAACTGCGTTTAGGCGGTTCATTGGGCAGGCAGCGGTTTTTAAATGAGCATACACATACACATTTTCTTATAATCATTTCGATAAATAGTAAATATGCACAAATAGGCAATAAGCAACACCAATAACAGGCAGCTAGCACTTCATTAGCGGCCTTTTCGTTTTTTTTTATTATTAATTAAAGAAAAAATACCAACAAATTTGGTTTTTTATGCAATTAATGAGTTGCAAGGGCAAATGGAGATAATTCTGGTGGCGGCAAAACAATCGCTTCTGAAAATGTCTGTTAATGAAAAAAATGTAATAAAAATATATGGCTGACCAAAAATAACAACAAAATTTATTTAAAAAGGCAACAACAATGCATGACACCTGTAGGGCACCCACTTATACAACGTGTTATAGCAAACCTACAACAACAATAAAAATAATAAACACATGCCAACTTAAACCAAGCAGCTAACAGAGAGGGCACACTGCTCGTCGATAGAGGGTGACACCTATACATAAACATAATCACAGCTACAGATAATTCATTATAATTACATATGTATGTATTTATGTGTGAGTTTGTGCCGACACACCGACTGCTATAATCATATTTCAAGGGATTTGCATAATTTTACGTAAAATTAATAATGAAAAGTGACTGGAAGCAATAAATTTGTGGCTATTGTAAGACCACGATTATAAAAAAATCAGCAACAACAACAATGTATGAAAAATTGCTGAACACAGGTCCCTTTGTGTGTATAAATACCTGTTTTAATGTTCACATTAGTGCATTGTAGGCGTTTATTTCGCAATATACAAACACTTACAGCCATGCAAACATAAATATTCATACGTACATCTATATAATAGTCTAATATTTAGTCTGCCGCATTTAAATAATTGCCACAGCTTCGGCTTTAAAACTTGACACTTGAGCAAAATGGCTTAAAATATTTACATACAGATACAGATAGTGATAAAAAATATCAGGTGTCAGATTCCTTTTGTAATTTTTGTTTTGTTCAACACTATTCAATAAGTTAATGCCATAATTGATTGCGAATTGAGAATTAAATGAACAATGGCTTCCACTTATGTTGTATAGTGAAAAATATTTTGAACAAAATATTTCTTTAGTTGGTAAAAAATGTTAGAAAATTAAGGTCTTAAAAATAAAAATTTCGGTATCCCGAAAATTTTTCGTTATAAATGAACAAGGTCTTGCACTTAGGTTGTATAGTAAAAAATATTTTGACCCAACAAATGCTTAAGGTTGGTAAAAAAATTACGAAACTTTGGGATTGTAAATAAAAATTTCGGGATCCCGAAAATTTTTTTGGTTCTTTTTAACTTGCATTAAGCGTAAACAGTCAGTAAAAATATCGACATTTAAGTCAACCAGTATACAAATTTAGGAATTGAAAGAAAATATGTTCGATCCCGAAAGTTTCCCAACAAATATAACAGTTCAATTGAAGCTTACAATTATGTTGTAAAGTGATAAATATTTTGACCAAAAAATATTTTATGTTGGTAAAAAAAATTACGTAGCTTCGGGATTGGAAAATTCGGGATCCCGAAAATTTTTCGTTCTTTCTAACTGACGTTAAGCTTAAACAGTCAGTAAAAATATCGATATTTAAGTCAGCCAGTATACAAATTTCGGGATTGAAGGAAAAATATTTCCTTTTAATTAAGACTTACCCGCAAGCCAAACCAGTCACTAAATTAATTACTACATGTTTTCGATCTTAGTTAACTTAAATTATTTTCTACTGTAAGAAGACCAGTTTCTTATGAAAATTCTGGGATGCTGGAAATAAAAAGATCCTTTTAACTATTTTCTCATTATGGTTGATTTTTTTCTTGGATCCATATTTCTGAAAGCATCTTGTACTAAGATTGTGAGGCCTCGATCTCATTTAACTTCGAGATCGCCACCTAAAATGCATAAATGAGATGGTGACAAATGGAAAATTAATGCGTGGTCTCCGAAATTAGTAAACTGAAGAAGGGCTTTCCCTAAATCTATATTGAGTA
>CM050325.1:91401331-91448358 GCA_027475135.1 Bactrocera correcta
CGAGTTGGAAAAAATTTAATTTTTTTATTTCTTATTAAATTAATTAAACGCCTCTAGAATATTGTCGTAAATTTTCAAGTTGATCCGAGAATAGTTTCGAAGATACAGCCTTGCGAATTTATGCACTCGAGTCTAAGCGGGTCATCTTTAAAAGCATTTTTATCGAAACTATGTTTTTGAATTCGGTTGGCAAGATTTCTCGAAAACTACCCAATTGATCTTCTTGAAATTTGACACAGGTCTTTGAGATACAATTACAAGACTTGGCCGAAGAATTTTTTTCGATTACGACTATTTGAAAAAAAATCGAGAAAATTTCACTAAACAAAAATCCAATTTTTAGTTTTCTTTTCATTCGTCCAAGTTCAAGGTTTCAACTAAAAGACATATTTTTTCACTTTAGAAAAATAATCCATCCATATCACTCTAGGATTTTCTATACAGCGATAAGGTTTTTAAATTAGGGTCATAAATAACCTTCATTGAGTATTTAATTGCCTAAGGCACTCGCCGGTAATATTTATATAAACTTTTTTATAGACTTACTTATAAGCTTTTATGTAAGTTTGATTAAAAAGTGCAAATCATCTCTCTAAATTCGTTTCATCTTCATGATAAGCAATTGTGGCCCAAAGCAAAGCTCGTTAGGGTATGTTAGTATGTATGGTGTAGCGCAAGCTCTTCAAGTGTGCTGATTAACTGTGTTTATGCAGTGTTTGCCTAGGTGTCGTCGGTACATTAAGTAGTAACTATTAACTAATATCTGCTAGCCATTCAATAAATAACAGTTACTACTGCCCTACTATATACACTATAAAATAAAAACAAGCAAGATAACACGGTTTCAAATATTTAATTTGGTAGAGACAAAACAAAAATGAAAAATGTACACATGTACATATGTATATATATATATGTGTATATATGTATATGTGAATTTATAACATGAATTTTTTATTTTTAAATTTTAGACACAGATTTTGTTGCCATAGCTATAAGATCGGTTTTGAACACTTTTGTGCACACTATTCAAGACACTGTCAATGATTTTGTAAGATTTACTCTCGTTTATTTTTAAATCCTTATTTTCATTCATAAACATAAAGCGTATGGTGCTTGAAAATCGTGACACAAGTGTTAGAGTGATGACAAAAGAGCTCGCCATCTCTCGCAAGTCCGTTCGAATGATTTTGGTGGGTATTTTAGGTATGAAACGCGAAGCTGAAGGCTATGCCAAAAAGTGCTTATGAAAAGTGTTTCGAGGACTGTGAATGGGAATCGCTACCGCTCAATGACAATCGAATATTTTGGACCTAAATTGGATGATACGGGCTGGGAAAATATGTGGTTCCAACAGGACGATGCCACAAGCAAATGTCACAATCGATTAATTGAGAAGCATGTTTGGTGAATGTGTCATCTCACGAAATGATCCAGTCAATTGGACAGTCTGTGGGACTACGTCAACTTTATGGTCTATGCCAACAAGCCCGCGACGATTGATGAGCTTTGATGAATATCAAACGTGAAATTACAGCAGTATCTTCCGATTTATGCTTGAAAACTGTCGAAAACTTAGTTCAGCAGTGTGCCCGTGATGGCCATACAAAAGATTTTGAATTTTCCATACATTGCAATGTAGTTTCACATGAATAAAAAATTTCATTGATATCCCAAACCGTTTTTGTTCACTCTTATTAAAAAACCCGTATATTTTTTTTAAAAAATTTTTTCCCAAAGTTTTACAAAGAACTGATTTTTATACCCGGGGGGGCCCCTTTTTTCACGAAGTTTGTAACAACCAGAAGGAAGCGTCGGAGCCCCTTATAAAGTATATATGTATGTATATAAATGATCAGTACGACCTCAGTTTTTAAGATATCGTCATTTTCTCATTTGTTGGAACTGCCGATATCAGACCACTATAACATACTCTGTGCCCAAAAACAGGTGACATTGTATTTATTTTGAAAATTTTTTTCTTTCTTCCAAATCATTTTTATCCCTTTCAAAGTAATCCCCTCCCGATGCAATGCACTTATGCCAACGGATTTTCCAACCTTCGAAACACTGGTTGTAGTCACTTTCCGGGATGGCCTTCAGTTCCGTTTTGCTTTGAATTTTCCTCTATCGTATAAAAACGGTGTCCCCGGAGCGGTCTTTTGAGTTTGGTGAAAGCCAGAAGTCGCACGGCGCCAGATCGGTGAATACGGTGGTTGCGGAACAATTTGGTTGGTTTTTGGCGAAATGATCACGAATTACGAGGGCATTATGGGATGGTGCATTATCGTGGTGTAAAAACCAAGAATTGTCTTCCAAAATTTCCCGGCCTTTTTAGGGGGTTGGCGTTACGCAAACGACGCATAACGTTCAAATAATATTCCTTGTTGACTGTTTGACCGGTTGGAAGGAATTCATAATGCACAACACCACGATAATCGAAGAAAACAGTCAACATGCCCTTTGATTTTGAGGGGTTTGGGGGGTTTTTTTTTTTTGGTCTCGGCTCTCTTTTGGCACGATATTCGCTCGACTGATGGGTTTGGTTTGGGGGTCGCAAGCATAGATCTAAGTCTCATCCCCAAATTAAAAGGCATTTCATGACACCCTGGTAGTCGGAAAAAGCAAAAAATTCAATGTTTTCGGTACCAGTCGAGATTTAACGCGTTGAGGCCCAAAACACCCTTTCAAAATGGTATTGGTTTGGGCCTTTCGATATGCCAACTTCATCAGCAAGGTCTCTAATTGTTAATCGACGGTTTTTCAACACCAAATCTTTGATTTTTAAACGTGAGTTTTGTCGGTTGGGGTTTTAGGGGCGCCCTGGAGGGCCCTTCGTCTTCGACACTTCCCCCGCCGGCTTGGAACTCACTATCCCAACTTGTAAACATTTTTTTAGACATAGCCTCATCACCAAAGGCTTTCTGCACCACCCTAAAGGTATCCGAAACAGAAAATTGTTTCCGAAACAAAATTTAATGCAAATTCTTTGCTCAACAAATTTCGACATCGCAAAAAACGAAAAACTCACTTTTAGCAGCTTACAAAACGACACGTATCTCAAACACTAATGAATAATTTGACACGAAATTTGACAAAAAACGTGACTGACAGTACTACCAACCAAAAAAAAAAAAAATAATTCTCCAAATCCTTCGGCGCGCGAGTTTAAATTCAAATTCACCTTATTTGGACACAGTAGTTTAGCTGCCATACAAACTGAACGATCGGAATCAAGTTCTTGTATGGAAAACTTTTACATATGACGTGGTATTTCTCAAAATTTGGCATGAATTAGTGCTTAAGGTAACAATTTAATTTCCAAAAAAAATTTCGGATAAACAATAGCATATAGCTACTATACAAACTAAACCCTGAAAAAATGAAAATTGTGAAGGGTATTTAGCTTAGGTGTTTCCGGGAAGTTAACAGTTTTTTCTTTTTTTCTTTATTTTTTTCCCATTAAAAAATATTTTAAAAAGGGGTTTAAAAATTTCTTTTTTCTTAATTTTCCAATAGTTTTCAATTTATGTTAGGGTTTTTTTGCACTAATAATTTTGACAAAAAATATTTTTTTTATATTTTTTTGCTTTAAAATATTTAAGTTTGAGTTTATATGTTTTTTAAGCACGTTAAAATAATTTCTTTTGCTTATTTTTAACAGTAAACCCACATTGCTTCTTAATATATTGCATTCTAACATTTTGTCAAGATTTTTAAATTTTTTTATTTCTAAAATTTAAAATACAATAAATTTAAATTGTTTCTTTTCTTGTTGCAAAATTTTGTCCAATTTATATAACATTTCAACTTTAATGACTTCGATAAAATTATTATATAATAATAATAAAAAAAAAAAATTCTACTATATTATTTTTAATATTTTTTTTTTTTTTTTTTTTTTTTTTTAAAAAATTTAAAACATACTCATGATTTTGGTTGATATTAGTTAGCACTCCCATATTTAAATACTATCATATAATGCACATCATACGATATAAAGATACATATATAAGTATGTATGACACCAATCAAATCGCTGAAACTGCGACACGTGCAGTACAAAACTGTAAGAAGTTAATTGCAACTTTTAGTTCTAATTCAAAAATTCAATAAAGGAGCGTAGTTCCGAAAATATATTTTTTAAAAAAAAATTTAATAAAATTTTTTTTTAATTTAAAGTATATAGTATGTATCCCTTTAAAAAATATTATTTATAAAAGAAGTTTTAATTTCTGCAGAACTTCTGAAACGCGCTTCCACAATAACACTAAGTATGCTAGTCCTGCAGGCTGGAGCTTTTTTTTTTCTATCTAAAACATACATAAGTACTTCTTAAGAGATTGTTAAATGTGCATGACGATGTTTATATGTGTTTGTGTGTTTATGTAAATATGTATAAGACATACATATGTATATTGTTGAATTGTGTTATCAAAAACTTGGGCATTCCGAAAATATAATTCAAATTGGCAATTCTTTATCTTTTATGTTTTAAAACATGCGCACACATAGATATGTACAAAAAACCCATAAATTTTAAAAAACCGCTGAAGAGTTTGTTTGTTTGAACGCGCTAATCTCCGAAACTACTCTTTCGAATTGAAAAATTCTTTTTGTGTTGGATAGTCCATTTATCGAGGAAGGCTATAGGCTATTTAGCACCAATAGGAGCGAAGAAACAGTGGTGAATGTGTAAAAAACGGGAGGAATTATTTATCTTTAAGGGCTTCCGTTCCTTGCGCTGCGAAAGCGGTTCAAGATACACAAAAGTTATGTATGAAAGAATTATTTCTCTTTTAATGAACCACAAAAAATTCTGTGAGTACCGTTTTTGTGATAACTAATTTGGTCGAAATTATTTGTTAGAGTTGTATTAACATAATGATATTAATCTTTATCCAAATAAATGTGTTGTTGGTTAAGAGTATTTAATTCTGAATAAAATTGTCTTTGACGACACTTAATTTCAACAAACAACTTAAAAGATAATATTACAAATAAATAACTCCGAAACAAAATCAACATTTGACATAATATTGAGTTTACGTAAAACCAAGTGCAGGTAAAAATAACAAGTTTCCTGATTATTAATCTTACATTTCTTTTTTCTACATTATTTTTATTCATTTTCTACGTTCTTTCTTTGTCACTATATGCCTAGAAAAAGAACTCAGCTTTCTCGGCAGACTGCTACTGCAAAGCGGCTGCGAGTTTCGCGCAGCAATGAAACTGAGGATAAGAATATGAATAGGTTGGGTACTCAACGAGCAATCAGTGAACAAAACCGTGCTAGGGAATCGAGCGTTGAACGTTCGCAGCCTCTCGCCTCAAAGTTCCCGAACTTTGGCAAACCGACAACGGGAATTAAGCGCTGAACGTTTTCAACGTTTGGCCCACAAAATTTTCCCGAACTTTGGCAAACCGACAACGGGAATCAAGCGCTGAACGATACCATCGATTAGCACAGCAAAATGCCCGATCAGCAAGGAATAGCACTCGCAGGTAATGAGTTTAGTGCAGTAATTTATTGAATGCTGCGTTTATTTGACTATACTGAGCTAAATCATATTGATATTGGTAGAATGGATAAAATTTTGGGGAACTTATACCAAGAAAAAAAAATGGGCGGCGGAAAGCTCCTGGACTGCGTTGTAGTGGTGGCAAAGTAAATATACCTATGATTCCGCAACCTACATCAGTTTTAAAAGAATTGATATTAGGCTCACATCACGAAAGCTTTTCTTAAATCTTTCTTAAATCACTCAAGACAATATAATACACTAATTTCAGATGACTTCATTTGGGCCAAAAAAATTCGTGTGGGAAATTTTTTGCCCACTTTTAAAGTCCAAGGGCAAGTTTATCATTTGTCGGTGACTTACTTCCAGCTGAAAGGGCACAACCCGAATTTTTGCAAATATATTTTGTTTCCCATGCAGATCAGATATTCTTGCGCTCAAATTTAAACCCTAGCTTGCAAATCAATCTTATCGACGTTCTCCAAACTCACGATCATAATACGTACCTATATTAAAAGTTTTAAGCACAATCTTGGGAAAATAGAACGCCCAATGATTTAAAACTTATTATTCATGCTGATGTGAAACCGCCTAACGAGCATCGGGGTCGGTATAATGCGCCGGTGGTAGATGAGGTAGCTGTGCTTTTAATCGACGAAGACAAAGGTCCCCGAGATATTGTGTTGACTGAGAGAGATGGTCGACTTCAACGAGTTTCGGAAATTCATAGATCTTATGACGCGCTTCAATATCCCTTACTATTTCCCTTTGGGAACGACGGAATACTGTATTAATATTCCACAGCAGGATACTACTGCTAGATCTAAAACAGTATCATGTATGCAGTTTTATGCATTTAGACTCAAGGTGAGAATAAATGACTTTAACTGCAGACATTATTTCAAAGGATTATTCAACCAATATTGTGTTGATATGGCGGAAAAAAAGATTTCAGAGAGGCTTGACTTCATCAAAAGAAATCAAAAAAAAAATTTAGAGCAGAAAATACATTCATTTAAAAGGGAAAAATGGGGAAAATAAACGCTTTTAATATTGACCAGCATGTTATATTGCCGTCTTCATTTACAAGGGGCCCCCAGATTCATGAATGAAAAAAGTCAAAATGCCATGACATGTCAGGAAATTTGGAAAACCTAAACTCTTCTTAATTTACATGTTAAATCAGAATGACCGGAAATAAAAATTGAGTTATTACTTAAACAACATTCTTACGACAAACATGATTTGGTTTCTAGAGTATTTCATTTAAAACTCAAGAAAATGATAGACCTACTAACGAAGAAGAATATTTTTGGACCAACGGAAAACCTTTGTTTACAGCGTAGAATGGCAAAAAAGAGGTTTACCTCACGCCCCCATTTTATTACAAAGTACAACCAGATTCTATACATGCAATAATATCGGCTGAAAAACCTGACAAACAACAAGATCCAATTTTTTAAAAATTGTCAAAAAAATATGGTAATGGTCCTTGCGGATTTCATAATTTTTGCGTCACCCTGTATGAAAGAAAACGTTTGTTCTAAAAAGTACCCTAAACATTTTATTTCGGAAACACAAACCGGGGATGACGGTTACCCAACCTACAGGCGCAGGTTTTCCAGATAATGGTGGAAACACAGGGTAATTCGTGTCAAAGGTACAGAAATGAGCGTGGATAATCTTGGGTGGTTTCCCCATAACCAGTGCTGTTTCCCTTTTTTAAAAGAAATTTAAAAGGGGTTTGGAATTAAAAGGGGTAAAAACCTTAAAAAGGTTGTAAAAAAAGTTCCTTGGAATGTTCCCCAAGGGGAAAATTTTTCCCAAATTTTTTATTCATGAACGTTTTCCGGCAGTAGTTCATTTTAAAAATTTATTTTTTTAAAAAAACCCGTTTTTTTTCCCTTTGGCAAAGCGACGATTTTGCAAAAACCCTATTATATCACGAAGTTCCTCAGTATCACTGTGGCGAAAAAATTCATTTTCTAGAAGAAAACGTGGGCAAGATGTTGAAGGATATTCCGTTGTAAAAAAAGACACAACTTTAGTCCGTGTTTATAACATTCATCCAACTCAAACTAAATGTTTTTATTTAAGGATGTTTCTGCAATATGTTCCGGTTTCCCGTGCCCTTTGAACATCTAAAGGGCCAAGGGGTTATTTTCCAAACTTATCAAAGGGGCTTGCAAGGAATTTAGGTGTACGGAGGGAGATGAACATTGGCAAAATAAAGTCCGATGCTGTCATATCCAGTCAGCTACAAAATTAAGGGAATTATTTACCATCATTCCCTTTTTTTTGCCAACCATCTGACCCCTTGGGGTAATGGAATAAATTTCGTAATGCTTTATGTGAAGATATATTAAACAGACTGCGTAATGAGAATTAGGATATGACATTAGCATATAATGATGATGTATACAATGATGGACTAATCATAATTGAAGATAAAATTCATGAGATTTGCGAAAATCCCTAACTGATTTTGGGTTTTTCCCGCATCAAAAAGAAATTATTCGCTTTTTGGGCCCGTTAGAAGTAGCATTGCGAAAACCATATGATATAAATGATTTAAATGAGTATATTATTCAAAATGAACCAAAATTTGTTAATGACCAGGTGAAAGCGTATAATTGTGTTCTGCAAAATGTTGGGTTTAATGAAGGAAAAAATTTTTTTTTTTTTTTGCTTCCGGTGGGAAACCCGGGAAGGCCTTCATTACTAATCTTTATTAGCAAAAGTAAGGTTAAAGGGGCAGCTAGTCTTAGCAGTAACGTAATCAGGTATCGCTGCAACTTTATTAGCAGGTGGAAAGCAGAGCTCATTCCACTTTTAAACTGCCCCTAACTGTTTCTTTAGAAAAAGATAGCGTTGCTCAAAACGTAAAAATGGGCCCCTTTTGGGGAAAAATTTTACAAGATGTCAGTTTAATAATCTGGGCGAATGTACCATAAACCATAGAGCTCACGTAAAAGCCCTAGAAAGGGAAATCTTAAAAGAATCTTAGGGGAAAGGTGGGGGAAATTTTTAAAAGTAAGGGGAACTAGAGCAGACATTGTAAAGTTTGCCTTAAAAGTTCTCCATTATGGGAAAAATTTTAAATATTTTAAAATTATCGACAAATATGAGAGCCCCTTTGGGGGGAAGTAGTATAACTTTCCCTTCAAAATTACTTTTAGTAGTAGACGGGAAAATACCTCATTTTCAAAATAAAATTGAAATTGACAGTGATTTGGGGGTAAGAGTTGAGTAGAGTAGTAAGAGAGGATTTAATTTCAAAAGTTTACCCTGACATCAGCGAAATAGAAAATAAAGATCACCAATGGATGTTCAAAGGGCAAAATTGGGGCGAGAAACAGTAGCGTGGACGAAATTAATGGCATAATTTTAAATAAACTTGAAGGAGATGTAGTCACATACACATCTATTGATAATGTAATGGATTTGAAGATGTGGTCCATTACCCACAGAAGTTTCTAAACTCTTTGAACCCAAGTGGCCTTCCTACACATTCCCTTAAGCTAAAAATTAGCGCCCCAATAATTTTACTTAGAAATCTGAAACCACCTAATATATGCAACGGGACCCGACTTCAAGTCAAATTTCTTCGCAATAACGTGATCGTTGCAATCGTTTTGACTGGTTCAGCAGTTGGTCAAACAGTACTTATACCTCGCATTGCTTTTCACATGGCCAATTATATGTCGCGTTGTCAAGATCAGGTTGCCGAGAAAATCAATATGTTCTTCTGTCACCAGAAAATAAAACAAAAATTATAATTTACGCAGATGTTCTTTGATAACAGAAATTGACGCGGACAAAGATAAAGCCGAAGCACAAAATCACTATTCCACGCGGACGAAGTCGCGGGCATAGCTAGTTATGTACGAAGTGTGTTCAAAAAGTATCGCGAATTTTGATTTTTCGCGGGTTTCGTATATTCGAATATCGAATTTTTTGCCGACAAGCTCGGCCATTTTGAATGTTCATTTAATTGTTACAGCTGCTTTGCTTGCACTGGTTTTTGGGTCGCCCTTTGATTTTTACCTATTCAAAAAAATGGATCAAAGAACCTGTATCAAATTTTGTGTGAAAAAGGGAAAATTTAAATGGCGGATGCATTCCGAATGTTGACTGTGGCATACGGAGAAGCTATCTTGGACCAAAGCGACGTTTATCGGTGGTAAAAAATGTTCTCAGAAGGCCGAGAAGATGTGAACGACGAAGAGTGTGCCGGACGCCCGAGCACTTCAACAACAGACGAAAAAATTAATTAAGTGGAGAAAATGGTATTGGCCAATGGGCGAATCACCGTTAGAGAAGTTGTTGAGGAACTAAACATATCGATTGGCTCGTGCCATTCGATTTTTATCAATGATTTGGGCATGAGACGGGTCACCGCGAAATTATACCAAAATTGCTCAATTGTGACCAAAAACAACATCGCATGAACATTGCTAATGAGATGTTAAATTCTGTCGGCGAAGACCCAAATTTGCTCCAGAGGGTCATAACTCGTGACGAATTGTGGGTTTATGGTTATGACGTCGAAACCAAAGCTCAATCATCTCAATGGAAGCTGCCGCACGAATACAAGACCGAAAAAAGCCAAGTGCCAAGTTCGCGTGTGAAAGTTTTGCTGACAGTTTTCTTCGATTGCAGGGGCGTGGTGCATCATGAGTTCTTGCCACAGTGAATAACGGTCAAAAAGGAATATTACCTGCAAGTTGTGCGCAATTTGCGCGAAGCAATCCGCCAGAAACGCCCGGATTTGTGGAAGAACAAAAATTGGCTTTTGCACCACGATAACGCCCCTGCTCACACATCGTTGCTTGTGCGCGACTTTTTGGCCAAAAACAACACACTAATGATGCCGCAGTCACCGTACATGCATTACAGATATTGAGTGAAGTGGTTGTGTTTGTTTTGAGCTCTTGGATTATCTGTGAAATAATCCTAGTTTTTCGTAGTGAAATCGCGCTTGATTTGGCTTGGAACTTGCCGGAATTCCGGACGATCCAAGTGGATATAAAACCTAAATAATCCGATAAGTACAATTAAATTTAAACAAAATTTATTTATAAATACCTGCCCCTTCGTGGCAAATTTTCGAATTTTCTTGATTATATTTTTATTATTCCCCTACTAACAGCGAATCAAACGTGCGCTGTTCTTTGTTTTCGCTTTTTCGCTTTTTTCTCCTTTTCGTTTTGCTCTTGGTTTAGGCATTGCCAACCATTTATAACATAAATTAGGTTTTAGCAGCAGTGACTGAACGTACTCATTGACAGGTGTACCCAACTATTTTCTCACTGAGGTATGGCCTCTGAGAATAGTATGGGGCGTACACCAGAGAATCCTTTTCGGAGGAATTCTAAAATTCTGAGAACGCCCCCCAGCGGCCGAAATGAGGAACCCACCGCTGCTGGATCAACATTTAGTGACGAAACTGCTGACCGGACAAGCAAAAGTGAAGAGAAATCACTAAATAATGAATCGTCCAACTACTTTAAAAAGCTGGGTTGCAAAATAAAAGAGTTGGAAAATATGATGGCTGGCCAAAGGCACGTTAACCAGGCTATGCGCGCTTTATTGAGTACCATAATGAGCTTATATAACAAAGCCGAGAAACCGGAGAAGAAAATTATGGCTGAGAAAGCAACACAGCTTTCTCATATCCCCAAAGAGCTGAACACCCCAAAGCGGCTGCGAGAAGCATCGGGAGAACTACCCCCCACAAAAAAGCCAAAAAAGGCAATTGAAAATGTGCAACAAATGACCAGTGAGGTCAAAAAAGTAATAGATATTGCGGGTCAACATAACGTATGCGAAAAATGGGTGGATGTAGTTAAAAATAGAAAGCCGATCCAAAAGAAAATAAGAGCGAAACCGGACGCTATCATAATAACGAAAAAGGAAGGTGCATCCTATGCGGATATTCTCCGGAAGATAAAAAGCGACAGCGGTCTTGAAGAGTTGGGATCAAACGTGTCATACATACGAAAAACGATGAAAGGAGACCTACTGATTGAGCTAAAAAACCAAGCGGACAAGAGAGCCGAATCATTCCAAACCGTCTTAGAGGGAGCGGTGGGTGAAATGGCGCTGATACATCCAAAAACTCATAGCGTCACAATAGTGTGTAAGGACTTAGACGAAATTACAACACCGGAAGAAATCTGCGAGGCACTAAAAAAGGAGTGTGGGTTCCAAAACCTGGAGAAACCAAGCGTCAAAAATATGAGGAAAACCCGAAGTGGCACACAAATAGCTCTTATTTGTCTGCGCGCTCAAGATGCTAGGGTTGCACTAAAATTGGGCAAGGTGAAGATAGGGTGGTCTATCTGCCGACTTAGAGAATACTCACCCATTACCCGATATTTTAGGTGCTTCCAACTGGGTCACATAGCACACAAATGTGTTAGTCAGACTGATCGGTCAGCCCTCTGTACACGCTGCGGAGCTGCAGGACACGTAGCAAAAGCGTGCAAAAATGCCCCGAGCTGTATGCTCTGCAAAGGAGAGCACTCCGTCTTAAGTACGACATGTCCGAAGTACGAACAAATGATGAAAATAATGAAAAAATTAGGTTGTTACAACTAAACCTTAATCACTGCGCTGCAGCACAAGATCTGCTAAAACAAACAGTTCAAGAAGAGAACATAGATGTCGCCTTACTAAGCGAGCCATATAGACTGCGTTCGGAGAATACCTGGTGTAAAGATAAAAGTGGAAAGGCAGCAATATGGGCCTGCAAATTACAAGCTTTCTCATCCCGCTCCAAAGACGTCCATAACGGCTTTAAATGGGCAAAGATGCAAGGTATATATTTTGTAAGCTGCTATGCTCGTCCTAGCGCAACAATTAGAGAATTTGAGGATTTTCTCCTGGAGCTGTCTCTAGAGACCAGAAACAAGTCGCCAATAATAATAGCGGGTGATTTTAATGCATGGTCTACTGCTTGGGGTAGCAGAATGACAAATCACCGTGGTCGCCTCATTCTAGAATTTTTGAGTCAAACCAACCTGACGATACTAAACAATGGCACAAAAAATACGTTTCAAAAGGGTAATAAAGTTTCTATAATAGACCTTATGTTTGCTAACGACACGCTTAGCAGACATATTAAGTGGAAGGTATCAGATATTTACACAAATAGCGACCATAGGGCTATAATCGCCGAAGTGTCATTCTCCCAAGAAAGGGAACTGTCTCGCAGAAATCCCTCTCGAAAACGTAGTTGGCGTGAAAAGGATTTTGATACCGACGTCTTTGAGAGCGTCTGGAGTGCGGCAAAGGCACCAGGCGAAGACGCCACCCACTTAGTATCCGCTGTGCAGAAGGAACTAGTTGCAGCATGCGACGCAACTATGTGCAGGACGAGGTACAATAACAACCGAAAGCCGGTATACTGGTGGAGCGACGAAATTGCCAAGCTGAGGAAGCTCTGTCACTCAGCTAGACGCCGCCACCAGCGTAACCAGGGAGGTGATAACGAAATACGCCTCAGAGAAGCATTTAAATACCAAAAAAAGCTCCTGAAGTCAGCCATTATCCGTAGTAAGAGATCCTGTTTCGAAAAGCTTTGTGAAGAAGCGAACATAGACCCCTGAGGATCGGCATATAAAATTTGTATGTCGAAGTTCAAAAATAAGCCGCAGCAACCTAAGAACGCATCATTTATGAAAAATGTTGTCGAAGCGTTATTCCCTACACATGCATCCATTTCCTATATTAAAAGAAACGAAGCTACGGAGCCACCCCTATTAGTCACAGAAGACGAACTATTGGCTATTGCAAAAAAAATCAAAAACTCTAAAGCGCCCGGAATAGATGGTATACCAAATAGAGCCCTTAAAGAAACCATAACTCTTAGACCCAGTTTATTTATTAACATGTACAATGCGTGTATATTAGAAGAGGTGTTTCCCGATCCGTGGAAGATTCAGCGCCTGGTTTTACTCCCAAAGCCAAAAAAGCCACCAGAAGAACCTTCATCATATCGACCCCTTTGCATGCTCGACACGATTGGGAAAGTGTACGAAAGCATTGTAAGAAACCGCTTGGAACTAGCAATCCAAAAAGCCGGCGGATTATCAGAGAGACAATACGGCTTCATAAAAAAGAGATCCACTATTGACGCACTACGAGAAGTCGTCGATATTGCGAAATGTGCAGTAAGTGGAAAAAGATGGAAAGGTGGCACAAAAAAGTATTGTGCGCTGATAACCCTGGATGTCAAAAATGAGTTCAACTCAGCAAAATGGGCAGACATACTTAAAGCCCTGGATGAAATACGGGCCCCTGAGTACCTCATAAACATAATAACGAGCTATTTTAGAAACAGAAAGCTGTTTTTTGAGACGGACGAAGGCACCAAGAGCTACTCTATCTCGAGTGGAGTACCACAAGGCTCAGTGTTAGGCCCACTATTATGGAACCTTATGTTTGACGGGGTACTAAGAAGACAGTAACCAACAGACGTGAAACTAGTAGCTTATGCGGACGACTTCATGGTGGTAGCAGTCGCCAAACAATTAGCCGACCTGAGAAATAAATGCAATGAGCGCTTAAATAGTCTACGACAATGGTTCTCTTCTATGAGTCTGAAACTGGCGGAGGAAAAAACAGAAGTTTTACTGATAAGCACAAGGAAGATAGAAGAACGAATAGAGCTCACCATAGGGGAATGCAAGATTACCTCGCAGCCGCAATTAAAGTATCAGGGAGTAATATTAGATCCCAAATTAAAATTTAAAGAACACTTAGAGTATACTTCTGCCAAGGCAAACAGAATTTATAATGCCCTATCGAGAATGATGACCAATAGAGGCTGTGTGTGTTCCAACCGGCGATTCTTAATAGCGAAGGCAATGAGTTCCGTAATACTGTATGCGGCACCAGTATGGATAAAGGCAATGGATATAAAAGCGTATGCTAAGCAAATAATTGCAGTGCATAGGCTTTCTGCAATCCGGGTAATAAGTGCTTTCCGGACTATATCAACCGACGCTGCTGAAGTATTAGCCAGCATGCCGCCCATTGACATCCAGGGAGATGAACTCGAGTGTTTATATCAGTTATCAACGCCTAAAACAGTATCGGTAAGAACAGAGGAAACAAGAGTACTAAAATGTGGCAGGAGCGGTGGAATTCCTCTCCCAAAGGGCGCTGGACCCATCGACTTATACCGGACATCCACTCGTGGATAGACAGACGACATGGGGACTTAGATTTCTATCTGACCCAAATACTTAGTGGCCATGGATGCTTTAGAAGCTACCTTTTCCGATTCCAAAATGACATTAGTCCGAACTGTCCGACGTGTACAGAGTATATAGAAGACTCTGAACATGTATTATTTCATTGCCCTCGATTTTCGAATACAAGGGAACAGCTAAAAACCACACTCGGTGGTAGTTTTACGGTTGATAACTTGACGACACTCATGTGTCAGACGACTGATAAATGGAAAGCTGTCAGTGAAGCGTCAGCATTTATAATGACCAAACTGAGATCTATTCAACAGTCTAGGCGTCCGTCAGTCCGCGCATTAGAGGAGACCTAAATGTCTTGTCCCTCCCACGAAGTAATACCCAGCCGGTGGTTCCGTGGGAGAGATCTGAGGTGGGAGTAGGTTAGGTTTAGCGGATTAAAGTTCCGCACTTCGGCTTTCGATGCTTCCCCCTACTATAAAAAAAAAAAAAAAAAAAGTCACCGTATTCCCCAGATCTGGCCCCCTGTGACTTTTTCTTGTTCCCTAAACTGAAGAGGCCCATGAAAGGACGACGTTACGCTTCTCTTGACGAGATAAAGACGGCATCGAAGGAGGAGCTGAAGAAGATAAAAAAAAATGATTTTTTGAAGTGCTTCGAAGTTTGGAAAAACCGTTGGCACAAGTGTATAATATCTCATGGGGATTACTTTGAAGGGGTCAAAATAGATATTTATGGATAAATAAATAATTTTTGAAAAAAACACAAAATTCGCAGTACTTTTTGAACACACCTCGTAATAATCATGTTACAAAAACACGAGTTAGCGCCTAATTTTACCGGTGCGCAATTGCGAAAACGTCAAATCATACGCCGGTAATGACTGCTAAGACGCGAGTTAATTTTTGCATTAAGTAAAACTGAATCAAAAGAATATGTTTCTTTATTTATACTCTTAAGGCTAACTTACTCGTATTACGTCAGTCTTACTTCTATTTATATTAACTAATAGGTTTTCTTATTACTAGTTGATAGTTAGTTTAGATACAGATAATATTATTTCCAACTCAGTGTCGTCTTGATACATTCTGTTTGCTGAAACAAAAGGTTGTTCTGATGTTTATTACTGCAAGTATTATAAGGAATACGTTGATTAACTCGCGCATAAGCGTGTGCGGGTGTGAGTGTTTGGGTGTTTCTTAAACAACTTATTTAAATGCTTTGCCTTTTGTATGCTACTTAAAGTTGTAATGAAAAAAAAAACATTACGAAGTTTTTTTACTATCAATCAAATTAGACGTATGTAAATAATTTGCATTCTATAATTGTGCACAGTAACGCAATAAAAATTGAATAATAACTGTTAATTAGCGGTTTTACTGCCGGCTTGGTGCTAATTACACAAACACATGCGTGTATATGTGTGTGTCTCCAATAATCTATTTCAGCGATAATGACATGACTCAGCGAATACTTTGCCCAAATAGCTCTCTCCATAACCCAACTTCAGCAAGTACAACAAATGATCCAGCTATATGACGAGACGATTTCCCCTTAAACGATACCAACGGAGAATTTCAGCCAACTTAAATTTTCCACTTACGTTTACAAATAACGGGTGTTTTCAATACGGACGGAAAAGTAGACCAAATTACGTGAATATATCTTGTCGAATTCAAAAGTTTTCCATGCAATAACTTTTTTCCGATCGTTTAGTTTTTACTCGTATGGCAGCTATATGCTATAGTTAACCGATCTGAACAATTTATTTGGGGATGACATTGTTGCGTTAGAAAATAATCTGTACCAAATCTGGTGAAGATACATTGTCAAATGCGAAAGTTTTCCATATGAGAACTTGATTCCGATCGCTCAGTTTGTATGGTAGCTATATGCTATAGTTAACCGATCTGAACAATTTCTTCGGAGATTACATTTTTTCCTTAGAAAATAATATTTTCCAAATTTCGTGAATATATCTTGTCAAATGTGAAAGCTTTCCTTATAAGAACTTGATTCCGAACGTTCAGTTTATATGGCAGCTATATGTTATATTGGTCCGATATCGGCCGTTCCGACAAATGAGCAGCTTTTTGAAGAGAAAATCTCGTTTGCAAAATTTCAAAAGGATATCTTAAAAACTGAGGGACTAGTTCGTATATATACAGACAGACGGACAGACGGACATGGCTAAATCGACTCAGCTCAACATACTGATCATTTATATATGTATATGCTTTATAGGGTCTCCGACGCTTCCTTCGGGGTGTTACAAACATCGTGACAAACTTAATATACCCTGTTCAGGGTATAAATATATACGATCCAACAACGAGTCGAAATTTTTAAACTTTACTACCAAACTACTACGAAATTCGGAGTCAGTGGCTTCAACTTTAAGAGCGCCACGTCCAATTTATGGTCGTCCTAATCGTCCTGTCAGATCAACAATTGAGTGTCTACTGGAAAAATTTGAATCCACAAGCACAGTACAAAATATTCCCGTGCCAGTGAGACATAAAAGTGAACGTCGTGTCGAGAATATTGCCGTTAGCGCATCAATTGAGGAAGATCTTACAAGATCAAATTGACACGAACATCCATTCGTTAATAGACAGACAACATGGGGACCTGGATTTCTACATAACCCAAATACTAAGTGAACATTGGTGCTTTAGAAGTTACCTACACAGATTCCAGCACGACATTAGTGCGATTTGTCTGACGTGTTCAGAATGCTTTGAAGACTCTGAGCATGTATTTTTTATTGCCCTCCATTTTTAAGTACAAGGAGAAAACATAAAACTACACTCGGTGGAAAATTTTACAACACTCATGTGCCAGGCCACTAAGAGCTAAGCTGTCAGTGAAGGAGACTTAAATATCTTATAACAACCATGAAGTAATATTTAATCAGGTGGTTACGTGGGAGAGTCTTGAGTCGGGAGTAGGTTAGGTTTAGTTGAAGTTCCTCACTCATGCTTTTAATGCTTCCCAATAGAAGTGCTCCATTGTTTCCACCCTCGTTGGTGGTTCAAAGATTAAAATTTGTTGACACTTATGTTCCAGGCCACTGAGGACTGGAAAGCTGTCAGCGAAGCGGCAGCCCTAATCATGACAAAACTGAGACATATAGAGCAGAGTAATCGTCCGTCAGTTCATGCTATGGAGGAGACTTAAATGCCTTATCACAACCATGAAGTAATATTTAATCAGGTGGTTCCGTGGGAGAGTTTGGAGTTGGTAACAGGTTGGATTTAGCGTGTGCCGCCACCTGACTGAGGACAGTGAATACTTTAATTTCGTTCAAACAATCCCTTCTATCGAGCGCCATTAAGAACTGTGTATATTGTCGATCTCCCATTTTGGACATGACTTTTGTCGTTTTGCAGCGAAACGAATTTCGAATTTTCTTGACAAGCTCCTGTCCTGATCGTGCATGAGTTTTTCAATGTTGATCACATATTCGGATGGCAACCGTACACCACTTATTTCAATCAAGTCCACTATCTCATTGTCCTCGTTGTCTTTCTGATCTGGCTTTCAGTAGAGGAATGTCGCCTGAATCAAATGCTGCACTGCTTCCCAGGACACTTCTGGCCGATATGCAAAACAAGGTGAAGACCGTGAATGGTACTTGGAGCTGTGTGGTTAAACTCCAAGGTAAGGCATATACTAGTATATACATTTATCGAATGAAGTTCTCGATAGGCCATGATATTTCGCACAACCTTATTATTTGAAGAGAGAAAATTCTAAAGTTCTAATAACAGATCTTAAATAATAATAAAATAAAAATTATGTAAATAACTGATAATGAAATCTCGCATATCACTTTATCATGCGAGAGTATAATATGTTCGGTGACACCCGAACTTAGCCTCCCTTCCTTCCTGCAAGAGTATGCTTATGTATATGTGTGTATCTACATATGTATATTAATATATAAATAGCTTTGCTGATAATTTTATTAAAAAGAATGTTAACCCGTTTTTCATTGTACCGATACTTTTTCGAAATCAGTTCGAATTTGGAACATTCGCTGCTTAAAATTGCGTTCAAAGCGTTTATCATTGATAAATTTCAAGTAAATGCCTTCTTTATAACTTAAAACTAGGGACAGTGGATCGAAAGTGATTTCAGATGGTGTCTTCTCACAGGTGGTCACACAATGATTTTTCAAAATATGCACCAAACCGACCTTCGCCTGCAGCAAACCGATGCGGCTACCAATACAATTACGTGGTCCATTGCCGAAAGGAAGGTAGGACATAGGCTTATGGGTTTTCTTATTCTCGGCATTGAAGCGTTCAGGATCGAAACTGTCCGGGTTGGGCCAAAACTAGAATTAAAATATTGTGAAGTTGATTAAAATGTCAGAATACTTCAATTAATTGTCTAAGTACTGAGCTAGCCGTAGCTAAACCAACTCACCTCGGGGTCACGTTGTATGCCGAAGATTGGTATAAAAACGGGCATACCTACTGACACAGTGTAATCGTAAAACGGTTTAAGATCGTATTGCTTTTCCCCCTCTTTCGGTAGATGTTCGCGATCGAGAAAAGGTAGTACTGGGTATAAACGCAATACTTCGTCAACTACCATACCCAGATATGGCAAATTATTGATAGTCTCATATGACATTGTACCCTGTTCAGCTACGAAGGCTTCACAGATCTCATTGCGCAGACGTTCTTGCAAATCAGGCCGTTTCGATAATTCGTATAGAGCAAATGTCATTGTCGAAGATGACGTCTCAAAACCAGCTGACAGAAATACGGCAGCTTGTGCTGTCAACATATCCTGTAACTGAGCATTATACTCGCCTTTCGCAACTGCTTCTTCCTTAAGGCTCACCAGCACATCGATCAGATCGTTACGCGTTGCTTTGCTCTCCTCTCTTAAAGCCATAACATGTTCGATGGTGCCACGTAAAAAGGAACTGAACTCTGTTGTAAAAATTTTAATACGCAGCGTAGACACCCACTTGGGAACGAAAAAAGCGATGAAGAAGTCAATAGCACGACGGAATGTAGAGCTGTACAATTTTCGTCCGTGAGTGCGAAATTCCCCGTTTGGATTTACAAGACTGTTGGCTTTCACACCAAAAGCAATGGTGGCAATCATATCGGTGGTGAAGTTTGCACATACCTCTTTAACTTCAGTTACAAAAGCGTCGTTAGTCTTCGCATACGAATTCAAATGGGCTTCCAACTCCGTGCCGATCTATTGGCGCGAAACACATAACATACACATAATAAAAATATATATTCATGCAAAAGTAGGTATTTTACTAACCTCAATCATCAGGGAATACATTTGTTTTATCTTTCCAGTAGTGAAAATCGGCGTTATTTTCGATCTCAAATCCTTCCATTGTGGATTGCGTATAAAAAACAGATTATTCGAACCCAAGGGATCATTGTGTGGATCACAGCCGGCTGACCGATTGGCGAACTTCAGGAACTCCTTAATTAGTACGGATTTTATAAGTTCCGGTTCACGTAACACTAACGCTGGCCGATTAAGTATATAGATGCCGACTGCTGCAGCCTTTGACATTTTTGCATCCTTATAGATGTCAGATAGATATAGATAAAAACTGTTCCTCAATGTAAACATAACACCCATGTTGCCAATCAGTGGTAGTGGCGTCATAAAAGGAATCTTATTGCGTTTCCAGTAGCCATATGTGTAGCGATACCAAATGTAGATGAGTACCAAGAGAACCGCCAAGAGGTAAGCAGTATCTATCGGCAACATTATACGCACTGTATTCAAGTATTGTAGGAAGAGTACAGAGAAAATTTGGAGGAAAAGTGAGCGAGTGTGAATATAAATATTTTTAAAATCAAAAGTTATTATAAAAGCCGTTAATTAATTAAACGTTATTCCGATTTAGACATTTCCATATACGCGAACTAGTCTGTCGAGTTTTGAGATATTAATCTGAAATTTCGCAGACGTCATTTTCTCTCTAAGAAGCTGCCCATCGTTGATATATGTATATCCTGTCGGACCACTATAACATATGGCTGTCATACAAACTGAATGATTCGAATTTTTTTCATGCATAGAACTATGTATATTTTTTATTTTTAACTTTGTATATATACCTTAAGAAAAATATTATTTATAAAAGATGTTTTTAATTTTTGTCGATGTTTAGTAAAGCGCTTCCACAATAACACTTAGTATAACGTCCTAACGGCTTGAGCTTTTATTTTCTGACTAAAACATACTGTATGTATAAAAAGATTTTGCATGTCATTGTAAAAGTGAACTGGCAAATGTTCATTATCTTTACTGAATAATGGCTAGTATAATGCGCAATCGCATTATTGAATATGTGTGTGGGTGAAATTAAACAAATAATTAAAATGCCATGCTGCTTATACTCGTAATAAATAAAACATTATGATTTCTTTGCACTTTTAATCAAACTGCCGTAGAAGTAAATAACGTATTTGCACTCTATAATTATGTATGTACATAAATACAGTATCGGACAAAACATTTGCAGCTGAAATATGATAAATGAAAGACTGTCCATTACAAAGAAAATAATTGCCGTGGACCTAATATTTAAATTTTATTTTAAATATTGGATGATGGATGTTATTGGATGTTGAAGGTAAACAAAGCAAATTTATTAATATTTTTCAGTTTATTTGTTCAATATACATACACTCGTATAAAAAACGATATAACATCTATGTATGTATGTATATTCAATAAGACAAACAATTGCAACTCAAAGAAAACGGTTCTTTGTTTTTAATAAAATAAAAAAAAAAACTTAGTATTTTGTAGCAAACTCATTACTCTCAATAACTGCTTTGCATTGCAGCGGCACTGTAGGTTTGGGGTATATTTCTCCATGCCATCAGGGCACTTTGAAAAAACTGATCAGTATTTGATACATTTCCCATAAACTTTAAGGCCTGGGAACTGTGGAGGCCACTCCACTTTATTCCTCTGTAACCACGATCCTAGGACCTATGCCATATGCTTCGGGTCCTTGTCCTGGTGGAAGGTCCAATTAAGTGGCATTTCCCATTCTCCATGTGGCAACATTGGGGATTCCATAATAGCTCTGTAAACGTACCGATCCATGCTATCATTAATACGGTGAAGCGGTCCCAAACCAGAAGCAGAAAAGCATCCCCAGAGTATAATAATGCAAATATGCTTGACTGTTTTTAGACAAAAGAAATTTTTAAGACGCTTGTTTGTAGGCGTCGAATGAAATTTGGACTCATCGCTAAAAATAACAGTTTTCCACTTCCTTATTGGCCATTCTAGATGATTTTTAGCGAACACAATCATTTTAGTTGGTTACGTTTGCTAATAAGCGGTTTCATAGCTGGTCGGTAACTGTGTAATTCAGCGTTATTTAGGCGATGAGCGTGCGTTCTTGAATAGATTGGTAACCCAAGCTTCTTTACCAATTGCGGAGCGCTTTAAAATGGATATTTTTTAACCTCTCTTACAATTGAGCTGCTAGTTTTTTCATGAGTTTTTCTTGGTTGGCGTTCACGATGCACTACTTTGACAGTTTTGTTCCTAATAAAGTTCGAAATTATTCGAGAGATTGATGACTTGCGAATTCTGTACTTTATAGAAATTTCGTTGTATTGTGTTGTAAATCATTTATTTTTTTTAATGTAGCGCAGCTTGATAAACAATTTTTTTCTGTTCTGGTACGTACATAAATATACAGAGAAGATGGGTTTCCAACTCGTGAACACGCCACGTATATCTGGTCGTGTGAAAAATATGGCTTTTCTAGATTTATGCCACACTTCTATCTATCTATCCTTTTGTCCTGTTGATTACCATCACAAATTCAATTTTGAAATGAAATTACTGTCCCCTTATATTCGGTAACTGCGTCACAATTATTGGGGTTCTTTACACAGCTTCGGTAAATAAATGAAGATTGTGTCGAAATGATCTTCGCGAAAAATATGCGAACTTCAGTGGCATGCGGAGTAGCTATCGCATCGTCCATCATTTGATTCCAGTTATTATCATGTTCCAGTAATTGTACTTGCTGGCTTGCAAACACTCTACCATTCACAGTACGCAATGACTTAAATGAATTTGAATCGCGAGGCGCACCATAGTCGGAAAACTTTCATGAAATGCAAATGTAAATATCCTACAAAGCGCTTTATTGCAGTTCACGTATCGACCCATTTGATACTTACTGATCTCATCTCATTCAAGGCCAATAATCGCAATGTTGCTTTCTTAGGTGATGTATTTGCAAACGTATTTCAGTGATTTCACCAAACTGTAATACTCAAGTTTTGAATGTGAATTAGACAACAGTGGCGAATATAGTACGATCCATATGTTGTCAAATTCGATACTCACTCCTCTAAATTGAATGCTAAATGCCATTGTCGTCTGGTGAGCGACGCCGATACAATGGATATCCATCATTTCCAGTTTGTGTTTCCGAAAGAAATGCACGTGGATGGTGTTTCGTGCATTTATTGTCAGACATTCAACCCGAAGAAGGATTGTGGTGTTCGCAATGTTCATGAACCATATTGGTGTTTACCACTTCGTATAATTCTGGATCTATCTCTGGATCAGGAATTTCCGCAAAAATGATTGCATCAATTTAATCTAATGTAACCACCATCCACCGTCCAAAAAAGAAGAAGCGGCAAGCCTCTTTTTTGCCCCTCAACAGAGTACATCCAGCATCTAACAGCACGTTGATTCAAGATAAAGTCCATCAAATATCGTAACTGTTGATTAAAAAGTCGTGTTGTGACATCGTGACGATCGCTGAGTAGCTATCGCGGTCCATAATTCAGCACGTACTATAAGTAATCGCATCCTGGGAGTACTTCCTGCATTGCCTTGCTTTAGGCTGCCATCAATTGATGCCAAACAGAACGCCGACCGATATTAGCGCGACCTCTTCGTGGCTTCGTAACAAATTTCAATCTGTAATTGATCTTCTAATGTGAAACACGCATAAAGTTTTCACTGAATAATTTTCAAAAATTTTTCTTTTGAATAGCTGGGTTAAAAAAGCAAGCGACCGAAATTGACCGATTCAAATAATTTACAAATCAAAATATTGAAAAACAACACAAACAAAAATTGAAAAAAAAAAAAAATATATGAAAAGAAGTTATTTTTTGGAATTGTCCAATTTTCGGACTTTTCCTAATTGAATGTATAAGGTATTTTTATTTCTAAACCTTCCCCGATCCACAACGAACACATTAAAAAAAAAAAACAATTATCAAATTTGGTTCAGTCGTATGAAAGTTATGAGCGTACATACATTTTGGCGATTCATTTTTATTTATATAGATATAGATTAACAACCAAAATAATTAAAAATTGTATGGGAGGTACCACGTCCCCTTTTTCGATAACGCCAAGTTCTATGGGCGAGAATAGTGTTGTTTCCTATAGCTCTATACCAATTTTCATGTTCCTACCTTAAACACTTTTGAAGATATTCGACTTGAAAAATTCAATTTGTATGGGAGGTGCCACGCCCCCTTAATATTTTGTTCTGATTTTAAGACATGACCTGCGCGTGGTAATAACAAACAAAACCCCCAAAGGAAGTATTTCATTTGGTTCAGCCGTTTTCGAGTTTTAGCGTTACAACTATACACCATTTCATTTTTATATATATAGATTTAAAATAAAAACGTGTTTTCGAAAAAATTCAAGGCAGAAAGTATGCTCAGTAAATATTCTAATTAAATCAAACTCAATACCGTTAGAAAAAGAAATGAACAAAGGAGAAAAGAAACGAACAAAATAGAGTTGCAATTGTTTTGAAGCGGCGGATTGGCGTACATTTGAAATTGTTTTCAAATATATTCGGCAAAATAAAAACAGATCGCGATAAAAATTGCAAAAATGTAACATCAATACTGTAAATTAAAAAACAAGAAACAAAAAGGAATTCGAAGGAAAAATCACATTGTAAGACAAAAAAATCTAGATCTTCGCTCTAGTTGCAAATGTTCTGTCCGATACTGTGTTATATGACACAGCAACCTCATAAAATATGATATAATATACGACTAATTGTCAATAAACGGTTTAACAAGGGGATTATAATAATTACGCAATTATTATAAACATATGCATGTAAGCATGTTGTAATAAATCAAGGTCGTCAGCTGGCCGCGACTTTCAGTGCGAAAGTGATATAAACTGCAGAGTTCTGAGAGTACAGGTATCTGCTACGCGGTTATAGCCGAGTTTACAACGGCGCGCCAGTCGTGCTTATTTTTCGCTGTTTGGCGCCAATTGGAGATTCCAAGTGAAGCCAATTCCTTCTCCACCTGATCTTTCCAACTTGGTGAAGGTCTTTGTCTTCCTCTGCTTCTCCGGCGACTACTGCGTCGAATGCTCAGAGCTGGAGTGTCTTCATTCGGAAGACATGATCTAACCAGCGTAGCCGCTGCCTCTTAATTCGCTGAACAATGTCTATGTAGTCGTATATCTAGTCCAGCTCATCGTTCCATCAACTGCGGTATTCGACGTTGCCAATGCGAAGAGGATCATAAATCAGATACTTTCTCTCGAAAACTTGTAACGGCAACTCATCAGATGTCTTCTTCGTTCTATCTCTCCCATATACAGCAGGACCGGAATAAAGAGTTTGATATTTGTTCATCGAAAAAGGACTTTGCTTCTCAATAGCCTACTCGGTCCGAAGATGTTCATACTTGTTGGCAAGAGTTTTTCTGCGTTGGATTTCGAGGCTGACGTTAATGCTGGTTGGAAGATAGACGAAATTATCTACGATTTCGAAGTAATGACTGTCAATAATGACTGTTTGTTTAATGATAGGAGATATCTCGCCTTGTCCTCGTTCACTGAGAGACCTATTTGCTTTGCTTCCTTGTCCAGTATGGAGAAAGCAGAAATAACGGCGCGGGTGTTGAGGCCAATGATGTGAATATCATCAGCATATGCCAGCAGCTGTACACTCTTGTAGAAGATGGTACCTTCTCGGTTTAGTTCTGCAGCTCGAATTATTTTCTCTAGAAGTGGGTTGAAGAAGTTACACGAAAAAAGTCGCCTTGTCTGAAACCTCGTTTGGTATGATCCTAATGGAGTTTTTGGTTTTGCTCAACGTCAGTTTACACAGCCCAGTTTTGCGGTGATACCAAATTCAGATATAATGGAAAAAAGGCAGCTCCTTTTCGTGCCATCCAAAGCAGCTTTGAAATCGACGAAGAGGTGATGTGTGTCGATCCTCTTTCACGGATCTTTTGGTTGTTGATTTCCAGGCCTAAAGACACACTGTTAAGGTTTAATCCTTTTGTTGACGGGGGGTTTTAATCTTTCATACAGTACCGTCGATAGAACCTTATATGCGATGTTGAGGATGCGTAAACCACGGTAGTCGGCGCGGCGGTGGCGTCTCTCTTTTTGTGGATTAGGCAAAGCACATTTAAATTCCAATCGTTGGGCATTAGGGCGGTTCAAAATTTTAAAACTTTGAAATGTTGAAGTTCTCTTTGATTTTTTGGACCCTTTTTGGTGAGAAAATAACTGGAAAAATTTGAGCTCATTCGGATAAGATTTAGAACAAAAAAATTAATATAATTTGTACCTACATACATATGTCTTATTTTACTGGAAAATCTTTGGTAAATACATTTTTAATTATATAATTCATATTATTTCATTTTTTGTTACATATTTTCACATTCAAATATTTTGAAACAAAGTGCTTTTATTACAATTAGGGAAGTTTTTACGGTGACTCTCCACAACTTGTAATAGAAATTGTTTTTCGCTCTCGTTTGTCGTTAAGGAGTGATTAAAATTTGTTGCTAGAGCAATTGCTCTTTCAGCACTATCAATTACGACTTTCAAAGCCATTATATATTTTTTTGCTTCATTAAAAGATTTGCTTTGATTCCACGAGTCTATGTCTTCATTTAGAAAAGTGACATCCAATTTCAATATTTCAAATAAAGTATGAGAAGCAGGACCAATGAAAAAGGCTATTGTTTTATCACTCAGATCTTCTGTACCAATATAATTCACAAATCTTTTAACAGGCTTTTGCATTTTGAACACATTTATTCGAGTTACCATCAAACTTTTCATTGTTTTAGGTACCAAATCTGAGAAAAGGGCAATTGGAGCTAGTTCTTCGCTTAAATACCATAAGTGTCGACTTAATGCAGCTGTTGCGGTCTCTGATATTATTTTTGATATATTGCTATACTCAGAAGAATATTTTTTTAGATTTAAGTCATTATAAGTTGCGTCACAGGCATTTGGACTTTGTATCCAAGCTTTTACGTATATTAATGTAATAAATATACCGAACTCAACACAAGCCTTTCGCTGGGGTTCATCAAGATGGAATTGACTTCGAAAAAGGCAAATTTTTAGAAAAAAGAGCAATTTTGACATCCAACGCGCGTGATGAAATGCGCCAGGAGTACGAAAACTGATACCGCGTGGAGGAGTTTCTCCCAAGAATATCAACGTTAGTTCTAATAATTCACGGTAATCTTCTCTTAACAATTGCCTGAATTTTTCTTTAAACTATCGCTTGCAAAAGCTATTGCTTCTATTTTAAATGAGAGTAATTCATTACTTATTCGACTATCAGAACATTTCTCGTATTCGCTTCGATTAATGTTTGGCCAAAATTCCCGAAATGAACTAAGTATTTTTACGCCGGGGCCAGATGTTGAACCAAATAATGCTGTAAAAACATCTCCTCAAATTACTTTAAAGATGTGGTGCTGACAAGCTAGCCAAAGTAATTTTTTTTCAGTAGCTGCTCCAAAAGAACGCATGCTCCTTTCAAACGACCCGTATTTGAAGCAGTGGTTTTAAAAGACATTCCGACAATTTGATGGCACATATTCCACATCTTTATACCTGCAAAAACTGCTTGTGAAATTTCTTCTCCGGTACTTTTCTCAGTTTTGGGTACTCCAAGCAGTTTTTCAGTGTTTAAGCCGGAGACGACAATGGCAATTCGATCGTCCTTAGATGGCCCCCTTGAAATTGCAGGTAGTAATTTTCCATCAAAATGTATAACTAAAGGAACATTGGGCGAGAATATTCCCTTAAGGTTTGAAGCATGTTGACTTCGGAACTGACTACGCATTCTACGAATGCTGCTGACTGATAAAACAGTTTCAGAAGCATGATCCGTACTATACGTTTGAGCAACTGCTGAAAGGCTGCTTTCCTATAATTTGTATTAAAAACCAAAATTAACTTTCCTGTTACTGGGGTTCGTGCGATCCAATGCGGACGCAAGATTTCCTGACATTATTTTACGCTGTTTAATTTCTTTATTTCGCGGTATTAATGTTTTATTTTGACTAATAAACTCATAATTTTTATCATCATCATGATCAAACTCTTCGTCACTAAGAGCGGTTGAAAGCGTTGCAGGTTCTAATGTTTTTCGTTTTCTGATTTCTTCTTTTTCAACTCTGTCCATCATTTTCAATACCTTCGCTGTTTTTATTTTTTTTTTTTTTTTTTGCACATATTTTACGTCTACTCTACCCATCACATACTTTCTTTCTGATCTTTGGTCTCATAAAAATTGCTTATCTTCTTCGATTTTTATTAAATTCAAAGCATCATGATGAGTTATGTCAAAGATTAAATTAATGTTTTCTATAAACGTATTTCCTTTAGTAATCTGCACATAACTTCTGCGATTTTTATTCCGGCAGATATTGCGATATTCATCCAATATTGATGTCATTTTTCTTATAATATTCCGCCTCTCAACATTTGGAATATTTGCTTTACACCATACATATATCACAAATGCTTTGAACAACTATTTTCACGCTATCTCTTTGAGATTTATTAAGTTTTGAATGATGGAAAAAATAAACTTGTAAAGTATCAAGAACCGTTGGTAACAGCCTGCCATCAAAGCCAGGTTTGGATTTGCCAATCAGATGAATTGTACTTTTAGATCGCGTAGAAGTCATATTATTACTTATTAGTCAAATTATTACAAGATTATATCAAATTATTACAAAATAATTTATTATTTACAGCAATTTAAACGTACAGACTGTTTCTGTTTGAGAGCAAATCAAAACTGACAAAATACACTTATTCCACAGTCGACGCCAATTATTACGTTAAAGTACCGCTATTTTTGCATTTTGCTTTGCTGTGCTATTTCTTTTCGCTCTTTGAAACACACTCTTTAAAGCCAAAGAGAAAAAAAACTAAGATTGATATGTTCAAAACAAATATTGATAAAAAAAATGCAATAGCAAATCACTAAATTGAATAACATAACAAGTGGTAAAATTTGACGTCGTTGAGGCAGTTCTAAATCTTATCCGAATGAGCTCAAATTTTTCTTCAGTTATTTTATCACCAAAAGGATCCAAAAAATCAAAGAGCGCTACAATATTTTCACCATGGATTTTTTTTCTACGAAACTTGAATCGCCCTATTGGGCATGCTTTCGTCCGATTATGCTCTACAAAGAAGCAAATGCAGGCTCCTTGTCAGTTCTTCGCCGGCGTGTTACGAATTTCTTCTTAGGCGATGAAAATAGTAAATATGAAATTGGGTTTATTTCAGCTTTAAGAAGCTCAAAAGTTACACTACTATAAGGTCTGATCTTCTTCTTGTCTTTCGAGTAGAAATGGCGAAGAAAACGTTTCTATTTTGAGTTTTGGAGAACTTTCAAAGATGGATTTATACAAATCTTACCTTTGAATCACTAGGTAAGCCCAAAACGGAGATATAAATATGCCGGCACATCTCAGAGTATGCTCAAATACTTCTTTCCCATGTCATACCACAATGTGTGCTGCTCGCCATTCGGCAAACACTCACGATTGTTGAAGGGTGTTATCGGACAGAGCCGCAGTCCTTCGAGAATCATCAAGTATATGTAAGACATATACAATAAGTGGTTGTAAACTGTTTTTACACTGCCATTGGTGGATCTCAAAAACAAGTATCTTTGCTGGTTGTTCTGCCAAATCGTCTAAGATAATCGCAATTAATTAAGAGTACGTCTCAAAGCTCGCCAATAGAAAAATACCTACTTGTGCGGCAATAAAGTTCTGATGACGCAGCCAAGCGCTGTAAGGTTCTGAGTCACTCAAATGCAGTTACATCTTCAACAAGTCGATAAGATCGCCGCCATCAGGCATACGCTCGGTCGCTTTCAAGCGTTCCTCCACCAAACGCCGTAGATAGTTGGCGTATTTGCGTATGCAAACTTTCGATTTAAGCGCACGTACCTATTTTGGTAGAAAGAATCTTACGCAGACTGGGTTGGAAGAGATCTTTATACTACGTGCGCATCACGCAGCCACAATTGTGTAGACCTGACGCAACGATGCTATACAATAGTGCAGCTGTGGCGTCTATTATGCACTGCGAACTCATTTCTTTGACCTCAGTGATCGCAGCAACGCGAACATTTTGTTGGGACACATTTTGTTTTATCTTACGTATAATATACCCTTTCAGTAGTTAAGTACAGGTAATCAGTTTCGGATACATTACCCTTTTGATATATTTTTTGAAATCTCTCGTCGACTCTTACGCCATATCGCATTATTGGTCAAAGGTAGCATTACAGAGACCTTCGGATCCCTATGTATCTTAGTTTCATAGCGGTTCTGTATCAGCAAATCCTATAAGGAGTAGTATCAAATTGACGATAAATACACTGTCTGTGATTCCCAGAGTTTTGGGTGCTTAGAGAGAATAGTTGAGAGTCCAACGAAATGTTGTGCTGGAAGTGGTCACAATAAGCCAGGTCTGTAAAATATGGCAAAAGACAGATTTTGTTCCTCGGGCGGATTTCTTTGCGCCAATTGCGCATAACTTGCAGGTATTATTCTTTATTAGCCGTACGGACCTTTGGCAACAACTCATGATGCACGTCGCCCCTGAAATCAAAGACTTTTAGCAAAACCTTCACATTCGACCTAACTTGACACGCTTTTTTCGGTCTCGACCAATGCGGCAGCTTGGAATTGTCGAGCTCAACGTAAGCCCATGATTCGTCAACAGCTATCATCCTCTGTAGCAAATCTGGATCGTCCAACCTTAAGTCGATATTTTTTGCACTTTGTTTGTACCTTTACTTCGAACACCTAGAGGTGTTATTTATTAAAAACTCACTAACAAGCAACTGCAGTGTCTCCCGTCGACATAAGCTGTACAACTTCTTAGTTGTTTAAAGTATTGAATCGCTTAAAAAATATCCCTCGAGATATTAAGTCTCTAGATGAGTTTCTCTAACTCTTCTGCTGTGAGGGGTATATGTTTTGTTCTATTACTATCTTCCCTTCAGAAAATAAATATAATTAATGCAAAGTCTTCCCATTCATCTCAGATGCATACATAATTTTTAGAGAAAACAGCTGCAACGTAAAGAGCCAAGTGCAGTCTGAATTCCTAATTATAAATTCAATACTTGACAAAATTAGTAGACATTTCCCAAAATAAAACTCAACCAGTCAAGGTCAGGTCAAATAGTTCACTGTTCACATTTCCGTCCGCTATTTGTCAATGTCATAAAATGAGGCACTCAGCGCACTTAAAACTACAGTCTTGGTTTTGTGCCGCAGATACGAAGACGCAATGTGGTTCGAAAGTTTACTGCTCTTATTACTCCTTATTGGATTGGCATACGCTTGGCTGTGTTATCGGTATGATTATTGGAAGCGCCATCAGGTGCCACATTTGACGCCCACTTACGGTGTGGGCAATTTAGGTGGCCTTTTTTCAATGCAACGCAGTCCAGCAGAGTTTGTGCAGAGCCTATATGATCATCCGGAAGGTCGCAGCGAACCGTTCGTTGGCGTACATGTCTTCACACAACCGGCCGTTTTATTACGTGATCCTGAACTTGTGAAACGCATTTTGGTGAAGGACTTTTCCAAGTTTTGCGACAGGTGGGTAGCTGGACACATCATGTGTTTGCATACCGCAGTTAGTGCTCATTTTCTGTGTTTAAAGATTTTCCAATTCTGATTACAAAGGAGATCCATTGGGTTGTTTAAATATATTTTTTCTGCGTAATCCCGCCTGGAAGGAGGTACGCTTCAAGTTATCACCGTTCTTTTCCAGTGGAAAGCTGAAGCATATGTTTCCTTTGGTGGAGGAGGTAGGTTGTCAGGAAGACGATTTATTTGCAAAACAATAACAATCTAATGACCTAATTGGCTAAAGTTCAAGACTTTGGTTTCTAATCTTTACTCTACATCCTCTCTATATCATAATTTTACCTTTTCTCTAAAGGTGGGTCGCGAGCTCGACAAATATTTACTGTCTCAAACCGTTGACTGCGACGAAACACAATCTTTCATGATGGAAATGAAAGAGCTGTGCGCTCTCTACACAACGGACGTGATAGCGACGGTCGCTTACGGCGTTCAAGCGAACTGTTTCAAGCAACCGAATGGCGAATTTCGACGACATGGTCGCGCTGTGTTCAAGTTCAGTGTGCGGCGTTCACTAGAATTTATGGTTGTCTTCTTCATGCCACACTTAGTACCCTATCTAGGCTTCAAAGTTGTGCCACCTACCTCCACCGAGTTCCTGCGAGCCACAATCAACTATGTGATGGAACAGCGTGAGTTATCGGGCAAAAAACGTAACGATCTAATTGATATACTTATTGAATTTAAAAATTCGACCAAAAGTAAAAAATCTGCCAGTGGAGTCATCTATGAGGGTGACATTTTGGTGGCACAAGCGGCGCTTTTCTTTACAGCCGGCTTCGAGTCATCTTCGGCGACAATGTCCTTTGCACTGTATGAGCTTGCGAAGCGTCCCGATTTACAGCAGCGTGTACGTGACGAAATTGTTGCGGGTCTAGAACTCACTGATGGCAAAGTGACATACGAATTTATAGAATCATTAGCGTACATGCAAATGGTAATCGATGAGGTACTGCGCCTCTATCCACCGCTACCATTTCTCGATCGACAATGCACCGCGCCGGAGGCGGAAGACGGTTACTCGTTGGAACCATTTCACAAATATCGTTTGCCACACGGCATGCCAGTTTACATACCAGTTTATGGCCTGCATATGGATCCGAAGGTAAATATTTATTTTATTGAAACGACAAGATACACTCACTTTTGCTAACTCTACTCACAGTACTACCCTGAACCGTCGAAATTCGATCCAGAGCGTTTTGCACCACACAACAAGAAACAGTTGACGCCTTACATTTATATGCCATTTGGACTGGGTCCGCACGCTTGTATCGGCGAACGCTTTGCTATGCTACAAACCAAAATCGGACTCACCTATTTCCTACTTAACCACAAAGTGACGACTTGTGCGCGCACCAAGATTCCCATGCAGCTGGATCGCAAGGCGGTTGTGATACAGGCCGAAGGCGGTATTTATCTGAATGTTGTGCGCAGTCCGTTATGCGAGCGTATATAGTGTGCCGTTAGCTGTTGCTGTTAGCGCAGATTGAAACACGAATCAGTAAAATACATGCATTTTATTGTAAGAAAAATATTTTTTTTCTGTATCTTTAGACTTGGGTCAATAACATTTTTTGCGTGCTAATGTTCATTCTCATTAATTTTTTGTGAAGCCTGCCCACTGTAATTTTGCAATTTGCTGTTTATAATGACATTCCACATGACACACACGATCACGAGAGATCTTATGTTAGTGGCATTAAAAAAATTAATAATTTATCATGGACTTTAAAAAAAAAAGTTTTGAAACGTGAATTGGTACGAGGGTAATTTGAGAGCTCTGACCGAATAAATTTCTTTCTCTCAACTTCAGTGTGCCACATCGACGTAACAGGTCAATTGAAAAGTCCATGACCAATGATATAAAAACAAATTTTTGTGCAAAATTCGTGGAGGACGGAGCCATGAGTGGAAGTTCACGCAAGTGAGTTCTCTGAGCGCCATTCACTTGGAAGTAGCCAGAAACGATTATTTTGCATGTGGCTCAAGCAGCTCACTACTTTCCTTCATAGACCAAATATCCTCTGCGTAACCAAAGAACATCCGTTTGAGTGCGAGCTTAAGTGAAAAGGCGAACCATACCTACCCAGGGTGGTGCGCTGGGTTTAAAACCCGCCACGTAAAAAAAGACTCCAATGAAAAGCCGGCTATAATCGCGTCAAAGCCAATAAAGAAGTTTCCATCAAGGGTGATAGACTGATTATAGCGACCCTCCAACTTTTCAATACCATTTTTGTAGTACGACTACTTCAAAATAGACCTCAGTTTCCGCGATCACCTGTTCACTCGATGAAAATTTATTCCCAGTGAGCATACTTTTGATATTTGAGAACAGAAAATAATCGTTGGACGCCAGATCTTGAGAATACGGACGTTACGTAAACAATTCGAAGCTCGATTCATGGAGTTTCACTGACTGGAGTTTTCACTGACTTTGATACGTTGCTTAGTGAAACAACACCTACTTTTTGAGTTTTTTGCGGAGAGCAAATTTAAGAAAAATCTTTTGAACCCGCTCGATCCTATTAATTGACGAAATGCAATATGGTCTCCAAATGAACACTGCGTACTCCAATATGGACCGAACAAAATATGTATACAGTAATTTTAACGTGTAGGGGTCGGAAAAACTTAAAGCCTTTCGACGGACAATGCCGAGCACAGAGAATGAGTTAGAAGTGATGTAGTTGATGTGATTACTGAAAGAAAATCTGTTGTCAAAGATTACCCCAAGATCTTTGATTTCAGTATCACATTTTTGGACGTAATTAGAAATATTGTAACTTGAAGATAAGATGCTACGTCCCCTACCGTATGAGATCTGAGAGCATTTATCTAGATTCAGAAGAAGCTTCGATTTCATGCACCTATCATAAAAGCATCAATATCACACTGAAGTTTGAGTACATCTTGTGGGTTTTTGATTATTGCAAAAATTTTTAAGTCATCTGCATATAACAGGAAATTAGCCAAAGAGAAGCAACAGGAGATGTCATTGGTAAACAGCACAAAGAGAAATGGACCCAAAACGCTTCCTTGGGGCACTCCCGATGACACAATGAATGAATCAGATGACACTCCATCGACACTGACAACGCATCGTCTATTGTGTAAATATGTATAATATGTATAATCCCCTGCAAGAAGACCGTGTGAAACCCTAACGATGATAATTTTTTAATTAGAATATTGTGTGAAACTTTATCAAAGACCTTAGAGAAATCTGTGTAGACACAATCTACCTGAAATCCAGTGGAGAATGCAGACATACAATAATCGGTAAAAACCGCTAAGTTTGATACAGTGGAGCGTACCGAGACAAACCCATGCTGATTGACATTAAGTATTGATTTTACTGCAAAAAATAATTTATTTTTAACAAAACACTCAAAAATTTTCGGAATAGTAGAAAGTTTAGAATTAGGTCTGTAATTGGAGACTATATCCTTTCTACCACCTTTGAGAATAGGGGTAAGGCATGTCAATTTGCAGTCAGAGATAAAATTCGCAGAGGAGAGAGATTTATTAAGATGAGCATGAAATTCCCAGAGGAGAGAGATTTATTAAAGATAAGCATGAAATTCCCAGAGGAGAGAGATTTATTAAAGATAAGCATGAAATTCCAGAGGAGAGAGATTTATTAAAGATAAACTTGAGAACGTACAGCAGCTGTGAACTCAAAGAAAGCAAGTAAACAATTCTTCGTTTCACTTCCTCTTTAATTACCCAGCTTTATGAAAAATCAAACATGAAGCATTTGGAATCCATCAGATACCACACCTTGAATGTATAGTAAATCTACAAAAAGCATAATGGAGATAAGTAGTTGCATTGAGGGCACCAAATGAGGTTTGCACACCCCAATGAAACGTGATATTAAGATAAGGTCTCACGTTTGTGTATAAAAATGCCGCTACCTGCGCTAATTGAGCTCGAAAGCCCTCTTACCTATCTAAGTGAACATGACTTGTTTTTATTTTCAGTATTGTGCAATATTGAGCCCTTGATCGTCTTAACAACACGTTTACTTATAGTTGTTATATATGTACTCGTACACAAGTTTATTAATTAATTATATGTCTTCATCAATTTACAATTAGAATTGCAGTATATAAGGTATCCCAAAAGTAACGCAAATTTGATAATAAATCATTTATGATTTGGACAAAAAAATCAAGAAAAATTTGTAAAATTGAAATCATCTTTTCGAAATATCAATTTATTATTGAATATTGTTAAAATAACAACTATTTAATGCGTTTTAAAAAATAATTTGTGGTTATACTTAAAATTTTTTTAACAAATAATATAAAACCTCATATGCTTTGCTTTTTGAAACAAATTATAAAAAAAATTGTATTTTTTAATAAAAATAAGCAACATGTATTCAATAGAAAAGCTTTTGGTACATAAAATCATGGCAAAATCATGAAATCTAATTCTGAAACTTTTGGTACAAATATTTTGAACTGGGCCCGATTGCGACGCCAATACTCAGAAAAAAGATGCGCCCGCGGAGGCAGGATAATGGATCATACAAAGTGAGAAGATCCATGTTTTAGTTAAAACCTTAACTGAAAATTGAATTTTTGACTGACATTTTTAAGAAAATGAATATTTCGCGACCTTTTTTTTTTTCAAATAGTTGAAAATCGAAAAAAAAACCCTTTCGTTCCAGTCTTTAAGAATTGTAAAATTTCAATAAGATCAGTTGAGTAGTTCTCGAGAAATCTCGCCAACGGACTTCAAAAACACAGAGTCGTAAAAAACGAGTTTAAAAATGGCGCACTTAGCCTAGCTAGCCTCGAGCGCTCAATTCCTCAAGACTGTATCTCCGAAACTCTTACTCGGATCAACTAGAAAATTTAGGAAATAATTCTAGAGATGATAAAGCCATGTAACCCTTTAAGGGGTTGTTTATAGTTAGAAGCCGAAAAAAGCGAATTTTCCTGAATTTTTTCTGAGAAAACTTTTAAATTTATTGATCCAAAAATTTAATACATATCAGCTTAGCCGGTTGTTACGATTTTGCAAACTCCATCTTGAGAAAAACGCTTTCCATGTTTGGATTACACTTCCAAGCACTTTGAAACACATGTTATGATTTAAAAGAAACATACTTATTTAATGCGGAATTTCCCAATCTTTCTTAGAAAAACAAACAAGTTCTTCCAAAATCAGTTAGAACTGGAATTTATTGAATGAGCCGTTTTGTATCTACCAAATTAAGCAATTGAAACCGTGTTAACTGGGCTTTATAGCCAATCATGACTTATTAAACTAACGAAAAATAGAAAAAAACAAAGTCTAAACTCAGTTTATCAGCACACATGAAGAACTTGGGCTACACCGCAGTAGGGCATAAACGAGTTTAGTATTACTCGACAATTGCTTATCTTTAAGCTGAAACGATATTAGAGAGATGACTTGCATATTTTAGTCAAACATACATACACGCTGATAAATAGTCAGTAAATATATTTATATATTATCGAAGAGAGCCTGAGGCCATTAAATACTTAATTTACGTATTTCAAATGGTACAGGTGAACTTATCTAGTTCTACAATTGTTCAGCCGTAGAAAATGTTACGACTACGGTTACCATACAATTGTTGTTTCCGATACTAGGGAGCTTTTTGAAGATCGCGTGGCTTAAACAATTTAGGGCTCACCTTAGTACCCTATAAGTAGAGGCCGTTCTAGCTATGGTTCGATCAGTGAAAGCTACTGGATGGATAATACAGCCCTCATAAGAATGCTCTTACTGAACTTATATATAACTTTGTTGATTTCAGATTAATAAAGAAACTGCAGTTATGTACAGCACGGATACTTTGCTTGTAAAAAATAGACGATAGCGGATACTACATACATATATACATAGGACTCGAGTTCAATTCAGAATTTAACCTAAATGTTATGTTATCCATCAAAATAACTAATAAATAATGTTTTTCTTCATTCTACTTACCATCTACACTCTTCGAAAGCAGTGCGCATAATGCTGTCGGTAAATACTACTTGCCTACGGCTATCTCGGGGCTTGTCTATGTTTGGTGCCGCTACACTTTTGGTTTTTGGAAACGCAATAATATTTTTTAAAATATTTTTTATTTTAAAAAGTTAATCGCGTACCTCTGCCCTAACGAACGCTGCATTTTCGGCTTGCACCACTGACAGAAACACGACGAGCGAAAATGTTTTTCTTGACTCTCCAGGTGCTTGGAGACAACAGACCAGCCGCTCGTTCGTTAGCTAGGAACGCCCCCTATCGAATCCAGTCGGTGCGCTCACGCGCCGAAGTACAGACGCGCCGAAAGAAAATCAATCCTAGTACTTTCCGCGCAAACCCTGTACAAATATTGTATAAAGTAAAGCGTGCACGGTTTGAAATACCTTTTTTGGTAGAGACAATGTATGTACCTTTTGGACTTTTGTTTTGTCTCTCTATATATAGTATATATACAATATAAAAAAGGACTAGAAGAGACCAGGTCTAACTTTATTGAATGACGTGCAGAAATTAGCTATCTTTGGTTTATTAAACTTCGCAGTCCTACACAAACAAAACATTAACAACTAAACTTAGACTTTATCAGCACACTTGAAGAACTTGTAATACATCTTTCTACATACCCGGGGGGACTATCAGCGCCTAGTATCTCTTTATAATTTCTTATCATTAAGAGGAAACGATTGTAAAAATAAAATAAAATAAGTTTACTATATATACATACATATTACCGGCGATTGCCAATGGCAATTAAATAATTAATTAAAATAATTTATATATTTCAAACGGTTCATGTACAGTGATAAGGATTACGGAACAATTCTCGTCTCCGATATGAAAGAGAAAGATCAATATAATATTTAGACTCTAAATTTTAGAAGACGTTTTAGCTACGATTCGATCAGTGAAAGCCACTGGAGGGATACTACAACCTTCGTAAGACTTGTATATAATTTTATTGACCTAAGAATAATAAAAAGCTATAGTTTCGTTCTACAAACAGACAGTGATATGTAGAAGATTTTCTTAACTTCGATGAATAACTCACAAGTAGTATTCTGCTCTATATATTTAGCAACAGAACAAGAACGATTTTTCCTTTTGTTAAGTAGTCCTGGATACAACAACAATCATTATACATATACAAAAATAACGTGTCACGTTGTTTGTCCGCAATGCGCGCCTAAACTACTGAACCGATTTTAGTAAAATTTAGCACACTGTGTCCAGTTCGAATCAATTTGAAGATAGGATAGTAAATACATAAATTAATACACATACATATCAATACATAAATTAAAAATACAGTGAAATCTCTATTAAATGGACACTCTATTAAGCGGACATCTCCATTAAACATGAACACTGGCCGGTCCCACAATTTGTTGATGTACCCAAAAAATAAGGTGACATTGTATTTTTGAAGTTATGCTTCTTATACGAATTCGAAAAAGGTTGCGTTAAATGCATAGTAGCGCAACCTTGTCTGCAAAGATATTCGAGCAGCAATGGAAGCGGTGACAATCGGCGATTGTTTGTTAGTTTCTTTCGGCGCAGCTCAGATTTTCTACCAGCAACACAATGTTGGCTTGCTTATGATATTGTTGTTTTTGTAGAACAATGTTTAAATTTTTGGTTGGTGACATATTCACATGTGTGCGAATATGTATGTTTGTATGCTTGTGCATTGTTTCTTTCGTTTGTGTTTCATTTCTGCGAATTCTCAACTATTTTGTGTGACTTTTGGTTGAAATACTCTGCGTTGACCTTTAAAAAGTCAAGATCATCTAATAGCAGACAGCAACTCGAACGGACGTGTAGTAGCGCAAACAACCGCAAACAAACGCAAAACATAAAGCTTAGCACAGCGCCAGATCAGGTGAATACGGTGGTTGCGGAACGATATGGGTTGAGTTTTTGGCGAAATGATCACGAATTACGAGGGCAGTATGGGATGGTGCATTATCGTGATGAAAAAACCAAGAATTGTCTTTCCACAATTCCGGCCTTTTTAGGCGGATAGCGTTACGCAAACGACGCATAACGTTCAAATAATATTCCTTGTTGACTGTTTGACCGGTTGGAAGGAATTCATAATGCACAACACCACGATAATCGAAGAAAACAGTCAACATGACCTTGATTTTTTAGCGACTTTGGCGCGATTTTTTTGGTCTCGGCTCTCTTTTGGCACGATATTCGCTCGATTGATCGGTTGTTTCGGGGTCGTGGGCATGGATCCAAGTCTCATAGCCAGTTATAATGCATTTCATGACACCCTGGTAGTCGGAAAGCATCGTTTCACACACTTCAACGCGACGCCTTTTTTCCAAAAACTTCAATGTTTTCGGTACCAGTCAAGATTTGACGCGCTTGAGGCCCAAAACATCCTTCAAAATGGTATTGGCTGTGCCTTTCGACATGCCAACTTCATGACCAAGGTCTCTAATTGTTAATCGACGGTTTTTCAACACCAAATATTTGATTTGTTGAACGTGAACTTCGTCGGTTGAGGTTGATGGTCGCCCTGGACGCTCTTCGTCTTCGACACGTTCACGGCCGGCTTGGAGCTCACTATACCACTTGTAAACATTTTTTTGAGATATAGCCTCATCACCAAAGGCTTTCTGCACCATCCTCAGTGTATCCGCAGCATAAAATTGATTCCGTAAACAAAATTTAATGCAAATTCTTTGTTCAACAAATTTCGACTTCGCAAAAAACGAAAAACTCACTTTTAGCAGCTCACAAAACGACACGTATCTCAAACACTAATGAATATTTTGACATGAAATTAGACATAAATGTGACTGACAGTACTACCAACTTAAAAAAAAAAAGAATAATTCTCCAAATTCTTCGACACGCGTAGTCTAAATTCAAATGTCACCTTATTTCCTGGGCCAAAATGAAATGCAGTATAAGGACAGGGGAATAATCCGAAGGGCTTGATATCTCTTTATCTTACTGGGCATAGAGAAGTCCTGTAAAGTACGATTGTTCAACAATCAACAGAAGGCACTACTAGCATTGTCATCGCCAAAGATCAACTCAAGCGAAGTAAACGAAGCAAGGGCGACTTTAAGCTCACTGGTAGTTCAACACGACTTAACCATTGTTTGGATTCTCAGTTATAGGAACATTTTTGGTAACGAAAAAGCAGACGAGTTGGCAAAGTCAGAGCAAATGGAGATCTAAAACCACAAATACGATTACGATACATATATGACTAAACTATGACCACACAAAAACCAAGAACTTACTACATAGGTGCAGGAAAACAGTATATACAGGCTTACAGCTAACATAAGAAGTTCCTGGCCATTTAGAGAACATGTGTTAAAAATGGGACAAATCAAACATCGAACTTTCGGAATTCCTCAGATACCAAAGCTTGAATGTGAATCTACAAAAAACATACCGGGGATAAGTAGTTACATTGAAGGCACCAAATGGTTTGAACAGCTCAGTAGAACGAGATATCGAGATAAGGTCTTACGTTTGCGTATAAAAATAGCGCTACCAGCATTAATTATGACCGAAAGACAGTCCTCTTATCTACCTACCTTCGTTTTATTACGCGAGCATGACTTGGCGTTTTCAGATTTACGCAAAATTAGGCCCTTGTTTGTATTTTTGTAACAACACGATTATTTATGGTTGTTATATATTTATGGTTGTTATATATAAAAGTATGACACAAGTTTAATTATATATTATGTATGTCAATTGACAATTTGAATTATGCAGAGTGTACCAAAATTAACGCGAGATTTAAATTTGCCGTTATTCCAGCTATTCCTCACAATTGAGGAATTCACTATTCCGTTCATATTTTGTGTGACATTTTCGAACTGCGCCCGTCAAGATTTCATTATTTTTGAAATATAGTTCAACAACATGTTGTTCTACTTGTATCATGTAACGCGCGATTTTTACTAAGCCAAGCCTAAACTGTCAGCTGTCGATTTTTTTAGGGTTTGTCAACACCTTACAGCATATGAAAATGGCGGCAAATTTAAATCTTGCATTGATTTTGAGTCATCCTGTATTTAATTCGAATTCATTGATAACACAATTCTTCTTTTCTTTCTGCAATTAAATTTTAAACTAATTAAAAATTTTCTAAATATAATATTAAACCTTTTTTTTTTTTTAATTTAAAAAATAAAAAAAATTTAAATCATAAGCTTGATACAAATTCACTTAGGATTTGGACAAAACTTTGGCACAAAAAGTCGTGAGAAATCGTAAAACTAAAGTCTATAGAACAATCTTGGAAAATTTAAATGAAATATAATTTTTCGGTTGAAAATACATAAAATAACCACTATTTAATACGTTACGAAAAATATTTTTTGTTTTTTTTTTAATTTTTTTAACAAATACTGGAATTTTATGTTTTACATACATTTTTGAAACAAAATATAAAAAATGTGTATAAAATTATAAACAATTAATAAAATTTACTGATAACAAAAAGCAACAAGTAATCCTTAGAAAATATATACAAGATGCGTTCCAAAGTAAACAGAAAAAAAGAGCAAATGATTTTTCGGCAGAACATTTTATTGTTATTCACTATTAACAGAGAAATTCTGAAATTAAAAAAAATATGTTTAAACTCGGTCATTGCGACGCCATTTCTTGTGGCTCCTCGGAAAAAAGATGAGCCCGCGTTGGCAGGATAACTCCTTACAGGATCATCTACATTGAAAAAATAATGTTTTAGTTAAAACCTTATTCAAAAACTTAGAACTGGGACGAAGGAAAAAAACTGAAACCGAAAACTGAATTTTTGCAAACATTTTTACAAAACAAAAATGAAAGTTTCAGTGAAAATTTAGTAAAATTTTTTCTGAAATAGTTGTAATCGAAAAATCGAAATCCTTCGTCCAAGTCTTTAAGAATTGTATCCTAAGATCTGTGTAAAATTTCACGAAGATCGGTTGAGTAGTTCTCTAGAAATCTTGCCAACCGACTACAAAAACACAGTTTCGAGTAAAACGATAAAGTAAAAAAGAGACTTTTTCTAACTATATGTAACCCCTTAAATTCATAATGCAAGATATATAAAATAATGAAAATGAAATAAAATAAATTAAAAAAATAACAAAAAATAGACCATGCACTTAGCCTAGCTAGCCTCGAGCGCACAAATTCTCAAGACTGAATCTCCGAAACTATTACTCGGATCAATTTGAAAATTTAGAACAATATTTTAGAGATGTTATGGATTTAATAGGACAAGAAAAAAATCTTTTTTTTAACCGCTAAACCCATGACACCCTGTTTTTTTTTTCTGAGAAAACTTTTAAATTTATTGGTCTTAAAATTTGTGCACAAATTACGGTATTTTTTAACTCTATTTTGAAACTTAGTCTTTATAAAAACATTTATATGGAAAGGAACTACAGCTGATCTTCGGAAGCTCCTCTCAGAATAGATGTTTTGCGGCGACAGTAATATATCACTGAACTGGATGCTCTGAAATTAAAAAGCCAAACAGATTTCGTTAATATTAAGTCTAGTAATTAATCGAAGGAATAAGTAAAATTAGTGATGTTGAAAACCAGTTTTTCCAACGAAAACATGTTATCGTTGTCGGTCCGAACATGGTATTAGTGAACTTCAGGGGAAATATTTATGTTATGGATAAAAACAACATACTTCTTTTATGCGAAATTCCCCAACCTTTCTTGCAAAAACAAACAAGTTCTTCCAAGGCCAGTTAGAATTGAGCTTTATTGAATAACCTGTTTTGTATCTACTAAAGTAAATATTTGAAGCCATGTTAACTTGGTTTATTTTTATTTTATAGTATATATACTCGTATTAGAACAGTTAGAACCTGTTGTTTATTGCATGACTTGTAGAAACTAGCTAATAATGACTTATTAACCTACTGAGAAATAGACAAACACAGTTAATCAGCACACTTGAAGGGCTTGCGCTACACCATACTAACATACCCTAACTAGCTTTGCATTGGTCGACAATTGCTTATCATAAAGATGAAACGAATTTAGAGAGATGATTTGCACTTTTTAATCAAACTTACATAAGGGCGTATACCATAAATAAGTCCATAAAAAAGTTTATATAAATATTATCGGCGAGTGCCTTATGCACTTAAATACTTAACCCATTAAGGACAGAACACTTAAAATTTACGTAAAATATTGAAATTTATAGGGCATACTAATTTTGAGCTGCTAAATTGAAATCCGAAAAGAGAAAATCTAAATGTTCACAGGGGGCGTGCCAGCAGCTTGTGACGTATACGTCACATTGGTCCTCATACTTTTTATTTTGTATTTTACATTTCACTTAAATAAAAAAGGAACATTCATATTTCGAGATAAAGTAAGGAAGAGTAAAAAAGGATTAGTTAACATTTATAAAATGATAGCGTTTGAAGCATTTAGTACACAGGCCCACATTGCATTTTCCACACATCGTTATGCACACTGTATTGCAATTATGACCTTCGCAACGTCGACGTTTATTATCAGGAACTACCTCCACAAAGTGATCGATGCCATCGTATCTTTCGTTCGCACATTCAGCTTCACTTTTCGGTCTTCGAAAACCTCCAGGTGGCTTTCTAACGTCAAGACTACTACAATAGTGTCTGGAAATTGCTCGACGAATCAATTTGGGTCATGCCTGAACCGCTTTTCCGATGTAGAATCCAAGCATTTTGAATTGAAACGTCTATAAGCCACGTAAATATAGACCACCACCATGTTTTGCGCCTAGCGGCAATTCTGTAAGCATTTACGTTCTGATCCATTCGATCTGTTCCTGCCATTGAAGCATTGTACATGGCTACCGTATATGGCCGGGGGAAGTCGACTTTTCGGCGTTGCTCTCGTGAATCTCGACAGACCTTGGACACAGGATTTTTTCCGTAAATCGTTGAAGCTACAGTAACAACAGTCCAGTCCATTTGGTTATGTATATTTCTGCACCTTCCAGTTTTATGGTCTCTATGTGTCCTCGTTGTTTCTTTTTTAGAGCCTTTTTATCAGGCAAAGGGCAAGACCTAGGAATCATAACTTCTCGCATTGTTCCAGTGCCATCGTAGCCCCGCTCTTTCAAGCCGAGCAAGACACAAACTGAAGTAAATAAGTTATCAAAATATATGCAATAGGGTAATTGCCTTTTTTCCTCATTTAGATCATCAAGCATGGAAAACAATGGCGCAGGCTTCTTTCGGTACATTTTTGGATATTCTTCTGGTATACGTGGATTAATGCCTTGGTACATCTCAAAGGTTATAAGGTATTCCCCTAATAAACTGCTGACAACCGTGTCGACCATAATACTCTAACATAGACTCAACGTAAGATAGATCTTGTACAGGATGAAAATTTGTGAGGCATTGCTTTTTCACTGCATCAGTAATTGGACGGATTTTCCAAATTTCGTCCCCCCGATCTTCCAAGCTGTTATCTTTGAAGTGCATATAACGTAAAATGATTTCGAATCTATTGCGCCGCATGCTTTCGCTAACCATAGAGCACAGCATATCTGAATCTTCGCACCAGTAGTCTCTTTTTTTTTGGTCGAGATGTATACCCAGTGACAATCATAATACCAATAAACACCTTCATCTCATTTATGGTAATGTTGGGATTTTGACCTTCTACTTGAACCGAGCATTGGATTCAACACATAATATCTGTAGGACCTCATCATCAATAAACTTTTCAAATTGCTGATGTGGAAAAAGCCCCCTACAATCTGTGTAATTTGGCTCAGGGAAAAAAAGCTTTTGATTTACCAGCGATGCTATCAACACAAGTTAACTGTGGTGCCCGCACTTTTTGTATTCTCGCTCGAGGACTGAAATTTTATCAGGAATTTTTTTAGACGTACGCATAGTTGATTCTTCCTCCAGAATTTCTGGTGGTGATTGAATTGAGGAAGATGGAGATTCTATCAATAAATTTGTTCTAATGTTTTGAAACGAATTTTGAAGAACGTCTTCACTTAAATTGGCAATATCGTCATCCGTGTTGTTCAGTGCATCGTCTACAGGTACGTATGTCAACGTCGTTGGTAGTACACACTAATTCACATGGCGCTTGCAACTGCTTCTTGCTTAAATTTTCGATGGTGCCGCCGCAGTCTTCTTCACCTGAATCTTCATGGGACACTTGACCTTCATCGGGCGGCTCTAGGTACATTTTATCAATATCTTCTTCGTCACTCTGTAAACTCTCTAGGTAATCTAGCATTTCATCAGTATTTTCGAAGCATCTAATAATATAAACAAATCAATATATGTACTATGTACATATTTGGACCAACGTAACACGTACACGTTACACAGCAATAAAAAACTTAATCAAACAATAACTTGTAAGTTTTTATTTCGCACTATTTGTCTGCAAATATTTTTTAGTAATACTACATACATTTTTTTTTTAGTTGCGCGAATGAAAAAAATATACATATATATACTTACTTTTTGGCCTTTGCCCTTCTCGACATTTTTCTTGTTTCCGATATACACACATAAACCAAACTAACGCCAAAGCATCTATTCACAAGCAAAACTTAACTGCAACTGACGCAAACTTGATGGTACCGCTTAAGAAGAGATTATGTTGCATTCTAAATTAAATTTGCATTAGCCATTCTTCTTTTTAGGCCAAATAAAGAAGGGCTAGGCTGTCGTGACGTCTACGTCACATTGGTCGTGAATGGGTTAATGAAGATTATTTATGACACTAATTTATAAACCTTAATGCTATATAGAGTGATATGTAGATGTTTTCCTTAACTTCGATAACTTACTTCGGTTACAAGTACTATACTATTAAAGGGTAGGGGTATTAATTAAGCAACGGAACACGAATTATTTCTCTGTTATTAAGGGGTTACATGGGTTTCCTCGAATAAGAAATAGCCTTTTTTCAACAATTTCTCACAGAAAAAATGAAATATTAGGTCTACAACTTTGCTTCCGCCGTTTGTTTTTTTTTTTTTTTGTTTTGTAAATTTAAGGCTTTATTGTATAAAAACGGTTACAAAAATGTTATTCAAAATATCAACCGTCGCCAGCTATTACTTTTGACAATCTTTCTGGCAGCATGCGTATTCCATGACGAAAGAACTCCTCATCTTTCGAGTCGATCCAAGTATCAATCCAATTTTTGACTTCTTCATTAGAACTGAAGTGCTCGTTAGCCAGACCGTGTGCCATCGATCGAAACAAGTAGTAGTCAGATGGAGGAACGTCTGGAGAATACGGCGGGTGGGGTAAGATCTCC
>CM050325.1:91448858-91495869 GCA_027475135.1 Bactrocera correcta
TGTGGCCCAATTTTTCTTTATACTAGCATATCCTCTGCCGTAAGCAAGAAATTCTTCTTTTCGAACCAGGGAGAATTTTTGTAGCCCATAATTTTCAGGAGAGTTCATGTCTTACGCTTTCTGTGTACAATTTCAATCCATTCTTAAGTTTAAAATTAATAAAAATGTTTTGTATTTGTTTTTGACAGTTTTTTAACATTTGAGTAATTTACAATATAACACCCTAGTGATACGTCTGCTTACTCTCTTATAACGAAATCAACTCGCTAATATTTTTTTTTTTGCTTTTCTAATTTTTACATGAAAATTGTTTGACAAATGAGCAGCGTCTAAATGAAGCGTATGCAGAAATTGCCAATCGAAGATTATGTTTATTTCAAAATTTATAAGCTGCTACTTCTAACATGTATGTTTAGAAATTATTAAAATGAAAAATAGAAGCGTGAGATTCACTTAAGTACATATCTACAAACGGAATTTTACATTCCACACATTCTCCTTGACATTTTTGCAATTCACTTTACAGCTTTCGAAGTGAATGCAAAAAATACTCGACGTTCTTTGCACGCTTCGTTTGCTTGCATGTCTTAATTTGTGTGAAGATTAGAAAAAACAGTGTAATGTATTGGGAAAGCCAAAGTGTCAACAGCACTGAATCGCATAGTATAAATCAAGTCACCTTCTTTGTGCATTTTTGATGGCTACTCTCAGGTCAAAGCGGCATACATACCACCAAAAGTATGTAGCCTTTAGCAACTGGCGAAATTTGAAAAATAATATTTTTTTTAACTTTTTTCACAACATAACGCTCCCATTTTATTTATTTTACGTTTGGTTAACGCCTGAGTGTGACCATTAATAACGGAATGAAAAGCAAAAATGTAGAAAAGACGTTAGAAACGAGAAGAGAACGAAAAGTATGTAGATATCATCATGGAGGCTAAATTTACCGAACGTTGGGTAAAAAATGCCATCTGGCTTTAAAGTCGCTAAGCACGATTTTACATCAGCTCTCATAGAAGACATCTATAGTTACATCGTTCATCTTTTCCGTTGGTGCGTGGACGCAAATAAGCAATGTGTTGAGAACTTCGCTTTGATGCGAATTATGGATAGACGTTCATACACCGTGGTGAATGCCAGTACTTGACGACGGAGTGTCTATACCACCACGAATCCCACAATGAATTTGCGCTCCTTTATATGGTCACTGTAGTAAATGCTACAAGGATCTACTCGCCTAAGTCCTTGTCCCGTCCAGCGCACTTGTGGATGGCGGTGATTTCTCGTAAGCCTTTACGATGACTTCAACCAAATGGGCAGCGGCAACTTCCCAAGGACCGGGACCGAACATTCCTTGTACATGCCCTTCTATCGGAATCTTTAATACGTTTGCAGTGGTCATCATCAAAACGGCGGCTTCTCATTGAAGGCCGTTCGCATCTCAGCATCAGTATCCCGAAAATTTCTAAACACTTAACAAATTTTTGAATGCGCACTTGAAGCCGAAACACATATTGCTGCGATCAAAAAATAACTTTCAAAGCATAAGGGATTTATGACATCACGTGCAATCTAGTTTCGTAACCCAGCTAATCCATACTAGCAAGCAAACACACACGCGCGCTGTCACATGACCATGCAACAAGGCATCGCACACTTGCCGCTTGCATTTAATGTTTTGCAATGTTCAAACTGAAAATTCTGAACTTGTTCACTTCTTGCCTTGCTAGCTGTAGCTTAAATGCACCAATACATATACACATACACATATTTGTAGGTTTATGGGCACGTGCGGCTCACTGCACTTTTCTCTATCATCTCTTTATGTTGTTGTTGTGAATGTTTTTGTTTCGCTGCATTTTGGAATCACACACAATGCCGTCTTAAAGAACTTTCTGACACTGTTGCCAACTTTTTAAGCGGCCAAAGTTTGCGGCTTATAGAATTTAACGCCATACAGTCTTGACAACGGCGGTTAAAGTTGGCGTGTAAGTATAAATAAAAGTTCGCGAAGTGTCGCACGAGTATACAGCTCGGTAAGCGGTTTTAGCGCTTATGGCATCTTTTTTAATGTCTGCGTAAAAATAAAGCACTAGATGTGTACCATATGAAAAGACTTATATAAGAACAGAAAAAATTTGTGAAACGAAAAATGTTAATAATTGCCTTTTTTGAAAATAATCGAATTTATATTATATGAAAATTAAGCTTCAGGTGGTACCCAAACAGTTTCAACTAGATAGCCATCAAGGAATCGCAGAATTTTATATAAATTGTAAATTTCTTCCTTAGCAGGCGAATTTCTTCCAGTTTAGAATTTGGCCCTAAGCAAACTAAAAACTCGGAAAGGAACATTTTCAACTTTTCCATCACCCTTTGCATATTGACGATTTTATATTAGCCAGACGCCCTCCAAAAATACTATTTTTATAGAAAATCTGTTTCTGTTTCTGCGTTTTTCTGGTCTTCCGCTTGCTTAAAACTTTGATTTAATAATGTACAATTTGTGGAGTAAAATTTAAAATTCGGGATATAAATTATGTTACACAAAGTGCTAAAATTGGACATTCTGTAAGGAAAAAATATTTTCATCAACTACGAATTTACGAAAAGATAGAATACTGTTATTTTAATCAATGTTGTGATTTAGAATAAACTTGTAATAACAATTATGGCAAAAAAAATATTTCAGAATTTCAACAGTAATCTATATTGCATGTAATATATTCCTTCATCAAACAAATTACCATTAATACCTGATATTAGAATATTTTGCTTATACCCAAAACCAAATCTCATATGCATGTTACTATATGTTATTTAATACTCACACTTGGTCTAAAAATAGTTTTCAAAATCTCAACATTTTCTTATACTTGCAAAACTTGAATAATTTCGCCTTGAAATCCTAGTTTTAAAGCACAATCATAACACTCGAAATAAATTTAACTTTTGAATATGATAAATTGGGCTCTGTTATCTGCGCCAGAGTATTACTTTTCTGTGAGTTCACTGAGAAATATTTAATAAATTTCAGAAGTTATACACACGTAAATGCATATAAATGTGCATAAGTACATAAACTTGATTTAAACTTTGAAAATTGTTCATCTTCTCGGCAGTGAAATATGAAATAACATAACAGGAAGGAATATTATTTTGCACTCAAACATGACGGACTGAAATTAAACTGGTCAGAAAAGTAAGTTTTAACATGACACATCAAACTGGTACTAAACTAGTCCGAAATTGTGTCTTATATAAAGTTTTACTGCTTTTTTCCGTTGATTTAATATATAATTTAAACCTTAGTTAAACTATAGAGGTTTGTTAAGAAGCTATCGACATCTGCCAGTTGAAGGTTCGTATATTCGGATAGAGTATAATCAGTTAACCACTTCAACTAGCGGTTGCTGCTAAGCAACTTAACCACAGGGTTCTACTGCCAACTACATCTTATTCCCAGCAAATTGCAAGAAATTTTCGTAAATATAAACATATATATAATATATACAAGTATATGTCTGTATATATTAACATGTTCACCTAGTATGATACGCAAACGCTAGCATGCAATACGAATGCTAATCGTTTGTTTGCAGAACTCAAATTTCGAATTCCATTGCAAATGAGTTCGACAATCGGCAACTTGGCATATTTCAACTGAGTACTTTGCTTGACTCGTCTCTAGTTCTATATACATTTATGTTGAATGTGTATATGTATTGGTACAACTTTGCTGCGAAGCTTATCGGATTGCATGTACGAGTACAGGTATTTCGGACTTTTGCCTGCAATTGATTTATACATATATGAAATAGTATGCTGCAATTTGAAGCTTAAATCAAAGTCTAGCTACTCACCTGAAAGAACGGTGTAGGAAATTAAATGAAAATACGAAAATGAAGAGTGGGAATACGTTGTGAAAGTTATAATAATAAATGTTATAATTTAGCAATTTGGATTAACATATAATAAGAGCCATTAAAAATATTTTTCGCTCAAAAATCTAATCTGACTTTAAAAATTACCGCTCTCTAATTAAAAAGATAGTTAAATAAAAAAAAAAACGCTGAGATACCCAGCTCCAATAGACTCCTAGTTAAGTGCAAACTAAACGAAATTTTTCCTACAGGGTATTTTGGTAAATACTTCTATAGTTAGCACTCCACGCTCATCGTATATTTTATATTATATAACGATTTTGCATATGCAAATGTACGTCTGTGTTTGCTTGTATTTGCGGTGTAAGTCAGCTCGGCAGCACAGCGGGTATCAATCACAAAAATCAACAAAATTCATTTACAGTTTGTCATCAAATTAAATTGAGTTCTGTTTGTGATGTTAAAACTGAATGATATAAGTTGTTGTTTTTATTGTTGTTGTCATGCCACACACTTGTTTGCTGTTCTACTTGGGATTTGCTGCTAAATGCTGTCAACCAATCAGATTTTTTGGTTAAACTGCGCAATGAGTGTGCAGATTTTTGGGAAACAGTGTGTTTGGCAGGATTTTTTTTAACTGAGAAAATCAAATTTCTACTGAAATGATTCTTATATTTCGTTGCTATACTAAAATGGAATGTGAATTGGCACGCATAATTTATCGATGTTTGGTTTGGTACTAATTTAATTTTTTTTTTGATACGGATATAATTTATATTTTTTTACATTTTATAAGTTTAATTATTGGTTGGGATTGAATTTTTCTAACTAAGCAATAATCGATCTTATTAACGCAATTTTAAAGTTTCTCGGTAAGTTCACATTGTTGGCAACCAATGGTCTGGCAAAAAAAAAAACGTTGACTTTAGCTGCACTGAAGCTATAATACCCTCCACTGGTTATAGCATAAAGGGATATCAACAGATCTTTATTTTGATTTTTATCGATCAGTTAGCAGCTATATGTTATAGTAGTCCGATCTAAAAGTTTCTTTGGAAATTACATCGTTACCTTAGAAAATAATCAATACCAAATTTCTTGAAGATATTTGGTTTGTTTGTATATACTATACAATAGAGGTCCGATATTAGTGGTTGGGACTTTCTAGAAGTAGAAAGGAAGTGTGAAAAATTTCAGATTGTGATCTCAAAAACTGCCGAACTATATAGTGTTGAACTTACATAACTCGAACTTCTATAGCTCGAAGTTCTCTAGAAATTTCACATTTTATCTAAAATTTGTATACACATTTCTTTCTATAACTCGAAGTCTCTCTAACTCGAATTTTTTTTTGTGGATTATGGTAATTCGAGTTAAAGTTTCAACTGCTTACATATGTATTTATATCCTGTTCAGTGTTTAAAATTCGATATTTCTAGAAAAGTGATACACATTTGAAAATTTTTATATTAATCCATTGAGCGTTTGCCTTATAAAAAGCCAGTGTAGTTCCCAAACTTTACTGCCACTAATCTCCAGGTGTTTTAAATAAATTTTTATTTCATAGCTTCAAGTAGAACTTTTGCAAGAAAAATCTGTCAAAAGTTGCACTGTGTTCAGCACACTTCCAGATTTTCGCACCAGCAGACATACATATGCTCACCCAATTGCACATATGCACATCACATCAGCCACAAAATCAATCGCCTTGGTCCCAGTCTACCGACAAACTCATCAGCAAATCCAACGCTGCCATCTGTAAATGTGTTTGTCGGCAAACACAGGGGCCCTAGATTAAAGTGCAAGTGTACACGTAATACAAGTGCGATTGCCTACACCACACATAAATTCACTTATGTACATATATATATATACATATATATTATATATGTAAGATACACGCAACCAGTTTGCTCAACCACTCCACAGCAAGTGAATTAATCAATTGAATGAGTGTGTGCATATAAGATGAATTACTATGTATATATACATATATATACGAGGATAACGGAGTGTCTGTGTTGGCTTTGCGGAAACTGAAAATTAGAAAACGGAAATGAATACAACAACAAGTAGCGGTTAGCAGTCGGCAGTCGCAGTAGCAGAAAATTAAATCCAAACGCTGTTAAACGTACGAATGTTTATGTGGATACGCGTGCATGCAACTTGTACAATTAAAAACCATGCCACAAAAATTTGCATGATTTGTCAACTGACACAGGCAGACGGACACGCAATGTAGCAAACTTGTTGATGTGAAGAGATCTAGTCGCAGCTGAAGGAGCATGCGTTTGAGCATACGAAATGTGCAGGTGACATATTTTACAGGACGACAGTATTATCACTCAAATTTAAATACACAGTTATGTTTTATGTGTTAGTGTATAAAAAAATGTGAAATATGCGAATAGTGAATATGTTTTCTGAAGTGAAACGCCAAACCAGTTATGGAAAATGACCAGTTTATACCCAGAATGACAGGCTATAATCAAACTACTCAGGGAAACTCACAGTTTGTATACAAATTTTCATGACAATAATCAATAAAACTCAGAAAAGTGTCAGACTTAACCCAACTATTACAAAATTGAAACAGAAAGGTAATTAGGTCAGCAAATCACTACTTTTCCAACAAAAGTATGGAAAAACTTAACAAACCCCAAAATCAAACATTTTCCACAGACCATAAGTTCTATTAAATACTTGAGTATGTTTTTTAAACTATTAAAATATATGTTTGCAAAGCATATTTGTAATAGCATTAAAAACTAGCAGTCGAATGAGTAGTTATGCTCCTAATACTACTATTTGTATTATAGTACTAGTTGGAAAGTAGTTTATGACTAGTTTATTTGAATGCAGCGTTGCTTCTAAAATGAAACTACTCACACAGCTATTTTCATGCTTCTAAATATGCATACAAACTTTATATTAAATATATGTACCTACATGTAGTAAATCAAGTATATTTGTGTATGTTAGAAATTTAAGATTTAGTTTAGTAAGAGCCAAGTCATGTGTAACCACTAACGTGTGTAAAAAATTCAAATTAAATTGTGGTATACCGGATACATGCACACATGACATATGTGCCTGTGAATAGTATATGTTAAATAAGGCAAACACTGTTCTCAAACTAACCATACAACCATAGTATGTGTGTTAGTAAATAGATGCTCCAGATTTATGCGCATACTATGCATAGATTTGGCAACTACCCATGACTTTCAGCAGCTTACATGCATTTTTATTTGGCATAAATCGAAAACCAAATTCGTCATGTTTATTTTCAAAATGAATTTAAATACATACACATATACTTCTATACAAATATAGGTTTTCATAAGGGTGGATCGTTATTTCTCAAGTGGATTTTATTTTGCAAAGGCTTCCTGCGGATAATATCTGCATAATTGTGAAAAAATGATATTTCTATTAAAAAATCATCAGAAAGTGTCTTCTGCATGTAGAAGCCTACAGACTTTTTAAAAAAGCAGATATTTTGACGGAGAATTTTTCGACTGAAAATTAGAGCTTTTCCGATATTAAGTCACATTGAAGTGGAAAACTAATAATTATAAATAAAAAATAAAGTGTGTTTGAGGCATAACTCAGAATTTCGTTGAAGAGAAACATTTTTTTTCATGATAAAATAAAAAACGAAAAAAAAAATTTACTTGAATTTTCCACACACATTTTGAGGTTATGTGAAAAATTGTTACTGCAAAAGTTGTAGATCTTTTCATTTTCTACAGCTCCGACATACAACTTTTGTGTGTAGCCTGCAGTTTAGCCGAGAAATCGATATAAACCGTTTTAACCGCTAAAAATTCACTCTCTGTCCTTCCCTTTCTTCTACCCAACTACAGATTTCCCGAAAATTATTTGTCCTTTAATTTTTAAGTTTTCTTTTTTGTACAGCAGTAAATTTACTACAAAGCTATGAGCTTTCCGAATTTCACTGATGTTTTATACAAATTCCTCAAGCTCAAAACGAAATATTTTTCAATAGTTGGAAGCGAGATACGAGTTTTCTACCGAATAATAAGCAAAACTGTATTCATGGTACATTCTAAACCACAATTAAGTGCCCATACTTAGAGAGATTTTCTTGAACATATTTTTCAGAGTACCAACCGCAAATGGCAAAATTTTTTGACACACCCTATTAGTTATGGACATAGTGATGCGCACTGGTTTTGTGCGTATTTGCTGTAGTCCATATATGCTTTTGCTATGAAAATAGATATGCTTGTGCATATTGAACAGCTGATGAGTTTATTTACACTGCTTTCCAACGAATTCTAACTTATTTGACAAATGAAAATATGCAAAATGCTGTGGTCTCACAGAGATTGCATCAAATACTTGATAATGTTTGTTTAAAGTTAATAATATATCTGCCTTGAATTGAGACGCTTTCAAAGAGATGAGCCATCAAATTTAAAGAATTTTTAACTTTTACGTAACAAATATAAAAGAGAGAGTAAAAATCTTGTATTTGCTCGTAATACTGTGTTATAGAGCGCTGTCGTATAAAATTCATGTCAAACGAACTCTTTATGTTCACACACGTAACGTCAAATAAAACTTAAAAATTGAAATGAAAGCGACAACCAAGGTAATACCGTTATACCTCGAAATATTTGCGCTCTTTTATGCTCTGACGTAAAATAACATAAAGAAATTAATTAAAGCTCACAATTAGGGCAATTAGTAGACCACAAAAACGCTATTATGCACACACACATACGCACGCAATTATACAAAAAAACGAAGAATACAACAAAAATAATAAGAATAGGCACCCTCGTAAATTCAATTTAAAGCATGGCAACTCTGCTAGCAAAGCATCACACAGCGCCAGCGTGCGGACAAAATGTAAAAAGCGGTTAAGTAGAGGCCAAAGGCTATGAGCAAAACAATTAAATGATAAAATTTTAATCTAGTTGCTTGTAAAAGGTACTCAAAACTAAATGCAAGCGCACCGAACCGCAACACTACATACACCTAGGCTACATACGAACACAACTACATGTCTTGAAGACAATAGAAAAACCAACACAAATGCACATGTGTGTGTGTGAAAGGTGCTTTTGTTGTGTTTGGAAACACAAGTTTATTGTCAGTCAACAATGTGAAAGTCTAGTGACGGAGGTGAGCGCGCATTTAATTGTTGTTGTTGTTATGTGCAAAAATAGGTGAACGGAGTTTTTGTTCCAAAACATTTCGTCCATAAACACATAACATAAATATAAACATATATACATATGTATGTACTAAAGCTTCAACAATAGAAGCTGGAAGCTTTTGGATGCATGTGGAGGAAAAATAGAACGAGGAGGACATCCACACTTGTACACAAATATACACATAGATGCAAATACCTTTACTTTTACTGCATATGTATGAGAATGTTGAAATTTAAGCCTATTACCGAACAAAATATGTTTATTAAATTTGTTGCGTATACGCCATGCCATACCTTTATATTAAAATTCATATTATTGCTCTTTTAAGTAATTAAATATATAAGTCAAAGAAAACAAAAATTTTTGTATAAAAGTAAGAAAGAAAGAAAGAAAGGAGTAGGCAGGTTCTGCTATAAAAAAGCGTCCAGACTTAAAATGGACTGGAGTTTATTTGCTTCGTAACTGCGGTCAGAATTGTTACGGTCTCGCTACATTTTCGGTTGAAGAACAACTTTCACAAGAAATAGGTGTGCATGGATTTCTAATTACTCTCTACATTTTCTTGGGAAAATTTGTAACATAAAAAATATCTTTCATGGCTCATCTTGAAAGCATTTGGTGGTATACATACTTGGCAGTTGGTAGAATCGCTGAGGCTTGTATTGAGTTTTTCCTTTAAGGAAAAAACTTAGATCATCTGAGGCATTATAGTGCTCTCAATAGTATGCTAAGCAAATATGGCATAAGAGGAATAAAAATTTCAAAAATTTGTATACCTTTTCAGAAGTGTTCCGGTCGATGCAGAACATCCTCACTGGAATATGCTTCACATAGCGAATATCGTTAATGACCCAAAAATTCAATTAAAGCTTGAAGGCCTAATCGGATGACTGACGTGACACTATTTTGCAAGGCATTCGAGAATTACCAGCGCTAGATTTTGACTAAAGACTTATTGAGTGTATATATTTATACATATGTAAATTCTCATTGAATTGAGACCCCAGCGTTGGTGCCTAATCAAAAGCTATTTAAAGGCGAAATGTCAAATATGAAACGCTAACAACGAAGCTTCAATTTATTGCTTGGTCAAATAACCAGTATGCACTTATACAGCATACATATGTACATTATATGTCGTGAGTAAGTTAAGCTGTCCCAGTAAGTCCCAGCATAGCTACCCGCTGTGGCTTTCGGCCGCAAAATGGCAGTGACAGCAGGTGATGAAAGCGCCGAGTGCCAATTAGTATTTAATTTGCAGTGAAGACACCTCCTTACACACAAACACACACACATGCACACAGTGTGTTAATGCAACAGCACGAGCATTCGCTGGGAGTTTTCGTAGTCCGTGCAACAAAATGTTGCTAAGATACTTGCTTATGGATGTGCGTGAGGATAATAACGCGCGAGGCGCGTAATTCCATTGTAAGTGACAGTTTGCCGCAAAATTGCGTTATTGCTGCGCGCCATGCGTGAATCATTTGTTTTTGTGCGTCGGCGCGCGTTCAACACAATTTTATTATATCGCATTTAATGTGGCATGCAACCTGCGAGGTAATTTTATTGCTGTTGGTTTTAATTAAGAAGACACATAATATGCATTTAAATTGAGACTGTTTATGAAACGCGTGCAACAACAACAACAAAAGGTGACAAGTGTGGCATTTAAAAGAGTGGAGCAAGAATAAAAGGTGTGACTTTGCACAGAAAAAAATTTTTTTTTTGAATCTTTAAGATTTCGAAAGTTAAAAATTGTTTGAAAATTAAATTTATGAAAGCTTTATATAAGTAGCTTCATAAGCGCGCATTAAACGGTATTTCAGAAGACTTTTAATACCGATTTTTACAATTTAACTTAAGTCGCAGTTCTCCACATATTTCAAGCTTGAGAAAGAGCCAAGCCAATCCGTCCGACTGCTTTGTGGCGGTAAGGCAATGTGTATGCAAGTGGTAAACAAGAGTGCAGCTAGCGCCACAAGCTGTTGCCACAATCAACATTTGCGCTTATCTTCAACTTCATCGTTAAACTCAAGACTCCGGCCAACTTGAAACTTAACAGCAATGATGCTTAGAACTTCGCCGAGTTTCCACTTCAACAACTTGAACAACAGATCGACAACAGTTAGCCGACTTACTGGTCTACGGTGCTTTGCTCATAAGTGGCGTGCCACAGTGTGAAAAGCGGTCGCGCGAAAGAACAAAGCAAGGAAGAGAGCACAGACAATGCGAGCGATGTGACGAGCCGATGAGGTGACGTGCTGACGGGCGACGCGTACGCCGAAGGAAGAGGTAGACCAAACTGAATGATTGCCGCTATACCATAAAACGCTAGATTGCACTCTGGCTGCCGCATGCCATGTGGCACTTACCTTATTGCCGCCTTCACCTGCCGCATCACCTACTGCGTCGTTGTGCATTTTGTAATTTTCATATTTTTTGTTTTTGTTTTTTTTGCTTTATTTTTTTCGGCGCCTCAAGGTAATAGCGAAAATTTCGTTAATTGAAAACTGGCGCCATTCACTCGTGCGCGCTTTCGCACCTTCATGCGCAAACACCGGCTCTTTCAAGCGGCATAATTGACAGTTGACATTTTTGCAGCAGCGACGACGCTATTAGCAACATTGGTGGCGGATAGCGGCAGCACTGCACTGGCATGTTGCGGCAAATTGACAGCAACCGTACAAAAGTGTTGCAAATTGCTGCCACCGTGGCACGTTGTATGCCACACTATCACTTAGCGCTTTGAAAATTGCCCAACAAAATTTGTTCGCGCTGCATTTATTAAAGTTTTGTTGTTTTTATACGGGCTGGCGTATGGCAAAAGGCGCCCAGCAAAATGTAAAGTGTTGCAAATTCAATGCTGCAGGCATTCGCTGATTCGTAGATTATCAATGCCGACAACGTAATGGAAAGCAATTTAGGTTGATTGTGCAAAAACAATAACAACCACGACGCAAGCATAAATGGCGAATAAATATAATAAAAGCGCAGTAAAATTTGTGCATTGAGAGGAAGGCGCTATTTTGTATGCGCGCCCACTGACCGTGCAACACGGTGCGTTTCATTGATTGCTTGATTGATTGATCTCTGAATGTTGCACGTACGGTTACAGGCGTTTGACATGTGCAGCAGGCTTGCTGGAATTACTTTGAAAATGATTAGCTATTAGCTTCAGTGCTGGCTATTATAAGCCGATGAGACTGCTTTCGGTAAACAAGAGAAGTATGAGTTTTTAATGTTTCATACATGAAAATAAAAAAGAACAAAGAAAACGTTAACTTCGGCTATGATGAACTTGAGAAATGCAAAACAAATGAAAAGAATCCTTACAACAACTTTAATCGGTCTGTTTATATGGCAGTGATTTGCTATAGACTATCGGTCTGCAGAATTTCTTCGGAGATTGTACTCTTGTCTTCGGCAATATTCCATGCAAAATTTCATGAAGACATCTCTTCAAATGATAAAGTTTTCCCTACAAACAGTTGATTCTGATCGCTCATTTTGTATGGCAGATTATGCTATAGTGATCGGATATGTATTTATATGGTTTCAGATGTTTAATATACTTTAGTCAGATAATAATACAATAAAGCTTGGAATTGTTGGAATCTATTTAGATGATCGATATTGTGAAGATAGAAGGTTGAGGTGAAGGTTAGTGCAACATTATTTCAATGATACTTAAAGTAAAATTTTATTTTTAATATTTGAAGCGAGGCTTATTCACGGTAAAGAATACGCGGAGTTTGACTTCTAACTACTGGGGGAGGATTCTTAAAAACTTTTTTTGTGTACGTTCTTATACTGGACACCAACTTCTTGACAGTAAGTACTAATTATCATTTAAGAAAGTGACAGCTTGAAAGTTTAAAGTTAACTATGACTAAAACTTCATTTATGCCATACGAAGTACTCTTAACTTTATGCAAGCGATTCTTGAAACCTTTATTAAAAAAAATACCACCGAAACTACAAAACGATTTAGTTATAAAAGTGCACAAAAAACTAAGATTAAAACGAGAATTTCTAGCTGTACTCCGCTTAATAGTCGGATGCTCATCTAAAACTTTGCTTGCCACACATTTTAACTGTCCAACTGACGCCATTTTACCGCAGCCTACGTACATGTTCCAGCCGTCGTGTCAAAGCGACTACGTGCAACCACTGGTCAAACAACAGTAAAACAAATCCCAAAAACTCAAAAATTGTTAACAAGAACAACAAAAAAGTGTTCAAAAGCGCCACCGATAACAGCAAAAATAAAAAAACTGTGGCGACACTAAAAGTTGCAGCGTGTGGCTACCAGCAGGATGTTGCCAAATGACACTGAGTGCAGCAGCACTTAAGCTAACAACAGTGTTAGCGTTTGTAGTGGCAAGCAATCTGCAAAAAATGCTGTTTGGAATCTGTGCAGTGCCGTGCAGTGCCACGCCGTGCTTGCTTTGTTTATGTTGCGCCACATGCCAGCGGCGCTAATCTTGATCGCGTGCCAATTTCAGATTTTCAATACAATTTGCTATCAGTCGACTGTGCCGAGAGTGAAAAGCACAATCTGCGGATAGATTTGCAGTGTGCATGTATGTGTTTGCTGCACTATATATATGTGTGTGTATGTTTTGGCGTGTCTGCGTGTGCTCTTTCGTTCTATTTTCGGCGGAAATGTTTTATTTGCCGCATTGGCGTCGCTCCTCTTTGCTAAAACCAATTGTGGGAAATGTATATAATGGCATTATATTCACCATTAATCAGTTTGCTTTGTATATGTAGAATTGGTTATTACCGAAATCCAATAAATATTATTATAAGCATCGAGTGCTATTAAAACATTTATTAAGTATTTAAATAAAATTAATTATCTAGCGATTTAAAATAGCGTTGATTATTTTCCAATGCGAGAAAATCACAGTAGGATGGAGTCCATGTTAAAAGAAAGAAAAAATAACAAATATGAAGGAAGAAAGTAAGGAAGGGCTAAGTTGGGTAAAACCGCACATTTTATACTCTCGACAACTTGCAAATAATCAAATCCTGGGAAGGCCCTTCAGGTGTTGTAAAACTGAACTGAAATTGAATTAGAAATTTTCTTCTACGGAAAGTGGGCACATAGCATAAATTGACCTCTGTGAAAATGGTCAAATACTTCCTGATGATATGGGATTTTATCTTATTATATCCGATTCTTTCCACAATTGTATAGGGCAAGTGGGCTTTAATTATTTGATTTACGCACTTTAAATTTTAGAACTTCAAAGACTTCTGTTCAGCAACTTGGTTGTGCCAAGTTTCATTATGGTATCTTACCCTGGTCGCATTTTCACCGGCCACTGCAAGCTGAAACGATTTATCAAACATGGGCCTATCATTTGTGCTAACTGTCGGTTCGGCGACAGAAGCCTGAAACCCTGGAGCACCTGCTAATCGACTGCATTGCAGTCTATAGGCGCAGGTCGAAGGCCCTTGGATCCATGTTTCCGGATAGGGATTTTATCGCCTCGCTAGCACCCAGCAGGATATTGGACTTCATCAATATGCTGGGGCTAAGTGAGACCCTGTGAGTTAGGTGAGGGCACAATAGACCTAAGGTCGCGGTGCATTCCTCAATTATTTATCTTATCTTATCTTACCCCTTACTCAAGTTAGTGATTGCGTAGACGGACAGACAAACGTACGGACAGACAGTCACTTGGACTGTCAACTCGCCTCATCATCCCTTATTATTTTTCCATATAAATTTTGAGGTTATATGAAAAAGTTATGGAGTTTGCAAGAGTTGTAATAGTATCACTTTTTAATTATTTTCAATAATTTTGCTTTATGAAAGATATGCTGAAACTCGTTAAAAATACTTTAAATCCTTAACAAATTTATTACGTCTACCTACTTTCATTTTTGTTATTTTATCTTTCGTTTCCGCGGGGTTTTAACCTATTATGATTTTTTTCCTTTTTTAAACAATGGCTTCAGCAAAAGCCCAATTGGGAATTTAATTTATTTAAAATTTTTTATTCAAATTGCGTTCAACTGAATATGAACTAAAGCTTTTCCAATCAATTAAGTTCAACTATTTGCGAAGAAAACCACTGGAAACTAGTGCTAGAATTTTCCCTAACTTAATGTTTTTTGGCTTTTATTGTTTTTTTCTCCGCTGGCGGCTTACCACTTTTACACCGAAACGGTCAGCTGCAATATTTTTAAGTAAAGCTCAAAGTAAATTTGCGGTTTTCACATCATTGCAATGACGACAAGGAAAACTAGAGTTGAGCTGGTGTGCACACATACATACACACCCTGTACGTGCTTCCTTGCACAACTCAGCATGCTCATATGTATGAGCGTTCGGCGAGTTAAAGCAATTTTGTCTTGCTGCTGCTTCGGTCCGGCATAACCTCAGACCACTAGAAGTGTTGCCTTGGGCTGTGTGGCAAAATGTAAAAGCACTTAATTTTAATTAATAAACTACACAAAATTACTTATTTTTTATAAGCTTTTGCAGTTCTCGTTTCAGTTATTATGTTGCACATGTTTCCAGTAGGTGAGCAAGTAATTACTAGAAAACCAGCCATTTGTAGCAGAACACTTAGCTGCACGAGTACAGGCTGTTTAGAAAAGCTTTGTATACTGTTTATGATTCTATGACAACTATATTTTATTTTTCATATGGAGAATTTAAGCTTTGAGTAAGCACTAAAGCTCCAATGAAAAGCGCGCGCTACGCATTTCTTAACAATAATTGGCGATTTTTGAAACGAGGATGTTTTAATGAACAGAATTTAGCGACCTTTTAGGGTATATTCAGTTCATTTCAAATTTTGTGCCGAGCTTTTCATGTACATGTTCTAATTTTTAGCCAGAAATGAATGGAAATCAATGACTTTTGGAAGAAAATTTCTCGACTATGAATTTAAAAGAAACCCATAAGTTAGCCGTTCTTAATATATATACAGATCATATATAGCCGAATATCGTAACAGGCAAAGCTTGGAAATTTTTTCAAAGAGCTTTTAGTAGCAAAGAGATAGTGATTAATTTCAAAGAAATTATTTAAAAATTTTAATTAAAGTTCTACAAAGACTTCCACTTAATTGTTTTATTTTATTGTTTTTTCTGTTATTTCTTGTTTTATATGGAAAATCTTGCCGTAAGCTTTTCACAAAAGCTTCAAATTTTTCTTTAATTTACTGCTTTATTTTATGTATATTTTTAATTATCCATACATGTCACCCTGTATTCAAGCAAAAATAACTTCGGCGCACATATGCACTAAAACTTCTGACCAACGGGAAACGTCGTCCAACTTTAAACCGAGAGTTTTGTGTCAAAGCTCAACAATATTTAAAAGCATATGCGAACTTCAGTATTTACGTTTAGTTATAATTAAACGCTGGTTTCAGCTAGACCATACGCATATTTATAAGGACTTGCGACAACATGCCACACCCCACAACGGCGAACAACTCGGTGTGTGCTTTATTAACTTTTAAACGTGGCAACATTTAACTAAGTGCCAAGAACAACCAAGCGGCCAAGCCAGATGCAAAGTGGGCTACAAAATCCAAGCCAACTAGCCGCACATTAGAAAACAAACGTCAAGCTTGCAACACGCAACATAAACGCACACATACAAGCAGCTCGAGGAGTGAGTTAAACATTTTGCGAAGTTCTCTAATTGTCTACGTGCGCATTTGCAACTGTCTGATGTGTCTGCTGGTGTGTGTATGGGTTTCAGGGTGCATACACACACACTCCTAACCACACGCCCCAGACTTTGCCAACGGTTTTGTCTTAATTTAGCTTACTTTCATTTGATATGTCAGCGCAGCAAGGCTAAAAAACGCAAAACCAGCAACCTGGGCATTTCCGGGTGCAAGTAGCGCCAGCCACCCCAAAAAATACAGGTGCTTACTACTGCACTCGTTTGTCGTCCGACGCTGAGGTCAGCGGTTGGACACCGTCGTTGTGCCGCACTGCCAAGCATGACCTTATGTGCTCACCGTTGAAGTTAGTGTTTGAAAACGACATACATAGAAAAACCTAAGTTAAGGGTGTTTGTGTATTTAAAATTGACCACTGTCTACAGAGCAGCAAAGGTGTGTCGCCCGCCGTCGTCAGAAGCTCGCACAGCGATTAGAGCAGCTGGGTGTCTACACTCCTCCTCTTTCTGTCTCTATAAAAGCTCGCAACCAGCACCACCACCAGCTCACAAATGCAATTTCAGCTTTTTCCAGTAATGAAGTGTCCACTTCAGCGTATCAGATCCAGACTGACTTGACTGACTGGCAGTGCCGTGTGCCACGTTGAGGGCAGATATGCCTTTGCGATATATATTTAAATAATGAATATATTATTACAGCAGAATTTATGTGCATTTAAATATGCAAGTGTCGCTGGCAGGCATTCGGAACTGTATATACAAGGATACGACTACTCAAAACGTGCTAAGGACAAATGTTGCACGTATAATGAGAGCCATAGTGAGCTCCGTTACCTGGATATCTGTTGGAGTAGATAAAACTCTTGATTAGGATTTTTGAGATAATGTTAAAGTTGCACTTTTCGATCTGCTTACTATATGAAATGAGGTCCTTACGCCACGCATAAAGTTGAACTGTAGATTTCGATGAGACTAAACAGTCAAATTATTAGATAGATAACAATAGATTACTTGATTAAGAAAAAGTGATCCAGAATGTTACAAGACTTTTATATTTACTGAACTAGAAATGATAGTTTGGGTTTTGAAAATTTCAATTTTAAGCAAACGTATTATCTTCATACTAAATGACTTTGGAGTCGGCATAAAATACATTACTCAATAGTTATTTGGATAAACAAAGTAAATGATAGAAGCTACCAAAGCTTTGAACATTACTGAAAATTATTTAAGTTTTTTAAAGGAACTTTTATTAAAACATAATAAACGATATTAACTTCGGTTGCACCGAAGCTACTCTAATACCGTTCACAAACATAAGGATTTCACACAAAAACTTGCATTTAAATGATCCGTGCGATCTGAAAGATTTTTCGGAGATGGACTCCTGTCTTGTTCAAAAATGCATGCAAAATTTAGTGAAGATATCTCGTGAAATAAAAAAGCTTTTGATATAATTTTGTATGGCAGCTATATGCTATATTTTGTATAATATTTTCCATAGACTTTTCAAAAATTCATAAACTGTGGCTTATATACAGAGAGACGAAGGCGCATGACTAAATCGATTCAGTTCGTCATGCTGATCATTTATTTTGTCAAAAATGTCTTGCGGTATTTTCGCTAGTTGGCGCTGAAAGCGCGTAGTTCTAGTTTTTCTGCATGGTCATGCTTACTTTGGAAACTTTTCACGCTCAGTGTTATGATTGATTTCTTTCTTTTGAGTCTTTTGTGAGTTATAGCGTCGCAAACATGGAGCAAAATAAAGAGAAAATACGGCATATTTTACAGTACTACTACGATAAAGGCAAAAATGCATCTCAAGCCGCTAATAAAATTTGTGCAGTTTATGGACCCGATACAGTTTCCATTTCCGCACAAGATGGTTTCAACGTTTTCGTTCTGGTGTAGAGGTGGTCGAAGATCGCCACGCTCCGGAAGGCCTGTCGTCGAAAATTGCGATAAAATCGCTGAATTGGTCAAAGAGACCGATAGAGTCACAAACCGTTATAAACCATTTGGGTTGGTCAGCTAAGCAATCTCGATAATATGTTCCATTCAGAATTGATTCTTAATACAGAAGACGTAGCCATGCAACGACTTTTTTGCTATCATTATATATGTTTTAGAAGATTTCCGACGTTCCTCTTTTGGATGTTGCACAAATTATAGCAAGCTTCTTGTACCCTGTTCTTCTTTCAACTAGCTGACTCAGCAAACTTTTTACCGCCAAGTGTTAATCAGCGGTGACCATTGAAAGAAAGGTACGAATGCTAACATATAGAAACACTGTTCTAGTTCAAGTCAAATTTAATCAACTCGAAATTTAACTTTTTGTTGATCTTTGTAATACGAACGACGACTGCTCATTGCCGAAGAACTGCCCTTTATTGCGTTATTAGTTTAGTGATTTTAAGAGGATTTATCATAAGACTCAACCACATTGGTAAAACTTGCATAAGATGTATTACAATTTGTTGCTTGAAGATCATACCACTTTAATGAGATATCCACATACTCTCTTTTAACAATTCTAATCGATAACTTCATTTTCAGTTTGAAATGTAAACAGTTTGACAAAAGAGCGCTGCAAGATTAGCAAGTAATGGAATAATGAATCGAAAACTGATATTATCTACATCATATGAAAATTGACTACTCTTTATCCGTCACTGCGTAAACTATTTGTTCATAATTAAATACACAAATATTTGGAAAGATGTATATTATTGATAACGCAACTTTTACAGTCATTAAGCTTTTTCATTAGGACCCAGCAACTGCTGAGTTTTATTATACCAGTAATACAGAACACCATTATAACAAAGAAATTACGGTTAAGTTTTCATTTTATTATTTCCTTAAGTGTATATCACCACGGTGTTTTTTTTTAGCCTCACCGTGTCAACCAACGGATTTGAGTTACAGAATTCTACATAATTTATTACTGTAAATCTAAATATTAGGTTCTTTTGTCGATGTAGGATGGCGGCTGCAACAAAAGAAGGGGGTCAAAAATGCAGCACAACACAATGTACTCTAAAATAACACTGCTGACTACAGGCTCGCAATAAGCACACGCATGCATACATTCATACAAAGTTTGTACGATTTTGTGCGCAGCTTTTATTGAAGAGCGTCGGTTAGACCAAGCCACACCGAGTGGGTGAACAAAGCGCTACTAAGTAGAGTTGAGTAAAGAGTGTGCGCTTTTGCAAGGCGCGCTAAGCACCGGAAACGGATGCTTGTACAGCGCTAAAATTAGTAAGTGTGTGCGTGGGCTATAATACTCATAAAAATAGCAATAAGAAGGAGCATTTAGCGCTGGCAAAGACCGCTTGTAGGTACGCCTCTATGTATGTATAAGTGCAATATTCGCGGATTTAACAACACCGGCAACACCCACACACATACATATGTATATAGGTGGCAACTGCGAAAGCAGCTTTGCACAAAAGTCGCCAGCAGTAAGTGGGGTGCAAGTTGCAAATAAATTAGCATAGCTTTGCACATTGTTGTGCGCTTGTATGCGTTAAGCGCAGTTGTGCCAGTGAACACCTACGCAACTACACAGCGATGTATGCACGATTGTAGAGCCGAAAGTCTTTTAGTTGCCTAACCGCGCGCATAAAGTGTTGGCAAGCTGGAATTTATGCAACAAAGCGTTGCTATTATCCGCGCTGGCGTTTATGCAATGCCCGTTTGTCTGCGTGTGTGTGTGTGTGTGGGTTGTAAGTAGTGGCACTTTAGCACTACGCAACCGCAGAATATCACGCTAATGCATACAAAGTGCTAGCAGGTGAAATTAAAAAGCGGAAAATTATGCTGTTGCCATAAATGCAACAATTCGCTGGCCAAAATGCAAAAATATGCAGAGCAAAGGGAGGCGATGAAATCCGAAAAGGGAATTTTACAACAAAGCACTTTTTTATTTAAAGTTATTGCTATTGCCTCACCTGTATATATTGCTTACAAGCAGGAAATTGAGGTAGTTAGAGGGTCATATGAATATTGTAATAGTTATTTACATATATACAATTTTTGTTATGGTTTCCCTTCACTTTTAGTGTGCTAAATGGGAAATGAAGAATGGCAACAGTTAATTTACAGATTTTCACAAACAACTGCATTACGCATTAAGGGGTCACTCTAGTCTGAAAATATAAAAATACCGAAATTTTTTTCATATCTAAAACCTTACCTCCAATTTTTTTTCAAAGGTGAATTATTCGGCAAATTTTAGGATTTAAAATTAGAAACACATTGTATTTTATATAAATTTTGTCGAAGTATCTCTCAAAAATTGTCTACTGCTAATCACACGCTTTAATTCATATACATATGTATATACTATATATACAGGATCTGTCGCAAAAAAAACAGGAATGTTAAAAAAAAACAACCAAAAATTAATATTTTTCAAAAGTTATATTTTCTTATCCGATACAGCGTTTAGCCCGGTCAATTACCATTACAAATGAGTGTTTAAGGTCATTTTTCGGAATGCTCTTGAGGATATCGCCTTTGGATAGCTGAAATGTCCTGAAACCAGTGTCCTCCTGGGCAAATGAAGTTTTCCAAATAGGGTGAGTGATTAATGGTTAATATGGAATTTTTTGTCAAAAAATCAATGACAAGCGTCGACCGATGACACGGCGCATTATCGTGCAATAGGCGCCAGGGACCCTGCCTCACGGTTAAGTGGTCGAGCACGACGATTTCGTGACAAAATACGCTTCATAACACCAAGGTAAAACACAGCATTAATCGTTTGGCCAGGTGGGACGAATTCTAGGTGTACAATACCCTCGGAATCATAAAAACAAATCAGCATTGTCTTTATTTTTGACTTCTGAAGACGACTTTTTTTCGGTGACTTCTGATCGTCACAGAGGTCCCCACGACCTTCTTGGAATCGCTTAAACCACTCATGCACATTACTACGGGGTAGGCACTGATCACCATAAACTTTTTTCATCATTTGAAATGTTTCAGTAAACGTTTTCTCAAGTTTAAAATAAAATTTAATATTTGCTCTTTGTTCAAAATGCATTTTACGACCGATGACCAAAAGCTGCTGTCACTTTTTGATCGATAACATCGACTGTAGTTATCCAATTGTCTTGAAAGTTTTACGAAATGTCAACAAGAGATCAAACTTTTTATTTCATATACCCACCAATAGGTGGCGCCACCGAAAATAGTCATATTTAAAAAGTTCTGTTTCTTTTGCGACAGATCTTGTATATATATGTATATCATTTTAGTGCGAGAAGTGTCAAAGAATCAAATTTTTAAATATTTGGAAAAATTAAAAAAATATATATGTTTTCAAAATAGATATTTTTTTAAAGTAAGTAATGAAAAATGTATCCATTTGTGTAGAGTAAATCGTGACACGCCTCTCTATACTTCAACAAAGTGCAACTTTAATTTAATGGTTAGTAAGAGTATTAACTGCGCCCTCATCGAATCCCTTAAAAGGAGCTTGCTTTTTTATTTATTCTGTGTTTTTATCGGAAATCGATTTTGGCGCCAGAAATCAAAGCTTCCACATTTGTAGCATGTCATATTAGCATCGATGTTGTTACAGTTGTTGTTTTCTTCATACATTGTCATTCGATTTGCAGTAATCACATATCGAGTTTGATTGTTGTTGTCTACACTGTTGCTATTATTGTTATAACCCAGTGATTGTGCGTGCACAAGCACACATTAGCAGCCACACGCAACTCACACCCCGCAAAAAGTACTTACATACACACATGCATACTCGTATACATATGTACATTAATGCTTGCATGAATCCTTACGACGAAAACGAGGAAATGAAAGAGCAAAAGTGAGTTAATTCTTAAATCGCAATAAAAATCATTGTAGCTCAAATAAAAAAGCTTGACGCACGAGAGAAACTGAGTACTATTGCGTTAGAGTATGCGTGGCACGTATACGCGTGCTACGCAAAATGGAGTGGCATAGGTATATAGAGCTTTAAAAATACCCAACATAGGGGCTGACGGTCGCAGGGAACTGCATAGCAGGCCGCACTTTGTGATTACATAAAAGCTTGCAAATGTACTGAAATGTGTACTCAAGATAGTGCGGAAGGCAAACAGTAGAAGTGTTGGTGTGTTTTTATAACTTTTTTAAATTAAAGCGAAGTAGTAAGGAGTGAACTCATAACATGTATCCTAAATCTACCATTAAAGTTCCACAAAGGGATTTTCCAATCCTCAGCACTTTTGAAATATTTTTTTGCTATATTTTTTGTTTTTTGTTTTTATAATCCTATCGTATATCATGACTAGGTATTTGAACAGTACGAGCATTAGTTCATTGTCTAATTTTGATCATTCTGTATTAACTTTTATAACCTCAGCTAAATATTTTTCCTTAAATCCTTCTAATAACTAGTCCGTTTCTAACCACTTTCAGCTCAGTTATATACATCGCTCTCAATTGTAACACATACATATGTGGTAAAATGTTGCAATTGTGTGCGTAAAATTTCATTTGTTTCGCCACAAGAAGCGAAGTCACACATGTGGCTTACCGCTTACTCGTTAGTATGACACCGAAAGGATCTTCTGTAATAACTTTTGTTATTTATGTGAGTACATTTTTATTTTATTACCAAACTGTATTTTTTATTTAATGTTAACTGTAGTTACTATTGCTTTTTATCCATGTGTTATGGCAAAAGAGCGCGTTTTATGACCGAAGTGATCAAATTACGTCGAGTTTTATGGCATAAAGTAGCGAGTCAAGTGGCGACCGTACATTTATGTATACGCACGTCATATCAAATAATCAGTTGAGTGCATTGCATTCTGCTGGACACTACTTATAGAAATTAAGGTTGGAGCTTCATCCATTCGTGAAATCGAAATCTCAAAGTGCGTGTAGTTTCAAGATTCCAATTTGCGCAACGGTTGTCAATACTTCTTTTGCTGTTTACTTAAGACGAACGCTTTAAAGGCCATAAAAGTAGCCGACCAAGTGGTATTCTTAGTGGCTTTGTCGCAAAGGAATAGCCTCACAACCTAATCTAAACCGAAATCGGGTTATTTTCCTCAAAATACTCGAATAAAAATGTAAACAAATATATCAAAAATTACAAAAATTGCCAGTTAATACTTCTCAATCATATTCGATAAGAATAGCGACTATTTAACTTTTAGTTCGTGATAGTCTTTGCATTTCCCAAAAAAAGCAACTGAAATTCTTCACAAAGTAACCGAGCTCCAACTCGCGAAAAATGCAAATGAGCGCTACTGTTTTCAAATAGTCAAGCGTGTGCGCATACACAAACACAAATCCATTGGTAACTAAACAGTTTTTTTCACTTCTCCGCCAGTTTCGGTGCATGCCGCGCTTTTGAGTAATTTTCGGTTTGTCTTCGCGCAACAACCGAAAAGCTCTATTTTTGTAATAGCGCAGTAAGCCACATCTTTGTTGTTGCTGCTTTTACAAAATTTGCATATGCAAAACTTGGACAAATAACAGTAGCAGCGGAATACAAACCGAAAAAATGTTGTGGTTTCGAATTTTACTTTCGTTTTTGGTGAGAATTCGAGCAGATGTTGCAGCAACAAAGAGTAAGAGGTTATTTTGAATGCTGCCCTTTTTGCTTTGCAGATAGAAAAACGCGCGTTGCGGTAATGACGAATATGAAACAAAAGTTAAATAAAAGTTAGGCTAATGTTAATAGAAGGTGGGATCTGCAAGTAAGAGAAAAAAGTTTTATAATTTTTTCATTTCACGGCAGAGATTTTTTTTGGACGCAGCGGCTTATCGTTTCCATGTTGTTTGAGCAGTTTACCTGTCCCCAGCATGTTTGGCCGAAAGTAGACCAGAGTGGCGTACAATACACATATTTATGTATATATGTATATGTGTATGTGAAAATATATGTAAGCGCGGCGAGCCCTTCAAAGGGAAACCATACGAATCAAAACTGCAAGTGGCAGCCAACGAGCTGTGAACAAAAAGTCAACTAATCCGCCAGCCCTGCTGCGCAAAGCTTTAGCCCAGCACCGCCGCCACCAAGAGCTGCATATGGAATTGTGGCAGCAGAAGCTGTTACGCAAATAGACCAGCGCAGCTGATAGCTGACAATGTTTCCATTTGTGTGGCATGTATTTGTGCTCCATCAGCTGTGACGCATTATTGGCTCCAGCACAATGCTCAGCTTAGAATGCGCCACAAGCGCGCCAGCAATTTGCCATTTTCTATAGCCGGCTTTTGGGCTGTGTGAGGCGAGGCGTGAAACTCAGCGGCGAAAAAAGTACGCGCTTTGATTAAATGCCTCAGCGATTTGCGATTGTGTGCAGCGCTATGCAAATCACTGTTTGTGCGCCGGCTTCCGTCTCTCAAATGCGGACTGATGTTTATATAATTGGTTTATGTTTGCAGACATACTTTTAGGCGGCATAAATTTTGTTTTGATTTCAAATGCAAACAAACGCAAATTTAAATATTTCTGCAGCTTATTTTCCTTTTCGCCGCTGTGGCATAACGGACACTCAGCTGCGTACACACAGGAAATCAGTCAGTGGATCGCGTTGTTGGCGCTGCGGAAAGGGTGAGGGAAAAGCGCATTTGGGTCGCGTCGCTTGTATAATGCCTGGCCAAATCCTGCGCGCATTTATGTTGGCTGTGATTTATGGCTGGTAAATGATTTATTTGCATTTTCGCCACCATTCTTGCTTTTATTTTTAACAATACCATTTAGCATATTACTCGCCTGGAGTATGAGTGTGAGATGCGCGTGTATTTGAGAGAAAGTGCTGCGACTCGGCCATGAAATGCTCTTTACACTCCGCAGCTGGCCTGTTGATGCATACTAATAAGTTTATATAATATATATAATATTAAAATAAGTGGCTTTGTGTGCTCCTACATACATCCGTATTTGCTTTGGTTACGATTTGCAATTGAATGTCGCGCAATAAAACAAATATCACGAAAGTGTTGTTACTCTTATGCCTGTGGTTTGATTTTGCACAATAATTAATGCGAATAATTTGCCATTAATTAGTTTCTAAATTTGTATGTGTTCCAACTCACGTGTGATTTAATTGCGAATTGATAAATATTGATTTTGGATTTTTAACCGCGATTGTTTGTAATTACCTGGAAGGATAAGTAGAATAAAATAGAAGTCATTAGTTTTAGTTTATTTTTTATGAAATGAGAATTTAAATAAAATATAGACGTTTTGCAATTACAAATATTGATCAAATTAAGCTACGTTCGAATAACATTTAAATTTCTATGAAAATGCACTTAAAATAAATCACAAAATAATTCGTTTATTTAAATTTTAATTATGTTTCTAGCAGTAAATATATAATATTTTAATTAAACTTAGGTTGAAAAATAATTGGAAATTGATTATATAAAATTTTTGTGCTCGCCAACCAACCGCCTCGATTATTTGCACATATTTTAAAACTCGCCTAACAGTTAATTAAAAATCCGAAAAAAAAAATTATGACGTGCTAAAGCTTGAAATGCATAAATAATTGCATTAAAGCACTTTTTCGCACCGTGTACTTCTCAAAAGGGCAATAAACTCGCTTCCTCATAGCTCCGAGAGTGTGGGAGCAAATATGCATTAAGAAAATTATTGCATACTTACAGGCACATAACGGTGCGGTGTATTAAACCGCAATTATGACCTGTAGGAGGGCCAAAAGCAGCAACAAATGCATTAGCAACAAGAAAGTACAAAGCAAGCGCATTAATAAAATTATTTATGAGCAAAGTACTATACAACAACAGCTGCATGAAGCTGTAAATTATTATTGTCTGCGGCTGCTTTAGCTTGGCGTGGGTATAGCTGTCGGCCAAATTAGACTTCGGACAGCCGAAATTGGAAAGTTGCTTACAGCTAGCGAAATTTAAAAATTTACAGAAGGTTTTCTCGTGTGTTTGCTGATGGATTCAGTTTTCTACGTTTGTAGAAGTTAAAATTAAGAGTAATTAAGAAGCACAATCAATGCGCGCTATTTTTAAACTATTTCTGACTACTAAAAATATTAACAATATATTTGACTACTTTGAGGTTTTATAACCGAAATTTTGAATCTAAACATTGCTAGAAAAACTCATGAAGAATAAATTTTGTGAATTTTTGCCAAATACTTTAGAAATAATGCAATATTACATTCTAATATAATAATATAATATATAATAATGCATTTATATGTTCATGTATTATATTTTTACAACAACAAAATGTTATATCCTTTCCATATTTATAATAAATTGCAGCTTTAATATTTTCTCATAGAGTGCTTTAAATATTTTTAAAGTTTCAATAGTAGCCACTCCTCTGCAGCCGAGTGAAAATTCACATGTATTCACGTCCTCAAGTGTAAGGACAAAGTAAGCTTTAACTATGCTTCCAATGAAAGATAAATTGTTTTTATTGACACGCCATCACTGTTTGACATCTTCATAATATTTCTGACATAACTGCATACAATCAACAACACAAATTGCCTAACAACGCGATAACACCCAGCAGCACCCAAAGACACACATAATTACTTGTACTCATAATTGTGTACAAACGCCCGCCTTGCGTATGCCTGAGTTGTTGGGAAATATTTTCAATTTGACGTCAATCGGATCAACATTTAAAGCCAGGAAAAATTGACACTAATGCCAACACAAATCCTGTCAATAAATCAACTCAAAGTCAAAGACAAACAAAATTGACGAGCACCAATATAAAAAAACAAACAAGGTATTTAGTCTCAGCTTTGCGAAGTGGCGAAGTCGTAAGTATATGTGCGTTACAGCGAAAGTTCATGGTTGGCCTCAAATGTAACTTATTTCAGCGCTGTAGAGATTCGCATGTTTCGTACTTCTCTTTCTTTTTTGAAGACTTTCGCTGCTGCTTTTCGTTTGTTTCATTTGTAATCGCTTGACTTTATTTAGCTTTGTGCGGCCTGTCAAAGGTATATTTATATACATATGTACGTTTTCCTGTTGGTTTGTATGGCATAATCTTGGAAGGCAAAAGTTTGTGTTTCCGTTGCTGACTTTTAGGCGTTGAAACTAAACTGATTTTGATTTGAGCCGCTTTCAAGGCGAAGCGCCACATTTCAAAAGAGACAGAGACAAGTTGGTAAATGAGATTTGGCTGTGCTTACACAATATTACAGGTGGGTACAATTGATCCAGAAAGTAAATATAATATATACATTAGGGTGATTCAAAAACAATTTTTTTTTTTCGATTGGTACTCGGAAAAATAGGTTCCTAGACACCTCTAAAAAAGCCTCTAAAAAAACCTATAAGTTTCATCATTCATAATGGTTTTTTTCATTGAGTAATAAAATCCATAAGAAATAAAAAATGTTCCCAAAAATAATCAAAGTTTAACTTTTAATATCTTTCAAACGGTTGGGTTTACGAAAAAATCATTGGAGACCTTTTTTAGGGCATTTAATTTCCTACAAAATCTAAGGAACAAGGTATTTTTTCAATAGTTGGAAACGGATAAAATTTTTCTATCTGATAATAAGAAAAAATAAAAACTGTATGTAGGAGGACCTTCCCGTTACAATTAAAAACTCATATTTGGAGAGGCTTTCTTAGAGGTGTCTAGGAACTTATTTTTCCGAGTACCAATCGAAAAAAAAAACCAATTTTTTTTTGAATCACCCTAATATACATATAACATACTCGTATATATAAGTCATGATGTATGGAATTTTTCCAAAATGAAGAGCTCATAATTACTTTCAAGTTAATGTGTGTGTTTTACAAATAAAAAAGGTTATAATTAAAAAAAAAAAATTCCGATTAAAACTTTAAAGACACACAATTTTTGTGACGATTATGACAGTCTTTGTGTGTGGAGAAATAACTGTTAAATCTCGTAATTTCACATCATTAATTAAACCAAGTATTCATCTTAATTCCCCACAGAGTTCCGAGTTAATTCCCCAAACTCAGCGATGCAAAATTTGAAGAAGAAATATTTATAGGTCCACAAATTCGGCAACTGATAGAGCTTAAGAGCTGTAAAGAAAAACCGAATGGTCAGGAAAAACTCGCAAGGAAATATTTATGAACGTTGTTCAAAATTTTCTAGGAAACCATAAATCGGAAAATTACAAAGACGTATACATACATTATACATTTTATATAATGTTTATTGCTGGGCTCTCATATGGATTTTTTCCGGCAAATTTGGTCGCCGTGAGTCACGAGCAAGGAGTCTTTATCAGAAGAAAATAGAGTGCAGGAGTGCTAGCAGATATCTGATTGTGAAGACCTACAAAAAGACCTTCAATAAGCCAAATGTTTACGAAAAACCGTAAATACTTTTCAATATTAAACAATAAAATCTCTAAATGTAGCAGATGTTTATTACTTATTTAAGAAAATCTGTATATGTTTTGTTGCCACACCAAAATCTGTCTTGTAAATTTTTAGTTCACATATTTCATTATCGTTTGATGGTACATTCAACATTTTGACTTTTCTTGTGACATTGGAAAGTTGGCTCCATAGATCTGGAAATCTCAGCACGCTGATTTAAGGCTAATTTGATGCTGATTAATTATATTTACAAAATAATCATGAAGCTTTAGTATTCTGAAGAAAAATATAATAGAACACATAGACAACAAAATCGCTGATAAATAACAATCGGATAGCTAGCAAAAGCTATATTATACCTTCCTGAGATAGATGGTAGATATTGAACCACATATTGGAGTATTTTTTCAATCTTTGGCGAATTATCTGGCAATATCGTATTTCACCAAAAATTATCGCATTACACTCACAATATCATGGAAAACAGGGCTCGAAAGAAAGAGAAAAAATGGCGCTCAAAATGAGAATAACCGTTAGAACCACTATTAAAGAAGCCACAATAAATGTATACAGGGCAAGTAAGCCGCTTATTCTATAAATATGTCACCTTACCCAAAGTATGGGGGCGTAATCGTTGCTCAACACGCACTGAGGACAAATTTTTATATGCACAAGTCCCTCGACTTATAATAATAACATACAAATTGATACAATGGACACATACAATGATGGAAAAGGCGTCGCTCTTTCACTCATAATATTTCTATTACATCCATATGTATTGCCTTGTTCTTCACTTACTACTCATTGTCGTCGCTTTTTATGACCTAAGCAAGTCGTTTTATAGCACCTCTAAGTATCTAGTTTTTTGGGCCAAAGGTTAAATATGAATACTAACATACAAAGAAAGTACATAAAACGATGTGAGGAAGAACTTGAAGCATACTTTTAAGCGCTCACACATGTACAAATGCGCACTGTGGGAGCCATATAAATCACCGAATAGCTGCGAAGCGCCATGTTTGCTGCCAACTCTCTTCCCCTTTGGATCCTATACTTATCTTTCCTTTCGTTTAGGGGTATTTTATTTTTTGGCAAATTGTCTTTGCAGCCAACTTTACAGCGCCGAATTGCAGGCAGGCACGAGTTTGCCAAAAAGGCGCACGGAATATGAATAATATTTCCAACTGTGCGCACTGCGTTAAACGGCGTTGAATAAGAGTGTAAAATGTTTATTTTTTTTTACTTTATTTTTATTTCCTGGTCTTGACCGCTTTTCTCCCAGGCCGCACAGTGGCTGTACAGCAACGCACGTTATTATTTTCAGCAAAACAAAAAAAAATATTTATGACTGTTCGTGTACAAGGGTGGAAAACCAGTAAAATGTGCGTTTATTTATTGCTTACTTTTAGGCGGAGTCATAAATTAAAATTTTAAGTGGGCAAAACATGGCCGACACTACATGAGTGTATATATATAAAGGCAGAAACCGGGTCATAAGAGTGCAATGGCTGTAAAAGCGGAAAATTGCGTACTAATTGTAGAAAGAAAAGGCCGTAAAATACGCATCACCCACAAACCTTCAGAATGGGCGGCGATTTCAAAGAGTTTACAGCGAAGCGAATTAAAGCGTGACTTATTGAGAGAAAAATTTTATGAAATTTGTTTTCGGCCGCAAAAATGTTAATTTAACTCGTAAAATAAACAGCGCCACGAAAATGGTATGTGGTATTGACATTTCGGGAAGAGATTTGATACAAGAACGATAAGCTAGTTTCTTATGAGGTATATACTACCACTAAATCTTTATGAAGTGTACCATTCTTCGATTTCGTTTTATTTGTGTAAGTAAGTATAGCATTATATAGTGTCATACCAACTGACCGATCAAGTTCTTGTAAGGAATCTTTTGTATTTGTGAGCGGTTTTATAGCTTCGTTGTGATCGAAGTTAATTTTTTGTTGTAATATTAAAGTTTCCTTTAATCAAAATAGTCAGAAATATCTATACCTTCGGATATGGCTTTAATATTTAAGTTCATAGTTTCCGTTCTAAAATTTTAAGCCGAGAGACTATCCGGTTTCCTCTTTTTATGAAAATATTTAGTGAGAAAAATTAGATTACATCTAACTCAAGCTCAACGTAACTAACTCAATGTCAACTCAACTCAAGTCAACTCAACTCAAGTCAACTCAACTCAACTCAACTCAACTTAACTCAACCCAAATCAAATCAACTCAACTCAACTCAACTCAACTCAACTCAACTCAACTCAACTCAACTCAACTCAACTCAACTCAACTCAACTCAACTCAACTCAACTCAACTCAACTCAACTCAACTCAACTCAACTCAACTCAACTCAACTCAATCTCAACTCAACTCAACTCAACTCAACTCAATCTCAACTCAACTCAACTCAACTCAACTCAACTCTAACTCAACTCAACTCAACTCAATAATCAATCAACTCAACTCAACTCAACTCAACTCAACTCAACTCAACTCAACTCAACTCAACTCAACTCAACTCAACTCAACTCAACTTAACTCAGCAGTTTGCTCTAGCCTTATTGAAGACGATTCTCATTAATGTTTTATACTATCAGTAGCCGCAGAAAAAGTGGTAAGCTTGAATGCAATTACGCAACTTTCTACAAAAAACGCAATAATCCTTACGACATATTCCGTTTCAAATAAGCTTAAAAACTTAAAAAATGTTGGAGAATCTGGATTCATCTGCACTTGAAGCAAATAAACACTACCGCCGGACAATGAGCTTTAATCATCCATTGTGGCTGAGCGTTGTGCCGACAAGTCAAATCCGCTTAAGTTTGCAAATTGCGACTTATAAAAATGTCGATTGGAACTACGACGACAACAGCAACAGAGAAAAGTAATGTTACACTAAGGCACTTTGACAACTGCAAAAACAATTTACAGTAATCCCGTTTTGATATGCCACAGTATAGTTGTTAAAAGGCCGATTCAATAGTGAAAAGTAGGGACCAACTTAGACGCCAGCCAGCGAGCAGTTGCGAGAAGTGCGGCGGCCAAGGCAAGCATGAACAGAAGCACTTGGCAGCAACAGTAGCAGAATTAATCAAGCAATAACAAGATGTAAATGTTATGCATTGAATCGCGATGAGTTGCAGCAAATAGACTGCTGCAACAATGACAACCAAAACAACGACAACATCGTAATCATCCGAGTACCAACCAAATGCCTTGTAGCAGCACTCTGAACACACACACAGGTTCGCAAGCAAAAAGCAGATTTAATTCAACTTGGCATTCGTGTTGCGAGTACTTCTCCTAAGAAACAACTGCAGCGGAAAGTGGAAGCGGTGTATTTGGGAAGGGGAAAGATTACATTTAAGCTGCAAAGATTTTCACACCAACGCAGCACAGCAAAGTGTGTGTGTTGTTGTTTTAAAATTAAATTTACGCTCGCAGCGAGTTTCTGCAGATTTGCACTTGTATGCAGAATGTGCAGTTATATTGTTAACTTCAAAGTTAGCCGCTCAGCTCAGTTTCTTAGTGTTGAATTGCTTGCTGGTGTAAGTTGTTGAGTTGGGATTACGAAAATGAAGCGTCTGCTTCGCAAATAAATACCAACACATAGTATATGCCGTATATATGTAGATCTGTATCTCTTTCACACATTTTAAGACCGAATATATGCATACTACTGGTTTCAAACACTTTGAGTTGCATAAGAAGTGCCTCGCTTTTTGCGTGGCGTGGAGTTGAATTGAAAGAGGATCCGTTGTTGTATGTATAGTACAGGCAATACGCTAATTTTCAATTGCTCGCTTCTTTCCGGCTTAGCCAGTACTAAGACTACTCCATTGGTTAGTTTGGTACTTAGTCGCACCGACCACGTGATTTTTGAGCATAGCTGCATGTATTGTGAACAGGAAAGGCTTTACTTCAATTAATAAGAAGTCTAACAATAAGTATGTATGGATGTATATGTAGGTGTAAAAAAGAAACCACTATTTTCCAATATATGGCTTAAACAATCTTTATCTAGCCTCGTATAAGTGCGATTGAAAAAAAATTTCCTGCTAAAACAACCTTGGAGGGTGTTTTGCGGTTACTTCAACTCTTGCCAAAATTGAACACCAGCAAAGAAAAAATTTGTAATATTTAAAGTTTTTTCTTCCACAAAAGTAACCCAGCTTCTTAGAATGTGAATAGTGTATCGCCGTGAACCGGCACAAACTAATCCAGGAATGATGTTCGGGAGGGTTTACCGCGTGTTTGGTGAGATTATCAGGGCAAGAGTTTTCTAATATGAGCTGCTACCCAATTGTCATACTTTTAGTGGGACCTGCACTGTCGATAATCGCCCAAAACTGGCCAAATTTTGCCAACGGGAGAGGGACTGAGTTCCAACAGGGCAACGCCAGGCCACCCACATCGATAGTGACACGCTAAAAGACCCAGGAGATTGGTTGATATGTTCTTATACATCACTCTTTTTATTTTGGAGTTGTGTACGACGAATGACTTTGCTGGTGAAAAATGCGCTTTAAGAGAAGCTTATGAAAGTCGTCTCTCTCATTGTTTTGCCATAGAATATATTTCTGTGAGAGTGGCATTACGAAATTGCCTCCAAAATACCACGAGTTATCGAACAAAACGATGTGTATTTTACCTAAATCTGACACTTCTAACTATTACAAACCTTAAATTTAATGCAAAAACGTTTGACTTCGGCTGCACTGAGGCTAAAATACGCTTCATAGGTGCATTTCTTGTGACAGAAAAGGGTATACAAAATATTTCTTTTAATTTTATTCGGTCAATTTGAATATATAAATTTATTGATTTCCAAATTCGCTAAATACTGGAGACAACTGATCTTGAGCCATTATCGATTCTGACATTTGCGAATACTATAACAGGAATGGCGACTGCAACTCGACGTTGCGGGAGGTCGATTCTTCAGCGAAGTTCGCATATATTAATGCTGTAATATAACATTTTCCGTTTAAAATAGAAATTTTAAAAATGTTCAGCGACAAAAAGCAATTCCACGAGGAAATTAAAAATTAAAACAAGCACTGGTGCGGATTGTTCTAAGCAATGTCGATGAATAAGACATATACAAACGACAATAACAATTCCAAGAAAGTTCATTTCGTTTTCACAGCAGCATAGGTTTCATCTTAAATTTATTCTTGGCAAGGACTTAGGCAATGGCAGGCTTCAAACGTGCACCAACAACAATAACAAATTTCACACAATTGTACAGAAATGAATTGTCACACTTCGACTATGGCAACAATCACAAGCATTCAGCGCTACGGAAAGAAGAAGAGCAACTGCAATAATAATAAGAATACTTGGAAATTCACAGCAGCAGTGGCAGGAAACTCAATTGCTTGTGTTGGCATAGAATCGACAAAATCTAAGCAACTGCTTGCCACACTCGGCACTGGTTGGCTATTCTAAAATTCATAGCATGCTTTCAGGCTATGTAGCCTACAAACAAAGCAAGCAAATGGCAACAAAGCGCGCACAGGTCGCAACACCTGCCGAAAATTGGTGACAGACCGAACGAATCAGTGGAATGGGTGGACAAAGCAAAGTTGCGGTAGACAAAATAGCAAATAAAGGAAAGCCGGAGGAAAATTGGGTGACATTAAAGGGATTTCTCGACTTCTTTATGAAGTGCTTTAAATGACCTTTTGTTCGTTTCATTTATTTTGATTTTCATCTCACGAAGCTGTTGCTTTTGTACGCCAGCCAACACACTTCCTTTGCGTGCTGTTACTATGCCGAGCCTGTTTAGTTTGCTTTGCGACCTCGTCCGTCTCTCTCCTTCAATTGTTACTTAATTTGCACTGTGACTGTTGCTGCTGCCCCTTTCAGCACACCGAAAGTGCTGAAATCTAGTCACTGCTGATAGAAGCCGAAGTCTATCAGGCAACATCACAATTTTGAGCCATAGAAATTAGGTAAACAAAGGCAATGGTGTCTTAAAAACTCACACCTTCCAATTGCCTACACGGCATTAACAACAACACCAGTCACACCTTTCATTGCCCAATTTGTTTACGTTCTTCTACAGAAATTACAGCGTTTGGGAGTAGCGTGAGGTAAGGCCTTGAGTCTGTGGCACATGAAATTTCTAATTTATTTATGTTGCCAAAAGTTGTGTAGCCATTAAAATGCTGATGTTGCCTCAGAAGCTGCAAACGTAATTGTTAGGAAACATAAGCGCAGCGGCAAGGTAACAAAGAACGCAGCCAACTTCACGTTTTTGAAAAGAGCTTGTCATTCAACCAGTGGTGTCAGCTATGTGGCCACCACTGTAGCACGTGTAGCTGCTCAATTGGTAGATGAAGGGTGTGTGGTGGGCAACTGGGTGGTAAATAAACACTTGTCAGTCAAATTGGCAGTGGACCACCACCATATTTGGCGTAAAAGCAAATTTCATTACAAGAAAACTGTACTTATGCTGATGCATGTGGCGCACACATTCGTCCGTTAACTCAAACTGGCTTGCGGAACTCCACAAGTGGCAAAGCTGTGGCGACTCTGGCGGTGTTGTGTCATTAATGGCGCACACTTTCGCAGGGGTGCGACCATTTCTTTGTGGTGTCCGAGCATTTAGTTGGTTAAAATGGTGGTTGAAGTGTTTAAATGGAAGCTTCTATATACATACACATGTGAATGTAAATATATATGTATTTTTATACATTAATTTGTAAATAATGTGGCTATGCACATTTAATGGCCACTAAATCACAACAATTATTCTTTATTATCAAATTAAATTGAAGTTATATATGTCTGCGTTTTGGTAAGTTATTTTCCATTTCGAAATTGCTTTGTAGATAAGATATGAATGATTTTTTTCAGCAAAGTTGGAAGTTAAGTGAAATGTCTGCAGTTGCATATTTTTATGTGCGGTTATTACACGCTGATTTATTTCATTTTCAAAAGTCCATTTAGTGTTATTTGCATTAAGCAAACAAATTTACACAATTTATGACCAGTTTTAAGTGCCGCGCGATAATTGATCTATATCTTGTTTCAGTTCATGGGGAAGTGGGAAAAGGTGAGGTAGCGACATACTATATATCATTGATACATATAATATATGTAATATACATTCAGGATTATATTTCATTCATACATTATATGTGTGTTAGGTGAGAACGAAGTTCAATAACTCCATCTAAATGGTTTAGTTCAAAGCTTTAATGTCTAAGTCCCATTTAAACGCCAGTAGGTGGCACAAGAGGCGCTGCATACTAAAATATTGCATTTACCGTTCATTTTCCTTCTAATTTATAATCAAGAAAATTTAACGGAAATCTAAAATTGGCTAGAGTATGCGTATTTAATATCAGTCATAATATTCACAACCCAATTTTCGGTAGCATAAGAATAAATATAAATAATTAGCAAACATAAGTACGAGTATATACAAGCTTATGGAGAATTTCGGGAAACAATTTTGATTACTTTAAACAATCTTATGGAATTAATTTACGGTGCCATCCTGATTTTCTCTATATATAGTTTATTTTTTCATAAATATGCATAACTCAAAATTTTCGCTTTCGATTTTCGTGCTCACATTATATTCAGAGTAGGTAACTTGAAGAGTTGTCGAAGCGCAAGAAAATATTTCACGCACTTTAGGGCAGCTGGAGGTATATTTTCCGCTTGTCAAAATGCAGTATTTCAGTTTCATCAAATTGGTTTAATTCTTCTACAGAATTGGTGATACTTTAAATAAAAACATTAGATCCGAAGTTGACCAAAAGCGTTATATTTTATAGGATATTTCTTAAAGATATTCGAAAAATATTATTTTCCATACAAATTTTAAAGGCTTTATCTAGTAATTGTTGATAGTGTCTGCCGAAGAGAAGCGCCAATACTTTAAACGCTTATCCCCAAGTAGTAGCTGAAAAGATGATTTCGGGCTGGGAAAAAGTTGACGGGGTTTTAATGACAATAATATTTTAGGAACTTTATAACAGAAATTTTTAGATCTCAAAAAATAAAATATTTAGTTTCTTTATGTATTTAAGACAGTCACTGAGTACTCTGGCATTACACTTTAGTGCCGATCCAAAACGCTACCACCTAAAGTCCTGCCTTAAAAATAGCTTTACTTGAAAAATCTTTTCAACGTTTACCTCAAACTTTGTACAAACTTCAAACACAATTTACAACACTGAATATAGCGTGGAAATAGGTGTTGCAAGTAAGTTTTATGCCACTCCAAAGCGCTCGATTCAAGTGAGTGAAGAAGAAAGTGCTGCCGTTGGCTTGGAGGCACTGCGCAAATTAAATGGAATTTCATTAAAGATTTTCAATCACAAAGAATATCAGCAATTCCGTCTGCATGCCTGCGCGTCTAGCTGATGAGAAAAGAAACAACAACAAACACGAGAATAACGCCAGTAATAAAGCACTTTCTAACACTTTCATTGCCAACGCGTCGCTGTCGGGGCAGTTGCCGTGTGAAACAACAAAAAGCTGCCAAGTATGTAAAGCTGCAGCGGTGGTCGGGGAAAGAAGATAATACGAGTGGCGGAGTCAACAACTTGGTCGACTTGCGTCAAGCGGGAAGTTTTTAATTGCGAAAACTTGCTGCTGCTGAATTAAGGCTGCTTGACTAGACTAGACTGCAGGTAAGTATATATTTACGTCGATATGTATGTGTATATGTACTTGTGTATAAAGGACTGCCAAGCATTATCTCGACTTTTTGCTGTGATGCTGTTTCCACATGTTTTGCTCTTAAGGTGACAAGTAAAAAACTGTTGGAAAATTCCGGATAAACACTTCAGCAAAATCTTCAGGTTTAAAATACATCAACACGTTCAAGCAGACAGAACATGGCATGGTGTGCGAAGCAGGATATGCCAGTTGCTGAAATTGTACACCTTTTACACGGAAAGCTTCGTGCAACAAAGCAGCTTTGATTCTATTTTCAGTAGATAGTTGATTTGTTGGTGTTGTGCCAAAAATAGTTAAGCAATCAAGTTATGGAAATGAAATTCCGCTTCAAGAGCAAAACAATCAAATTTAATTAAATCCAGTGTTTGGCGCCACGCTTACCCTGGAGTCCTCTGCTTCGTAATGTGAGGAAAGCAGGAGCTCGCTACGTTGGAGTGTGTTAAGGTATATATTGAGAACTTGCTTACTCAGTGCTTCTCAAGTGGAAACAATAGTTCATATGCAAGTATAAGACCCTGGGCCTCAGTCTGTTCTTTCTTGGAATGAACTGACAATTTATAATTTATATATAGCATCGGATGTATCTTACACATCAGTTCATTTCTACGATTTGCTATTAGAAATTATATTACTTTCGTAAAATAATAAAATAATTCATTTTCATGAAAGGAATTATCTATCTTCATTTTACACTAAAACATTCAAAGTGTATTTGAAAGTTTTTCATGAAGAAATGCTATGAAAGAGACAGCTAAATCCCTCCTGGAAACTTAATTTAGTAGTGTTTTCATAAAACATATATGTAGTTGGTTGGTCAAAGTTCTCTTACTTTTTTGCGATTTCGTGACAGTCGCAAAAGAGAGATGCCACTTAATCTCTGATTAAAGTTTTGCTCACGGCAAGAAACTCAATTTAAAAACGCAATGAATGTTACAAAGCAGAAAAAGTCAACCGTAATACAAAGAACGCCAGTAACAACAACAAACCGGATAAGCATATAAAAATAAATCAGGCTTAAGACAAATGACTCCGCTGTCAGAGGAGCGTAGCAGAAAAGAATTAAATGGCAGCCATGGTATTAGAAAAACTCATCAAAAGCAACATGAGAGCAGCAACAACGCTCGATATACGCAAACTCATTGTCATGCAAGCGGCGGCCTAGTATTGCACGTCGCGAGCATATCAACGAAGAAATTCGTAATTCACTTCAAAAGTAAAAAAGCAGCAGTTAGCAACTAAACTAAGGTGAAAAAGGCGGGAGAGTGCAGCGAGCAACTCCGACCATTTTATATATCGGCTTGTAATCGTAAGTGGCATGAGCAAGGAAGCCTGCTAAGCTGGTAGACATCGTTATTCATACCGATAGTCTCCTTCGGATCTTGTCGGAATATGCAGCGACTTTGTGATACGCGTTGCTTATTTTGTGATGCGTTGTCCTAGAGCTGCTGCTTTGCTTTTAATTTTAAGCGAGTTGTTGTGTGTTAAAGAGAAAGAGAAGTTCTTAGCGGAATAAAGAAATTAAATGCCACACGTTTGGTTGCTTAAGACAATAGGCAAATTATAAACAATTGACCATTAAACAAGAAAAAACGAGTGTGTAGATTACGATAAATTTAATTCGTTTTTAAATGAAAAAGAAGAGGCGCCAAAATGAATACTCACCACTACAAAGATACAGCATTTGCTCGGATATTTACCTGACAGGGTCTTAAAACTTACACATAGGAGGGTATTATCTCAATAAAAGACCCTACAAATTATACATATATACAAGAGTTCAACGTGACAGTGCTGATTCTCTTTAGCCCTGTCCGTCTATGCGTGGTTCCGTCTGTGTGTATATATGCGAACTCGTTCCTCAGTTTTTGATGTTGTGGACACATTCTCATCTCCCAAAGAAGTTTTTGTCAAAGACGCCGATATCAGACAATCATAGTTTATAGCTGCCATACAAAGCAATCGATCTAAATCAGATCCCTATACGAAATAACTTTTATTTGAAAAAGTACCTTCTCAAAATTTGGCGTATATTATTATCCAGAGCAACGCTAAAATCTTCCAGAAAATTATTCTGACCGGATCTACCAAAAAAGTTAAGCCCTTAAATACCCATATGCTTAAGAAATGCATCTGTGAGGGTATTATAACTTTGATGTCGAAGTTAATATTTTTTTGAGCGGATTGCGTTACAGATAACCTAAAATTATTCGATAAATATAATATTTTCTTCCTATTTTAAGTTCAATAAATGGATAAAAAGTACGAGACAAAGTCAGAGTTAGGTAGAGATATTGTGCAATGTTTTGAGCTGGTAAAAAGGCTGTCACTCTCTTGAAATTATCTAAAACTAAATAAACGTGGAATCGTTTATACCAACTCTGAATCTGTTGTCAGATCAATTACATATTTCCCCAACTCAGTTCTCATTTTACAGCCTCAACTCAATTAACTGTTCGTACATATATGGTAATTTAGAAGAGAGGCGATAAAGTAAGCTTAAAAAATGCGCTTGGCAACAAGGCACCGCCAGTGCCAATGAGTGTAATTCACTAAATATTATGACATATTCCATTACTTATTGGAACTTTAACGTCGGCGGGCGGTGTGAAAATAATAAAAAATACTAAATATTACACCAACACGCAGCAAACTTACAGGAAGACTGATGAAGCACGAGAAGTTGAACACAAAAGCCAAAGAAGCTGATAAAGTTATGAGTCTTATTTCATTTTTCCACTGGCTGGCGAACAAAGGGAAAATTTATGGTTTTCATTTATTGTTTGTGTTTTGTTTTCTGTTGTTTTGCCAGAAGTTTTTGTCTTACACTCAGTAATCTTGCAACAAATATGTAATATGAGCAGACACAGCAGAAACAACGCACTTATATACATGCATATATATGTATTATATATTTTTATATATATATGAGACTATATATATCTAAAAGTCAATACAGCTGACTGGTATCAACTAAGAAATAAACAACAATGACACCCCCGCCGAAGATCCGTTCAAGTAAACACAAAATACGCAGGACAATAGCCCGACTTGGTAAACAGGAAGTTGAATGAAAGTGGAATTTATGGAAAGCTCTTAAATGAAAATCGATTATTTACAATTGACATAGTGTTAGTGTTTGTGAAGCTTCGCAGCTTAGGCTAGACGCTCAACACTAACAACACACTCTTGCAGCTTCCTTGTGCATACTAACTGCCTTGACTTTGGCCAAGTCCCTTATTTTGCTTTAACATCCTTTGTGTGGCTCCCCTGCTTTGTGTGGAGCAGAAGATTTTCCAATATTGCTTGGCCATTGACTCATTATTATTTTGCGCACCGTGCCGCACTCACATGCTGACGTGTGGGGCAGACAATATGGGAGAGTTTAATAGCAAAAGATTTTCCTATGCTTTTCCGTCAGTATTGTTCGCTCGTTTGTTTGTTTGCTATTTTTTAGCGCTCGCCCCCCACTTCAGGAGACACAAGTGTTTTTGTCAGTGCACTCTGCTATTTGTTGTTACTGTCAACGCTATTGTTATTTGTTGTTCTGGCATGTCGTGTCGCATTATTTAGTCATCAGTTTTCGTCCGTTTTGTCAAAACCTTTTCACACTTGCCTACCGCGTCGTGAAAGTTTTCTCGATACTTGTTATTAAAGAAGCAAGCAGGACGTTTGACTCCCTCTCATATCAGTGTGTTGTTTTTGTAGTTGGCGCAAAAAGTTGGAAAAGTTGTTAAAGTTCTTATATTTTTTTATTTTGTTTGTTCGGCGCAAGTTTATGTGCGGCGATTTGAGGTTTTCGTGAGGACTCGCATAATGATGATACTTCAGAGAAGAAATCTGTGGTCAACTGGAAAACGTATTTGATGTGCTGAATTAAAAGCGAAATGTAAACAAAATTACACTTCTTAAGAAAAATAAGATATTTAACAGAACATATTCTTTAACTCGGAACACAAGCCAATGGATTCAAATATGGACTTCTATAAATGAAGGAATATTGGTTTTAAGCTGCTGAGTGATTTTTGCTTTGTGTGCTGGTGCAGTTTTGTGCTGGAAGATCAAATGCTCTCCATTGAGGAGAACATTGGTTAATTGTAATACCATTCATTCTAAAATATCATGCTGATAGTAAATAACGCCTTTACAGAGGACTCCCGACCATTACACCAACTGAATGCTGACCACGCTGAACCCTTGGTATAATATTTTGTAGAAGGTTTTAATAAGCAAAAGATGAAAAATTCCTTCTACACTGAACATATTTTCATCTGTAAAAGGCATACTTTTATGTCCATAGAAATTAGAGATTTTATATAAATAGCAAGTGTTTATAAAGAACGATAATAATTTATTACCCAAACGCTTTTTGACCTATAAATAAGTACTTCTGTGTCTTGTCTGTTCGAATCGCTACCCTCTCTAATCCTTGAAACCCTTCTGTAACATCTAGTTTGGCCACTTGCTTTATGGCGTTATTTGTATGATCTTCATTCAGCTTGTGGAGTAGAAATCTTATGTCCTGATTTCCTACGGGCCACACTGCTCCTTCATACCTTTCAAATAAATGCGTGGTCAATCTGCTTGATCACATTTTCATTAAAATTGCAAAAGTTATTTTCTGTTTTTCACATTTATTTCGCACAATTATCACTTTAGTTCAATACCAGGCAATGCTGCGCTCAGAATATCATAAGGATTACGGCGGCGCGTGTTGACGGAATAATAAAGAAGCGCTGAATACGAAACGCCTGAAGAATCTCAATATCATGCCACAGAAGAAGACGCTTATTTCTACTTATATTGTATAAGAGAGTGTACGATTGCATAGGTTTGGCGTACAAAAAGCAAGTCCATAAAGGATTACTACGTAAGTTATTGTGTACGCGCACGGAATATAATGCAGGTAGACAATATGAAAGTTTTCGCCGGGCAATAATTTTAATGCGGTCACATCAATATAATGGACGTTATAGGTGGAAGGTGAGAGGAAATATTTGTTGAGATTATATTTAAAAGAAATGAAAGTTATCAGAAATTTGAGAACAAAAGTGTGACAAACATTGAAATGGTCGAAAAGTTTTTAAAAAATATTGCACAATAAATGCAACTCAATAATGCTAAGTAAATATATTTGCACAACTGTTTTGAATTATTAATGGCGTAAATGTACACAAAAGTACACGCTGCTATAGAAATTTTTGTACACATTGTAACTGCGCTTTTTTGGTGCAACGCCGCCATTCATAAATCTCTAAGCATAAGCAAATATTTGCATTAGCGGCATAAAACAGCGAATCTGCAGCAAAAACAAGTTGAATAACGCAAACGCAACAAAAGCAAAAAGACGTGTGTATTATGTGTGTGTGTGTGAGTTTATGCATGTGTAAAATGAAAGATAAGCTCTTTGGCATGAATATGCAACACGGCGCTAATGTTGCACAGGCAAATGTGCCGCAGTTTCAGCCTACTTTGCGGCGCAAGCAAAAAAAGAAAACTGTGCGATAAAAGTGAATGGTGAAATGTCGATGGAAATGTTGAGGAGGAGAGCTGCGGGACAAACCAGATGCGGAGTCGCTCGAACGCGAGTAGGTATTCATGTACGTACTTCCGACAGCCAGACTAAGTTATGTGCCACCTGGGAGACGAAGCGCAATGCAGACCACAACATGTGGCAGAGTCATATGAAAGAAAAGTCTCAATAGAGACAGGCTCTGTGTGGCAAAGCGGCAATTGTAGCGCCTAATGTTAGGCTTTTCCAGTTTGGTTGGCCATTTTGTGACGTGCGTTGAAAGCCCCATGTGCTTGGCATATATAACAGTGCATTGCTTTTTGACGATATGAGCTATGCATACATACATACGAGTAAAATATAAATACTTGTACATTGGTATGGCTGTGCTTGCTAATTTTTCGTTTCCCTGAAAAGTTTTTGTAAATATTTTTAAATGAGAGTAAACTCAGACTGCTCCCTTTAGGGTGAAACTGGAAGTGAATTAAGTTCCAACATATACTTTTAGGTTGCTAATGTTCGTTAGTCTCAGTCTGATATTCTTTAGGATAACTAGACTTTGGTTAAATGCAAAATATTCTGCCTGATGTACGTACGTATGTGTATAATTATACTTTGTTCAAATTAAAATTTCCACTAAGCTTGTAATTCCCCCAAGGAATGTCGGACACCCTATCGAGTATATATACGAGGTTTGACAATTAAGTAATGATACTGATTTTATTGCCGCGCTTGTGGTAAACCAATGACCTTGAAATTCCCTTTCTCTATTTCCGGCATCCCTCCTTTCTTGATATATGTACCATCACTCTGGCTCGTTTAGTTCGCCTGCTACGTCAAGTTGAGTAGACGCGTGTTTGTAGTGCTCGTCACGAAAATGGAAAAACGAAATCAAGTGCAACGCGTCGCGATAAAATTTTGCGCCAGATTGGGCGAAAAGCTTCGGAAGCGTACGCTAAAATTGTAAGAGTGTTTTTAGTCGTGAAAACCAAACGCCAAAGCCCACAATGGTTGTCTCCGCGCGCCGCCCGCCCGAAAACAGCTCGCATGAGCAAGTCGAAGGTGAAAACGATGATTGCTGTCTTTTTTGATAGCCGTGGAATCGTCCACAAAGAATTCGTTCCACCGGGGAAAACTGTGAATCAAGTCTACTATTGCCAAGTACTCGAAATATTGTGAAAACGAGTCAACAGGGTGCGCCCAGACATCGCTCGTAACTGGATCCTTCATCACGACAACGGCCGTGCCACACCGCCCTCAGCGTGTCCCAGTATTTGGCCTCTAAAGGGATCGCCGTGTTGCAACAGCCGCCTTATTCGCCCGACATGTCACTCTGCGACTTTTTTTGTTTCCTAAAACAAAATCGTGGTCAAAGGAACTCATTTTAAGTCGATTACGGACATCCAGGCGGCCGTGATGAGGGTACTCGCGGACATCCCAGTCGAAGCGTTCGAGAAATGTTACGAAGCATGGAAAACGCGCTGGAATCGCTGTATAGCTGCCCAAGGGAACTACTTTGAAGGAGGATGGCTAGAGTTCGTAGAACTAATTTTCAAATAATATTTATGGAATCAGTCTCATTACTCACCCGAAAATTGTTATTAAAATCCCCGGTTAAATAATATTTCAAAAAATGCACTTTGCTAAGTTGATAGGACTGTCCTTAATCACTATGCCAAATATGAGCCCGATCTGTTAACCAGTTTGTTTACAGAAGCTGCTTAAGTCGGTACACTCAGAGGTGCGTTGCATTTTTATAACGGAAAAAAATATCGAACAAAGAATTTTTCCAAATTTTATATTCTAAACAAATTTCGTGTGCGTAACTAATCGTTGCAAATGTTGGAAAAGGCTTACGGTGATTCAGTTTTATCAAAAGCAAAAGCCTACGAGTCATACAAAGTCTTCAAAAACGGATGAGATATCGACCTTCGACCTCTTCAACTGATGAAAATATTGAAAAAGTGAAGGGCGTGATGCTTGAAAATCGTCAAGCAAGCAATATAGGGATGACAAGAGAGCTCGACAACTTTTGCGAGTCCGTTGAATGATTTTGGTGAATATTTGTGGTATGAAATGCAAAGAATACCATCGATCAACTACCGTATTCACATTTGACTGTATGCGATTTTTTTTGTTCCCCAAACAGAAATTGCCGCAACGTAGGACCCGTTTTCAGTTTATCGAAGAGATAAAACGAAATTTGCTGAAGAAGCTGAAGGTCATCCGAAAAAGTTCTTATAAAAGTGTTTCATGGATGGAAAAGTTGACTAGGTATATTACATCTGGTGGATATTAATTTTTCATCATAATGTATAACTGCTATATAATTTAACGATTATGGGCAATTTCTTACTTGACCAGATATGTTCACGAACTTTTGCCAAAGCTGCCATACAAACTAACCTATTGAAATCTAGGTAAAACCCTTTTTTTAACTTTTTGTGCTACAGGAAATGCACTTGTGAAAGATATCATAGCCTCAATGCAAACGCAATTAACGTCTGTGTTGTTCTGTTTTATTTTTATTTAAAATTATTAAATTCAAATATTTATATTAAAATCGCTAACTTTAAGGTTTATGACAACTTAGTCTATAGATTGATTGTATAGAGTAGATAGTCAGCTCATAAAAGTACATACAAATAAGTATAAAAATATTACGAGTGTCATAATTTCCATGGCATAGTTTTTACTGAAATACCGTCGAAAAACTGCGGGGGAAACAAACATTGTTTTGCCACAAGAAACACAAACCCAACGGAATCCAATGATGAGTTATGGAAAGCTGTTTAAAAAGAGTATTGCACGTATACGTGTATGCACGAGTGTGCATATGTGCTTGGATGCGGAATGATTACACACTCAAAAGTGGAAATGAAAATATGAGATATGCAAAATGATATGAAAATATTGCGGAATGTAAATAAAAAGCAGAGATGGCGGAAAAGTGTAGTTCGCAGAAAAATTGGCCATTGAGGCAGCTGGTGTACAGCTGGTGGCTGGCTTCCCACCGAAGTATGCACGTACGTAGAAAGCAGAGGCAACGTACTCAGCGCAAACTGCACATAAATTTTAACAAAACAAAAACACACGAATATGGTTGCGCAAAAAAACGCGAGAACAAACACATACGCTCACGTAAAAAACATCCCGAAGCCTAGTGGAAAATGAGAAAAACTTTTGTTAAAGTTCTGAATACATTTAGGTATGTATGTTGTCTACGTTGCCGAGATATATGCACATATATGTATGTATATAATGTATATAATTTTATATGTGTATATACCACCACTTTCAGTTAAAGATAAAGGAAATGTGTTATACAAAAACTTAACCCTTTGGGTGCTGGCTAACTATCGCTCACCGCTACCCCAGCTGCAGCGAGGGGCACGAAAAATTCAGAATGAAAACTTTGCACTGTCTCCCCTCGCTCATTTGCGCATTTATGTGTAGCAACAACACGCATATGCATGGGCACATGAGGAACCGAGTGGGATTGTTTGCATGCATATCCCGTTTGTTTGGCAATAATTTCACGCTAACAGCTGCTGTCGCAACAAGCAGCAGTGGAATTATTTAATTTTTTTCCTTAGCCAACGCACCAACACGCTTACACGCCTGCAAAGCGAAAGTATTTGTCTGTGTAAATTGTAATTTTCGCTCGCTTTTTACGCCAGCCAACCTACGAACGCAAATTTTGCTGCAT
>CM050325.1:91496369-91543311 GCA_027475135.1 Bactrocera correcta
ATGTTTTTGGCATGGCTTGCAGGTCTGGAATAAATTTATTATTAAAATTAATTTTCGAAAATTAAAATTTATTTCCTCATAATTTAGTTGAAAGTAAGTATTTGCTTATGCGAAAATAAGCAAATTATTCAAAATAATTTTTAATGAATAGCCATATTTATGAGATTTTCTCAGTCGATGTCGGTGGAATTGTGTACAAGAAAGGTAGCTCCAACGGCGTCTCTTGAACTAGTACTAAACCTGCCACCTATAGACCTCTGGGCTGAAAACTGCGCAGAAAAAATCGGCGCGATGACTACTGACTTCAGGAAAATTTAGATATATAAAAGTGCCTTGAGAATCAGGGCGATAAAGGAAAGTGTTGCCAGAAGCAAGCAACTTCACTTCTACTGGGTACCAGACCAGAAAAGCACAGAAGGCAATGAAATAGTGGACGAGACTCCCAAGAATGGCGTACGGTTAACATCCGAAAAAAAAAACAATACGAGGATCTTAACAGAAACATGGTGAAGAGTGCAAAAGTCGTGTGCAAAATGGTAGATTGGAAGTACACAAAATTTCTATTGGCACTCAATAGAAGAGGCTGTAGGAACATGAATACTAACTTGTCACTGTCTGATAGCGACGCATGCCCGCAGAATGGGGCTGACAGATCGAGAGCCAGTATGTTACACTAGAGGAGATAACGATGATGAGGCCGCAGACCCTGTCAAAATTCCTGTCAAGCGCAGGCATCCTAAACGATGACTACTTCTCTTGAACCTCGCAACTGAACTCACCTTGTATCGAAGGTTATGAAGCCTGTGAAGGTTCTCTAAAAATGGCGTCGAGTAGATGTCAGAAAAAGAGTTACTAGCCAACATATTTGAAGACCCTACATCCATCTAACGCACTATTACTGGAGACGTGAGTTTATGTATATAACATTGTAAGTGTCCAACAATCATGCGAAAAATCATCATTTACTGTATCTTCCACTGGAGCTTGGACCTCTATAAAGCATTTCCAACCGCTCCTGTATTTTACTAGCATCTTTGGTTCGTTCCAAGATTTTTCGCATTCATCGAGATCTTTTTGTAAGGATCTCATCTACGTGGCCTGAAGGCGACATCTCTTACGACTTGCTTGTGGGTTTCAAGCAAAATCTTGGCGGCAAATTTATATCGAATTTTTTCGCAATGGATGTCATATCTATTTCCATTCAAGTGGTATAATCATCTACAGTGCTTGTTATAGTTTAATAATGCAAAGTGTTTGTTCGATTCGCCATTAAACTCAACTACACTATAGGCCATTTTAGTTGCATCTTGAATCTTAGGTTTCCTACAATTAACAAGGTTTCTGCGTTATAAACTATATTAATGAATAATTCTGGAATTCGTTTGACGCAGATTTTCTAATGAAAGTAACCTCTTTCAAATTGAAATTCTAGATTCATCCCTGCTGAAAGAGATGAAATTTCTCCAAACCGGTTTTCATGTCATCAATTTTTATTATTATTTAGGAAATTCCCAAATTATTTTTATTGGTTTTCCGACAAAAATATAAACATATGCAATAAGCCTCTTTCTATATAGAATATATACACTTATTCTATATTAATTCTAAGAAACGTATGGATCTTTTATGAAAAAGCAATCGACCAGCTATCGAATTGGCTTCATATATCGGCCGCAAGCATTGCTGTTGCTCTAGTCTGCAAAGGTTAAATGAATCAATAGAAAACAAATTAATTAAATTGCAATCTCACTACGTAAAGTCACTGATAGAAAGTGGTTACCCAGTACGCAAAAAGAGATAGAACTTTTTGCTATTATCTCAGCCTTGAAATCCAACGCAGAATACGGTGCAGAGGCATGGCCGATGGCAACTTCTGGTGGGTCTGCTTTAGTAGTGTTCGAGAGATAAGGTTTGTGGAAAATTTATGGTCTCTTGTGTATTGGCAACGACCGCAATCGATGGACCGATAAGCTATATGAGATATACGGCGACATAATTCAGCAAATTAAGAGACAGCATTTGCGCTGAAGCTCTGATGGTATTCGACGCCGTATCCGTCTGTGGAAGCAGAGGAAGAGAAAGACCTAAATTCCGTTGGAGAGATCAGGTTCAGAAGAGCTGGCTGCGTTTTGTATCTCAAAATTATATTGAAAAAATTACCTTATATTTAACCCTTGGATTAAGGGTCGATATACAATTTGTACCTATGTATATGTTTTTAATTAAGGTCTAAGTCTTAATATTTATTTCATTACTAAAAGTAAACTTTTTCTTGAGGGCTCACAGCTCCATAGATCCTAAAACTGTTGGATATTATACTTTGTATTGAGTTATCTTCTGTTCAACTAAATTCCCTTGAATATCTCAAACAATGTTTAAATTATTTTGAAGATTTTGAGGTCTATTATAATGAAACTATAACTAGAAATATTTGTAGAAGACTGAAGATCTTTATAAGTTTTTGCATAAAGGTTTTTCTATGTCTCGAGTCTTGTAATAAATACTATTTTTTTATGCTAATATTAGCCTAGAAGATGTTGCTGATAGGAAAGCTTAAAACCGAAGCCTTCAAAGTGACTTTTTTACTTATCATTTCGCATTTTTCTTGCTGCATTCAATTCTTTCGAATATCCATTGGGTTCGTTGGGGTTTTAAACGAACTGTATTCATTGCTTTTGTGCTCAGCTTATTAAGCGAGTAAGCAGTATATTGATAGCGATGATGACGATGCTGTTGGCGTGATGATGGTGACGCTGCTGATTGTGTGTGGTGGTTTCCAAACGATGCGCATGCGTTCATGGTTCAACTGGTTTTGATTGGCTTCATCACACTTTACGCGCCATACACTACTTGTTGCTGTTGTTGTTAGTATTATTGCAGTGTTTGATTATTGACAACTGGTATCAGGGTTTTGTTGTTGTCAATAACAGCTTACCACGAACACGCTTGACTGCACGCTGTCAATAAGTCTGTATTGACAACGAAACGCTGCAGGCGGTCAGCAAGATAGAAGAGCCAATGCAGCAGCGCGCACAGTAGGTGCATATACATACGAGTACATATATATAAACATATGCGTGTTGGTAGCTATAGTAGATTATATTACTGCAAGCGGTATTTGTAGTGCGCGCAAGCTAAATTCATTCATAGAAATCAAAGTTGCGCGGCTGCACTTACGCGCTACAGCGGTACTGAGCGAAGGTTTTATACAGCGCTGGTTTTATTTTATACAGTTTTATATGCTTAGTTTTATATATATATTTTTAAAATATTTTTTTTTTTATTGTACGCGTATCGCGCTGCCCCCAGCGCTTAATATTGTAACATCGAAACCAAAACACCCACGCTTGCGCGCGAGTGGGCCGTTTATGAATGTCACTAGCGACAGCGGTTACACTTAAGTCAAAGTCAAAACGCCTCGCTGTTAAGTGGCATCTAAACCGAGCGCTTGTGCGCGCTCGCACCTTTGCTTGCTGTTCAGTTGCTGTTGAACTTGCGCCGCGTTAAGTTCTTTTTAGCGCGCATAGTGGAAATTACGCGCTTTGTAAATTCGAGTTAGCGCGTGAAATTAACTCAGCGCGCTGTTGTGCTTTTAGCTTGATACGAATTTAATTCGATCTGTCAACGCGCCGGCAAGTAGCAAAATTAAAAGTGAGTGATCACTCCAGCGTTAGTCAACGCGCGCCTTCTCTATATAAGCACAGCGCGTCGCCGCGTGGTAGCGCACATACATCAACAGCAGCGTCAGCATCACTCAAGCGTTTACTTTTCGTGCTTGCAGTGCGCTTACTACTTGCCAGCGTTTGGCGGCGCATTCAGTATGTTTTAGACGCGCGCACCTAATAGACGCAGCATATTGAAAGCACTCCTCGTGCGCGCTTTCAGTACGTTTAACGGCAGCGTGAGTAAGCACACACTGGTGGCAATAACTTTACGCTGAGTATATTTTTGGTACAAATATAAATTGTGTACATCGCATAATTTGAGCGTATACAGTTGATATAGATTTACTCATCACGCAGCGCGTCTACGCGGTAACGTCATCAGCAGGAATTTGCGCGCAGCTAAACACACATACAAACAGAAAACAAGCATATAAACGTTGTGTCGCGTGTATTAGCTGCTCGGTTTCGATCTGTGGTGCTATTCGGGAGCGCGTTATAAAAATACCGTTGTGATGCCATGCGTCGTTGTGGGACATACTCGGATGCGCGCTGAGCGATAGATACCCAACTACAATAAGAATGCGTTGCGGCATCGTGCATAGCTGCGGACAATTCTGATAATTGGATATTTTTAGATTGCATGTGAATTTGAAACGGTAGCAGCAACAGAAGAAAGGCAAAAAGAAAAATACAATAAAAGACACCAAAATTTTTAAGTTCCAAATCAATAGTGAGTGTATAATTCGGTCGGTGTGTGCGGTGTATAATTGTTAAATTAGTAAATTTTGATTAGCGTTGTTGGCAGTACGACATTGATTTCCTCGCGTGCAGTTAGCTTGGAAATCTAGAACAGTTAGCGGCTGGATGAGTGATTGTAGGAAGCGGCAAGAAGCAGCGCTTTGGATGAAAGATTTATGACGAGAGAAAGAAATGAAAATTTATTTGAGGAAATATTGTAAATAAATAGCTCTATTAAAGGTGTAAATACAACGTGTGAAGGAGGTGTGGAAAACACAATATATGTACGTCGTGTGAGTGCAATGTGGAAAAACCACTACAGCAAGCACAAAAAATTAAAGATAAATTTAAAGAATATTGGAATAATATAACAAATATTTTTAAAAATTTTCAAAATTAAAAAAACATAAAAATAAAATTTAAAAAACTTATAAAAAAATTAAAATAATATAACAACAATTTTTAAACAAAGTATTTTAAAAATACATTATAAAACATATTATAAAAAAAACACATTTTAAAATTTAAAAAGTATATAAAAAAATATTAAAATAACTTGAAAAATATTTAAAAAAAAATTCCAAAATTTCGAAAAACGTATAAAAATATTAAAATAATATGAAATATAATTTGTAAAAAATTTGAAACCTTAAAACGTTATAAAAAAAAGTTTTAAATAATTAAAAAATATTTTTTTTAAAATATTCAAACCTTAAAAATCTTATCCAAAATAAATTTAAATTAATAAAAATTTAAAAATATTCTTAAAACAATTAAAAACCAAAAAAATATTAAAATAACATAAAAATTATTTTTTAAAAATTTGAGAATTTTTAAAGCATACAAAATATATAACAGAAATTCAACAAAAAAAAAAAAACGTTGTTTGAGTGAAGTAGGGAAAACTACACTACTACACCAAATACAAAAAAAAATTAACATATTTAAAAAAAAATTAAACTTGTTCCTTAAAAATTCCAAAATTACAAAGAAACATAATATAATATAAAAAAATTATTTTGAAGGATTTTGATTACAAAATTTAAAATACATTAAAATATATTAAAGTATTAAAATAAAAATTTTTTTTTTAAATTTATAATTAAAAAAACTTTGAATAATATTAAAATAATTTGAGCAATATTTTTCAAAAATTTACAAATTTAACAAACATAAAATAGTTCCCAAATAATTAAACAAATATTTTTTTTAAATATTTCAAAATTTAAAACACATACAAAAATATTAAAATATTTTCAAAAAACATTTTTAAAAAAATTTTAATATTACAAAAACATACAAAATTATATTAAAGTAATTTTAAAAATATTTTCTAAAAATTTCCAAATTTAAAAAAACATAAACAAAAATATTTAAATGATATAAAAATATTTTTAAGAAATTTCACATTTAACAAACACAAAAAAGGTTAAAAAAAAATTTAAAAAATCTCAAATATTTAAAACAAAATTAAAATAACATAAATAATAAAAACCAAAAATAGTCACTATAAAAGTAACAACAACAAAGAAATAAAATAGAAAATTAAAAACAAAATATTGTTACCAAACAAAAACAAAACAAAACTTCCAGAAACCGTGAAAATTAAAAAAAAAGCAATAAAAATATAATTTATAATAAAAGTCACACACAATATAAACAAAAACAAAACTAACTACATATATCAGAGAATTAAAAAGCTCAAAAATTAAGAAATACATATTTATCAATATTTGATAATATTAATATTATAAAAAATAAATAGATACTAAAACAGAATCAGCAACAAAAAATTTTAACAAACAAATTTTCGATTTTTTTTTTAGGGAGGAAAACCCAAAAAAAAGGCAACGCAAATTTTTAGAAATTAAAGAAGCTCAAAAATTACAAAAAAATATATAAAAATTAATTAATATTAAAAACAATAAATACGTACTAAAACAGAAACAATAACAACAACAAATCTCAGAAAACATTTTTTTCCAATCTGAAAAACTAGAAAATTTAAAAGGAAATTAATATTTAAAGAAATAAATTAAAATATTAAAAAACACGCAACAGAAAAGCAAAAAAAAACAACAGCAACAAAGTTTCCAAATTTCAATCAACCACAAAAATAAATAAATAAGCAAAAATACCATAAACCAAAAATTTTCTTCAAAAGTGTCCGCCATTTCATTTGATGAACTTCAATAAAAGGAAATAAAAATATCCCGCGGCTACGTAGTGAGTGAGTGATTGCATTGCATTGCTGTTGAAGACAGCCGCATAGACTGCATACATACATATGTACATATGTGCATGCATGCGTAGGATTTTACCCCCAGCAAGACAACAAGTGACTGAGTGATTTATTAGTCAACGGCTGTCAGACGCTCCAGGAGTACTTGCAGTTGTACACAAATAAAAAAATGTATGTATATAAGTATTGCTGAAAAATTAGGGAAATATGACTATAAATATAATACAAGCACAACAATGCTAAAACAAATACAAAAATGAGAGTGGTACACCACTCTTACAAGCAGGTGAAGGTTAGAGAGCTGCTATTGACGTTTAATGTTTTTGTTATTGCACTTATACGAAAAATTACGATTTGGTTTTAAAATTATTTTTTTTGTATACAACATAGTTCCCATAATTTTTGTAGTACGATTTGTCAATTTCCTTTCAAATAGACCTCGTTTGGCGATCACCTCTTCCTCCGACGAAAAAGTAAGCATTCTATTGAAATCTGAAAGCAAAGAATAGTCGCTGAGGGACTGATCTGGAGAATATGGCGGATGTGATAGCAATTTGAAACCCAATTAATGGACATTTGTCATCGTTTTCACTGGCTTAAGAAATTGTCTTGGTGAAACAGCACTTTCTATTACTTCTAATGCGGTCGTTTTTCAGCGATTTCCTCTCTCAAACGGTCTACTATTGCTATAATAGTGACTGTTGATGGTCTTTCCTTCTTTCTTTCCTTCAAGGTAGTCAAAAAAATTTGTTCCATCAGCATCCCCTATGACTGACGATAGAACTTCGGAGTGAAATTATGGAGCCATGTTTCACCCATTATCACATATGGATGCAAAAACTCGGATTAATTACGTTTAAACAACTCCAAACACTGCTTCGAATAACCAAGCTCACGCGACACCCACTTTGAACAGAGCTTTCTCAAATATTTGAGAACGATATGATGTACGCGTTTCGCTGATATTTTTAGTGTGCCTGCTATCTCGAAGAACTTCACTTTACGTTCTTCCAAAACTATTTTGTGTACTTTTTTGCTGTTTTAGTTAGTAATAAACTTTTTTTGGTCGCGTACTGTATTCACCGATATCGGTGCTCATTTCATCCCGTCAGAACTTAGCATACTAATCCTTGGTGGTTGATTTTCCTGCAATAGTGTCCGGATATCCGGATGATCCGGATTATCAAGCAAAGTTTTTGCTTCAACTGAATTTTTTCCCTTCAATCAGATATATTTTATCAACACGCAAAATTCCTTTTTACGCATTTTTTTACAATGAAAAAACGCTGTTTCCCTCAAAATGAAAAAAAAAAATCACAAAATAATGATCTGACAGCTGTCAAATTCATATACGCGCCTTTTGAAGGGTAGGGCTAACTAAAACTCATATGAATTTATTTTTTAATTGATATGTTATTAATACAATGAAGCGATTTCGGGAAAAATGTCAAAACATACGAATTTTTATTCGAGAATACACGATACTATTAAAAAAAAAACAAGCTCTGAGCCATGCGTGACTTTTGGGTATTTTTCCTTAAGTTTGAAAGCTGATTTCACTAAATCAAATTACATAATTTTAAAGGCATGTTTTATGGCGCTTATGGGTTGAGTTAAACCAAAGTCCCTAAATTTCTTTCTAAACTTCCGTTATATGGAATCAAGCTTTCAATTGTATTGATATTCTCAATTTTCCAGTTAAAGAAATCGGTTTACAAGGCTCGAAGAAAATTGAAGACTTTATACAGTAGGTACATAAATTTCTAACTTCTCTTCAATGAGATTGAAAAGGGTCTTATCAACGTGGTTCTACCAGAGAACTAAACAAATAGCAAATTTTGTGTAAACAGATCTCTTCTACTAGATCTCGTACTGTCGGAAGTGACTTTAAATACTATAAATAATGCTTTCTCACATTTAAGGGGTCTTCTAGTATATTTCTAACACCCAGAAGAAGACGTCGGAGACTCTATAAAGTATTCTCTTATGTACGTATATCTCGTATAACAGTTTAAAGTGACGAGCATAGCCATACAGGTGTGCTCATCTGTCTGAAATTGATCTGAAATTTTGCACACGTCCTTTTTTCTCCAAGAATCTGCTCATTTGTCGGAACCGCTGATATCGGACCACTACAACGTCTACTAATAGGCATGACGTGATTTTGACAGCTCCTGGCAGCCCTGTTTGTGTACGAAGTTGTGTCAAATTTCGTCAGTGTGTTCAGTAAGGAATCATCATGTCGTTTGTCCATTTGGTACAATCCTTGGATATTTTTCAAGATTATTGCGCAAATTTATGTTCTTCGGTGGCTACTGTTCACCGGAAAAGCCCCATTTCTGGTTTCCTAGCTTCGTCAAAAAACAAAGTTGTCGCTATTGGAGTGAGTCAAGTCTCGTCTGGTTCAGAAAACGCAATTGCATTCCCTTTAAGATCATTTGGTGCGGATTGTAATATGATGGCATCATCGGAAATTATTTTTTCAAAATCAGGCTTGAAATGTCATTACCATCAATAGCGGTAACACGTTTTTGACCGATTTTTTTTCTGGAATTTATTGAAATCGGCGCGGACAGTCTCTATTTCAAACCAGACTGTGCACCGTCCCGTGGTTAACGTCTAAACACGGACACTGCATACAAGGTTTTTATGCTCGTTATTTTCAAGATATGGCTCAGTCAAATGGCCTAAGAGAGCTAATTAACACCCCTAGAGCTCGAGGACATCATTCAACGTACTATAACCGAAATGCTGTACTGGATCAGATCAGATTTAGTCAGATCAATTTTCTTCGTCAAACTTGCTCGCGATTACATCTCTGAACTGTTGAGAATGCGGACCGAGTATTGCAGACAATTTTCTTTTCTTTACATTAATTATATTTCGCTCTCATTTAAGCAGCTATTTCGTATCATTACTAATTAACACAGAAAAATATTGCCTCAAATATTCTTGTTATGCCGAAATTAATGTTATTTGCACAACAACAAAAACGACATTACTCTAAATGACTAGCACACTTCAAAGGCCATTACACTCCCCCATAAACAGAGAGATTAGCAAGTATGTAATTAGTTGCTTTATTTATTGTAGTAGGCGCCAAGTGCTTAGCGTCTTTCGCTCCCCCAGCGAATGTGGTTAGTATGATAATACCAGCGCAATTAGATTAAAAGTAATAAATGTTTTATACACTCGCTCATGAATGCAAATTAGCAAACAAAATAAAAGAAACAAATAAATATCAGCTGAGCGAGACAAGTAGCGCCGCTCTTAAGCTGTGATATATGGAGTTGGCATGGAGGTACATCAATGATATATAGTAATGAGGCTGCGATGTAAGGGAGTTAAGAACAACACTTAGCCAGCTGCTCGGCACAAAAGTCATAATTAAGTATTAGCAAGCTCATCAGCGCCTTAGAGTTTATAGCAGCGTATCGACCAAATTTTCGAAAGATTTTTACTCCCAAAAGAAAAAAGTTTTCAGGGGCTTCAAAAATATCGTCTGTTTGTAAGATTGTCCTTCATTCGACCCACAGAAGAATTTTTTTCATGTATAAACTCAGCAAATGCTTGCCAAGAGACTAAATCTTGGAAGTATACTTGGGAAAACAAGAGTTTGTTACCCAAAGTATCGATTCCGCGCTCTATCGAGGCTAGTTTCTCGTCTTCATCCTCTAGCCGAAATTTTCAAAACTTATTTAGTAATGGAAAAACCGACAGCTTTGAAAATTATATTGATTGTGTCTTATTCCTGTAGATATAGAGACACCCCATTCACATTCAGTCGGTTCGCGGATCGTGTCTGGACTGTTGGCGATTTTCATAAATTCATAAACTCAGAGCTTCAGTTCCTTCGGACGCTGAAATCTCAACTCGTCCATTATTGCATTGTGAATTTTAACAACGGCTTTTGTCCGTCGATGTGTATATTGAGTTTCTGAGTAAGTACAGCTCAATCAACCATTCCGTAGTGAATACAGCTCGCTAAAAGCCAAAACTTCTTCCTTCATCCGATAACTTCAAGCCATAGACAACGAACAACGTTAGGTTAGGTTATACTGACCGACTGTCACGCCATATACAATCCTGCTGTCTCTTAGTAATGCCAGATGGAGGTTCCGTTTATGTTGCCATACAAGACAACAATGATTTTTGCGAACTTTAAGAACGATTTGATATCTAATTTAGATACTTCGTTCCCTGAACTGCGAAGCTCCTAGACAACTAAGACAAGTTCTAAATAACGTCTGAAGCATAGGCGGTGTTCCAGCATTACTTTCATGCCTAACACCCTGCACTTCCTAACCGGGAAAATTTCCGCTTAAAAGTTACTGCAATATTCAGAAGCTTGAAGGGTCGTCTGAGATCCAGCTCCCACTCAATTGGCTATTTTTGATGCCTCCGTATAGATGTTATAAGTTCTGCTGGCGAGTCGCATACTCTTGCGCCATCCATCTTCGTATAGTGTGACTTCAAACCATCTCCCAAATAAAGCGAGGGGGAATCGGATCTATTTTATTCACCAGCTTCCTGCTTATTGCGCTATGCCCGAAGGTCCTTGTGGAGAATTCAACTTAGTGGTCTTCCAAAAGTGAGCCGAAACCAAAAAGCCAAAATTCGCTGAGATCACTGAAGGCGTTGAGGTCACTGAAGGCCATCTCAGCCGAAGCTTATAACAAATGTATGGAAAAATTAGACATTGGCATTCTTGTATTAGCTTAGGTGCCTAGTTTGAAGGTGAAAATAAAGATTTGCATTAAAATACGTAAACATATAGTTTTTCGGCAGTCCGGGTCAAATTTGATCGGACCAACAAAACTTACTTATATGTACACTGAATACTTTCTAAACAACTTAAACCAGTAACCAACGCACATTCTTAAGGATATGCCACAAAAGGAGTAAAAGATTATTTTTTTTGTTTTTTATCAGTTTTTGACATTACAATTATTGGTCTACTAACTGTTATCTTTGCAAAAGAAGCAATGAAGTCCTTAATTTAAATACCAACAAACGACAATGTTCGACGATTTCAAAATTTTCTCTGCGCCAAGTGTGGATGTGAATGTGTGATTGGGTGTGTATGTATGTATGTATGTGTGTGTGTGTGTGTAGAGTCGCTCGTTACTGCACGTACGATAATAAAACATTCAATGTATGAGCGGTATCTGCATGCTTTCGCATAGAATCAGAGACAAATATATTTAGTATAATGAAATAAAAATATAGACATACACATACAGGCATACATACACACGTACATATGAAGATATGGAACTCATTGCACGCTATTGCTTGGGCGAACAGCGGTGGGTGTACGAAGCCGTCAAATAGGCAGACAGACAATGAAATAGTCAAATAGGTGACTGGGCTGGCATGTCGTGTGATGCTCTTATTATACAAATGTACATACAAACATAATGTGCATACATATTTATATATGTATATTAATACGACTATACTATATTTCTTTGCATAGATTTGTTGGAGATTTGCTTCAAGTAGCAGCGAGCGCGGGCGGGAGAAAGACGAAGAAAAGCATGGTGATTCGCTAGTTGGCAGGCGAAAAGATAGGCACGCTCATTTAAAATAAATTTCTGCAGACAATGGTTGCATGAGCAAACATATTTACATTAGATATGCATATGTATATATGTATGTCTGTTATGCTACAGTGCTGTGACGTGGAAAAAGCAGACTCACAGGATTTTCATATAGACAATCGCTGCATGCGAAAAATTCAAAACTGAGAAAAATGAAACAAGGGGTTCCGAAGGGTGGTTTCTTCTCCCTGTTATTGTTTACTTCTACATCTCGAAACTCCCGCAACCACCAGTGGGAATTTCTTTCACATTGTACGTCAATAACCCTAAATTTTAGGTGTTACTTTCGACAGTCTGTGATCTTCCACTCCTCATACGTCCGCGATTATCGCCAAAGTACCGAACCTCAACAAAATTCTCATATCGCTAGCCGGCAACTCATGGGGAAAAGAAAAAGGAAGCTGCAAACTTGTCATAACACTGTACTCCGGACTCCGACAGGATGCTTCTTGATGTCTCCCGTCGAACACCTGCATAGTGAGGCTCGTGTGCTCCCAGTTAAGGAGCATAATGAACTCCTTTCTAAGCAGAAATCATTCCTGCAGTCGTCTGCTTGGAGGGGAACCGCCTCCTAGGGTCATTAAGAGATCCGTTCCGACGACAGTCAGGTCTACGTAAACGGAAAGGAACGGGATTTTTATCCAGCCAAGGACTGTCAACTTCGAACGCAACTAACTTCCGACAAGCACTAACCGCTGTTCACAGTTGAGCCATTAACACCCTCACCGAATCCCTCACAGCGAATGGCGTACTTGGAGTCAAACCCCCACCCTTTGCAAACGCTAAGCTTGAGTTGTGATCAAACATAACTCTGCTTTTGATGAATCTATTCTACCCCGAGAGCGTTGTTCTGACTTTAAAGTGATTCATACGCTTCCTGTAGGTTCTGCGACAGATTATTGTTCGGAATTAGTGTACGGGGAAAGTGGTCATTATTCATGTGTATCTACCAAAACCTCTCCACTTACCAACCTCCCAAAATTTTGCCGTCTACGTAGTCATAGAAATCTGGTATTAGGAGCATCCAAAGCTGTTGGGAGGAAATGCAAGAGAAAGAACGTAATCAATTCTTGCAGAAAGTTTACAGAACTATCCTACCTCTCTCTCGGAAAAAAATATCTTCATTTATCGATTTCTAAAGTTGCAAAAGATCATTCAAGTCTTCCATGCAGAAGTGAAAAAGAGGAAATATCAAAACAGAAGAAAAAGCTACTCAACAATATTTTTGATGGAAACTTAATCAGGAGACAAGATGGACATGTTAAAGCAAATATATAGTAATTGCCATCCAATTTTCAATCTCACCTACTAGTAGTACCCCCTATTTGTTAAGAACGAAATGCTGACGACCAAGGAAAAACGGTATACCCTTATTATATGTACTACTGTGCCCAAAAAATAAGGTGACATTTGAATTTAAACTGCGCGCGTCGAAGGATTTCGAAAATTATTTTATTTTTAGGTTGGTAATACTGTCAGTCACATTTATGTCAAATTTCATGTCAAAATATTCATTGGTGTTTGAGATACGTGTCGTTTTGTGAGCTGCTAAAAGTGAGTTTTTCGTTTTTTACGATGTCGAAATTTCTTGAGCAAAGAATTTGCATTAAATTTTATTTACAGAATCAATTTTCTGCTGCTGATACGTTGAGGATGGTGCGGAAAGCCTTTGGTGATGAGGCTATGTCTAAAAAAATGTTTGCAAGTGGTATAGTGAGTTCCAAGCCGGCCGTGAACGTGTCGAAGACGAAGAGCGTCCAGGGCGACCATTGATCTCAACCGACGAAGCACACCTTCAACAAATCAAAGATTTGGTGTTGAAAAACTGTCGATTAACAATTAGAGACTCTGCTGATGAAGTTGGCATATCGAAAGGTTCAGCCAATACCATTTTGAAGGCCATTCCGGAAAGTGACTCGAAGATTGGAAAATGTTTCGAAGATTGGAAAATCCGTTGGCATAAGTACATTGCATTGGGAGGGGATTACTTTGAAGGGGATGAAATTGATTTAAATTAAATAAATTTAATGTTTTAACCTTACTTTTTGGGCACAGTGTATAATAGTTTTGATGGAAGCTTACTCAGGAACAAGATGGTCGAAGGATGATAGAACGTTATATGTATATATAACCAGTGCCATTCAATTTTCAACCTTAGCTAGGCGTGGCGCCGCTGTTTGTTAGCGAATGAGGATCTAACGCCTGAGTGAAAACAAGCCAATTACTTGGCAGCAGGTCTGGGGGCTTTAGTCAACACCTCAAACCAGAATTAGATAGGTAGGCCGTTAGCTTGTCAATCTTAAACCCAACTCTGCAACGAAAAAAGAAAAGTCGCGGGCCTGACCCTTTGTTCCTCCGCGGTGCTATAGGTTAAAATATATACATATATACATACTAGGGCAGAAGTGCTGCAGAGACATGTGAAGACATGTTGACGCTCATAGTCGTAATTTTTCCATAAACTCGTTGTATATGTAACGGCAGTAAAGATTCGTCGAAGAGTTGAAAGTCTTTGGGCGGAAAAAATCCAAGTTCATTCCGATTACGTTGACATGACGTTTGTGAGAACGGCCCTTGAATTTTTCTTGAACAGTTTTGCCCAGTAGCAGAACTTGTCGGCCAAATAAGATCAGATCCCTCAACTATGACGCAAAATAACATACAAAAATCTTGAGGTACTCGAAGTTCTTAGAAGTTTGTTTACAAAATCCATGGTAAAAATAGCACGTCAAAAATAATACCGTGTCCGCTAGGAGCGATCGAGAGAGAACTCAATATGCAATTTGAACAAACAGCCCAGAATAGATGGGGACCTACAACCAAAACAGATATGGTCAAACTAAGACGAAACAAAAACCAAGGATTTATTACATAGGTCCAGGAAAATTCAATACAGGCTTACAGCCCATAATAGGGCACTATCCGTTTGGAGAACATGTGTTAAAAATGTGAATTCCTCGGAATAACATGGGCCGTAGCTGCAATCTTGAAGGAAGCAAGGAAACGGTTCTTCACTACGTCTGTGAAGGTCCAGCTTTATCACAAAGCATGTTCGAAATTTCGGGGTCCGCCAGATGCCACACCTTAAATGTCTATCTACAATAAAAAGGAAATAAGTAGTTTCATTGAGGGCACCATATGGTTTGAGCACCCCAATGGAACGTGAACTCAACATAAGGTCATTCCCGACGAATCACTGTAACAACCGACAAGCGACTGTAGTTCCTCATATATTTTATCTTTCCTGGGCTTTAAGCTCACAACCCCGTTATGTGGCACTAAAACTGTAAAAACGGTAAATTCTATTGATGGATGCTTTCAAAATAATGATTTCGGGCAGCAAATATAACCAGATGTTTCAGACAGGAAGTGCTATTTCCTGAACTTCTAGTTCAGGCACTTGAAAAGAGTTCTTTTCTCACAAAATACTACATTTGTTCAGCCCACCACTGTACAAGACTGCGCCAATTTATCATAGCATTCTATTGCCGGCTTCTACAAATCTTTGTTTTTCTTCTTTTGTGGCCAAAATCGCATATCGTGCGCTCAAGTAGTTCCATTAAAACCAGGAAATGTAATAACGAATGTCTGCCTCTGGATATCTATGAGTGTATGTATGAATGTCCGTCCGTATGTATGTTTGTATATGTGTATGAATGTGTTTGTGCCAGCAATAAAACCCAAATATCTACTCAAGTACAACACGTCGCGCCAACAAACAAAACAACAACACCAACAAGTACCTAATAAGCGAGCCAACAACATCAAGCACACCCACCCACTTGAGCGCTTAGCAACAATGACTAAACAACAACAACCATCAGAACAACAACAAACTAAACTTATGATGCATTTGCCGGTTCATTGTCTTGCAAGGCGGCGGCGCATAAACTTTTCGGCACAATTATAAAGAGGAAACATACTTGATTTTCATGCCATTAAGTTGGCGAAATGTATGCGGTCTATTAAGGATGCCATAAATGTGGAAACGAACATGCATGCGCATATGTACCGTTATGCGGTAAGCGCGTATCTGCAAGTGGCGAGTATGTGGCCACGTGCCCATGTCCTTTCCATATGGCAGGCCGATTGGCGGGCAGGTCAAAGTTCGTCTCTCAGCTAGTCAACGCCGACGTGTGGCCGGCAGACACACACATGTGTGTGTGTGTGAATATGTGTGCGTGTGTGTCCCTGTGGCTTGCCGCTGATAAGAATTTAGGCCGCATTCATAAAACGTTCACTGCGTTTTGATGTGTGGGCGTTTCAAGGCGTTTGTCAGTTTCGCTGTCGACAGTTGGCTGTCTTTCGAGGTAAATGGTTCGTAGTTAAGCGTAAGGGTCTGTTTGTAATAGTGAAGGTAATGTGGTTAGTGCTTGCTTGTTGTTGTTGTTAAATACCTCAAGATTTATTAGGGCTATTAAGTGAGTTAGTGAGAGAGTTTTCCATTAACAGAGAAATAAAGAGTACTTTATACGAAGCTCTTTAAGTCGAAAAAAGTGTTTGAGAGCTTACTACTGTCAGTTGAGCACACTGAAATCTACTTCTTCTTCTTCTGGAATCAACTTAAGATCTTTGAAATTGTCGTGAAAAAATTTTGTGAATGGAAATGCTTTGAAAATTCATCCAAACTCAAAATTAATAGTCGCCAAAAAGTAGTTTCGACACAGTACCCTTAGGCGAAGCATAAAAGAGGTAGGAAAGAACGGGTGGAAGAGAACCTGGCTTCGCTTAGAATCTCCAATTGGAGATACGGTAATAAAGAAGAAGTAGAAAAGGTATTACCGCCATAAGCTTGGTAATACGCCATCAATTAGTTGTCCTCTCCTGTTTTGTGAAAACAAATTGCATTCGTTGTTTTCCTTGATCTACAGGTATACGAAGATAACCTCAAATCCTGGACCTGCTGCTCACTATTATGAAATTCAATATTTAAGGTCTTGAGCTTTAAGGTAAAAGAGTTTTCTCCATTTTTAATAACAAAAAGAAGGTGTGCCTTATGGAAGTTTGAACTGTGTGACTGTAGGCTTTTCAATTCAAGGTAGTTGCTATTAAGATAGCGGCAGTAGATGTACTGCTCCGAACTGCACCCTACTTCAAAGAGGGAAACATTCACTCCGATGCCAGAGCGTCAAGAACTGCTCTGAGCCCGGAATGTCTGACCTCACTATAAATAGCATCACGTTAATTTCTTATCACACTCGTCTGAGTGCCTGGCCAGAGCGTTGTCGCCGGGAACAGCCAAGCCAATCTGGTCGCAAGAGAAGGCGAACGTGTCTAGATTTCATCGGACTGGAAGCAAGTTGGATCTACGTTGTACTCTTGTGTACTTAGTCCAGCTCTTAATATCGCTTGTGCTTAGGAGTCGCTGGTCATCAACTACCTCCAAGCGACTGCAAGATTATTTCTGGGCTAGGAGATCCACTAAACTACTGCGCCTCAATCTGTGTACTCGCGATACGGCTGAAAATTGTATCGAAGGCTAAAGTCTCGAAGAACATCCAGACACTTTCTCTGTCATTGTCAGCAAGACTCTGGTGGAAACATCTCAACAGTCATATCTTCGGCGAACTTGAGGAAATAGTCGGAATTGACCTCAACCGCCACAACAAAAAAGTCAGGTTTTCAACGTCTTTTCGATCACAATTTAGGAGAATTTGGGTAGCACACAGGACTGGCGTTTTCAGCTGTCAAGCAAAAAATAATTTTGTTATGCGGTTCGACCTTTTAACCTAACAGTTTTTTTAAGCCTTCAAGAGATTCGTTATAATCAAACAACCGCACAGAGAAAAGAGAGGTAAGCAGTATGGCCGAATTTAATCAAAGAAAGCTGCTGTTGAAGTTATTGAGCGGGTTCTTGGTTGCACTCGAAAGCTGCACGACTGAATACATGAACCTGGAACGCATTAGATACAGTGGAACGCAAGGGGCCAATGTTTTTATTACTACCAACTTAGCCAAGAGCACGCGAACTTGGAAAGTACCCGGGAACGCATACATAGTTCATCAAAGAAATAAAACCTTTGCACTAATAAGGCACTGCATAAGACGTTTTTATGCATATTAGATCTCGATTACATCTTTCGGATAATCTGCCATAAGTTCAAAGCAGTCCACAGTATAGATTTCTCAACCTTTAAGTTCATTTAGGCATTCACTTTACTTCTGCTTCGGCTAGGATATCTAACCAAAAACATTATAATACCGCGGACCATTAGTTTTGAATCATCGCTTACGAATATGTACTTCAATTGGAAAGTATGATATATAAGAGACTAGAAATTGGGTCTGTAAGTAGGTGTATCCAACTCTCAAGTCCATTAATTTAAATCCAATCGAAGATGCCTAGAAATTATTAAAAATATGCTGATAGCTATATTCCTTCACATTCATTGAAAAAACATAAATAAATAAAATAAAAATCGAATAAAATATTTTACACTTCGATTTTTTTTTTTATCAAGTAATGTTCAAATTTGCACTTGTGCTCGTTTTTGTATAGAATAATGTCGAAAGTATTTCGTAAATGCAACAATTGATAAGCCAGCAATAACAACCATTGTATGGGTACACCTACGCGATAACATTGAAGCAGAGTGGAGGCAGTTGAAGAGGCGCCCACTCGCGCCAAGCAACGAACGATAAATACGAGTGCAATAAGCTGCTTTGGTACACCCACGGTCATTGAAATATGTACATATGTATGTCTGTTTCAAAAACTGGTCGGACTGAAATTTAAATTATTTAGTGAATGAGTTTAAATGTGAAACATACCTGAAAATAATTTCGAATGACTGCAAAAAAGGGGTTGCGACACACCGGCAACTTCAGATTTTCATATCTAAGGCTAAAATCTATTTATATGCGATCTGTCTACCAAAGTAATATTAGTTTACCTCGACTGTTACATAACTCAATGCACTTTGCCCTTAGTCACTACGAAACCCATCTTGAAAATAAAAAAAAACAATAACTCTTCTTCGATTTGAGTTAAAGGCTGTTTCGCATAGCCGGTTCCAGTACGCTCTTAAAGTAACCCTCTCCATTTATTCCAATCCGATTAAAAAACCTTTTAACTCAGGCTCTGTTTAAGAAGATTCCTCACCTCAACGGATTATTACCTTTCAATTATATGTGTAGTCTTTAATCACCAGGATGGAGCCATGTGTAGAAGTTCACCCAAGTGAGGAAAGCACCATTTACTTGAGAATAGCCAGAAACAGAAAAAAACATCCAGTAGAAGGCGAGCTAAAGTGAGAAACCGAACCATCTGCATAGGGTTGTGCGCTGGGTTTGGGATCCGCCACATAAAAACCCCCCAAAAAAAAAAAACAACTGCCTTTCCTGTTGTAAACTCGGCTATAGTCTACGCCAATGAAGAAGAAAATAAGTATTTCTCAATGACAGCATGCTTGATGTGAAACTCTTCGGACGCAGCGATCTAGTTCTACGGATTACTGATCCTCAAATATTACAGATTATTAGGCGAAGAAACTTTGCTGAATGAAAGTAATTGTCGTGTTTTAATTGATTATACATAGTCGGTTTCTAGGGAGGGTCATATAACCAACTATACTAAGGAAAAGTTATTGAAATTTAGGGTTTGCAGAATCTGCCGGAATCTTTACGAAACGGCTAACCCTCTGCAGCGGAATCGCTTTGTAATAAAAGTAGAGCTAGAGATACAAAAATTCAATGGTTTCGGTTTCGAAATTTTTGGGTTTGACCAACTCGATCTCTAGGAAAAGTTCTCACTCAGAGCTTCTAACAGGTTTTGAGGTATACCAAAGTAGAATATGACTTGTACCGAGATATTTACGGAATTTTGTCACCTTGCAATATGGAATCGTATCAGTGAAGGCCAAAATTCTGTTTTCTTGATGGAATGTCAAGCCGTTTAAAAAGTTACTGTTACAAGAAAGTTTCTATTTTGTCCTTGACAGATCTTTGAAAAACCTTCAAGCGCGCTAGCGAAATCTTAAAAAACATCCCACATAGGTGTGCGTTGTGGATAAGTCGACCCGATTGTCATTGGTGTCGTTCATATTCGCCGTTTTGAAGTCGAATTGTCATTTAGAATACATAGTTCCTTTTTTTAAGACGCGAGTTTGGTACAAAGTTCGTTCAAAAGGAAAATACAGCAAACCTAACAACGAAATTATGAGCTTCACTCCGAGAGTGAGTCTCTTGAATTTTTTTTTCGAAACTTCTTGGAACCAATGCCAACCACTGAGAGCTGAAATCCATAAAACATACACATTTCCATGGCGATATCCATATCGATATTTATCACTTTGCTGGCGCATAATCAGAAACACATATGAATGGGTCGCAAATAAATAAAGTTTCAAAAAGGGTGAAAAAAGAAAACATTAACAAATCCAAATACGCTCACGTCACTTTGCCAGTGCCAAGTGCGGACAACTCAGCGCGCAGTGCACATGTGAATTCACGCGCGCGCTCAGAGCAGAACTTGTATTTTTGCGGCACGCGCGGTCAGCCGCTGATGACGCTGCTGGACGGCTGGCGCTTCCGCTTGCGCTGTCGCCGTGATTTTTGCGGTCGGCTCAAAAGCGTTTGTGGGTGTTTTAATTGCACACATTCACGACAACAACAACAACCAGCGCCAACAGCAGCGTAAGCCTCATTTGTATGGATGAAATCAAATGCGGGCGCACGCGGGCGCGGCAAGTCGCTGAAGTTGTCAGCTTTTGAAATACGCTTAAAATCACAAGTTGTTGCTGCTGCGCGACGCAAATACATAAGTCAATAAAATCGTAAGCCCACACAACCGCTATGCGGTCGGCAGTGCTGGCTAGCTGGGCGCAGTTGTGGCTTAGCGGACGCGCGTTGATTGGCCAGCGGCGGCGCAGCGGCCAAAAGCGCCGAAAACGGCTGAGCATACTACCACATATATATACATATATATATATGTACATAAATTGCCTGTATAATTTACATAAATAATCTTAATAGTATTAATTTTTGGTTTTTGTTTTTGTGCTTAATTCGTTTTGTTGGCGTTCAACGCTTGATATTTTTTGTTGCTTTTTGTTTGAGATTTTTACTTTTGCTTTTGTTTATGGGCTTTTTATGTTGTTCTTTGCCTTTAACTGTGTTTATTTTGTTGTTGTTGTTGTTTGTTTATTAGCCAGCAACACGCAACGCGATACCAACAGGTGTGAATGAAGAAAAGTTTTATTTTTGTTCGCATGAGTCAATCAATGAATGAATGAATATGAGTGTATACACCGTATATATGTATGTGTGTGCCCATATACATATATATGTCTGTATATATCGTATGTGCATGTAACTTTGATTGAATTAGCGCTTGACTATGTGTACTTTATTATTGGTCTAAGCGTTTTGTTGCTCTGCTGATTCCATTCGCCATGCACCAAGTGCTACTGGGAACACTTGTGCTGCTCCAATCAAGCCTTGAAGTATACTTCAGTGGCATATAACACTACTTCAATTTCAAATGCGGTAAATACACCACTCAATGTTTCACACCGCAACAATTTACACGTCAACTTTTTCATATGTGTATAAATACGTAAGAACGAGGGCGAAGCAATAAGTCCAGTAAAAGTTTCTATAGAAAAACTTGACTGTGATCGTTCAGTTTGTATGACAGCTTTATGTTAAAGTCAGCGGTTTGGAGGACCTGGAAAATATGTCAGATAGATATCTCAAACACTGAGGGACTAGTTGGCGTATATACGAACAATCAGAGATTTTATAAGGTCTCCTATGTTTCCTTCTGGTTGAAAACTTAATATACCATGTTCAGGGTATAAAAAAGCTCAAAAAGCTCCAAAGTGTTATTCTTATTTGAGTGAATAGGAATGAAAGTCTGTCAAACACCACGAAGATACGAAAAGAGTGAGATTGGTAGGCGAAGTCAACGAATTGCTAAGTTTTCTCTATTGAAGTAAAGCTTACAAAGCTCCTAGGGTCATCAGTTATTTTTGAGTGCAGTTGAAGCACTTTAAAATCTATAGTAAACACGAACCTGACTATAGAGTTACTTAACAGCTAAGTTTTCACCACCGAAATAAAGCTCTAAAAGCTCCTAGTTGTTTTTAAGTGCACTTAAAACACTAAAAAATCTATAGACAATACAATACTAACTATAAAGATACTTACTAAGAAAATGTGGTTAGATAAGTCAGAGAATTACTGAATTTGCTTTACTGAAAAAGCTCAAAAAGCTCCTTAGTTTAATATTAAAAAAAATATAAAAGGCTAGATAGAGGCAAGAAAGATCCACGATATGGAAGGGTGTTTTCATAATTTCAACGAACTAGTGAAATTGTGTAAAAGATGACGAGCTCAAAAAGCTCTCGATTAATACTAATTATTCGAGGAAATAAAAATTTGGACAAAATCTGTGGATAATACCAATTATTTGAGGTAATAAAAATTTGGACAAAATCTGGGGATACCAGCTGGACACAGTGAAAATTTAAGCTACGAAAGAAGATTCTGATTTTACTTGCAAGAAAGAAAAAGCTCTAAAAGCTCCTTAGGTCATCACATTATTTAAGTGTAAGCACACTTTGACGCATTTCAGACAATAACAGACCATTCCCATTGATTGCCTTGGAATTTGTAAAATGAACACTATGGTATTATATTGAAGCCAATCCGTTGACAGCAGGCCGCGGCTAAAGACCGTTTCTTGAAATAAACGTATATTGTAAAGAAACTAAGGCAACCTTATTTAGTCGTTAGACTTATCAAATTGGCCTCGTAGTTTTCTACAGTGACCAAATGCTCCTGCGGCCTCTTATATTGATCGGTATGCACACTCGTAAAATGATTTCAAGTGGAAATATTTGCATTGCGGCCGTGTTAAAAAAAAAAATTGCACTGGGGTTGGCAACCCTATTTCGTTGGAAGAATAATATCGTTTGGTTTTTTACACTGTTTCTCTTATTCTGATATTCTCTTTGAATAAAGCCTGATACATTTTTGGACTTATTTTTATACTCTTTGAAAGCAATGCTACTGGTCTAGTATAGGCTAGAAAGCGGAAAGTAGTCTGACACAATGCCATCCATAAATCTTTGTTAATTTTGTAAATATCTCAAGGAGAGGATGCTACTATCAATAATCGAATCGACGTAATTCAACCGAGATCAGCTCTACATCTGCACAAGTGTTCTCATCATATTTTTTTTACTCCATACCTTTGCAATGTTGTCCGGCTATTAGCACAGAGCATGTGAAGAGGGAGGGATATTTAGGGAGCAGGAGGTTTCTAGATGATAGGGTTAGGTGTAGGTGGCAAAACCGTTGGGACAATAGTCGAGTGACTTATGAGTACATTCGGGACGTTGGGTTTGTTGAGGGTAACCCAGACTTCAGATTTTGTCTCAGTCGAATAGCCGTTGTACTCGGACATTAGGGATCTGGGGGATATGGAGATTAGCCGGACTGATGGATTAGCATTGTGATTTTCATCAGTCGGAATGCCGATCAGTTAAGGTCGTTTACGCGTGAATTGTTTAGACGGCGAAGACGTTTAACTGGGAATTATGGTTAAATTCTTGTGTGAATGACACGGTAGGTCCGCGTAATATGCGTATGGGTCCAACCCCTGGTCACTAGAGCAATATGGAAGCTCAACTGGTAGTAGTATCGGATACAAGGTCTGACCACAAATTTCATTCTGGTACCACGAGAAGCAAGAGCCCTTGGAGTTCGTTCCAGCCTGCTCAAGTGGACTGGCCTCACGGGGAGTATTGTGGTGATTGTGGTTAAAACTTGAATGTGGAAAGAACTGATGGCTTTTCATCATCACAACGGATATTGTTCGCAAGGAGCTTTGCCCCTGATCGTATAGTAATAGAGAAAAAAGTGATAGTCCTATGATTCTAACTTCATTCTTCTCGAGAAATATTGGTGACAATCGATTTCAGCTAAGTCCAAACACTCAAAATACTCTTGTCAAATGTTTTATGAGTTAAACACATCTGTATAACTTGTTTAATAAACAGAGCCCTTACCCTTTTAAGAATTGTGTGGCTGATTATATAACTTTTTTGGAGCTGTGATCTGGACTTGTACCTAGCTTTTCGTTGTTCATAAAGTATTTATAACTATGTCCTACCAAGACCGGTCTTCACTCTCGAGCCCTGTCTCGTTGAATAAAAAATTTTCCTCCTCTAATTTTTAAGAACCCTGAACCCCCTCAATCTGTACAGCTCTGTTGCCATTGACCATTTCAAGCCAAGAATGTAAATATTTTACACTTGGTATTTTAAATACTTGAAATACTTGAGGCACATGCAAAACTTGAATTAAATTCACCAACGGATGTGTGGGCTAACAGAACGATTACTTCCTGCCTGCCTATCGGTCGTCAATTGCCGGTTAATAACCAACTGGCAGGCGGTCTATGTGTGGCTATGGCCCACTCGAGACCATTAAGTTTGAAGATTATCAAATTTTCCCACAGTTAGTTTTTGTTTTTTTTTTTTTTTTTTCTCTTGTTGTTATATTTTGAACATGCCACAATTTAACCGTCGAGACTGCGGCGCTTCAAAACAAACATAAAAAGTACAAGCAAAGGCAAAAGGAAACAAATGTCGACGGAAAGGGTTAATGTCCTACATACATACATATATACATACATACATGCATGTGTGTGTGTGCGTGTGGAGGATTTGTTTGCTAAGGAGCTGCGTTGAGCTGCCTAGCTTTTCTTGAGCAGTTAGCGTGCAGTTTAGAAGCTGATGTGTTGCTTGGCGGACTGAGTGGCTTCATTATAAGTTTTTCCTGTTTTCCTTTCGATTTGGACTGCTTGTTCTTATTTCGCTTCTGTACGCTCACAAAGCGGTGGGTGTGCTTATGCGAATTTCCTCTTTATATTAAGACTTTGTGTTTCCCTTTTTGCAAAGCCAGCTGCATTTATGCTTGTGTATGTGGGCATGCCTGTGTGTGCATGCCTGTGTGTGTTAAGGCGGCAAGGCAGCAGCTAAATGCAACTTCATTTCGTGCTTTGGGCAAATTTGCCAGAAATTGCATTTAAGCTGTGAAAACATAACATAAATGCAACTAAAACTGGAATATGTGTAATTGAGTGAATAAAGGGTGCTTTTTTAGGAGTTTAAATTTTAAATCAAAATATTTTTAATAACAAAAAAAAGATGTTCTGTCAAAATTAGTACCTATAAAACTACATTTCCATAAAATTTATGTAAATAGGGTTGCCATATTTAATAAAATTTAATTATTTTTTTAAAAATGTGCTATATTTGTTATACTAAAAATCTTTAGCAGCATTCAAAACAACAAATGTAGTGATTTAGATAAAATATTTTTGCTAGAGTTGCCATAGGTAAAAAAAACGTGCCGACGAAGAAAATAAATCCAAATATTTCGAATTCAAAAATATTATTATGTCAAAATTAGTACCTATAAAAATATATTGCCACAAAATATACTCAAATAGGGTTGCCATATTTAATCAAATTTAATTATTTTCTTTTAGAAATGTGCTATATTTCTTATACTAAAAATCTTTAGCAGCAGTAAAAAAATTAACTGTAGGAAATTTGCAATTTCTATAAAATATTTTTGCTAGAGTTGCCATAGGTAAAAAAAACGTGCCGGCGAAGAAAATAAATCCAAATATTTCGAATTAAAAAATATTATTATGTCAAAATTAGTACCTATAAAATTATATTGTCACAAAATATACTCAAATAGGGTTGCCATATTTAATAAAATTTAATTTTTTTTTTTTAATGTGCTATGTTTGTTATAATAAAAATCTTTAGCAGCAAACAAAAAATCAATTGTAGTGGAATTTGCAATTCGGCTAAAATATTGTTGCTAGAGTTGCCATAGGTCATAAAAAACGTGCGACGAAGAAAATAAAACAAAATATTTTATGCTATAAGAAACAAAGCATATATTAATAAGTTTTATGAGCAATATACTATTTGTAGGTAAATATTGCCGACCAGGATTGCCAACTAACTCGGTAATTTAATTTAAGATTTAAAGAGTTTAAAGGGTATCATATTGGATGAACCGTTAAATAAATAACCAAAAGAATGTCAGAGCGGAAATTTGTGTTCTCTTTGTAATTATAAAGTTGTCTACTGCTAAAAATAAAACTAATTCCAATAGGGTTGCCACTTTTGACAAAATTTTAGAGTTAAAAAATGCATGATAAAACGTAAAGCGTTAGTTAATGTAAACCTACTTTTGTGATAACAACTTAAGAACTCAAAACTTTTTATAGAGTTGCCACAAAGCAGGATTCTTTTTTGTTATGGTCAACATAATCGGCCTACTGACTGTACTATTCGCACCCATTTTGAGACCCTGCATTTATTTTTGAATAATATTCGACCGAATAGACCACCTCCAGCACGCAGTGAAGAAAATTTGGCAGCCATAGCTGAGAGTGTACAACAACACCGTGGAGAGTCAATTCGGCGCCGTTCGCAGCAACTCGGACTGACTGACGTATAGAATGACTCGGCGAATTTTACTTCGAGATCTTAAATTGAAAACATACAAAACACAGCAACAACTGAAGCTGCTCGATGTTACCAAGTGACACCGCTTCGCTCTATAGACTCTTGAAAAGTTCCAAGAAGATCCGATCTTTTCGAGCCAAATTTTGTTCAGCGATGAGGCCCATTTTTGGCTTAACAGGTATGTAAGCAAACCAAATTGCCGCATTTAGAATGAAGATCACCCAGAAGAGATTCAAGAGCTGCCATTTCATACAGAAAAAACAACAGTTTGGTGTGGTTTGTACATAGGTCAGTGGAATCATCGGTTCATATTTCTTCAAAATTGATGCCGGTGAGAACGTAACCGTCAATGACGACCACTATTGTGCCATGATAACTGACCATTTGATGCCCGAAATTGAGGCTTGTGATCTCGGCGACATTATGTTTCATCAAGAGGACGCTACTTCCCACAAATCTTATCCATTAATGGAATTATAGAGAGAACACTTCGGTGAGCAGATAAATTCAAGTGTTGACCCGGTCGATTGGTTACCAAGATCGTATGATACCACATCGTTAGACTTTTTCTTTGGGGATATGTAAAGTCTAAAGTCTCTGCGGACAATCCCAACCAGTTGAAATGTTCGAATGAGTCATCGAAAATAAATTGGGCTCAACGGATGGACCATCTGAGACGTAACCGCGGCCAACGTTTGAAACAGATAATCTTCAAAGAATAAGTGCCAAAGACTATTCTTTCGAATGTTAATAAGCCTTCAACATTAAATTTGAAGTTCCTGTGTTTTTTTCTTTAAAAATTAGGAAACCTAGAATAGCCTTCAAAAGCGCATTTTTATAGCATTAAAAATTATAAAAATTTTATTATTATGTTATTATAGTTAAAGCTACAGTGGCCCGATCACAACAATATTGTCGGAAAGCATAGCACTACTTTAATTTTATGAAGATACCTTGACAAATATAAAAGTTTCCAGGCAAGGACTTGATTTTGATCGGGTAGTATATGCTATATCGTCCAATGTGAACAATTTTTTCGGAGAATGTACCATTCTTCTTAATAATTATCTACTAATAAAGAAAATAAATAAAAAGATATATCAAAAGCTGAGTGATTAGTTCGCTTATATACACGGACAGATAGAAGCACAGCGCTAAATTGACTCGGTTCGTCTTAAGTCCTAAGTAAATATATCTACTTTACAGGGTTGCGTTTTGGGGTATTAAAAACTTCGTGGTAAACCCTGAACAGGGTAACCTTGGAAGTGTTAGAAAGAAAGTTGTAAGGCCTTTTGTGCTTCTCATTTGAGTGACAGGGTACAGGGTAACCCTGAAAGTGTTAGAGAGAAAGTTGTAAGGCCTTTTGTGCTTCTCATTTGGGTGGCATGTTGTCGATACAGTGCAAAATCAACTCTCTGGGAACGGGAAGCCGATTATATCATTAAAGAATTGCATTCGAACAAGGCCACTTGGGCACCAACCAAGAGAAAGAATACCCACTATCTCCCTCATTCTACAATGTTAACCGTCACAAGTAATGACGGAGAACAAGCGCAAACAAACTAGAGAAAAGTGCGCACAAAAGACACGCTGTATGTGCGAAATGCGTGCGAACGCTTACAAGCCCAAGACACCATTACAAATTTACTTAAGTCTTGCAGCTATTACAATTTGAGTATTTTGGGTAAACCAAAGCAAAGCAATGGCGGCTAAGACCTTGTCGTCTTGGAAGCGCGCGCACGCACCGCAAACACGCCTCGCTCCCGTTCAGCAGCGTTAAGTTGTAAAGACGTATGTATATATTGTAGATATATATGTATGTGGGTATGGGTGTTTGTATGCATTGTACTCGAAGCGATTGCATCGCCGCCTGCCACTCATATCCTTCCTGACTTCCTTCCTTCCTTCCTGCCCAGCTAACTTGACTGCCAAGCCGGCTTCCTTCGATTTCAATTTGCTTAGTGCTTGAGCCACGTCAGGCTGCAACAACTCGTAGACAATGGCGCGCATGCAAAAACAACATGAATGGGCATTGTGTGTGCGGGCGGTGGTATATTTGATAAGTGGGCGTTGAAGGATGTTCAAAATGCTTATGCGTGTGTGAGTGTGTGTGTGTATGTGGCGCTGTCATTCAATGCGCCCAATTGAATACTGAAATCTAAGTGTTAGTTTGTTATTTCTGTATAAATACTAAAGGCATTTCTGAGAGTAGCCAGGCTGCAAGCTGTGGCCATCAGAGAGGCGGGGGAAGTGCGGCAGTGCAGAACCGTGCATTAGAATGCATTAAATCACCTGCAATTCAAATGGCACACACAACCCGACTGGTAGGGAAGATAGCGAGAAGCAGAGATACGGAGAGGCGCGGGAGAGGTTTAGAGCGCGTGACGTCGTACAGCCAGGAGAGGCGCCCAAATTGCTCGACTCATAATCCGTATGCGTGCCGATTAAGGCGAGCGCCCAAATTTGCACAAAAGCACTGCTGAACTTCTGAAAATAATAGGCAATAGCAGGATAATGCTCCGTAGCACAGGCAAATCCGCTAAGCCGAAGCCATTGTTGCCGCAACACTGAATACAAAATACAACTTACGGTCTCTATAGCTATATATATATATATGTATATACATACATATGTATGTATGTGCATACGTCAAACTGTTGGCCATTGTACGTCTCAATCACATTAAGCATACTCATGCCGACATAAACAAGCCGACGACGTGCCGCTTCATGTCATGCCTTCGTGCAACCAATGTTTTGCAATTTAACCCAAAATGAACCCACTCAATTGAGCACGTTTCCACTCAACTCAACACGTTGCAGCTCAGCAAATGGCAATTCACAAAAGACGAGAGACGAATCTGCAGCACCGAAGGTGGTGCCGGACTCTGCGGCGCAATGGGTCAAGTTAGAAAATGCCAGATTTAACTGGGATCAATTGTAAATCTGTGCCGATGCATGTACAGTTGTACCAATCTACTAACGGTTCGTCAGCAATGTTACGTGTGAGAAGAGGATTCAGAGATTTTAGATAAGGCGCCAGTACATTTTATTGAATTAAAAAAAAATTTTGTTGAATAACTATGTTAGCCATCGCTTCGCTCTATAGACTCTTGAAGAGTTCCAAGAAGGTCCGACCTTTTCGAGCCAAATTTTGTTCAGCGATGAGGCCCATTTCTGGCTTAACTGGTGTGTAAGCAAACCAAATTGCCGCGTTTGTTGGATAACTGTGTTAGCCTCGGTCAAATGAGTTAGGGATCTGAAACTCCGACTGTTACATAGAAAGGAGTTTTGCAATGTGGAGTATAACTTTCAATTTACACTCCACATTGGATTCTATGCTTAACTCCTTCCTAAGCAACATTCGAAGTTTCAGATCCCGAACTCGAACAGCAATAAGATGTCTGGTTTTAATAACATAGGCACTTCCTTCTTGACTGGATCGGTTTTGACATGATCAATGTTAAGGCAGTTTGGCTCTCAGTCTTTTAACCATCCAGGAGAATTATCTAGTACCGGAACAAGACACTTTAGCAAATTTACGTCGATCTCAAAACGACTTGCCAGGTTTGGAAGTACTTTATTGATTAGAATTGTTGTAGTGTTACTAACGATCAAATTTGTTCTATATGCAAATGACAGCGAAGATGGTCTCAGACTGACTACAGTCACCTGTAAAAAGGAACATTCGAATATACTATGCAACTTCACTTTTCTACCCGATACTACGGTTTTGCATAATCCTTTAGAAATGATACTTAATTCGATGATCAATACGATTAACTTGCTCTCCAGCGAAAAACACTATCTCACTCCACTATGAAGAATAAAGAACGCCGTCTTGGTCTGATAAAGTTGGTACTTACAACATCAAATGTTATTCCATTTCCACCGCACAACGATCGTTTCAACGTTTTCGTTCTGGTGTAGAGGTGGTCGAAGATGCGCCACGCTCCGGAAGCCCTGTCGTCGAAAATTGCGATAAAATCCTTGAATTGGTCGAACGAGACCGGCATAGTAGTCATCAAACCGCTATAAACCATTTGAAGAAGCTTGGAGTCACTAAGAAGCTCAATGTATGAATGCCACACGAATTGATTCAATAAAAATACCGCAAGACTTTTTTGACAACCCATTATATTTGTATTCACAGATGGCCAAGCAACTATGAATTTACTAAGTCTTTTAGGGTTCCATAGAAGATAGTGAAATAATGTATTGATCTATTAGTGGAACTAACATTCAGTGATATTGCAGGTAACTGTGAAGGGGAAATTGCAAAACTCTTCACATCAGTGGACTTCAACAAGACTTCAGTGTGGCTCTGATATAGATCAGATAGATCAGATGATAGTGTTAAGGAATTTCAGAGCTTATAATTTCACAATCTGCCTCCTAAAAGCCTGAAGTTTCGCCTCGAATTTCATTGAAACAGGGATTGCTAAAACCGAGTTCGCACTTTATAACGGGTTTTTTAATAGCGACACTACAAAAATAGACCGATAGGGACAGCAAAAGAGATCATTTTTGACATTTCCTTCAGTCAGATTCGCCATTTCCAACAACGAGTCAAAATTAATCAAATTTACTACCGAAATTTGGAATCAGTGCCCTCAACTTTTAGAGCGCTATGCCCAATTTAATCGTCACAATCGTTCTGTCAGATCCACAAATCTGAATCTACAGGCACAGTATAAAATGTTCCCGTGCCAGTGAGACAAAGAAGAGCCCGTAGTGTCGAGAATATTGCTGCCGCTAGCGCATCAATTGGGGAAGACCCAAATCAGTCTCTCACACGTTGTTCTCAAGCATTAGGCATCCGTACTTCTTCCATGATGATCAAGACTGGCTCGTTACGGTGATTGGGAATCGGTAGCGCTTAGCCATAACCCATTAGCTATCCACACTCAGCAAATAGGGTATATCTTAACCGGGCTTCTCTTCAAACGATATTCAGCGTATTGAACAAAATTATGCGTTTTTTCTGATTTAAGTGAATCCGATCAAAGATAACCTTATAAATTTAAATGAAATTCAATACTCAATTAAACAATCTCTCTCACTCTCAATCGCTATTTCTACACCATTTTTGCTCTAAGCCACGCTGGCATTTGTTAAGGCGATTTATAGCTCAATCTCTGACATTTTTCTAAAAATACTTACTCAATTTCTATTTGAGAACACAAATAATACAAAATTGTCTTATTAATCATATACCTTACATCACCGTCATAATTTAGAGGTAGGCAATAGTAGTTTCTTTGGGGTCAAACTTTATCTAATGTATCGAAGTTGAATAGAGGCATACTAAAATAATATTTTGGCAAAGACATACCAAAGCTGTTTGAAATTTTAACCAAAAGTTTATCTAGCTTCATAAAATACAAATAAATGCAAATGAAATAATTTTCCAATTTTAGTTCATAATTATATAATTATTACACATAATGAGTTCAGTGAGGCGTAAAATAATCTAAATTACATTGCCGGCCAATGTTGAGGAAATTAATTGAATTGTATGTCGATGCAATCTAATTTTGCAACACATTTGCACCAGGAATTGCTTTGGCAGCAACTCAACGGAAATATTCTGCATGCATCAAATATTATTAAGTATATTTATAGGTACTTATATGAGAGTTAGTTTGGTAGTTAGCCTGGGATTTAAAGCCCAGTAGGAAAAAAATTAAAGAACTAGGAGTTCAAAAATAAATACTTTTTATAAATTATACTAGTAAGACCTTATAATTTGTGCTTGAGAATCGACGATTAGCAGTCAGAGATCTTACCAGCATCTTTGAAATATCGAAAGGATCAGTGGAAACCATTTTGAAAGACCTTTTGTGCCTAAGAAAAGTTCAAGCGCGATTGGTTCCAAATTAACTAAATTTTTACGAAAACAAGCGTCTCGTTAATGTCTGTGAAAAAATGCTTTACGACTATCAGGATGCCATGAAAGTTACTATCACTGACGGCGAGTTTAAGATCTATGCTTGAGACCGGGAAGCAGACGATCAATCAACCGAATATCGCGGCAAAGGTGAGCCGATGACGCAAAAAACCACGTCAAAGTCAGTCAAAAATCAAGTTTATGTTGAGAGTTTTCTTCGAATATGCGGGAGTGATGCACTCCGAATTCCTTCCGAGCGTCCACACTTTCAACAAGGAATACTATTTGAGTGTTGGGTTTCGGCGAAACCGTTTTGAGTCAATTAAAGAAATTAAACATAAATCGCTACGCAAATTGAAGGTTTCTTCCGGATATTTACGATTGAACCTCAAATGTATAACTCATTTGGGTAAAAAGACTGGAAAGTATAGAAAGTATTTTGGTACTTAGTCTCATTATACTCAGTTCAAAATTCGTTAGATGCACCCTAGTGCTATTGAAAATCTCTACTGGGTGGATATATGTAGTATACAACTGTTATCTTCATGTGTGCAGGTATGTTTGTACGTCAAATAAGCCAACTTTTAAGCTATTCGTTATGAAGAATGTTGAATTTCACTCATTGACTATCGGCGCAGAATGTTGTGGCCACTTGACATAGTATTTGTATTACAATTCAGATTGTAAATACCGGTACAATGTTATGCTTAACGCTTCAGAAAATATTAACAAATTTCTAATATGGATAATAAGTCTGTAAATATTTTGCCATTTCCACTGAAATTTCGAAAATTATTTGCATCAATGGCAGCACTGTTCAATAAGTCCACACATTTGTTCCAAGCTTGTCTGCATAGAAAACTTATTTGTACATTTAAGATGCACATAGAAGACTTTGGAGCAAGAGGTGATTATAATAAATATATAATACATATTTACAAACATACATATCTACATTGTTGTATGGTAGTTAGATAGTATTTTGCTAGTATCCTGAAAATAAATTCAATAAGGCTTAGTTCGTATAACTGGTGCTTATGTAACAAGAGTGGATAATTGGTTTGTGAATAAGAATATTCCACAATTTTAAAGAAATAAAATAATTAAACAGGTGGCAAGACTTCTCAAAAATATTTTGAGCTTCGCGCAACTTTTTCTTCATCTCATCAAATTTATTCAACTAAAATTTTTAAACAAATGGCAACCCTCAAATATATATTCAGAAATATTTTCAACTGTAAGTCTGCCGAAGACTTTTTCGTCATTTTATGCAATTGAAAATTCTAACAAGTGGCAACCCTCAAATATATACTCAAAAATATTTTTAACTTTAAGTCTTCCGACTCGTCATCTCATCAAATTTATAGAATTAAATTTTTAAACAAGTGGCAACCCTCAAATATATACTCAAAAATATTTTCAACTTCAAGCCTTCCGCCGATTTTTTGTCATCTCATCAAATTTACAGAATTAAAATTTTAAACAAGTGGCAACCCTCAAATATATAGTCAAAAATATTTTCAACTTTAAGTCTTCCGCCGATTTTTTCGTCATCTCATCAAATTTACGCAATTAAATTTTTTAAACAAGTGGCAACCCCCAAATATATGATCAAAAATATTTTCAACTATAAGACTTCCAACGACTCTTTTCGTTATCTTTATCTCACCAAATTTATTCAATTAAAAAATTTTAACAGGTGGCATCCCTAAAATTTTTTTTCAGTTTTAGGTCTGCCAACGACCTTTCCATTATCTCATCAAATGAATACAATTCAATTTTTTAATAGATGGCAACCCTTCTCAGCAAGTATTTGTTGCTGTATCTTTATTAAGACCATCCATTTTGACTGCAACAATATCTTAGACATTTTTTAAACCCTTAAAACTTAATTTCAAACCGAAGTATTTCTTCTAAAAAATATTTTCAACTATATGTAAGACTTCCAACGACTCTTTTCCTTATCTTTATCTCACAAAAATTTTAACAGGTGGCATCCCTCAATTTTTTTTTTTTCAATTTTAAGTCTGCCAATGACCTTTCCGCTATCTCATAAAATGAACACAATTCAATTTTTTAATAGATGGCAACCCTTCTCAGCAAGTAAACAAGTATTTGTTGCTGTAGCTTTATTAAGACCATCCGTTTTGACCGCAACAATATCTAAGACATTTTTTAACCCCTTAAAACTTAATTTCCAAGGCTGTTGTTGATTTTTCATTGGGAGTGTTCTACGTGGCGGGTCCCAAACCCAGCGCGGAACCCTATGCAGGGGATGTTTCGTCTTCTCATTTTAGCTCGCCTTCAAACGGATGTTCTTAGGCTACCCAGAGGATACTTGGTCAAAGACCGGAAGTTGTGAGCTACTTGAGTCATATGTAAAATACTCCCAAGTGAATGGCGATCTGAGAACTTTCCTCACTTGCGTGAACTTCTACACATGACTCCATCCTTCAAACAGAAGTATTTCTTCTCAAAAATATTTTCAAACGAAACATTGCTTAAATCTAGGTACTTTTATACACCCTACTGTCACTGTTGTTTATCTTTTCAACAAAACTTAAAACAGGTATCAACCTCACTTTAATCTTTAATTTAATTTATTTTACGAAAATTGTTTCAAATTGTTTTCATTTTTAAACATGCTTAAACTAGTTTGGTTCCCTACTCGTTTATCTTTTCAACTAAAAAGGGAGACCCCATTTTGTGGACTGGGCAGAGCACACTAAATTTCCAATCGTCGTACAAGCTTTCATCCGACCATATTCTACAAAGAAATTGATGCATGCTACTCATCAGCTCTTCGCCGCCATATTTGAATAGCTCGGCCGGCAATATATCAACCCCCGCCGCTTTGTTGCTCTGCAGACGGGTAGGTAATTGCTATTCGAACTGCTTCTTGGTCGGGCAATGAAACGTCTGCTCCATCGTCATTGATTGGGAAATCGGGTTCACTATCTCCTGGTGTTTTGCTTTCACTGCCCTTCAGCTGGCTGGAAAAGTGTTCCCTCCATAATTTTAGTATGCTTTGGGCATCAGTCACTAGATCACCTTTGGGGGTTCTACAAGAGTATGTTCCGGTCTTGGAACCTTCTGTTAGTCGCCACATCTTTTCGTAAAGTTTTCCAGCCTTACCCCTGTCGGCCAGCTTGTTAAGCTCTTCGTACTCACGCATTTCGACCTCTCACTTTTTTGCCTGCAAATGCATCTCGCATTCCTTTTCAATTCATGGCTTTCGAGATAGGCAGTCTGTTTTTTCTCTACTTCGATACGGCACTCCTTATCGTATAAGCTGTTCTTTTGCTTTTTCCGAAAACCAGTGGTTTCGTTTGCAGCTGTACGTAAGGCTTGGCTTGATATCGCAGAGAATTAAAGATTTATTAAGTGATTGACGAGTTTGATACTTAGTATCCAATAGGAAATGTCGAACACATCTAGAAAATATATATCAAATTTTGAGGTATACTGCTAAGTTGTCTTTGGCGGACGAATTTTTTAGTCTCGATTGTTATTGAGAGTTAAGTTTTTGGCATGTATCTCTACTTTCGATCTTGTCTTTTGCTTTATCCTAGATTCGTCGTTAGATAAGAAGTTTAGTAGAGTGGATGTCTGACGACACACTTAGATCTTTAGGAGGTCCATTTTAAAACCTCCGCTAAAATACCGTCATCTAGCTTTAGTAGCATTACTTTACTTTATTTCGGTATTCGTTATAAACGGTGGTTAGTTGTAAGCTTCTATATGAGGATCAATATTTGGTACCGATGTTTACACAAAAAAAACGAGGGCCTGGTTTCGTAAGCATCTAAGAGAATCGATTGTTTCAGGTTTCTTTTGACCTTATATGAACTTTGACGACGTTTTCGACCCAGCCGCTCGACTTTGACGCATGTTCCAATTATTGACCGTTCAGATTATACCGAATTCGGCCACCAGGAGCAAATAGAAGTAAGTACAGACTATCCAATCTTGCAAGATTTCTAATATTGAGCTCTCCGATTTAATATAAGCAATAGTTTAGAGTCACCTCTCGTCTTTGCCAGTCTCTATCTTGAAATATATATATATAAGATTATAGTTATGTAACCTTCTCTATTTCTTCCACGAGCCTTCTAACTCGCTTTGTACCAATCTTTAATTAATTGAATTTGACAAAAAGCGCACCGACTAATGTGGCCAATGACATTTTACAACAACTCTGCTTATGTTATTTTAATTGAATATCTCTTTAATTATTCGCGGCTTTCGTTTTTACAATCGGAAATCTTTGAAACACGAAAATCAGACACAAGTACCAAACGTAAAACTCGACGCCGATCATTACTAATCCATTACAAGTAGTGTGTGAGCGCGTACTCTTTTTCTATTAAAGTCACACGTAAGTACATTTGCGGTGTTGCGCCATTTATGGGCACCGAATGATGTCCGAATTTGGAAAGTTCTTCGAACTATTCAATGCTGACAATTTCTCATACTTGGCGGAGATGTGAAGCGTTTATACTCGGAACGGCCAACACGAACACATACATACCAACTAACAACCACTGACGAGTTAAGAGTATTTGTGAAAAAAAAGAACGAAACGATTTCTGGTGTATTTGTACTCGTTAAGCGGTGACATAGTTAGTTAAGTTTGAGGACTGACCGTCACGTCAATATGTCGGCGTAACGCGACAATTTGTATGACATTTGTAATTTTTGGGATTTGATTTTTTGCTATTGTTGTAGTTGTTAAATATCATTTTTATGCCGATGATAGTCACAGCAATCATCGAAATATGTCATTTGTGTGGTGGAACAAGAGAGATAGAGAGAGCGAGGAGGGAAAGAGTAGTGCCATAAAAGTGAATGTGCAAATGTGTGGTGGCACAGTGGAAGTTCAAGTGGCCTTGAAGTGTGTAAATGATACTTTCGAGTAGCTGAAAAATTGCGCTGTAAAGCAGTGTCTTGACGTTTTCAGCATTTTCAACGTCACTTTTTCACAATATTAAATTTCAAAATAACTTTTTCGTACTTATCCACTGCTCTTCTACAAAATTACTTATGCGAGTATATGAGAAGCACATATGTATGTATATAGAATTTCCATAGTAAATATATGTATAAGGGGACGTACGCTTAGTTGCAACATGAAGCAATCTATGTGGATGCCTTGAGATGCGCCGGCGAATGTTTTAGTATAGAAGTTACTACTGGCTTGATGTGCTTGCTTGGAGCAAAGCTTGAAAGAACACAAAAATACACATTAGTGTGGCAACTAAATGTGAAGAGAAAAGTTTGGTTATAATAACGGAAACAAGTTTCAATTTGTTAAGTCTTTATGAATTATGAATCTAAACCAGATTTTATAGACGAAGCTGATCCTAAAATACTATGCGATATGCCAAAATCTTTAATCCAAATAGGTATGTATTGCTCCAAGTGCCATCGCTGGAGAAAATGGCGCTAAATAGTTTTTATTTTCATTTTTTAGAACCACCTTAATACAAAAAAGTATATATCTTATATACACTTAAAAGCCATTCCTTTAGGTGATAACGCTGAAAATTTTTTATTTATTTTTTTAAGAACCACCCTAATATAAACATAAATTATGTACATATATATGGTATATTCGGCAGTTGTGGCGCAGCTTTAGTAGATGACAGTGAAAAAAATATTTATTCGATTTATTGTACCACCCTAATACATAAATGTGAACACCGACATGTACACATACGCTAATTTCCAAAATTTTAATTTCCAAAAAAATTTAGGAACCACCCTAATACCAAAAATATGATTATCTAATATAAACCTCAATCAAGTCATGGCTTCAGTTGTAGACACTGAAAAAAATATTATATTATATAATATTTAAATTTTAAGGACCACCTTAATAGAAAAATAAAGTAGTTTGTTGATACATTCCTCAATCATTTCATAGTTTTTGAATATCACACTGAAAAAGTATTTATTTGTCTTTTTGAGAACCACCCTAATAAACAAATATAAGCACCTGGCTGCGTATCTTTAGACAGTTCTAATACTATTATAGCATAGATGATGTAATGGCGGATTTTATAAAAGAAATATCGATAGCTTAGTTTATATGTTTTCTTAGAGCACTGGGAGTCATAAGCTCTGAAAGTACTCATTGTATCTTTCGCCAGTTGCCTCTATACTTTGCACATCCCAAGTCAATATCATCTTTCATGCATACGACATGATCTAACCAGCTTATTGTGTGATTTTTATGCGCTGAACAGTTCGCGTTCGGATTTCCCCAAAGACCATGCGGAATACAGCTGTTTCCATTGCTTCAAGTGCTTTCTCATCTCGGCTTCTCGTTGTCCATGCTTCTGTGCTGACCCCAAAGTAGCACCAGCTATTCTGTGCTAAATCTCTAGTCTTAGATTGTTGTTCGTATTTCCGCGATAGAAAAAGTCCTTTACTTTTTTAATAGCTACCAACATTTACGTAGTTCCGATCCTTTCTGTTTATTGGCTGGAAAGGACGGCGTTGTTAAGGTCTTTCATATCAATGTAATCTGTGTGATATATAGTAGCATTATCCTATTCGGATTGATGATCCAGAATTGATGGCGGTGTCCTCCGTCATTCTTCATAACCGTACGAGTTTCCCAGGGATCCCATCACTCCATATTCAACTATTCACGCATAATTGCTAGATTCCAAAATTATTATAATAATCGGTTCAACCTCGTTCTGCAAAGATGAGTCTCTCAGATGAAAAAACGGCGAATTTAGCGGTTGGATTTCGCTCTGCATCCGTATAAGATTGTGTGGGTACAAGAACTAAAGTCAACAGACCAGTTGAAGCGTCTTAGCTTTGCCGATTTGGCGCTGGAAATTATGTTCTCAGATGTGGACCATTTCTGGGTCAAAGGCCACGGATCGTTTAAAGAGGATTATGGTACGCGAGCGTTATAACAGGATGTTGACCAACTTTTTTCCGGAATTTGTTTGAATTGGCACGGACGATCTCTATTTCCAATAAGACGGTGCGCCGTCTCATGTTTCACACATTGCGTACAAAGTTTGGCGACTCGTTAATTTCGAGAAATGGCACAGTGAAATGGCCGTCAAGGTCATTGGCGTCTAGATTTTTTTCTCTGGAAGCAACGTTCGAGGGGCTCGAAGAGAACATTAACTTAAACGGGTAGTAATAGACAAATGATTTGACCTTTATTTTGTTCATAGCTCTTGTTGGTAGACCCTTTATACTATATTCTATATAATACTCAACGTACTCGTAAATATAAATGTGTTAATTTCTTTTTGCACAAATTTATCACGCATAAATTTGCTGGAGACTCAATGTCTACAACTGATTTAAACACCAATCAACTATTTACAGGGTGTGCTTTTAGAGATATACCCCTACCAGGGTTAAGATACATAGAAATTTTGTTCCAAATCAACTACATACTTCTTTTTACAATTAGACTCAACAGGCCCTAAAGCACTCAGAACAAGTTAGGGATTGTCTCAAACCCTCCGAAAAATCACTGATTGTCGCGATTTGTTTAAATTTTGTTAAAATGGCAACGGTTTGGTAAAAGTATCGAATTTGACTCTTTTTTTGAGAGTTTTTCGTAGAAAATAATAGAAAGATTTAAAAAAAATGCTTTAATGGCGCCATAGCGAATGACGTTAAAACTTTTCTCTTCAAATAGGAACTAGATAACTTCAAAATTCTTCCTTTGAGAGTGAAAACCATTTTGGAGACCACCAATCTGAGAAAAACTCGTTTAAAGATTGGAGACGCTTCACCAGCGTGATTCAGTTGTGTGGATTTGATCTCCTTCTGAACCTTCGAAGCTAAAAAGAACCTAAAGCTGATAAGCGTATCCTGTAGAGACTATAGCAAAAGATTGTACGATTTTAAAATTTGCACGAATAATGTCTGTAATGTAAGCCGGATAGTCGCGGACTGCTATAGGGCAGTAACTACCGGGTCTTTATTCTGAAAAACATATAAGTTGTTACAGAAAGAGACGGTGAAATTTCTTTTATGGATAAACTAGCCTAGCCTGCTAGGTTTCAAGATTGAGCTTTCAAGACAAATGTGGTAAAGGTCTGAGGTAGGGCATCATAAGAAGATCAGGTAAATGAGCCTGATAAAACATAACGATTTCTTCGAAAACTGAGTGCTTGAAATGGCTCCAGTATATCCGGACAACAAGCCATGGAATGGACGAAATTTTGTTAACTGAATAATATTAATAAATTCGTTTATCCATTAGCCATGCCTTGGTCATGAGATTTGACTTTATTAGACTACGTTTTATCTTAGTATGGCAAAGGAAATGTTAATGAAAGAGTTGAAAGCTCTATATGGTCTTCCTCTTCCTCTGCTCTGCTCTCAGTCCGAAGGCGGGTACTGCGTCGAATACTTTCAGAGCTGGAGTGTTTTCATCCATCTGGACAACATGACCTAGCCAGCGTAGCCGCTGCCTATTAATTCGTTGAACTATGTCAATGTCGTCGTATATCTCGTACAGCTCATCGTTCCATCGAATGCGCTATTCGCCGTGGCCAATGCGCAAAGGACCATAAATCTTTTGCAGAACCTTTCTCTCGAAAACTCGTAACGTCGACTCATCGGTTGTTGTCATCGTCCAAGCCTCTGCATCGTATAGCAGGACGGGAATTATGAGCGAATTATAGAGTTTGGTTTTTGTTCGTCGAGAGAGGACTTTACTTTTCAATTGCCTACTCAGTCCGAAGTAGCACCTGTTGGCAAGAGTAATCCTGCGTTGGATTTCCAGGCTGACATTGTTGGTGGTGTTAATGCTGGTTCCTAAATAGACGAAATTATCTACAACTTCAAAGTTATGACTGTCAACAGTGACGTGTAAGCCAAGTCGAGAGTGCGACGACTGTTTGTTTGATGACAGGAGATATTTCGTCTTGCCCTCGTTCACTGCCAGACCCATTTGTGTTGCTTCCTTGTTCAGTCTGGAGAAAGCAGAACTAACAGCGCGGGTGTTGAGGCCGATAATGTCAAACACAGAGTGAAATAAAACTTTTTAACTAAGACAACCAGAATAGCGGCAGTTATTTAATTCTTCAGTGTTTCATTTGAAACTAATTTCTTTTACCCAAAACAGCACCCTTTTAGTTTACCCACACATACTTATATACGTTCATCAATATTTAAATTTTTCTTTATGCGTTTTTGTTTATTCATTTTTTATTCCAATGTGTATTTTTGTATGTGTGGTGGCTCATTCACACCTAAGGACACCACAGAAGACACTCGCAATCGCCATTCATTCAACGAACATTTATTTATTGCATTTAATAAAAATTTATATTGACATCATTTAAAAGCATATTTTACCCAATTGATTAATTTGATTGCCCGGCATTTTGCATGCGCAATGGCAGCACCATTTGGCGGACAGAGCGGCAAAAGCCAAGCAGCCAACGGACCAGCGAGCAATCGAGCAGACGAGCAAAGCGATGGGAGCCGCTGGAATTGGGAGGAATTTTGCTAAAAGAAATTGTCATTGATTTTTGTTTGAGGCAAAATATGAGCAACGGCGGGGAGTATGATAGAGGCTTTGCAAGAAATATATGATAATAAATGTGCTAGTAAGAAGAGGAAGACAAGGCAATAATTTGCTTGAAAGTTTTTGATTGCCAAAATGGGTGTGGGTTGTTAGTGGTTGTTAGAGGCGAGCAAGGTCTGCGATTTTTTTCCAATTATTATTAAATTATTTTATGCACATACACACACAGATACGGACAACAGCAACAAAAGTATGCTGGTATTTTATTATGATTTTCCGGTAGTTTTGTGACGTTTGTTGTCATGCGAATGTCCAATTAATGGCAGCGATTAAATTCAATTTACTTTAATTGGTATCGAAAAAGGCAAAATACAAAAGAAATTAATAATATACGCGCGCATACACCTACACACACGCAAACACACACCGAAAATTATATTATTTCAACGCCAGCGGATGTTTAACCAAACCCTAAATGCAGCAGAAGAGGCGAAATGTTAAAATAAAAACAAAAAATACAAAAAAACCAAGCAGAACCAATGAAATAAAATGGAAAAATCGGAAAATGAAATTTGCTGCCCGAAGAGCGATCAATAATGTAAATGAAGCGTGAAATGTTAAGGGGCTCTCCCTGTGTCATTAAAAAAGTGTATAACAGTAAAACAATGACAAAAAACGAGTATGGTACAGTGGGTGGCCAAAGAAGTAGTACGAGGTAGATTGGAAACGTGTAGGGTGCCGCTAAATGCTGTTGGAAACGAAAAGAAATTAAAGCAACTTAAATCGGCTTATGCTCATGAGCAAAATTCGTATAAGTTATTCGAGACTCGACAGTGTTTTTTTTTTTTTTTTTGATCGTAAGCAACAGTTTGTCATCAAGTCGTCAAGAATAAAGGGAAATACAACACCCTGTTTCATTACTGACTGAGGCATTTCACTTATAGTAATGGGTTTTTCAATAGGGACGCTACGAATGTAGGCTGATAGGGATATCAAACGACGCCATATTTTTCCCCGCTCTTTCAACATTTCTCTTCAGTACGGTTTGGCATTTCATAGAAAGATACGCGATCCAACAACGAGTGGAAATTGTTAAGGTTTACCACCAAAATTCTGAGTCATAATCGTCCTGTCAGATCAATACTTGAGCGTCTAGCCGAAAAATTTGAATCCACAGGCACAGTACAAAATGTTCCCGTGATCAGAGAGATCAGAACAATACTTAAGCGTCTAGTCGAAAAATTTGAATCCACAGGCACAGTACAAAATGTTCCCGTGATCAGAGAGATCAGAACAATACTTAAGCGTCTAGTCGAAAAATTTGAATCCATAGGCACAGTACAAAATGTTCCCGTGATCAGAGAGATCAGAACAATACTTAAGAGTCTAGTCGAAAAATTTGAATCCACAGGCACAATACAAAATAAATGTTCCTGTGCCAGTGAGTCAAACAAGTGTCCATGTAGTGTCGAAAAGATGGTTGATACCAATTGAGAAAGACCCAAATCAGTCTCTCACACGTCGTTCTCAAGCGTTGAGCATCTCTGTGACGTAGTTGTGGCGAATTTTGCGTCATTGGGCTCTGCTTCTTCCGAGATGATCAAGACCAGCACGTAAATATCATCAGATTAGATACTTGTATCAGAATGGAGAGTCTAAAGGTGTCAATGGGTAGAGGTTAGTTTATGTTAGGTTAGTCTGGTAGCCTAATAAATTACACATTGGACCTTAGCGTGGTCCGTTCAGTTACGAGAAGATTTGTAGCCTCACTGTCAATACATCTTCTAGTTACTCATATTGTGGGGCCCCAGACCAGATGATCGAAGCGTACCCTTGCCAATACGGGACTAGTACACAAAAAATCCTAAATTCTTTCCATGTTGCCTCGCGCATGGCATTTTCCGCAGTCTTCTCGTTCTGTCAGCCCCATTCAACAGGCGTGTTGCCAACAGAAATTAAGAGTACCTCCGAACAACCGTATTATACTTGAATTTTGAAGTTTTGCAACCACTTGGCTCTTTCCAAACTTGTTTTGGTTTTCCTTACCAAGCTGCTGCTCCGACCGTATAGACGGGCTTTCAATGTTCCATTGTTGATAAGGTTTTCGAGTTTCAGCCGCCAATGGGTAGAACTACAAGCCAGTTTTTTGATCGAATATTGATCTAATTGAATCAAAAACTATACAAACGTAATCGATTTATATGAAAAATTGTTCCGGTCTAAAATTGAAAAGATGTTAACTATACGAAAAGCTTTATTTAGGACTGTCTTGTGTTCGAAAGACGCTTCCAAGATGCTTTTTTTTTAACTTGGCCATCTAACAAAATGATATTCCGCATTATGCTTTAATCGGTTCGACTTAAAAGAGATTAAAAATTACCATAGAAAAACTTTTTATTACGAGTATGGCCTCACAAACAATATTAGAATACCCTTGGGTAACATCTTGCGCTTGGTTATGAATTCATGTGACATGAGAAAGTGTATTACTTAACCTACAACGGATGAAAGCCGAAACCCAAATTCGGAAAATCATAAATAAGCAAATTGAAATATATTATTTGGACAATATCAATCAACGGCGAGACGAAGAGAAATTAAAAACCACTAACCAGAAGGCGGCCAGCAGACGGGCGTAGGCGTAGGTATAGGCGTAGGCGTTGGTTAATCTTGGCTTACTGTTGTTAGAGAGAAAAAAAATCATTTTTTTTTTAACAATTAAAAGAATGACAAGCCACAGAAAACAATTGGAGCGCATTGAATGTGAGGGCACACTTCCGCTTAGGGCACATCTGGGACTGCCAATGTCTAGCCTACTGTCTAACAGTCTACAAAGCTTTTTATCTGGTTCACTGGCTCAGCGACGCTTCAAATAAAATGGCCTACTGCCACTGCTGTTGAGCTAAATATTTATGGCAATCGCTTTGAATACATAATGCGCACCTTTGACGTGGCGGGGGGTTGAGGTGTCTGCACCCGGGCTGTGCCGAACCATATCGATCGGATGTGACGAAGCCAATCAAATCAATCACTCAAATAGTCATACGAATGGAAAACTTATGACTAAAATGTATAATACGTATAGCTATTTAGAATGGCGTTGCCAGTGAGGCAGGGCTGAATTGAAGAAATCATTGCAATCGTGGTGGCCCAATATGGATAAAACTTCTTAAATTCCAGCACAGCAACAGTAGTACGCGCATTTTAAAAACAGAAACATGCATAAATATGTATGTAAGTATTTGTACAGTCGCTAAAATAAGTATTCGGAAGAGCTTGTAAAATTTTAGGTGATGAATTTTGACGTGGAACTCAATCAAAAAAAAATTTAGCTAAGAAAAAATTATAAAAGTCGCTTCTCCTAAAAAAATAATTTTATAAGACTACTTGTGCTCTAATGATATATGCTTAGTACAAAGAGGAAGCAAGGTTTTCCCAAAAAGTCTCAATGCCGTGTTTTTTATAAGAATCCCTAAAGAGCACCAGGTTCATTAGTGTTGCTGATGTCTAACTTCGCAGCCAAAGTAAGATATATAGTAAAGAAAAAACTTCCTAATCGGCTAAACCTGAGTTAGGTTTGTAAAAAAACAATCAGGCTAACTATTTTGTCTCTACCGAGAAAACTATTTGGAACTAAAGCTGAAAATTAATAAAAAAAAACTGGTTCAATACAGGAAATTTGGGTGACTTTGGGTACTTTTTTGCCTGATAAGACTCACTGGAAACAAATAAAATATGTTTAAGAAGCTCGACATTCAGGCTAGTGGGTACTATAGAGAGGTTCTGATCCCTAGGTATGTAAAAGATTGTAAATAGTATTGCATTGAAAGCTGCCTTGCATTTTTCCCCACTGTATTATACCTATTCAGTAGTACCTCTGGATGAAGATCCAGGATCCGTATGTATAATGAAATTCTATGAAGTAAATGATGTAGAATCCTTGCCCACTTGCAATTTTTGAGCCCATGGACGAAATCATATAACAAAAAATATCCGGTAATACCTCTGGGTGAAGATCCAGGGTCTGCTACATAAAAGCAAGACAATGTTTTAGTAAATAATGTAGAATCTTTGAGTCATTCGCAATTTTCGTCTGGATCTTAGATTCCAGATGTGTGGATGGGATCTACTTTTGGTCCATCGAAGCTAAAAAAAACCTAAAGTTGATAAGTCTGTAGAGACTATCGCTAAAAACTGTACGACTTTCTAATTTGCGGGAATATTGTCTGGAATGTAAGCCGGATAGTAGCAGACTGCTATAGGACAGTAACTGCCAGGTCTTTCGTCTGAAAACATATAAGTTGTTGGATAAAGAGAGGGTGACATTTTTTATACATAAATTGACTTACACTGATGTTGCTAGGTATCAAGATTGAGCTTTCAAGACAGATATGGTAAAGGACCGACGTTTTGGCTCATTTACCAGATAAACTATTATGATTTGGAATATGTAATATACGGACTGGGATCATTTTTTAGCACCTATCTCGACATTGCGCAACGAGGGAAACTTTAAGTAAAAGACAAGTGAATGAAAAAGGCTAAATAAGTCTGATCTCTTTAAACTAAGGGACGTCTAAATCCAATTTAAATATGCGGTCTTAAGGCATGCTGTATGAAAAGACCACTAGACACTTTAGGGGAAGATTCCTACATTTGTGATAGAAATTGTGTAGCCGACTGTATTTTTCACTAATCTTAGTACCGGCTAAAGCCTAAAGTCGCACATATTAATAGTGTTGCGAATCGTTAGTCTGGGCGTTTACGTAGCCTAGCTTGGGCAG
>CM050325.1:91543811-91590620 GCA_027475135.1 Bactrocera correcta
AGAGAATTTATGGTATGGTATAATTTGTATGAAATATGTAAAGAAATTTTAACACGATTTTATTATATAAAATTTGTAGGTTTAGTTTTAAAAAGGAAAATAAATTTTTTCAAAAAATTTTAAAATAATGTAGGAATACAAATGCATGTTTAGTTATAGAAGAATTTAACTACAAGGTGCGCTCCAAACTAAAGAGGAACAAACAGTTTTTGAATCCATCGCCCCCTGGTGGCGCCATCTACATATATGTATGTCGACTGTTGCGTTAGAATCTGCTATCTTTATAGATTGTCTAGTGGAATTTCACGACATTTCATCGATTTGAGGTTTGCGTTTTAAGTGTCAGTGTGTTTGTGTCATCGGTGTGAAAATGAGCTTCGAACAAAGAGCCAACATTAAATTTTGTTTTAAAATTGGTAAAATTTTTACCGAAAATTTCAATTGATGAAACAAGTTTATGGCGATGATTGCCTATCCCGGAGCAGAGTGCAGGAGTGGTTTGAACGTTTTCAAAGTGGGCGTGAGGACATAAATGACGATCAATATGTGGGCCAATCAAAATCCGTGATCAAAGGAAATTCCATCGGAACTGTGCGTGAATTCGTCAAAAATCAGCCGAAATCATCATTGAAATTCATAAAAATGGAATTGAAAATCTCCAAAACATCGATTGATTGCATTTTGGGCTTACGAAGAATGTCACAAATTGACTGACGACCAAAAATTGGTCAGAATCCAACATTCGAAGGACGATTATTTGACCAAAAATCACAGTCCTGTTTACTTTGGAAAGCATCCGGTTCTTGTACTGACTCAATAGTCGGGAGGATAGTGAGGAGAAATTTTTTGTATGCAGTTTATGCTTTTAAGAAGAAAAACACAATTTATCTACAATATATCCCCTAATACCGTTTAGGCCAGAAAAATTTACATCAATTTCCTTTTTTTAATTGCTAATTCCTTTTGAACATCGCACAAATATTAAAGCTGTCTAAATTTTTCTTTTCTATGAATCATCATTTATCTAGCTTTCTTCCATCAAAATGTTTAATACCCACTATCAACCAAATCAACCAATTTATAATGCCACAAAGGGATGGAGATTTATTTCAAAACAAAACGCCGGCCAACAAAAATACAAACACACTATTTTAATAGGCCACTTAGTAGTGAATATGCTTTCATTAGAAGCCCAAAAGCCATTTGGTCTGAAATCTCGGCAACAGACAAAATTTATGACTACAAATTTCCTGCCTGATTACCTTAAAGTGCTGAAATATGGTTGCTACAAATAAGTTCTCATACTTAAGTGTAGATTTTCGAAGACGGCACGCCGCTAAGTGATTGAACAAATTTTCAAAGGCAAAATAGAAACTGCGGATCCTATGAAAGCGGAATGCCGAGAACAAAAAGATATCGACATTTAAAGCAAACAAGCAACCTTTGGCTGTCTGAAAGTGCTAGTAGCACAACTAATTGGAAAAGCACTCCGCTGTGGAGTATCCACTTAATACGGTGGCCTTTAAAATTGGGATATCCGACTTTTCCTGTTATATATTTTGTGTACATTTTTGGTATCATTATTATAATTTTTTTTTTCTGGAAACTTAAGCTAAACATTTTCTTAAGGGCACATATGCTTACACAATAGATGTGTCAATGCTATCTATAGATCTTAAGAACTTAGTGCCTATAACTATGTATGTACAATGTGCATAACAGCAACAGCAACAACCAGAAGAGTGCAATAGTTCGGTGTCTGTAAATAACCTTGACCGAATTTCCCAAAAGATTCAGCGTCAGCAGTTGTGTGTTTATATTATCTAAGCATTGCCGGTCGTAAGTTTATGTTTTTGTTGTGGATGTGTGATGTCTGTCGTCGACGTCGGTCTCTTGTTGTTCACTCAAATGTTGCTATAATAATTTCCCCGAGTGTTTGAAAGCATAAAAATAAAGTTGTATATTTTGTCTAGTGAGCGTTAGTTAAAGTGCGTGTGTGTTTTTGTTTTTATAATTTTTAGTTTTTTGTTTTGCTTCTGGTTCCAAACTGATGAGGGGGAGTTTGGAATGTAAAATTTATGATTTTTTTCTAAATTTATTTTGTTTTACTATTTTTCGAAATTTTTTTCTTATTTTTGATTCATAAATTATTTTGTAATATTTCTTCTTTGTTTTTGAGAATTTGTTGGCGTATTTTGAAACATAGCTGCGTTAGCAAATACTTTAATTTAATGTTAAATTATGCCTTTGCAATATTTTTTGAGATATACCTAGTCTTCGTGGAACATTGTTGTACATGATATGGAACGAGTAAACATATTTGGGAACAGTTCTATAAAATTGTGTGAAAAAAGTAAACGCTTCTAATAGAATGTCTGGTAGTCATCGTATAAGCCCTTAGTATAGTACAGAATGTTTCACATAACGGGTGATTTTTTTGAGGTTAGGATTTTCATGCAGTAGTATTTGACAGATCACGTGGGATGTCAGACATGGTGTCAAAGAGAAAGATGCTCAGTATGCTTTGACATTTCATCATGAATAGACTTACTAACGAGCAACGCTTGCAAATCATTGAATTTTATTACCAAAATCAGTGTTCGGTTCGAAATGTGTTTCGCGTCCGTGTCCGATGAGCGATGAGGCTCATTTCTGGTTGAATGGCTACGTAAATAAGCAAAATTGCCGCATTTGGGGTGAAGAGCAACCAGAAGCCGTTCAAGAACTGCCCATGCATCCCGAAAAATGCACTGTTTGGTGTGGTTTGTACGCTGGTGGAATCATTGGACCGTATTTTTTCAAAGATGCTGTTGGACGCAACGTTACGGTGAATGGCGATCGCTATCGTTCGATGCTAACAAACTTTTTGTTGCCAAAAATGGAAGAACTGAACTTGGTTGACATGTGGTTTCAACAAGATGGCGCTACATGCCACACAGCTCGCGATTCTATGGCCATTTTGAGGGAAAACTTCGGACAACAATTCATCTCAAGAAATGGACCCGTAAGTTGGCCACCAAGATCATGCGATTTAACGCCTTTAGACTATTTTTTGTGGGGCTACGTCAAGTCTAAAGTCTACAGAAATAAGCCAGCAACTATTCCAGCTTTGGAAGACAACATTTCCGAAGAAATTCGGGCTATTCCGGCCGAAATGCTCGAAAAAGTTGCCCAAAATTGGACTTTCCGAATGGACCACCTAAGACGCAGCCGCGGTCAACATTTAAATGAAATTATCTTCAAAAAGTAAATGTCATGAACCAATCTAACGTTTCAAATAAAGAACCGATGAGATTTTGCAAATTTTATGCGTTTTTTTTTTAAAAAAGTTATCAAGCTCTTAAAAAATCACCCTATATAAATAAAGAAAAGACATCGTCTTACGTTAGATATGCGAGTGGCAAACGAATGCTCAAACAAATAAATTTTCCTTTAGCTTTTCAGCATCTCTGATCTCAAATGCAAATTGCCTTCGTTGATAGAGTTCGGATGGATTCATTTAGAGAATTTGGATGGATTAGTTGTTCCACAATATTCGAGTATTTATTCATCACTATACTACAAGCCATAATCTAGAAAAAATATATTCAGACCTTGGCATTTTCTGGACAATTAGAACTGAAAATTGTTCTGAAACGTTCGTTGTCTGTAAAACTAAGAAGTTCATGTAGATTGGTAGGTTAAACAGTTTCTGTAGCTTATATACGTTGTTCTCATTTCGAATTTTTTCTAGAGGGGGATTGTTCCAGCATTCCTTTCTTAAAATAGGAAATACTATCTGGGATATTTAAAACTAAGATATGATAATTTTGATAAAAGCTCATAAAATAAGGCTTAAATCAGAGTTGTTAACCGAAACATGGAAAAGCAACAAATAAAGATGACTTCGGCTATGCCGAGGCTATAATATCCTTCACAAATAAATAGATTACCCAGATAAAAATGTAGATATTAATTGACATTTGCACTTATGGTATATTTTACCCTCCCTTCCGTCACAACAACTTATATAGACCCAGCGCATTGATCAAATCCAGTATACTGCTAGATGCTATTGAGGCGAAGTGATCCCTATTCGGATACATGAATCCAAAGACCCTAAACCTTTGAGTGCAGAACCCGCAGTTTGCACAAGAGGCTAGATCCATATTAAATAAATGCTTCTTTAGCTTACAAAGCCGGAATTTGCCTCTCGAGAGCTTCCTGACAAGAACTTAATTTTGATCAAAAAGTTTGTATGGCAATACCTGCCATAGTTTCTATGTCGTTATTTTACAAGAACATGATACCGATCGTTACAGTGCGGACCACTGTCGGCGATTTCGATAAATGAGCAGATTCTTTGAGGTAAAAGGACGTGTGCAAAATTTCAAATCGAACTTTCATATCTCAAAAACGCAGAGGCATGGACGACGACAACATCCGATGAGCCGACATCACGAATTTTCGAGAGAAAGGTTCTGAGGAAGATTTATCGTTCTTTGTGCGTTGGCCACAGCGAATGTCGCATTCGATGGAACGATGAGCTGTATGAGATACACGACGACATTGACATGCCGTACTCGACGAGGGAAGCAGAAGAGGAAGGCCTTCACGCCGTTGGAAAGACCAGAGGGAGAAGGACCTGGCTTTGCTTGAAATCCTCAATTTGCGCCACCTTGCGAAGAGAAGAAACTACTGGCGCGCTGTTGTTAACTCGGCTACAATCGCGTAAGCGGTGTTTACGCCAGTAAAGAAGAAGAAGAATGGTTCGAACTATATTTTCAATTTTTAGTAGAGGGCACAACAGAATCATTTTTAGGGATTATCGATGCTCTCTCTCTACCGCAGTCTCACACCTACATATTACAAAAAAACTTAAGAGTTTACGCAAACATATCTTTATACACTTATACATATGTCTTTAATACAATTCAACGTAATCGAACTCTTGTCAATCACCTTGTTCAGCCAGTAATCGCTAATGCGTCGTTGTCATGGGTGCAGCGCATTTGGCACCGTTGACGTCGGTCGTTGCTATAAATCCACAATAACAATACACCAGAGACGCCTTAATGCAGTGTCATCATTATCAACGTCAACGATAACGGTGTGTATGGCGATTATGCGCAACTCAAACTATTATCAGCAAACGCACACAAATGTAAATACATACATATGCTTAACTTTGTGTGGCTTGGCCAACCATTTCATTTACATCATTATCAAAATCATCAAACTAAAACGACGGGCCATTTGGCGTTTACAATTACAAGCCGCTTACAAAAAAAGTAATTAAATATAGTATGAAGGTATGTATGTACGTATGTATAGTGTATATGAAGACGATCAATATGGCTGTGCGCGCAGATCAGACAGTAATTTAAGACATCAATGGCCATCAGCTGATACTTGGCGGTGAGCAATTTGGCTCTCAATTAACTAGCCGTCAGTCAGCTGGTTGCCAGCAATTTGGCATGCGCGTCTTGTATGGGTGCTAAAAAACAATTTTTTTGCATTTTTTTTCGATTTTTTTTTTGTTTTTTTTTTTTTCTAATTTTTTTATTATTTTTTTTATATTTTTTTTTTTTTATTTTGTAATTTTTTTTTTATTTACTTCTTTTGTTATGAACTTGCATGTTCGGGTTTTTTTAATTGTCTTTAGTGAAAATGTTTGTTAATTTTTATGCAAAGCGTGTGCTCAAGTACACGAATCACTTTCATACCTGTACAACACAATACATACTCGTACATATGTATGTACAAAATGTGGAAATGTGGGTTGATATGAAAGTGCATCACTAAGCTTAAATGGTGGCACTTTGAAAGCATCTGTAAGTACTCGTACAAACAAACAAACACACAGGCATAAAACAAACACAAATAAATATATATGTAAATTGTTGATGTTTGTAGCACCAGCAACCACCACCAGCATTTTCGTTAAACATTTATTAAATAAATATGTATGCGCGGCACGCGTTGCCACGAAATATTTAGCATTGCCAAGTCATGGTCTAGTTCAGTGCTACAGTTTCCATTTAAAAAATTTTTGCTTTTAGTTTTTGCAAGTCTCTCTTTGGTTTGTATATTTTTATATATGTACATATGTATATAAATATATTTTGTCTGCACCCATTCATTCATTCACTACACTTCACCGCACTCCAGTTCGTTTTCATTACGTTTTTTGCATGCCAAATTATTTGTTTTTGCTAAAATTTCATGGCAAACCGTTATCGATTTATTTACATACAAACATATATGAACTGCATTGGTGGCAGTGTTGGTGGTAGTTATGTTTCATTATTGGTGCCGCTGACCACAATTGGGGCTCATGTGGTTTATCAAGCCAGGCGTGACGTAGTTATATATATTGGACTTTTTGGTGTCCCGTTTTTGTTTGTTTAAAACTTAAATAGAAATTTTTTATTTTTCCACTTTAAACACGAACATTTAAAAGGTTCTTTTTCGGGTTCTCTAGACATAGTGTGTGCACATAAGATATAAAGACAAAAAAGGTCCTGAAAATTGTAATTAAATTCTAAGGGTAACTGATTTTTCAAACACTTTGTTCTAGCCAATTGTGACCTTTTGGGTAATTCAGCGTTGACTCGACCCAATTCTAACCGTTTTCTCCGCTCCAAATTGTCGATATTGAAGACACCTTTTGAATTTCAGTAAACGATGCTCATAACCTTTCCGGCCTATAAAACAGTATTCACCTTCTTCGGAGCATGGCTACTGTTAAACAGCTCCTTCGTATAGTATATGGTGTGATTCATGTTCATGATTCACGATTCTTCTGATTGAGCTTAAACACCGACAGGCAATGCTTTAAAGTGGTTCTCCGAATGCGTTTATCGTTCGGAGTGCCCGCAAATCGCCACGAAAACGGTTTCCTCATGGATTCCTGGATTTGACGGACACTGACTTTCGAAATGTCTACTACATAGGTTGCTATATATATTTCTGGACTAAGCAACACTAAGTGTTGCCAGGTGCAATCTGACATTTCCATTGGAAAGTTTGAGTTTTTTTAGCATAACATCACTCAGAACGTTTTGTCATTTAATCGTGAATTGTTTTATTTACAGGGAATTAAAAAATTCATCTCGGCCAAAAAATGGAATTAACTCGTGAACATTTTCGTGCAATCATTTTTCACAACTTTCGATGTGGATTATCACGACAAGAGTGCATCGATGAACTAAAATCTTTGTATGGCTATGAAGCACCATCCTATAGCACTGTGAAAAACTGGTACAACGAATTCAATCGTGGCCGACGCTCGCTCAAAGACGAATTCCATGAAGGTCGTCCAAAAACAGTCGTTGTGCCAGAAAACATCGATGCCTATGCATTTCTCCCGTTCTTAAATCGGTTAAACTCGTCAAACAAGTTTTTCAACATCGCCTTCGAAAGAGAAGGATCACCGTAAATGATGTATCCACATTTTGATCTCAAAAATCAGAGATTTTCATCCAAATTTTGAAGAATTTACGAAGGAAGTAAAACTCTCGCAGAAAGAAATGTTAGATCTGCCACTGATCACAATATATGGTGTCTAAGCTAACTTCAAAACCAGAGATTTTAATTCCAATGCAGAAGAATTTAATACGAAGTAACAACAATTTTAAAAATATGTTGTTAAGAAAAAATCCTCGAAGAAAGTTCTGCCGCTGATTACCGTATATACATAGCTCCTAAGCACACTTTACTTCACCGTGCGATTTCCCTAATAAAAGCAAGAGTTGAATTTTCGACTATTTTTCCAATTTTCAAAAAATTGTGAATACACCCATTTCGACACGAAGTCAAAACTACAAGTCTGATTTGGCTAGAATTTTTATGACAGTGCCATCTACAAGAATTCATAAGATGATTGGATTGAAAAGAGGTGCATTTTGCAGAGAAAATGTTTTATCAAAATTCAATCTTTAGAAAAGTCATGTTACAATAAGAATATCGCCTCATGAAGTTAGCTGCGAGAAATAAATAAAACCAAAATGACTGTGGGAGCCTTTAGGATTCTATCCTTTATAACACACGGGCAGTGTTTTCTCTTTGCTTTCCCCTTCCCAGGTGCCTCATGTCACTTCCGTTTTTACTAGTTTACATAATTGTTCTACAATAAAGAAGAACGATCTCTGAATTTTCCAACCAAACATATTATTACCTTATTAGATATATTCATGCTTTTCTACTTCTCATGACAGATTTCGGTTGATGAAAATTTTTCGCAACCATTTTTAATTACAATTGCAGACCATTTCGTATGGCACCCTTAGACAATGCGACATTGCGTTGACCTTACGCAATGTACGCAAAGCAGTATATAGAGAAGCACTCGTATATAACTCGCATACTCTGTTCGTGCCACCCTGTAGAGAAATCTCGAGTGTTAAAACCTTCAAACTCTGTTTAATGAAAGCTCGATGCTTTGACTGACATTAGATCAAAAACGAAAAAAACTGTACTGGAATTGATATGAATTAAAAAATGAATATAAAGAAAATAATTATATTCACTATTTTAGTCATTGTACCATATTCCTTGTACTTAATAATATTTTCGATATCCTTGCATATTTAAACAATATTATTAACATGTAATAAAACATCGCCTTGGCACCACTTATATCTTAGCTTCAATTTTTCCTACAGGATATTCAAATATACTACAAATAGACACAAAAATATTTCTACCCAAGTGTAGGCATTTACATACATCGAATACCGGAAAGGGTGTGAAAATGCGTGGCATCACTTTGGCGTCTGATTTAACCCTCAAAAGCAGTGAATTGTTTGCAGACACGCAAAATTTCCACCAAACTTCGATTTTGCTTTTACCAGTATCCCTCTGTGCATACACAATCTCTGCCATCATTAATTTGCATTTGCCGTTCGGAAGGGGGGTTGTTGTGAAGCGTGCTTGAGGGCGCCAGCAGACACTTTATCGCTTTGAAATCTTGCACATTTTGTGGCACTCGGCGGTTGGCTCGCATGGCCTGCCTTCACTGAGATTCATTGGGATATTTGGCGCAGTTTGCAGGTATTTATTTGATGAGTTGGTTTGGGTCAGGTTCAGGTGTTTGGTTACTTATTTATTAGACTATTAAAGCAAAATTTTTTGATTTATTTGTGGACAAAGACAGAGTTGAGTAATTAGCGATAAAGAATATTATTAATAGCATTTCCGATTCTACAAAAAGACATACCTATGGGGTTCTTCCCCAGAGGTTCACAATTAGATGTTGCTCTAAACTCTTTTCCTTGCTTAAACTTAAGATTAAGGGAGGAAGAAGAAGGCCGAATTTTAAGGTTAGACTATTTTTTCTAACTTGATTAGCCGAACAGATTGCGGAATAAGGAGTTCTTTTGCTCTTCTGCGGAAACCACATATGGTAATCAATCAAGTAGCCATACATACATTGCCTCAAATGACAGCATAAGGGTTTGGCAAAGGAAAGGTAATCTCATCCCAGCAAATGAAGGTCCTAAGTGTTGAAATACCACCAGCTCTTCTTCCTAAAAGGGTACACTTTACTAGGAAGTTTAAAGTTACTATTAGCAGCAAGGCTGCATGGAATGATTCCACTCGACCTACTGCTATCCTAAACACAATCTAGCGGTATACCGACGGCTCAAAAACGTCGGAGGAAAATGGTGTAGGAGTCGCAGGATCACGTATCACACCCTCTATACCAATCGGAAGTTTTCGGAGCATATTTCAAGCAGAAGTATTTGCTATAAGTCGATGTGTGTAGAGATAAACCTCCAATGTAACTATCGCCATACTCAGCGACAGTCAACGATAGTGAGCGATCTCTCGATTAAAGCGCTCTCTGCTTATGAGATTAAATCGCTGCTGATGCAGAAGTGCATAGGAAGGTTGAATGGCTATTCAGTTCATAACCAAATGCTCCTTTTCTGGGTGTCTGGACCCAAGGGTATAATCTTTAATTAATTTGCTGACGACCTCGCCGGTTCGCAAGCTTCCACCAAAATGGTAAGACCGTATCCCTTTATTACGGTTCGTCCTCATACCATAAAAGAGCTGCACACAAGAAGAACAGAGGAATCGTAAGAAGTATTGGTAACAACTCCAAGGCATATGCTGGGCCAAGTTGCTAATGGATGGTTGAGTATAAGGTTATTGTGCGAACTGCCGGGTCTACGACAGACCCGGAAAAACATAATCAATGTCCCAAGCGATAAGTTCTAGCCTCTTGTCGCATTCTACACTGACCATTGTAAGCTCTAGAAGCACTTGTGAGAACTGCCGGTTGTGCGATAAGGACCCGGAAACTCCCGAACACTTGCTAAGAGATTGCACAGCAGTCTGCAGACGCAGGATTAAGACTCTTAGATCGATGTTTCCTTAAAGGGTTCACACCGCATAGTAGTATATTGAAAATCATAAACATGCTGACGCTATGTGAGTCCCTAAGACTTAGGGGAGGGCACAATAGACCTTATGTCGCAATGCAAACCTCATTTATTACCTAATCTCTTAACTTAGATAAAGAAAATAAAAAATGAGTTTTACAAGAAAATTACTGCAAGCCGTTCTGCACTAATTTTCCAAATTAGGTTCGCGATAATTTAAGAACCCAATCGCATATCTTGACATTTTATATTTGTACGCTCCTACGGAAATCAAAAATATTTCTGCATCTGCTTGTCGAGATTTAAATTTTCCAATGTGTACACGATTTAGATGACTAAGAAAACTTCGTAATAATTGAAAAATTTGAAAAAGAAAAACTCTTGAAAAACATACCAATACTTTTACATAAAATTCCATGCACCACTTGAGTCCAGCAACTGCATCAAGCACGTCTAATAAAGTTGTTGTGGCACAAAACTTCAAACTCCAAATGAAATAATTTCTATTATTGTGCGCATAGAATGGGAGAGTACAAAGTTTATTAGCAAAACAACACGAAAAACATCGAGCAAACTGCATTTAATTGAAGTCAATTAATAAAGCGGTACGCAATTGCATTCAACGAATTCGCAACAATTCTGCAACAACGCGGCCACTTTGCGGTTTTATTTTCATGATTTTCTGATGCTGAAACATTGGCAGTTGCTTCCGCAACTTTTAGCATACATACTATATGTATGGATTTTACGAGGGTGAACTCAAAGAAAGTAAACCGATCGAGAAAATATAACACTAGTATTTGATTAATTTTACTTGACGGAATTCAGAAAAATTGTCTTATAAATACAGGGTAGGCCATTTAAAGTTGACCCATCTGGCAACGCTGTAACTTTTAACAGCGCTGACAAATCGGCTAATGTCATACCGCGTTAGAAGCGTCATTCGAAGACAATTTATACCATGGAACAGTACACTCCAAAAGAACGCGCTGAAATTGTTCAGCTTTATATTCAAAATAACTTTTCAATTGTGTTAACTCAACGTGCGTTTCGCAAAAAAAATAAAGTGAAAAGTGCTCCAGTTAAGAACACAATTAAGTCTTTATACGCAAAATTTGTGAACACCGGTAATCTCAGTAATGCCAGTCATGTATCCAGACAACGCACCAGACGTTCTGATGAAAATATCGAAGCTGTACGAGCCAGTATTGAGGAGACTCCATCGACATCGAGTTATCGCCGCTCTCAGGAATTAGACATCTCTCGCACCACTCTCCGACGCATAATTCATAAAGATTTGAAGATGTTTCCATATAAAATTCAAATGGCACAAAAACTAAACCCAGCTGATTATCCGCGACGCCTTAATTTTGGCAAACAAACAAATGGGTCAACTTTAAATGGCCTACCCTGTACATGCACACATACATACATATGCAGAAATATTTGTAAAAATACCCTCAGTGATCATTTATTATTGTTTTCCCTGGTATTTTGGTCATTTGTATATATGGAACTTACTATTTCACCAACCCTCGTACATTGTGAATATATTTGGCAAATATCTTTTATTTCACTCAATATTTCTAAAATTATGCAAATTTGCGAAATGTTGCGTTTATTGAATAGAACAAAAATTGAGGTCTGGCTGCATTGGGAAGTTGAAAAAATAATTTGTGAACGTTTCTTCGCAGCGAGTAAAGTTTATGTAGAGACTTTTACTTATATAATATAAAGTATTGGGTAATTATAATTATTATTTCTTTGTAATATATTTGCCAATAAAACTTTGCGTTGAAAATAAAATTAACGGAAATTATTATCTTCTTTAAAAAAAAATACAAAATAATAGACATATAACGCTAATAGCTAGACTGTTTTTGAGTAGACATTTGTTGCAGAGTCTGAAAAGATTTTTTAACCTTCCACATAATGTTCTTAAATATAGATTTTTTCAAAGCAAACTATTAAAACTCTCGGGTAAAAAACAGCTTTATTCAACAATTTTTTCTAATATAAAAAAACTAAATATTTTTTTAGAATTTTTTTTTTGCTAAAAACATACATTATTAACAAAGAAATTCTAAAATTTTTGAAAAAAAAAAATTTAACTCGGCCATTGCGAAGCCATTTCCGGTGACCCTTCGGAAAAAAGATGAACCCGGATTGGTAGGACAACTCCTTACAAGATCATCTAATCATAGTGAAAAAATACGTGTTTTAGGTAAAACCTTAACTTAGAACTTCAACGACGGAAAAAACTCGAAACACGACATTTTTTCTTGCAACCGAAAAAAAATCCTTCGTCCAAGTCTTTAAGAACTCTATCTCAAAGACCCGTGTAAAATTTCATGAAGAAGGGTTAAGTAGTTCCCGAGAAATTTTTCCAACTTAAAAAACACAGTTTCGAGAAAAACGAGTTTAAAGACGGCGCACTTGCTAGCCTCGAACGCACAAGTTCTCAAGGCTGTATCTCCGAAACTATTACTCGGAACAACTTGAGACAATATTCTGGAGGCGTTGTAGAGTTTAATAAGACAATTTTTTTTTTGAAACCCGAAAACCCATGTAACCACTTACGAATTCGCTGATATATGAAACTTTATTCACGAACTACAGAGTACAACGACGTCAAGAAATAAACTAGAAAAATGTTAAATTTCAAGTTCGCAGCACTGCTATCGTATTTTTTTAAATTTCTCGCGACCAATCGACGCGAGCCCTGTGTTGAACGTTCGACAAATGATCTAACATGAACAAATTTTTGTACAGTCAAATTTCTATATAATATTACTGGTCCGATCCCACTAATGCCATTATTGCCTCTCTCTCTGGTCACTTTGTATAGCAGGAGCATGACGATCTGGCAATATTAGTTTGTGCATAGTTTCCGGAACAATAACTGATTTTGGAGGACCTTTGTTTTTGAATGGTCTACGATCTCGATCGAATACATCATACCATCGATAAACATTGGCTCGTTATGGAGCTTCATCACCAAAATGGAATCAAGTTCATCTGTACACTATTGCTGAGTTAATTCATGCCAAAAGTTGTAAAAAGTAATGGCGCGAAAATATTCGCGATTTAATTTAATTTTTTGACCAAAATGCATATTTTAAGTTACTGTAAGCAACACAAATAACGATCGTAAGTCAAAACGTTCTGAGTATGTCTAACATAAAAATGTTAAACTTTACGATAAAGTTGAGAGTTGCCAGATTGCAACACTACGGTTGCCAAATACCGAAATATAAAAGGCAAATTACGTATAATAACCTTCACAGGTGCATTTCTTATAGCATAAAAAGTTAGAAATATAAATCAATATCTGGATTTTGATCGGTCAGTTTGTATAGCAGGAGCAGCTTCTTTAGAAGAGAAGGATGTGTGAAAAACAAAAAAAAAAATTACATTAAAATAAATATAAAAAAAATAAAAAAAAAAAAAAACATTATAAAAAATAAAAAATTATAAAAAAATAAAAAATTATAAAAAAATAGAAAATTATAAAAAATATAAAAAAAAAAAAATTTAAAAAAAAAAATTAAAAAAAAAATTAAAAATAAAAAAATTAAAAAAAAAAAATTGTCATAAACCAGCATTTTCAAGTCCATAATACTTTTATTTTAATTTATGCCCCATATCTGCTTCCCACTTTAAAGTTCAATTAAATGCATTCCTTGCCTTTTATACACTCTTTAATGTTTCTTAAATCAAAAGTCACTTCTGACTGTGCCCACCAATGATCCTACTGATGGAGCCTATGAGAATTTAACCCTGCACTGCTCCACCGTCAGAGAAACAGTGAAGAACAGTGCAGCTACTTAGCTTTTACCAGACCACTTCAATGTCTTCTTTTCGTGCACTTTTTATTTTAATTACATATGTATACATATATGTGTGTGTGCGAGCTGCATATCATTTTTATTCTACTTTATTTTTTGTGATTTATTTTACGCTTACTTTTTGTTTTGAGGTTTAAGTGGCTGCATTTAAATACAAAAGGGCACCATCAATTCAATCAATGCAGCTACAGTGTTGCCACATGGTATGTACATATGCGAGTTATATATGTATGTGAAAGAAAGCGTGAGCGCTCAGTGATTTGCTGCATTTCTTTAGAGTTGAAAGTACTTCACTTTCCGCTTTTACTTCCCTACACATTCTTCCGTGCCTTGACGCAGCTCAACGTCAGCTACTCTTTGTTAACCGCCCCCCCAACCCGCGAAATCGAGTCCACACTTTGAAGTGACAATTTTACTTATTGTTCATTCGTTGTGATGGCAAATTACGATGTTCTTGTAATGTCAATCAAAGATTTGCATTCTCAGATATGTACATATGTATGTATGAATGTGTGTGTGCCTATCTGCGTGTGAAGCCACTCTACTGATAAGCATTTGCATATCAATGTAAGTAAATATGTATGTATGTTCTACTTAAACACTAGTAGATATGTATGTATGTACAAATATCTGTATATCCTCATGTAGTGATGCAATTAAAGCATATTTGTTGGGATTCTTCTGTGGCAAGCTGGTGTGGAGTGGCCTTTAGTGGCTGCCGGACCACCAGCACTCAAGCAATTTAAAGCATGAATTATGGTATGTGCATATATATAAACAGAGTTTGTGTGTATGTTTTAAAGCAATGGAATTTATTCACAGAGCGATTCCCACTTGAGTACTCTGAAGACGCATATATCAAGCATTTAGATATGGGGCCGCCATTAAGCATACCAGCGGACTCTACTCGAAATAGACTTTAGCTAAACTAGATCTTTTTAGCTAATATGAATTTTCTAAAAGTTAAGGCATTAAAGAAAATGCTGCTACTTGAACAGCCTTACATTTTACAACATATATTTTTATATACATATATACTATATTATCGTCTGTCGCTCAAAACACTGCAAGCTTGAAACTTTCTATGAGTTCTCTTCTCCACAGTTGTAAATGCATAGTAATTTATATTAGACCTTCCTTGGACCCCTTCAGTCATGTTGAAGAACCTTCGAGGGGAGAAATGAAGTACATAAGCATATTTGTGTTGAGTTCAAGGTGCTTTATAGAAACTTACTATTCAACTATAGGAGTTAGACTATTCTTCACAACCCTAGCGTGTGCCCTTTTTGAGAATCAACAATAGAATCTAATCTATCTTAATACTGCCAAATACTGCAAATAAAAAAAACGACCGCCCGTGGCAATATGAACTCCAGAATACTCTATGCTAGGGGAAGTGGTTACAAGCAAGTTCATCAGCTTCACAGTAATAACCTTACTTACATTACTACTTCCCGGTAGCCATTAATATATGTTTAGACTTTTGATGATTGTGAAAGAAATGTCAGAATCAGGCTGCAATAGTTTTGAAACATGGCCAAAGCTATGAGGATATGAGATGCTAAAATTCACTTTTGTTTCCAATTTCGAAGTTTTGGAATATTCAGCTTATGAAAGCTTTAATTCAGAAATCATAAACGATGAAGACAGTGCACCGCTAACGCAGGCTGTTTCGGAGATTAAAAATTCGAAAAATTACTTGAGATGACTGTCAAATTAAGTGGATAAAGATACTCGTAGCTGAACTCTTAAGGGGGTATTCTACTCTAGAATTTTGAAAAATTTTTTTTTCATATATTTAAAGTTTGGACTTTCAAAAATATGACCTTGGAAGGATTTTTCAAAATTCGACTTATTTTCGAAGATACAGCCGATTTTGTGAGGTGGCGTCCGTGTTCACTAGAATTGTCTCCTAAACTTTAAACGCATTTTTCTCGAAACTAATTTTTTCCACACGGTACCGGCATTATCTCAAGTTCTATACAACCTATTTACTTGAAATTTTGTGTGAACCTTCTATATACATATAATCCTTTATCGTTCCTACCAGCATCGTGTCAAAATTTTTGTTTTTAATATTTAAAAAAAAACTCAGAAATTTCAAAAAAAAAAAAAGATTTTTATTTCAGGCAGTCGCCATTTTTCAAAAAAGAAAAAAAAAATTTCGTGTTCCCGGACTATAACAGCATCCTTAGTGATTAAGAATTTCTTTTGTTTTTTTTTTCAGACCACCAGGAGAGTCAGGATCAATGTCACCAGGATGCGCCATTTTTTTTACACCTGTCTCTCCCTCCCGTCTAATTATTTTAATTTTTAATATTTTTTTGTAAAATTTTTTTTTCTGTATTCTTAAGATATCAATAAAAACACCATAAAAAATGGATAGTAAAAATATTTTTGTTTTTTTTTTTTTAATAAAATTCAAAAAACTGCCCAAAATTTGATTTCTAGAGTAGAATACCGCTTAAGATAACCAAGCAACGGAAAATTTTTTTGCTGTTACATGGGTTTAATACACCTTCACAACAATTTGGGGTCGTCATCTTACGTGAGTTGTGTACTTACTAATACACTCCCCTTTCCTATCATGGATTTTTTCCTGCCTCTATACGACTTGCTAATTATTCAGGCCAACTTTTTCAAGATGGATCTATTTGCAGGTCAGTTTCTGCTCTCCCTGCGTACACGAAAGCCTACAATTTTGTAGCCAGCTTCAAACTATTTGGCCCACCTTCTAAAATGAGAAATGGCATTGATATTTGTTTTCAGTTTTAATTTTGATCAAAGCAAAGTTCAAACATTCAGAAAAACTGGCGAATCGAAGACTTTTAATAAAAATTTGTATAAATATGTAAATAGGGTTTAGTGAATCGTATCTTGCAATCAACAACAACAACAAATACACTAAAACGAACTGTAAATCTATATATTTATTTAACCGTTTAAAGCCTTATATAAAAACTATTACGGATTTTCTTACAAAATCTTGTTGAATGCACTTTTAAATAGGGAAATAATCTCTTTTAAGCTTTAACACAAAAATAAAATCAAAACAGATCAACTAGTGCAAGCCTCAGCTTGCCATCAAAACTTTACACTAATGCCTATATTTATGTATACATATACATACGTACACTTGTGTTGTGTTGGCGCAGTATCTATTATGACCAAAATGTGTCACTAACAAAGTGTGAATGACATTTGAAAAAGCTGCAAATTTATATTGCAGTGTGTCAACAAAGCTTAGACGGAAATGCAAGCATAAATGCAAACAAACATACATACATACATATGTACATATATATTTTGCGCTAAACAATGGCCAGTAGCAATGGGGTTGATATGTTAATAGCAAAATAGCAAAAAAAAAAATATACTAGAAGGATAACAAACATGGACGCTTTACAAATACACTTGCTTTACATATACGTATATATACATACATATGTAAAACTTTATATACATATAAGTGCTATATATTCAGCTGCATTTTCGTGTAAACCATGCAAATTTTTCCATATATACAAGTATTCTCTGGAAAGCACGTTTGTCCCCAAAAGACTGCGGAAATTCGAACAAAGGGCAGACGACAGTACAAAAGCAAATATACTAGTATATGTACATATGTATGTGTGTGTATCTACATTTGCGCAAGTCAGGCGGATCACAAAGGAGTTGCGCAGCATCTCAAATAATCGTCCGTTTTAATAGACATGTACAAAATTTACTCCCAACAACAAGCTCGTGCATAGATACGAACAAGATAGATGAGTCTGGCTGGCCTGTACAACAAACAAATTGTAAATGCATTCAACTTGACTGCAAACAAACGTGATTACGTATGTATGTATGTGTAGAACTTTAAAGTGTTAGGTTAGGTCGTTCGTAAGAGATCCCAAACTACTTTTTGTTCATAATCTACGATTTTTAATTTTTTTTTATCGATTAACAATTTTTGTAACGAAAATTTTCGGGATCCCGACTTCTCAAGTTTCAAAAATATAGAATTCTCGGAATTTTAATAAATAATATTTTGATCAATACTCAATTTTCTATTCATCTGATTTATTTTTATCGTTTCACAATTTTCCTTTTTTACATTTTGGGACCCCGACTTCTCAAGTTTCAAAAATATAGAATATTTGGAATTTTCATAAATAATATTTTGATCAATACTCAATTTTCTATTCATCTGATTTATTTTTTATCGTTTCACCCTTTTCGTTTTGTACATTTCGGGATCCCGACTTTTTAAGTTTAAAAATATCGAATTCTTTTTCTTAAATAGCATTTTTATTAATATTCAATTTTGTATTTATCTGACAATCCCGAGATTTCGGGATTTTTAAATTTGCAAATTCGGGATCCCGAAATTTTTCGGTACAGTTATTATTAAATCGATAAAGAAATAGTGGAAATAACCATTTTCTGGAATAAATTATGAGGATTACACCTTATCCGACTACATCTGACCAACCGCCCTGAAACGATGATCTAACATACATGAAACGAAATGAAGCACTACTCGAACTTTAAAGAAAACAGTAAATTGTGTTTTAAGACATTTTAATAATATCTGGTAATACCTTTCATATACCATCGTTGTACTTTAAGCACGTCATTTCAGTAGAATGTGTTAATTTCCCTTAAAGTCACTTCGACAGAAATTTTTGAGTCCAAATATTTTGTAAATTCGAGAGCAGTTTTACTGAAAACCCAATACCTTCAGCCTAAGCAAAGTTTTCGGCCTTGAGTCCTAGTTTACTTAGCAACATATTTCTTCTTTTTGCGATTTTCAAATCTACTTTATCTTTACTACACCTTTTTCTGTTTATTCTGTCAGATTTATAGTTCCTCTTAAATTGGTTTTGAACTATCGGGGTACGGTCGCATCTTTTCGGATACATACCATATACAAAAATATTAAGCCTCAACCAACTCCGGACCAGCTTTTCTAAAATTTAAGGTCAAACCAGTCCTGCACTGCAGTTGCATCACAGCAATATCTCGCATGAATATTTGATGGCTTGAAAGGTGCTCACATTAGAAATAAGAAATATTGGGTACACAATGCATTTGGATGCTACTCTATGAGAGACCCAACAAGTTCCTCAAATTATTTTCCAAACCACTCTAATGCCCAACATTGAAGCATATATATATCTAATCCACGAGTATGCAATTTTAATGGGAAAAACTTTCAAATGATATTTGCTTGAAGATGACAAACTATCAACAACAAACAAACACAGTTATTTGCATACAAATGTTTTATGAATTTCTACAATATTTGTATTTTAAAGCTACAATGCCGTTGCAATCGACGAGCATGCGCAGCAACAAAGCAATCATAAACGATATGTGCGTCTATTATGCAATTTAAATATCTACACGCAGGTAATGTTATGCGTTTAAGCGCATACCGATGAATATGTGGAATGACAATTATGAACAAATGTATGGACAATCGAGTAGCCGTAAATCACAAGCACACCTATAAATATATACATATTTGGCATAAGTAGACATGAACGCAATGAGAATTGCAAAATATGAAAATAAACAGAGAAAAAGTAAAACAAACAGCTGTTTATCAGGGGGTAAGAGACAACTGAGGGTCCGGGCTAAACATTTTGTATAGGGTTAGATTAGGTTAGGTTATGTAGTTCATAAGAAGTAGTCAGTTGCGAATTCCAATAGGTTCTGCAACCTCACTAGCGATACCTCTTCCAGTGTCTCACACAGCGAAGCACAATTGCTTTAAATATTGTCTTACTAGTGCGGAACAAGGGTATAAGAAGTGCTCCATTGTTTCTTTGGGGCCTTGTTCTTGACATTTCCGGCAGTAATCTCGATCTGCTTGGTTGTCTTCGTAGATATTAACTGCGGAGTTATCTTCCGATACATTTTAGGCTAGCACCACGACTTTCTCAATAGCAAATATTTCTGCAAAGAAAAATTCCCCGATAGCCTTGACAATTTCGAACCGAAAAACTTTCTTTAATTACGATTAAATTTTCTATATTAATGTCTAGACAAAGTTTTTTAATTCTTGAAGCAAAGAATAATTAAAAATCTACCAAAGGCAATAGAACTCAAGGTATCACTCCTGATTGCTGCGACAGATACTTGAGAGTTTAGACATTTTCAGCTGAATCGTGGTGAGAAACGGTAAGTTGAAACATCTCAAGTCTCATCAGTTTCATTTTATTCGAAAAAATATTTCTTAACTACATCTCCTGTAACCTGGACTCCTGCTGACTGTATGATATGAATATTTAAAAAACTTCATGAAAAAATTGATGATTCCCTTAATAATTATTTACACACGAAAGGTGTAAAATGCCTTTCTCCTCACATACGGGGAAAAAAATATACACTCTGACACATAAAAAACAAAAACCAGTTGCTTTGCGTTTTTTTCTTTCTTTACGCAATCCAGGCCTATTGAGTTCTCAGAGTGCACCTGATATCTTTTTCCGCTTCTTGAATTACCCACTGACACCGTGGATTTCCAGCGAACTATGCGAACGAACGAGTGATGGTCAGTGAGGCCAATAACAACAAACCGCTGACCGGTGACTAAGGTGACTGGAGCGGCGCGCTACGAGCAAAGTAAAGTGTATTTAAGTCGGTAGCTTGTTTGTTTAAATCAACTTTGTTTATACTTGTTAACATATCTGTTATTTGTGGGGAGCAACGACAGCTCCATTATGTATAGCCATAACAATGAGAAAATGATACAATGAGCAAACGGGCGGTAAAATTCTACAAAAAATTTAATTGTTTAAAAACACGACAACTTTCAAGCAACTTTGAGTGTCTGCAAAAAATGTAAGTAGAACGAGACTATTGCAAAATTAAATTAAATTTTTTTCTTCAATTAACATAAATTGAAGAAGCGGCATTTTCAAGAGTGTCAGCCACGCACAGTGGTCGGGCATTAGAAGCTATGTGCATAAATTGGAAATTAAGAAAAAGTGTTGGTTTGTAATGAAGATTAGATGAGATGTAGAACCTAGCTGGGAATATCGACTGCTGGGAACCTGAAGCCTTAAAAAACACAGTTGTCTTTCTTTTACACAAAAGTTCATTTTCACCGCAGGGCATCTTTTTTATAAGGACCAGCCTCCTGCTATTAAAAACTTCACCAATACATTTTTGTATCCTTCCAGAGTATTATATATCGGTATACCTCTAACCATAATATTTAAGGTTATCGGGGTACCTTTTTTCCGAATTGACTAAAGTTTAATTTCACTCCTAACTGAACGAACAGAGAAAATCTGACTGAAAGAGAACATCGACCGATCTCTCACGCCCTTATTAGAGCTTGCACCGGCATAATATAATATAACGGCTTTTGATCGACCCAGAGTTGGTAACTCCCACTACGGGCACTCTTGAAGAAACCCAGACCGACGTTTTTTAAGCATAAATCGGCCGATACTGCTGCAACTTTACGTTCGACATTCGTACGTAATTCATCAATTGTCGCTGGCTTGTTGGCATAGACCATAGACTTCACGAAGGTTCAAAGAAAATAGTCTAACGACGACAAATCACAAGACCGAAGCGGCATATTGACTAGGCCATTTCGTGAGATAACACGCTCACCAAACTTGGTTTTCAATATATTGATTATGTCATTTGCTGGCTTGTGGCTCCGTCCTGTTGGAACCATATATTACCTAAGTCCATATCATCTAATTCGGGCCAAAAATATTCAGTTATATTGAGCGGTAGCGATTACCATTCGCAGTAAAGTGCCGGTCATGATCACCTCGAAAGAAGTATGACTCAGTGACGCCGCCGGCTTATAAACCGCACCATACCGTAATTTTTTCGGGATGCTCGGACTCATGGAGTACGTGTGGATTGCTGCCTGACCAACAACTTTTTTTTGCTTATTGACGAAGCCATTCAACCGAAAGCTTTAGATTAGTCTCATCACTGAAGATCATTTTTCGATGAAAATCCGCATCATTTTCAAGTTGTTGCTCAGCCTAATTCACGAACATACGACGATTCTGGTGGTCAAGCGGCTTCAGTTCTTGCGTCAATTCGATGTTGAGGCCAAAATCTTTTACCAAGATTCGCCAGAATGATGTCAGAGAGATGCGCTATGCTTGAGAACTTCGTGTGAGAGGATGGTTTGGGTCTTCCTCAATGGATGCGCAAGCGGCAGCAACATCCTCGACACTACGTGCACTTCTTTGCCTCACAAGCATGGGAATATTTTGTACTCGTTGTTGGAACTTTTATCGTTCCATGATGAAATGGCAAACCTTAGTGAAGAGAAATGTCAAAAGAGAGGGAAAAAATATTACGTCGTTTGCCCCTATGTACTTTTGTAGCGTTGTTTTGAAAAACCCCTTTCAATTATCCGAGATTCAAAGGGATAGATGATAAAATAAGAAAGATCAGATCAAAGAATTAATGCAAAAAATAATTTGTAAATAATAAGAATCGCAGGTAGCAGATAGGTAACTCTGGGAAGGAGAAAAAGCCCAGCGAAAATTTATAAAAATGAAACAGAAGGCTAAATTGCTTTTCGATGATTCATACAAGGTTCGCAGCTTTGCAAAACTGACGTCACAGCAGTATTATGTTCCGAATCGTTCGAAAAATCATTAAAATTTTGACACAGAGATTAATACCACATGCAACACTGTGTCACAGATAGAGTTGTACCAACAGCGTGTCAGCAGTGATATGCTTGTCACAAAAAACGCGCTTGTCAAGCCAAGTCGTTTGGCAGTCAAATTGTATGACAGCTAGTTAGTTAGTTGATGGTAAGCGGTTAGCACAACTTTGAAGACACTTTTTGCAAAAGCAACAATAACAATACTTATGTGCATGTTGTTGTTACAAATTCAACGTATTTGCAACACATTTCGCTGCTCCTAAGTGGAGTTGTCAATTTATTGTCTTTAAGAGTAAAAATGTTGCTGAAAACGCTATTTTTTTAACTTTTTCGTTGTGGTTTCACTGGGTTAATTGCTCATTTTGCCTGATGCGTTTAAACTCTCGCAGTGACACCCGACTAGTTTTACGAGTATGACAATTGTTTTAAATTTTTTTTAAGTTAAGAGATAGTACTTTGTACAACTCTAGTGCTCTTCATACTTATCTCTGCATGTGAGTGCTGCAATAAAGAAATTTACTACGCATAGATAGTCTACAATGAGGGTCACACTCTTAAATAATAAAAATTTCAGTACAAATTTTAATTCCATCTATCTGTTGCTATTATTTTTCACACTACTGTACACGTCTACATCGCAATTAAATTAAATTGCTTGCGTTAAAGCAATGAAGATCACCAACTACTCAGCCAATCAATCATTAACAACAGATGAACATACATTTACTGCAGTTGCGTGTATAAATAATTATATAAATACATACATACATACATATATATGTTTACATATATTTTTTCAATTCGCGTGGGAATTATCTCTTGAGGTGCGCATACGAGCAGCCGAAATAAAAATTACCAAAAGTGTGCACAAGGTTAAGGTTGTTCAGACGGTTTGTAGGCAGCAGCAGCGGCTCAGCTCTTGCCTGCAATTTTTCACTGTCTTCTTTAAAGCGAATTTAATTGGCCACAGTTGACATTGCATTGTGAGTCACTGGCCAAATTATAAGAAGGTTTAACTTATTTAGTTTTTAGTTTTGACCTTCCTCACTTCCGATTATTTCTTTATAAGATGAATGGTTTATCTGCACTCAACTACTGCTGCTTGATTCTTGTGATTTATTGTTTTGTCTCCATTTTCATCTATACATTTGACATTTTTTTCTACTATGACGGAGCTTAAAAACGTTAAAATTTGTTCCCAAAACATATTTATTCCAAGAGAATATGCTTTGAAAAGGGATTCAAGATCTCACTCTACAGCAGAAATAAATGGGAGGGCTCCACCGTGAGGAGTACCTTCGTAAGAGCAGAATGCGATGTTATACAGACGACTCGACAACCGCAAATTGAATTGGGGCTGATATATTCAGATTACGATCGAAACTGTCAATGGCCATGAACAGGTTTCCAAGCATTTTAAAGCTGAGATCTATGCTATTACCAGATGCGAAGAGATCATTCTAAAGAAGAACTGTTGTGAGAAACGAATGGTAATTCTCAGTAATAGTCGAGAGGCACTACAAGCAATCTAGTCCGTTGGTATCGAATCAACTATGGTACCAAGTGCATAGAAATGCTTAACGGCAACCCTGAAAGCAATATCCTACTTGTATGGATCCCTGAGCATAGAGGGATCAATGGAAATGAGCTAGCCGATCTGCTGGCCAAAGCAGCTGCAACTAGCCCATATGACCGGAACCGTTCTTCGTTGGGGGCTGACAGCTTGGGTGTAACAAGCTACAATGGCTGGAGTTCAGCCTTGTCGGCATAGGGCTGACAACCCACTCGGAATGTGTTTTTGAAAATTCATGCAATGGATGTTTGGAAATTCAAAGCTACTAGCAAGGAAAATGAACGAGATCAGGGTTGTGGCTTTCTAAGAAATATACTGAAGGAAATTTGAACATTTCTGGAAAAATAAAAACGGTGACTTTTTAGTGGCATAGAAAAAACGGCACTGCTTTCTGGACAAACGCAAAAATAAGAAATAAAATAATCGGCTTTGAGTCAGTAACTGACAGACTATCTAAACTGCGCGCTAAAGCCATAATGATATGTTTATATTCGTTTTTTATACTGAGATAAATCACTGTCAACCGATTTGTACAGAGAAGTCGAATACAAGAAAGCTCTTTGGAACTCCAGGCCGTTGGTTTTTTAAGGCGGACATTCCGAATCAGGACACTCGTTCTATAGACAATTGGACAGTTCTTGACTTAGATCATGATATAGTATAAAAAAAAAAAAAAAACAAGAGGAGAGGTATACGACCTTATATGCATATATAACTGTCGAGTTGAGACATAAAACTGTGATGGAAAAACGCGGGACCAAAAGTTTTAGGCTGTATTTCTTATCCAAACTTTCAAATGAACTCTAGTTAGGTTGTATTGGCAGAATGTCATAGTAAAATTGGACACTATTCAAAATAGAAACTCCTTATTCGCTAATTTTCATCTTAAGGCCTTAATATCTTATATAAAACGGTACAATTTATCTATTAGCCCAAATAAAGACTAATTTCACTCATTTGTGCAACAATGTCACCAGTACAACAACCCAATTGAACTAAATGTTGATTTAACCGTCACACTCAGTCATTTCTTTCTATTTTCACCGCCAGCAATATTAAAGTTGACATAATTATTAAGTATTAAACACTAAATGGTCGGCCATCAAACAACTTTTTCCGGCTTTTCTTCGCTGGTAGAAATTTACCTTTGCTGCACCGTTACAAATTCATCAAAAGAATACAGTACCTTAGGTTGCACCGTTAACTTTCTAAATATGGTGACATATACACCTTAAAAACTAGTAACAACAACAACAAGCTGTTAAATGACCAAATGTCAAGTGCCAAAGCAAGCAGCGGCACAAATACGGTTTGTAAACCCTGACAAGTTGGCGCTGTACCTCAGCTACCAACTAAATGCCAAATAAACAATGCAACGGTATTTGAGAAGTAAATGTGTATATGTATGTGTATTATGCACTACGTAAAAGCCGACGATCAGCTGTTACTTGGCTGCGGCTGATTTCAGCCATAACTTCATACAAAACCAGTCGACTAACGGTAGTCGGCGTACGCACAACAGTACTGCTGCCATTTAGCTGTGCATTTACTTCGTCGAGTGGTACCTCGGCTTCGGCCAACTGAAAGAGGTGAAAACAAGCTTGGCGTGAGTCGATGAAAACGGTTGGATAAGACAAACAGTCGCTGATATTTGGTTCAGTCTTTATACGATCTTTTTATTCCCCAACCCGACACTTTACATATGCCTTTTATGCCTCCTCCTCATACTTATATCGGTATCTAGAGTTTCTAGTCCCCTCTGGCTTTTTTGCTTAGCTTGATCTCTTTTTTGGATTCTTGTTTCCTCAATGACAGCGTAATGATGAAAATTTGCTTAAGGGGTTAGGGGTAGTTAGAATTTTCAAAAATATATATTTTTTGGCATTTTCGTAAAGTATAATATCTTAAAAATATTCCCTGAAAATTTCACGTTGATCCGATAATTAGTTTTTGAGTTGTTCGACAAATAACAAAGAGAGCTCGGGCACTTCAAAGCGGTAGTGTGAAACTTTAAACGCGTTTTTCTCAAAACTATGTTTTTTGAATCGGTGACAACTGTAACCCGAAAACCGCCCAGCAGATTTTAATGAAATTTAAACAGCTTTTAAAATACATAATAAACTCGGGCCTGATCGAGGGATTTTCATTTTTTTGAAATTTTTTTTATAATCAATTAATCGATTTTTTCGCAAAAATTTAGAAAAAAAATTTCCTGAGGTCGCCATTTTGTTAATTTTGAAAAAAAAAATAATAAAATCCTTCGATCAGGTCCGGGATTATCTATTTATAAAACCAATTTTTTTGTCCGATTGTTTTTAGATGAATCTCCAAGGACTTATGCTTATCACCGGAAGTACCTTTTTTTTGGAACAGGGTCAACACAAACAACTATAACTTTGGAAATTAAATTTTTTTTTTTGAAATTTTCGTGACTTCAAGTCAACACATCCTATAATAATGTCATATTACTACTTTTGTAAAATAACATGATTTAGTAGCAAAAAAATACTGAAAATTCTAATTTTTTCGTGCCTCTGACCACTCCTAACTGATTTTAGAAGAATATCATTCCGATGTCTCTTTTTCGATTTTAAGAAATTTAGTAACTATTATGCTTTTCGACGCAACTTTCATTCTTCATTTTCAAAATCTAATGTCCAAAGTCGCTCTCAACTTCCTATTTGTCTAATCAAGCCTAGACTTATCGTGTTGTCCTCGTATCTCTCTCTTTCATTCACTGGAAATTTTCTAATCAATGCGTTGTGATTAAATGTTAATTATAGTGTAAATATGACACGAAGATCGTTCAATGTTACAGTCGAGTAAGTTAAGTAGCAGTTAAACTAGTCATTAAATAGTTAATTAGTAATCTCTATTGTAATAATTGAAATATTATCAGGCAGTTGATGAAGACACTTTCAAAACACATATTATTTATTTTTTTCCGTAAGTAAACTGGGCTACATTGCTTGCATTCCAAGATTTATAACTGAAATAAATGTGTCTGCTAGTAGAATTGATATTAACACTCTAGGAACATATTTATACCCCTTAAAAGTGGGATATATACAACTACGATTTCATAACTCATGTGGGTGAAAACCCAAGAGACTTCACAAATAGATCGCCATATCTTCATTTGAGGTACTGAGATGCAAAATGTTCTCCCTGACTTTTAGAAACGTAGTCTGGTGTATGGGTCCAAAACAAAACGCGACTTTCGCTCAACTTATGGTCAACATAATCGGCCTACTAAGACCCAGCTTGGGACCCAGCATTCATTATTGGATATATTCGACCGAATAGACCACGTCCCGCAGGCAGTGAAGAAAATATAGCAGGCGTAGTTGTGAGTGTACACGAATACCGTGGAGAGTCGATTCGACACAACTCAGACTGACGTATGGAACGACTAGAAGCATTTTACATCGATCTTTCATTTAAAGCGTACAAATTACACCTTGCACAAGAACTGAAGCCTCTCGACCTTCCCAAGCAACATCGCTTCGTTCTATAAGCTCTTGAAAAGTTCCGAGAAGATCCGACGTTTTCGAGCCAATTTTTTTCAGCGACGAGGCCTGTGTCTTGTTCAATCGATATATAAAACAAGCAAAATGGCCTCACTTGGAACGAAAGCAACCTGAACAGATTCCAGAGCTGCCATTTTATCCAGATATTTCTTGAAAAATAATGCCGGTAAGAACGTAAGCGTCAACGGCGACCATTGTAGTGCCATAATAACCGACTTTTTGATGCCTGAAATAGAAGCTCGTGATCTCGATCGATTTATTGGGAGAACACTTCAGTGAGCATATACTTTCACGTTTTGGGCCGATCCATTGGCCACCAAGATCGTGTGATATCATACCTTTTGACTTTTTCCTGTGGGAATATGGAAAGTCACTTCATTTTAGGCCTTGGAGCAAAAGATCATGCGCATCATTCGCCAGTTACCAGTCGAAATGCTCGAACGAGTCATCGAACGTAGCCACGGTCAACATTTGAAAGTGATAATATTCAAAAAATAAATGCCAAAGAATGTTCTTTCGAATGATAATAAACTTTCCCCCACTTCGAAATGGAACAACCTTCATATAAGACCTAACCAATCTTAAGGAATCGAACAAAAATCATTCTACGACAGTTTGATTTAGAATCTGGAGTAGCGTCGGGATAAGTAGCCAAGAAGACATCTGTAAAAAGCTGACCAACAGAAAAGTAGATCTCGTCTATCTTATATTGTTTCCGTTACCTGGCAAACTGTAAAATCTATTATTTTGAAATTATGAATACTTTTATCGAACCCATTAATTCAGCAATAAAAAAATACCGTTATCAATATACAATTTTCATACTAATTTATTACTCCATTTAATTGGCTTAATTTATTGAGCACTTGAGCTTTCAAACCGGTAGCAAATGGCGGAGTAGAAGTGCTTTCAATAATCGATAGTTATAAATTGTGAGTATTTCACTTTCTTACTGGGATTCGCCAGACTTCCACACACGCATAGAACTTGTTTTCCTGGCGACTAAGTTGTCAACAGAAGCATATTTTACACTGCATAACATATGTACATAAGTATGCACACTCACATATATTAATATACTATATATATATTTATTTATTTGTTTGTCTTTAATGAATTCATTTCAATTACTTTCTCATGTTTCGCATTTAACCGCAAATGACATGAAAGGCGCAACTAACAACGGTGCAGCGTGCAATTAAATGCAATGCAAGAGTGTGACATACATATGTACATATACTATATGTGTGTAAGCAAATCCAGCCAAATATATACATATGTACATATTTATTTCTATTATTTTTCTCATCTATGTACATTTTTAGCACTGCATGACGACAAGGAAGCACCTCCAATGACGTAGTGGTCATCCATGTATGTTTGTATGCACTTGAGCATATTTATGCTCGGTTCCAAACAGGTTTCTTGCGACTTCGATGAGGAGTTGCATTTTTACGCGATCTATACTTCAGTCATTTGTAGGAGAGATATGTAAGGAAAGTTTACTTTCGATTTGAACCAAATATTTTATATTCTCCCGTGTTATCTTTTAGGAGTTATTCCACTCTGTAGTCAGAAAAAACGCGTTTGAAGAAGCTAAAAATGTAATGTACTTCAATATTCGGCGATTCAATTTGAATAACTTTGGATTCCGTTGATCCTGTAGATCGACCTCCAGTAGGTTTACCGAAAAAGGGATCTGGCGGTGAGGAAAATTTTTCTGCCTAAAATTATCTCTAATCGAAAACACAAAAAAAAAAAAATATTATACTATATTTAGTATATATAGACGAATAAAGGTAATGATCGAAGGAATAGTTAAAATTTAGACTTTTGACATGACGGCATCCAAGACAAAAAGTCGTTTTTTATAACTTTAGAGTGTCGTGGAGAGTCGATTCGGTACCGTTCTCGTAGCAGCTCGGACAAATGTATGGAATGACTTGGCATTTTACGTCGAGACCTTAAATTGAAAGCGTACAAAATAAACCGCTCGAGCTTCCTAAGCGACCCGGTCCTCGCACTATGGGCTCTTGAAAAGTTCCAAAAATATCCGAGGTTTTCGAGCCAAATTTTGTTCAGTGATGAGGCTGAATATGTAAACAAGCAAAAAAGGAGATTCAAGAGCTGCCATTTCATCCAGAAAAAAGGACGGATTGGTGTGTTTTGTGGGCCGGTGGAATCGTCAATACATATTTCTTCAAAAATGGTGCCGGTAAAGATGAAGCAACCATTATCCCACCATTTGATGCCTGAAATTGAAGCTCGTCATCTCGGTGGTATTAAGTTTCAAAAAAACGGCTTCCCACACATTGCATCAATCAATGGATTTATTGAGAAAACAGACAATTTCACGCCTTGGGCCGGTCGATTGGCCACCAAGATCGTGGGTTATCGCACCGTTAGACTCTTTTCTGTGAGGATGCGTAAAGTCTATGCAGAAAATCCCCCTTCAATAAGACCGTGGACCAAACCTTCACGCGTGCCAAAGAATGTTTTTTCGAATGGTAACTAACCATCCCCAATAAATTTAAAATTTCTATGTCTTTTTCTTTACAAAAATAGGGAACGACGAAATGGCTCACCATTTATTTTCCGAAATTTTGACACTTTCATATTTTCTTATGACTAAAAAATCTAGTTTATGAGTTTTGAGTAGTAAAAGTATCATTAGAGGTATGTGAACCAAATTTATCCAGTTTTAAAATCTAACCACCTAAACTTGAGAGGAATATGAATACCTTGTACTACTAATAAATTCTGTCTTCAGTTATAAGGATACACAGAATCAAACGTGACTTCAATCTGTCTATAGTTAAGTTGAACAGCGCTTTAGCTGCACAAAACTGTAATACCTTTGGTGGGTCACGGTACAGTTGGCTATAAAACAAAGTCGCCGCCAGCAACTCGCTGTCGAACGGTTGACGTAAAAAGTCAAAGTTGCTCATGCTTGCACCGCTAACTTTTCGCTTTGGCAAGAGTGTAGGTGCAGCATTTCTTGTATGTCTATACTTTATCGCTGCAAGCGACTCTGAGGCGTCTTGTCTTGGCTTGTCTTGCAGGTGAAATACATTAGCTTCTTTTCTGTATTTGTTGTATGCTAGATGAAAAAGTCTAACACTGGCGTGCGGAGGTAAGAGAATTATTAATTAAAGTTGCAGAAAACATTTACAAAACATTTTTTAGGAATACAGACGAACTGCGAAACTTTGGTCGAATAAAAAGAACCTGCATACCGAATACTCTTAGAGCATTATTTTCTGTGATCCTGCGAATTGAGTTCTACTTTAATGTTCAGGGCACTGTAGACCCCAGCTTGTGGTGCTAACCTCATCTAATTTCTATATTCATAAATTTGTGCTAACAGGATCAAGGCGCGTTGAGGTAGCGCCAGTGTAATCATTACAGTCGCGTGTGTCCACAACTGACTACACCAGTTGATGCCTTCACAAAAAGTATTTTACAAATATGTCTTAGCAAGTAATTATAAATTTTAATCTAATAGTGTCAGTGACCAAAGAGAAGGTGTCGCATTTATTGCCACACAGGTTGTCTTTAAGCGCACGGCTAAAGAAAAACTAGTCATTTGTAACTTGCCCAACTATCATTTTCAGGTTTAATATGGTGTGTGAAGAGTCCAAATCTAGCAAAGCATTGACAGCGGAAAATTTCTATGATTTATGAAGCCATTTAATGACACTTTTCTTTTAGAAATATGCCGCACATTTTTCGCAAATGTCGGTTAATTGCCACAGAAGGCACTTTAAGCACAAGTGCAAGAGGTTTTGCTTAAATGAAAGGTATCATGGTGTAATTTTTTGGGTTTGGGGTTTGAAGTTCGGAGCAGTACTTTTTTAACCAATCAACGAAATCTTCACAGTGCGCTTGATATAAACATTAACAGAACAATGCAAATCTCTCTTTGTCGAGACACTTTTTCCAGGCTTGAATAGAGCAACCATTTACGCACGCAAAAACCTACAAAATATTCTGAACGACCAAGTAATTGACAACCTAATTCTCTCAATCTCGCCATTTCTACTGATTTGCCTTTGCATACTTTTATTTTTTTGCATTTTTTTTTTTGTTTTCTCTTCATAAACTCTTCATTGTTCCAAAGTACTGTGTGCTGCGCCTTAAGCAATTAACTTGTTGCGGCTGTGCTGGTTGACTTATGACATAAGCATTTTCTTGTTTTCGAAGTATGTACTTAGTTTTTGAGTCATAAATATTGTCGGGTAAACGACTTTGAAGTATTGTAGACAAACACAATTGCCTTTAAGTAATAAATAGCATTTAGTATGCCTTTAGGACACAGAATTGTATGGACTAGTCTAATACAGTAGCAATACAATTGCTGTTAGTCTTAGCAGACAGTGACTCAATAAGCAAACGAAGTTGGACAAAATTATGTCAATTGAACAATATAACCTATTCTATGGTAATACTCAAAATTGTTTCTTAAGTTTTTGTTATTTGTTTGTATTTTAGGGTTTTTTTTACTATATATGGTAGTCGAAAAAGTATTTTCGTATTTTGCCAATAGATGCCGTTGCAGTCGTATATCTCCGGTGCTACCAATCACATTGCGTCATACCGTTACCATACCACACCTAAAATATCTGGGAGTAATAGTAGACTCCAGGCTCAAATTTAAGGATCACCTAGAGTACACTGCAGGTAAAGCGAATAAAATCCTGAATGCCTTATCAAGAATGATGGCAAATAAAGGCTGCGTCCGTTCCTGCCGGCGTTTTTTACTCGCAAAGGTAATGAGATCGGTTGTATTATATGCGGCTCCAATATGGATCCAGGCGCTAGGCATCAAAGCATATGTCAGACAAATAAACACAGTGCACAGGCTGTCGGCACTAAGAGTTATCAGTGCTTTCCGAACAATTTCAAGTGACGCTGCTGAAGTAATAGCCTGTATGATGCCCATAGCCATCCAGGGTGATGAATACGAACGAGTTTACAAGTTACCAGAGGCATCTATAGGAGCCAAAAGAGAAGAGAGAGTGAAAAGCTTAACAATATGCCAGCAGCGGTGGCAAACCTCACTTAAAGCACGGTGGACCTATAGACTAATACCGGACATCCATTCCTGGATCGACAGACGACATGGGGACCTGGATTTCCACCTAACCCAAATACTAAGTGGGCATGGGTGCTTTAGAAGCTACCTGTACAGATTCCAGCACGGCATTAGTCCGAATTGTCCGATGTGTTTAGAGTGCTTAGAAGATTCCGAGCATATATTCTTTTATTGCCCTCGCTTTTTAAGTACAAGGGAAAAACTTAAAACTACACTCGTTGGAAAATTTGACGACACTTATGTGCCGGTCCTCTGAGAACTGGAACGCTGTCAGCGAAGCGGCAGCGTCAATCATATAGGGCATATAGAGCAGAATAGGCGTCCGTCAGTCCGTGCCATAGAGGAGACTTAATTGTCTTATCACTCCCACGAAGTAATACCTAATGAGGTGGTTCCGTGGAAGAGTCTGGGGTTGGGAGTAGGTTAGGTTTAGCGGATTAAAGTTCCGCACTTCGACTTTTGAAGCTTCCTCCTACTTAAAAAATAAAAAAAAATACTGTTAGAAGGATGAGATTTTAAGCTTCATTTAACCAAAAATTAAATTCGAGGCAGTTACAGCTGTTCAAAAATAAATGAAAATAATGAAAAAATTCGCTATATTTTGCAACTTTTTTTTAAAAAAAAGAGAAAAATGCCAAAAAACGAAGTATTGAATTAAAATTAGCGGGTTTTACGAACGAAGGCACCAGAGTTAAAAATGTGGAACAGACAGAAAATATAAGTCAACAATCTGCTAAGCACATTGAGAGTAAGAAAACTTGAGAGCACCAAACCAAATGTTTGAACAAACGAAAAATGAAGCGAGAAACGATATTTAACATATGCAATTCGAAAGAAATATTCACTTTTTTCTAGCATGACCCATCAAAAGACGACCATAATTTCAAAATTATTTTCCAATTAATTTTGAAAAATATTTTTCAAACATTTTTCTTACAGCCACCTCATGTGCGAAGGCTTGACAACCCACTTGACTACAGCTTCGGTCGATGAAGTAATAATTATTGAAGCTCAAAGCAGGAGCAACCAACTTGAAGCCGGTGCGAAACGAAACCAGTTTTATTTCAAAGCAATCTAAGAACATCACACAATTTTTATTTCAAATTTATGTTAACCACCATACAAATTTATCTTTTTACCCATTTTCTATATATATATATTTTGTTTGCGCTTGCAAATGTCATACGTTCGTGCTTGAGTCGCAGCTTACATAAATTTTGGCAAGGAGTGCCACTGTGAGGCTCAGAAAATGCGATGGCGTTTTCGATTTCAGGTTTGCTTCTATAATTTTTTGCTTCGTTTTGAAAATCAAGTACTTTTATCACCGACAATTTTAGTTTTGCTCAAAAAAGGTTATTCAACTTGAAAATGTTAGACAATCGCTGAACTAAATGACTACAGGTGAGGCCCACTTCTGCGCTTTGCTCACAAAAAAGTACACACCCACACACACGAAAAACGCTGTGAATTTCGTTTGCACATTTGTGGCTGGATTCCCCTTACTTTAAATGGCAAAAGTGACTCATAAGCAGATGAATTTGTTTGTTGTTATGTAGCATTTGTTTGTTTGTTGTTAGATGAGACGAACTGGTGAGCGTAAAAAGTGAAGGCTTTGGCAAAGTGCACTCATGACACACTTTCAGGGCTAAGCTGAAATGTAAGGAAATTCAAGTAACCTAAATTTTTTCACACTCATATTCTAGAAGGGCCATGGAAGCATCAGAGCTTGTCCACAGCACTGAGAAACCCGGCGACTGTGGTTATTAGTGTGAAATAAGTTCTGAAAAATCTTCTAAAGAGCCGTTGCGATCGAAAGACTCTATAACAGGCCAATCGAAAAGTCCCCGACCTAGGAAAGGAAAAAACATTTTATTGTCATTTTTTTTATAGCGACCCTTCAACTTTTCTATTCATTTTTGTAGTACGATTTTTCCTTTGCTTCAAAATAGGTTTCAGTTTCGGCGATCACCTCTCCATTCGGAGGACATTTCTTCCCAGCGAGTATTCTCTTGAGCTCTGAGAACAAGAAATAGTCGCTCGGGACCCGACTGGAGCATACGGTGAATGCGGAACAAATTCGAAGCCCAAAGTACATCCCAAAATACATACCCCATAACCTTCCAGACCGACTTTTGCGTTTTTCTACACTTTGAAGAGGGTATTCTACTCTAGAATTTTGAAAAATTCGATTTTTTTTCATATTTTTCAAGTTTAGACTTTCAAAAATATGACCTTGGAAGGATTTTTCAAAATTCGACTTATTTTGGGAGATACAGCCGATTTTGTGAGGTGGCGTCCGTGTTCACTAGAATTGTCTCCTAAACTCTAAACGCGTTTTTATCGAAACCAATTCTTTCCACACGGTACCGGCATTATCTCAAGTTCTAAACAACCGATTTACTTGAAATTTTGTGTGAACCTTCTTTATATAATCCTTTATCGTTTTTACCACCATCGTGTCAAAATTTTTGTTTTTAATATTTTAAAAAAATTCAGGAATTTCAAAAAATAAGCATAAAAAATGACTTTTATATTCAGGCAGTCCCCATTTTTCAAAAAACAAATTTTTCGTGTTCCCGGACTAAAACAGCATCCTTACTGATTAAGAATTTCTTTTGATTTTTTCTTAATTTTAATTTTTAATATTTTTTTGTAAAATTTTTTTCCTGTATTCTTAAGATATCAATAAAAACACCATAAAAAATGGATACTAAAAATATTTTTGGTTTCTTTTTAAATAAGATTCAAAAAACTGCCAAAAATTTGATTTCTAGAAAAGATAACCCCCTGAAGCAGGTTCATCGTATACAGTTCACTTGGATGATTGCCGATTGAACTTCGGAATGAAATGATGAAGCCATGTTTCATCCATTGTCACATATCGTTGCAAAAATTCGAGTTTACTACGCTTGAACATCTCAAAACACTTCTCGAATAATCAACTCGTCTTGTTTCCTGTCAAAAGTGAACCCCCTTTGTCCAGGCCAGGGACTTGTCAATTGATTAAGTAATGGGTACTGTACTTTTAGTTCCAGACGTTAAAACATTTTCAAGGATGCATGCAATTTTTAAAATAGCTAAGACTCAACTCTTTATATGGAAGGATATCCACTTGGTCTTCATATAAAAGAATATCCACGTGGTCTGTAAGGAATTTGGAGTCGCATTCCGAGGTGTATATAATTATATGATCTCGACTTCCTTCAATATTATAATGAAATATCAGAATCTAAAAAACGATAAAGTGGGTATTATTATTCAAAAAATTATTCAAAATGACAACTAATACAGAGAAGCAGAAACATTTTATGATCCAACGCAGAATTCAAGAATAATATAAGACAAAAGACTAACATTATCATCTAGCTTTCGAATGAAGCTCATATTTCAAAATCTAACAAATAGGAGACGTCATAATTATACAACTACGTATTCAGGTCAATTCCATTCACCGAAGTTGTTGGAATCCCTTAACTGGACTTTAGGAGAAAAACATTTACTATTTCGATCCTCGGGATTCTATTGAAATTTTAAGTGGTAGAAATAAGAATTATTAGTGAAAACCCCACAAAAGGTAGCCTATAAAATAAACCGAATTCAAATAAAGAAAAAACTAATGATAACTCTGATATCGAATCACTCACTGAGAAACAACAAAGTCCTCGTAGAATGGATTTAGAAGAAACATGCAGAGAAATATTAATGTAAAAGGTATAAACTTGGATTAAATGATTTTACCCAAGAACATTAGGGAAATTGATAATAAGCTTAGAGTGAGATTTGTCAAATCTTAGCCATAATTGAAACGGATTTAGAACTACATCTTAACCACCTTCACTAAGTGAAAGTTTTAGGTAGGGCTAGAATTGGTAGCTAAGAAAAATTAGTTTCAATACGCCTTGAGCTCACTTCCGGTACGAAAAAGTTGAATAAGGGAACTTGTGGTGAACTTAGTTGATTGCTTCTCTGCGAAGCTTATTATAGGCACGACCTCAAAAACGACAAACTTGAACAGGACTACCTGTCGGTAAAGTAAAAAAAAACTGCATTTTTTTTTTAATTTTTTCTGCGGCCATTTCCGCTTAACTGGAAAATTTCCCTGTAATTTTACATTATTCCATTTGCAAATACTTTATTCACAAGAGTTTTATCATTTGGTTCTTAATCCTTTTGAAAAATTTGTATGCAATAATACAACAAAAAATATTTCATGCAGTTCACATACATACACATAACCATAAAATCATTCAATGACTGAAAAAATGATAAATTGAAACAGGGACATTTGCAAACGAGCGGAAAATGGAAAGCGCAATGGGGTCAAGCACACAATCATCGAAGCGATAACTTTGTAGGTGGCATTCAAACACATAAAAATTAAAAAAAAAATAATCATCATATTTGTATATGTATGTGCATGTGACGATAGGCAGCAAAAAGGTTATTATCCTTACGCTCATTGATTGAAAAAGCATGAAGGCCACTTGTCACCCACACACACGCCACACTTTGCCGGGTAAAATGAGCGCACAGTTACATATTCAAATATATGAGTATGAGTTTCTGATCACAATTCTATACAATTTCATGGGTATGAGTTCGTGCACGTGTTGCTACTTACTCGACAAAAGCTTTAATCGATTGTTTAAATACAAAAACAAAAAGCGTGCACAAGTTTGTATGAGCTCAGAGAGGAAGGTGTTGAACCACAAATAAGGTGAGGGGAAGCTGAAAGCGGAAAGAAGGATGCTTAAAAGTTCAAAAAGCGAATATTAACACTTGAAACCGCAGCGCACCTTTTTTAGGTCATATTGTGGTGGTATTTGTATGGACCCAAGAGAGTATAAGGAAATGAAACAAATAATTCAATAAAGTTTTGTTTCGAAGTAGCAAAAGGATAATGGTAGTGATATTAAAAATAAAATAAAACATGAAATATGATTCAAAGAGTGCTTGCTCAGAATTTAATTTGAAAATCTTAAAGACATGGCAACAAGTTTTTTACTAAATTTTTGAACAATGAATCCATTAAATTAAGCATATTGAAGAGTATACCTGTCAGCATGCAAACGAGAATTAAAAAAACAAAAAAAAAAGACAACAATTAACACACACGGAAATATTTAATAACAAACACTTAACCATAATTAAGGTGTATTGTGTGTTGAAGTGGTGTATTTTGCAAAATTGACACAAAAAAAAAATAAAACCATAACTTTGCTTCAACAATTGGAGTGTGGGAATATGACAATATAGAAAAATATTTACCAAAGAAATTTGCACATAATTTAGACAACTTACGTTGACAAGACGGAAATTGAGATAAAATTGTATAAAACCAACAACAATCAAACACAAAAGGCGCACCATTAGTCAAGCTAACTTCTGAGCCATAAAAAATGACAATGCATTTAAACAAGTACATATGTAGGTACGTATTATTTACATCTAAGGTATTATGTGTGTGTAAATAAACGGTCAATAATTGCGCACTGAACCAACAACAATAAAAATCGAATTTTAAATACCCATACCACATTGCGGCTGTCCGGTGCAGGATATTGCATCTAAATTGGCGTTGAATGCGAATATGTGTGGAAAAAGAGAAATAGAAACGAGAGATAATGGATATAATTAAGTTACAATTAATTACAGCATGATTTAAGGTACGCTAATTAAATATCATAAATCTAGAGTTAGTGTATTAAAATGCGAAATGATTTTTTATTAGATTTTATGATTACCATATAATAAAAATTGCCTTAATTACGAATAGATCAGACATTTGGAAGGCCCAAAAACTTCTATAATCAAGACAAGAAAAAACGTTAACTTCGGTTGCACCGAAGCTAGAATACCCTTGAAAAATACCATAGATTCCATACAAGAACCTGATTTTGATCGGTGAGTTTGTATGACAGCTACAAGCCATAGTGGTTCGATCTGACCAATTTCCACTGAGATCGCAACGTTGCTTTGGACAACAATTCATGCCAAATTTCGTGAGATAAAAAAGTTTTCCATACATTTGACTACGATGGTTCTGTTTGTGTGGAAGCTACATACAAGTGCGGTCGCAACCTAACCTAACTTAACATGTACCAGAAACTCGAGTTTATTGGTATCTTTGGAGTTTAACATTAAACACTACTCAAAAACAGTGGTCCGATATCGGTGGTTCCAGCAAATAAGCAGAAGTAAAGAGAAAAAGACGTGTGTAAATTTCAGATCGATATCTTGTGAGGGACTGTGGGCGGACAAAGAGACGGACATGGCTAAATCGACTGTGCTGATCAGCTGGTCATATATTTTTTATAGTGACTCCGACTTTTTTTATTTCGGGTTATTATGAACTTAATATACTTTGTTAAGGGTATACAACTAAACAGGGTAAGAAGTTGATAAAGTTTTGATGAAAGGCTTTTATGTTATTTCAACATTGTCGAACTTCAAAAATGGAAGAACTTTAAACTGCGAGGTGACAACCTTACGACTTCTAACATCTAATTATGTGTGTGATTTAAGCTACTCATATTCACAACCTACATTCTTCTCACAATTTAATACAATCTTACTTAACATAACAAAAATTAACTTAATACAATTTAACTTAACGTAACATAACTTAACATAATTTAACTTAACGTAACATAACTTAACTTAACTTAGCATAGCATAACTTAACGTAAAATAGCTTAAATTATCATAACATAATTTAACTTAACGTAACATGACTTAACTTAACTTAGCATAAAACAACTTCTCCTTACATAACAAAACATAACATAACTTAACATGACTTAACTTAACGGAACATAACTTAACTTAACTTAGCATAACACAACTTCCCCTTACATAACAAAACATAACTTAACTTAACGTAACATAACTTAAATTATCATAACATAATTTAACTTAACGTAACATGACTTAACTTAACGTAACTTAGCATAACACAACTTTCCCTTACATAACAAAACCTCACATAACGTAAGTAGAAAGCAACATAAACTCAAAACAAAAGAAACAGAAAGCATAACCTCAACCGACCTCTGCTAAGCAAATTTATACACCGCTACAGCTTCAGTTCGATTTACGAGCGCGATCAAAGTCAGTTGATAGAAATCTGCGCAACTGTACATATCCCTGCAGGGTTAGCACGCTACAACTACAATAATCATCAATAATTTCTGCTACAGAAAAAGGTGTTAAATTGGAAAGTGTTAAATAACAGCGATTAGCACCACAAAATATGCACATTAAAACAAGAAAATTACTTTATTCAATCTTTAAAAACAATCTGTGCAGCAAAACAATGCGCTTTAGAAAGTGTGAACGCGTTGATGGGCAGCAATCAAATTCAAAAATATTTAATTATAATAACAGTAGTTATTAATACAGTCGTATAACTCAGTATCGCTTACAGTCATGAAGCGGAAATTGTTGAAAAGCGGATGAAAATGTTATCGTTGTGATTGCGCTTTGTCCCGCTGACCCAGATCATAACATAAGTGAACAGTGTGCACATGCTACAGAAATCACTGCGAATTATTTATGAATTGTTGGCGAATTTCTTTGTAACTACCATTATATCTATTGCTATGAACTTGTCACTCGCTTATTGAATTCGGCCTTTATGTACTTTCTTAAGTATATATGTATATACATATGTTCATTTATAAATAACTTTCTTTGTTGCGTTATTTGCTCTGGAAATTCTCAGCAGGCAATAAAAGCCAATTAATTTGAACTTAATTTTAATTTAAAAGATTTATTATTATTCAACAGCCTTATGACTTCATTCTCAATGAATAGTATTCACAACAACAGATCACAGTAACATGATAATAAACAATTTATTCGAGATTGCAGATAATACAGTAATCACCGCCTAACTCACCCACTTATTATTTATTTCATCATTATTTTAATGAACTAAAAAAATTTAAAAAAAATAATAATAATAGAAATATTTCATACAATTTACAAGCAAATTTTGCATATAATAAACTCGGTTGATTCATTTCACATATTTAGTAAGGGGTTACATGGGTTTTCCTGCGTGAAATACAGCCTTTTTTCAACAATTTTTTCTCATATAAAAATGAAATATTTAATATTTATTTTTTATTGTTACAAACATACACTATTAACAAAGAAATTCTGAAATTTGTGGAAAAAATATTTTAAACTCGGCCATCGCGACGCCTTTTAGGGTGGCTCAGATCACCCCATGATCATCTAATGTGAAACATACGTGTTTTCGTTAAAGCCTTAGAACTTGGAACTTGGACGAAGGAAAAAAATCTGAAAATTGGATTTTTGGCAGACATTTTTAATAAAAAATGAAAATTTCACTAAAAATTTCGCGACATTTTTTTCCAAATAGTTGTAATCGACAAAAAAATCCTTCGTCCAAGTCTTTAAGAATTGTATATCAAAGATCTGTGTGAAATTCCATGAGGATCGGTTGAGTAGTTCTCGCGAAGTCTTATCAACCGACTTCAAAGACACTTGGCCTAGCTAACCTCGAGGGCACAAGATCTCAAAGCTGTATCTACGAAACTATTTCACGGATCAACTAATAATTTAGAAAATTTAGAACAATATTCTAGAAGGGTTGTAGAATTTAGCAAGACAATAAAACAAAATTCGATTTCGATGAAACCCCTAAAGCCTTGTAACCTCTTTAGCCGAATTAAAACTGTACACTATACAATTTTAATGCCGGAAATTAAAGGAAATCACATGCGCGCGCTATATATCATGAGAGAGAAAAGGTTCTACACTTTATTTAGCATATTGCAATAGCAAATGAGATAGTTAATAATACATTTTAATTACCTTTTTTATACACAAAATTAGCAATTAATTAGTATGCTGCTTAACTAGCAGACCGACACTTTAAAACAATAACAACAAATTAAAGCGGAAAACTGAAAATCAACCCAAAGCTAAGCGTTGCAAGCTTTAAACAACTTAAACCCTCGACTCAACGCAACTGACAGCTCGAATAAGGGTATAAAACATGAACAAAATAAATCGTTTCTTTCCGCAATGTCACATCAAATGCAGCAACAACAAATGCAAAAACCTGAAAAGCTTAATGGAGAGGAAATTAAACACCATTGAAAGGCAGGAAAGAGAAAGAAACGAATAATGCTATAAACACTGTAGTGAATTGAACTAGTTGTAGACTAAGCTATGAAACTCAAGGCCTAGGAGTTAGCTGACAAGATTGTCTAATGTAGCAGATGTATTTGTTTTAGAGGTCGATCAGCTACGAATGGTCAATATAGAGTTGAATATCATTATAATTTTTCTCCTACTGTTTCAAATTGGACAAAACAAACTAGTTCGAATAAATTTTTAAAATAAAAAATAAAAGAATACCAATGGGACTGGTTAACAGTTGTTGCATATTCGGTCTTTTTCGGTCTACTTCATATTCTATGCATAAATTCTAGTTAGAAACTAGTGTTTTCGCTGACTTGCTTCATTGTTTCGCTTTAGGTAGAATGGAGGCAAGCACAAACGTGAAAGTATGTAGGTATTTACATATACATATGTATATTTATATTTATAAGTATTTGTATTTTAATGTTGTATGTTGCCGGAATTATGCATGTATTCGCAAGAGGGATTATTCACAGTTAAGCTGCAGAGGTGATGGAAGCCCATGATCCGTGACGCGGCTGGGTGAACACGTCATTTCAAACAATTCCAAACAAAACAAAACCAAACAAAAAGAAATTACAAATGAAAATAAAATAATGGCACAAAAAAGAACACGAAAAGGTAATTAAAAACAAAAAAGCAGGAAGAGACACAGCAATATAAATAAAAAAAATTAACGCAAAAAAAAATAACAAAAATAAATCAAAATAATAATAATACTGCATAAATAAAAATAGAATAAAAAACAAATTAAAAATTAAAATAAAAATAAAATAAAAATAAAATAAAAAATAATATAAAAAATAAATAAAAATAGAAGTGTAACCCTCCATTCTACTGATACAAAGCGAAATTCAGCGAATTGAAACAAAAATCAAAACGTGGGGGCATTAAAGTGTAGATCATGCTGTTCACAAACCAAAACAAACCTGACAAATAAATATCTAAATAAAAGCATATGTGTGCCAATAAAGTTGAAGCGCTGGAGCGAAACAACCGAACGGACAGTGCTGGGCAAAAAAACCGGTACCTATCAGCGAACATATGACAAATGCAGCTTTTGAAGTGTGCGGCAAATCGCCAAGCGGGCGTTTATGCCGGCATCAGCAAGAACAACAAAAACTATGATGAGATAAAAATAAAGCAGATACATTATTTGTCTGTATGTAAATAGAAAACATTTTTTTAAGCGCGATTTTGGCGTACGCGCAAGCTCGCAAACCCGCCACAGTTCAGCAAAAATTAATATTCATGGTTTATAAATTCGCAATTAATTAATTTAGACACAAAAAAAATGCATTTTAAAATTAACGCAATTTTTTTTCCAAATATAAACCAGTTTATGCCGTAACTGCGGCAGGTAGCAGCTGTACCAGTATGTGGGTAGAAAGCTTTAAGGTATTAAATAAAAAAAATGTCAAAAATGTGTTTTATGTACATATGTATGAATTTATAAGATAAATTTATGGATTAAGAATCAATGATGGTATTATTCGCGTTTAAAGCCTGAATATCCAACAAAAACTGTTTAAGTTTAATATAAAAGTTTTTAAAATTTCTGGTTACTTTATACCGCATATGTATATCGATGAATATGTGAGTTATCTTAATAAAATTGAAAAAATTAAAATTAAAATTTTTGTATAACATTTGTGCTTACAATAAATAAAAACTCACCCTAGACCCTATATAACTAATAAGCCTTATGTATTTGAAGGTAGTTCCCTTGTGAGTTGCAAGAACTTAGGCCTTTATTACTTCTTATTTATTATTTTTTATATCCTAACTTATTTTTCGTTTCATTCTCACCTACTTTCATCTTTCCATTCAATTTTGTTTGTATTTATATTATTTTTTTAATTTTGCTTTCATTATTCGTGACATTTATTGCTTCGATTTGCTAAGTGTGTCAAACGTGCTACGGCCAAATTTGTCACGCTCGTCAAGAACCTTGTGTACAATTGTAAAACGTAGAACAGGGAGCAATATTTATGTATATTTACATACGTATATTTAAGTAGCCATATTCACATATTTAATAATAATTGTTTGCATGTTGTGATCGGCATCAACTCTTTGTTGCTCTGCATCATTTATGGGCGCTTGCGTTTTATTTTTAATAAACATGGAATTTAGCAATTAAAAAAATATTGTTCTGGTTTTAAAAATTTGACAATATGAAATTTTTATTATTTTGTAGTAAAAAACGAACTAGATTTGATTAAATTTAACCATTAAAATATTTTTAATAAATAAAATTTTATACAAAAAAAATATTATTCATTGAAATTTTCAAAAATAGATATTTAAGTTAATTTTTAATATTAAATTTTCATTAAAAAAAATTATAAATATTAATTTATGAGATGTAAACTATTTTTAAATAATAAAATAAAAATAAAAATAATATGATATTCAGAAATATTGAGTGAATAAAATATAATGTTCATGCATTTATGTACTAGTTAATGGGCGAAATTAGAATTTTTATTCAAAAAATATACTAAAAAAAAAAAACAAGTAAAAACGTTAACTTCGGCTGCACCGAAGCTAATATACCCTTTGATGCATTTCTTTTAGTAACTATGTGTTCAGTTTATATGGAAGCTATATGCTAAAATAATTCGATCTGAACAATTTTTTCGGAGATTATGTATATTGATGCCTTAGAAAATAATCTATACCAAATTTCGTGAATATATCTTGTCAAATGTGAAAGTTTTCCATACAAAAACTTGATTCCGATCGTTCAGTTTGTATGGCAGCTATATGTTATAGTTGTCCGTTATTGGCAGTTCCGACAAATGAGCAACTTCTTGAAGAGAAAATGACGTGTGCAAAATTTCAAAATGATATCTTAAAAACTGAGGGACTAGTTCGTACATATACAGACAGACAGACGGACAGATAGACGGACGGACATGGCTAAATCGACTCAGCTCAACATACTGATCATTTATATATATATTTTATAGGGTCCCCGACGCTTCCTTTTGGGTGTTACAAACTTCGTGACAAACTTAATTTACCCTGTTCAGGGTATAATAAAAAAATATAATTAATATAACAGGTGGCGCAAAAATAACCTTGCGATGTTTTTTTGGAAAATTAAATTTTTTTTTTTAATTAAAAACTTTGATTCTGCTTTTGGATAATTCTTAAGTGATCTTTTTAAATTTTTTATATCAACTCGGGAACATGATGTCATGTAAATGGCCGCCGCCACAGTTGATTGTCATTTAAGCCCTTTTTATGGCATTTTCCATAACTTTGGCCAGAACTTCCGGCGTTAGGTCCACACATTCTTGACGGATATTGTCTTTAAGATCTGCAAGAGTCTGAGGCTTGTTGCCATAAGCCCGCGACTTCAAAAAAACCCCACAAAAAGAAGTCTAGAGCGGTCAAATCAGGCGATCTTGCTGGCCAGTGCAAATCGCCAAAACGAGAGATTAGGCGCCCAGGAAATGTATACTTCAGCATATCGGCTGTGGCACGCAGTGCAGCGTACCATTGTTTATTTACGTGTATTTCGCATGTGTTTACTACGCAGATGCCAAAACAGAACTGACATTAGAGGTCAATAGCAAAGTTCGTAGCATCTTCTGATAGGAGGATTAGTTCTGAGCCATCGTGTATAATTTTTTAGTTTTTTTCTGCCATTAACTAGTACATATAAATTCACGACATTATAAATTTAAATAAATTGTACTCCATATTTATATTTAAAAAAATAAAAAACCATATTTAAGTATTTATGTGCCAGTTAATGCTAGAAATTATAACAAACATAGCAGCAATTAAATTTAAATGCGTTGAACGGCCAAACAATAAACTAAGATATTATTTAATATTACTAAATATAATATTTAATCATAATTCATTGTTATCATAGGCATATGGAAACGTGGAAGCCGCCCATCTATTAAAATTATTTGCTTTTTATGAGATATGCGTATGTACATATGTATGTATGTATATAAGTCTGTAGATATTACAATCAAAAAACCGAAAACGTACCGTATAATAATAGATATAAAATATAATAAATATATATATGTATATATATACATACTTATACATATATGTATGTATATATGTATTTATTGATATTCCGGCAATTATTGGTATATTGTCATATGCTTACGGCGCATAACGGCACATTGCTAAATACTTTATAATATACATACATATCTATATTATTATATTCGTATCTGCTTAGCTTAACATACATACATATTTACATATGTACATACATATGTGTGTATGAGTTTTTGTATTATTTTATAAAAGTTGGCGTTTATCTTTCTTTTTGACTAAATGAATAATGCCTTTTTATTACTAATATTTCATTTTATCTTTTTTTTTGCCACTTTCGTTTTCATTTACACACAAATGTTTCCAAATTTTAACACCTGACTATATCACATGGCACCAGAAAGTAATAATATGTAATAATAAAGCATTGTGAGCTTCAAAGCCTTTTGAACTATAATAAAAGGTATTAAAAAATATATAAAAATAAAATATAAAAAATTAAAAAAAAAATAAATATTTCACAATTGGAATAGA
>CM050325.1:91591120-91637888 GCA_027475135.1 Bactrocera correcta
TCTTATATTTAGGTATAAATTCGATTTACTTGTATACACATTTAAAAAGCGATATCGAAATGCTTCAAATCATTAGTTTAACATATTTAAGTTAATAAACCTTCTTTAACGCACTTAAGTCTACATAAAGCCCTAATGGCATAACGGCAGTGCAGTTAGAAGAATTCCATAATGTTATAATTTTATATTTAGGTACAAAGTCGATTTTCTTGTATATATGCATTAACCAATCGATATCAAAATGCTTCAAACCATTAGTTTAACATATTTAAGTTAATAAATCTTATTTAACTCACTGAGGTCTACATAAAGCCTTAACGGCATAACGGCAGTGCATTTAGATGAATCCCGTTATCTTATAGTTAGGTATAAAGTCGATTTTCTTGTATTTACACATTTAGCAGTCGATATCGAAATGCTTCAAACCATTAGTTTAACATATTTAAAATAATAAACCTTCTTTAACGTATTGAAGTTGATACAAAGCCATGGCGGCATAACGACAGTACATTTGGAAGAATTCCGTAATCTTATATTTAGGTATAAAGTCGATTTTCTTGTATATACACATTTAGCAATCGATATCGAAATGCTTCAAATCATTAGTTTAAAATATTTAAGTTAATAAACCTTCTTTAACGCACTGAAGTCTACATAAAGACTTGACGGTATAACTGCACTGCATTTAGAAGAATTCCGTTATCTTATATTTAGGTATAAATTCGACTTTCTTGTATATATTCATTTAGCAAGCGATATCAAAATGCCTCAAACCATCAGTTTAACATATTTAAAATAATTAACCTTCTTTAACGTATTGAAGTTGATACAAAGCCATGGCGGCATAATGACAGTACAATTGGAAGAATTCCGTAATCTTATATTTAGGTATAAAGTCGATTTTCTTGTATATACACATTTAGCAATCGATATCGAAATGCTTCAAATCATTAGTTTAACATATTTAAGTTAATAAACCTTCTTTAACGCAGTGAAGTCTACATAAAGCGTTAACGGCATAACGGCATTGCATTTAGAAAAATTCCGTTATCTTATATTTAGGTATAAATTCGATTTTCTTGTATAAACATATTTGGCAAGCGATATCGAAATGCTTCAAATCATTAGTTTAACATATTTAAGTTAATTAACCTTCTTTAACGTATTGAAGTTGATATAAAGCCATAACGACAGTACATTTGGAAGAATTCCGTAGTCTTATATTTAGGTATAAAGTCGATTTTCTTGTATATATGCATTAAGCATTCGATATCGAAATGCTTCAAATAACTGGTTTAACATATTTAAGTTAATAAACCTTCTTTAACGAACTGAAGTTAATATAAAGCCATAACGGCATAACGGCAGTGCATTTAGAAGAATTACGTAATCTTATATTTAGGTATGAATTCGATTTTCTTGTTATACACATTTAGCAATCGATATCGAAATGCTTCAAATCATTAGTTTAACATATTTAAGTTAATAAACCTTCTTTAACGCACTTAAGTCTACAGAAAGCCCTAATGGCATAACGGCAGTGCATTTAGAAGAATTCCGTTATCTTATATTCAGGTATAAATTCGATTTTCTTGTATATACACATTAAGCAATCGATATCGAAATGCTTCAAATCATTAGTTTAACATATTTAAGTTAATAAACCTTCTTTAGCGATCTGAAGTGGGCATATAGCCATGGAGGCATAACTGCAGTGCACGTAGAAGAATTCCATAATCTTATATTTAGGTGTAAAGTCGATTTTCTTGTATATACATATTTAGCTATCGATATCGAAATGCTTCAAATCATTAGTTTAACATATTAAGTTAATAAACATTTTTTAGCTTACTGAAGTCTACATAAAGCCTTAACGGTATAACGGCAGTGCATTTAGAAGAATTCCGTAATGTTATAATTTTATATTAAGGTGTAAAGTCGATTTTCTTGTATTTACACATTTAGCAGTCGATATCGAAATGCTTCAAAACATTAGTTTAACATATTTAAAATAATTAACCTTCTTTAACGTATTGAAGTTGATACAAAGCCATGGCGGCATAATGACAGTACATTTGGAAGAATTCCGTAATCTTATATTTAGGTATAAAGTCGATTTTCTTGTATATACACATTTAGCAATCGATATCGAAATGCTTCAAATCATTAGTTTAACATATTTAAGTTAATAAACCTTCTTTAGCGCACTGAAGTCTACATAAAGCGTTAACGGCATAACGGCAGTGCATTTAGAAAAATTCCTTTATTTATATTTAGGTATAAATTCGATTTTCTTGTATATACATACTTCGCAAGCGATATCGAAATGCTTCAAATCATTCTTCTTCTTCTTTACTGGCGTAGACACCGCTTACGCGATTATAGCCGACTCAACAACAGCGCGCCAGTCGTTTCTTCTCTTCGCTACGTGGCGCCAATTGGATATTCCAAGCGAGGCCAGGTCCTTCTCTACTTGGTCCTTCCAACGGAGTGGAGGTCTTCCTCTTCCTCTGCTTCACGCGGCGGGTACTGCGTCGAATACTTTCAGAGCTGGAGTGTTTTCATCCATCCGGACAACATGACCTAGCCAGCGTAGCCGCTGTCTTTTAATTCGCTGAACTATGTCAATGTCGTCGTATATCTCGTACAGCTCATCGTTCCATCGAATGCGATATTCGCCGTGGCCAACGCGCAAAGGACCATAAATCTTTCGCAGAACCTTTCTCTCGAAAACTCGCAACGTCAACTCATCGGTTGTTGTCATCGTCCAAGCCTCTGCACCATATAGGAGGACGGGAATTATGAGAGACTTATAGAGTTTGGTTTTTGTTTGTCGAGAGAGGACTTTGCTTCTCAATTGCCTACTTAGTCCGAAGTAGCACCTGTTGGCAAGAGTTATCCTGCGTTGGATTTCTAGGCTGACATTGTTGGTGGTGTTTACGCTGGTTCCAAGATAGACGAAATTATCTACAACTTCAAAGTAATGACTGTCAACAGTGATGTGAGTGCCAAGTCGCGAGTGCGACGACTGTTTGATTGATGACAGGAGATATTTCGTCTTACCCTCGTTCACTGCCAGACCCATTTCTTTTGCTTCCTTGTCCAGCTGGAGAAAGCAGAACTAACGGCGCGGGTGTTGAGGCCGATGATATCAATATCATCGGCATACGCCAGCAGTTGTACACTCTTATAAAAGATGGTACCTTCTCTGTTAAGTTCTGCAGCTCGAACTATTTTCTCCAGAAGCAGGTTGAAAAAGTCGCACGATAGGGAATCGCCTTGTCTGAAACCTCGTTTGGTATCGAACGGCTCGGAGAGGTCCTTCCCGATTCTGATGGAGCTTTTTGTGTTGCTCAACGTCAGTTTACACAGCCGTATTAGTTTTGCGGGGATACCAAATTCAGACATCGCGGCATAAAGGCAGCTCCTTTTCGTGCTGTCGAAAGCAGCTTTGAAATCGACGAAGAGGTGGTGTGTGTGGATTCTCCTTTCACGGGTCTTTTCCAAGATTTGGCGCATCGTGAATATCTGGTCGGTTGTTGATTTACCAGGTCTAAATCCACACTGATAAGGTCCAATCAGTTTGTTGACGGTGGGCTTTAATCTTTCACACAATACTCTCGACAGAACCTTATATGCGATATTGAGGAGGCTAATCCCACGGTAGTTGGCGCAGATTGTGGGGTCTCCTTTTTTGTGGATTGGGCATAGCACACTTAAATTACAATCGTTGGGCATACTTTCGTCCGACCATATTTTGCAAAGAAGCTGATGCATGCACCTTATCAGCTCTTCGCCGCCGTGTTTGAATAGCTCGGCCGGCAATCCATCGGCCCCTGCCGCTTTGTTGTTTTTCAGGCGGGCAATTGCTATTCGAACTTCTTCATGGTCGGGCAATGGAACGTCTGCTCCATCGTCATCGATTGGGGTATCGGGTTCGCTTTCTCCTGGTGTTGTGCGTTCACTGCCATTCAGCAGGCTGGAGAAGTGTTCCCTCCATAATTTAAGTATGCTCTGGGCATCGGTAACTAGATCACCTTTGGGGGTTCTACAAGAGTATGCTCCGGTCTTGAAACCTTCTGTAAGCCGCCGCATCTTTTCGTAGAATTTTCGAGCATTACCCCTGTCGGCCAGCTTATCAAGCTCTTCGGCCTCTTTCTTTTTCTGTCTACAAATGCGTCTCGCTTCCCTCTTCAACTCTCGGTATCTATCCCATCCCGCACGTGTTGTGGTCGATCGTAACGTTGCGAGGTAGGCAGCCTGTTTTCTCTCCGCTGCGACACGGCACTCCTCGTCGTACCAGCTGTTCTTCTGCACTTTCCGAAAACCAATGGTTTCGGTTGCAGCTGTACGTAAGGAGTTTGAAATGCCGTCCCACAGTTCCCTTATACCGAGTTGTTGACGAGTGCTCTCAGAGAGCAGGAGTGCAAGCCGAGTAGAAAAACGTTCGGCTGTCTGTTGTGATTGCAGCTTCTCGACGTCGAACCATCCTTGTGTTTGTTGGCGTGCGTTTTTTGCTTCACAGAGGCGGGTGCGTATTTTGGCTGCAACAATATAGTGGTCCGAGTCGATGTTAGGACCTCGGAGCGCACGCACATCTAAAACACTGGAGACGTGTCTTCCGTCTATCACAACATGATCGATCTGGTTGGTGGTTTTTCGATCTGGAGACTGCCAGGTAGCTTGATGTATCTTCTTATGCTGGAATCTAGTGCTACAGATAACCATATTTCGGGCCCCGGCGAAGTCGATCAGCCTCAGCCCATTTGGGGATGTTTCCGCGTGGAGGCTGAATTTACCGACCGTAGTGCCAAAGATACCTTCTTTGCCCACCCTGGCATTGAAGTCGCCAAGCACGATTTTGACATCGTGGCGGGGGCATCTCTCATAAGTGCGCTCCAAGCACTCATAAAAGGCATCTTTGGTCACATCGTCCTTCTTTTCCGTCGGGGCGTGGGCGAAAATCAGCGATATGTTGAAGAACCTCGCTTTGATGCGGATTGTGGCTAGACGTTCATTCTCCGGAGTGAATGATAGTACTCGGCGACGGAGTCTCTCTCCCACCACGAATCCAACACCAAACTTGCGCTCCTTTATATGGCCACTGTAGTAAATGTCACAAGGACCTACTCGTCTCTGTCCTTGTCCCGTCCATCGCATTTCTTGGACGGCGGTGATGTCAGCCTTTATCTTTACGAGGACATCTACCAGCTGGGCAGCGGCACCTTCCCAATTAAGGGACCGGACATTCCAGGTGCATGCCCTCAAATCATAGTCCTTATTTCGTTTGCCATGGTCGTCATCAAAAGGGGGGGCTCTCATCCGAGGCTGTTTATTCTTTTTCATTGGGGGTGTTTTTTTACGTGGCGGGTCCCAAACCCAACGCACAACCCTATGCGGGGGTGTTTCGCCTTCTCACTTTAGCTCGCCTTCAAACGGATGTTCTTAGGCTACCCAGAGCCAAGACCGGAAGTCGTGAGCTGCTTGAGTCATATGTAAAAGAATCGTTTCTGGCCACTCCCAAGTGAATGGCGATCAGAGAACTTTCCTCACTTGCGTGAACTTCTACACATGACCCCATCCTCCAAATCAGCTTCAAATCATTAGTTTAACATATTTAAGTTAATTAACCTTCTTTAACGTATTGAAGTTGATATAAAGCCATAACGACAGTACATTTGGAAGAATTCCGTACTCTTATATTTAGGTATAAAGTCGATTTTCTTGTATATATGCATTAAGCATTCGATATCGAAATGCTTCAAATAACTGGTTTAACATATTTAAGTTAATAAACCTTCTTTAACGAACTGAAGTTAATATAAAGCCATAACGGCAGTGCATTTAGAATAATTACGTAACCTTATATTTAGGTATAAATTCGATTTTCTTGTATATACTCATTTAGCAATCGATATCGAAATGCTTCAAACCATTAGTTTAACATATTTAAAATAATTAACCTTCGTTAACGTATTGAAGTTGATACAAAGACATGGCGCCATAACGGCAGTGCATGTAGATGAATTCCGTAATCTTATATTTAGGTATGTAGTCGATTTTCTTGGATTTACACATTTAGAAATATATATCGAAAATCTTCAAATAACTGGTTTAGCATATTTAGGTTAATTAACCTTCTTTATCCTACTGAAGTTTAAATAAAGCCATAACGGCATAACGGCAGTATATTTGGGTGAATTCCGTAATCTTTTATTTAGGTATAAAATCGATTTTTTTGTATATACACACTTAGCAATCGATATAGAAATGCTTCAACTCATTAGTTTAACATATTTAAGTTAATAAACCTTCTTTAACGATCTGAAGTTGGCATAACGGCATTGGATTTAGAAGATTTCCGTAATCTTATATTTAGGTATAAAGTCGATTTTCTTGTATATATACATATAGATATCGATATCGAAATGCTTCAAATCATTAGTTTAACATATTAAGATAATAAACATTTTTAGCTTACTGAAGTCTACATAAAGCCTTAACGGTATAACGGCAGTGCATTTAGAAGAATTCCGTAATGTTATAATTTTATATTTAGGTATAAATTCGATTTTCTTGTATATACACATTTAGCAAGCGATATCGAAATGCTTCAAATCATTAGTTTAACAAATTTAAGTTAATTAACCTTCTTCAACGTATTGAAGTTGATAAAGAGCCATGGCGGCATAATGACAGTACAGTTGGAACAATTCCGTAGTCTTATATTTAGGTATAAAGTCGATTTTCTTGTATATACACATTTAGCAATCGATATCGAAATGCTTCAAATCATTAGTTTAACATATTTAAGTTAATAAACCTTCTTTAACTCACTGAAGTCTTCATAGAGCCTTAACGGCATAACGGCAGTGCATTTAGAAGAATTATGTTATCTTATATTTAGCTATAAATTCGATTTTCTTGTATATGTGCATTAAGCAATCGATATCGAAATGCTTCCAACCATTAGTTTAATATATTTAAGTTAATAAATCTTCTTTAACTCACTTAAGTCTACATAAAGCCCTAATGGCATAACGGCAGTGCATTTAGAAAAATTCCATAATGTTATAATTTTATACTTAGGTATAAAGTCGATTTTCTTGTATTTACGCATTTAGCAATCGATATCGAAATGCTTCAAACCATTAGCCTAACACATTTAAATAATTAACCTTCTTTACAAACGCCATAACGGCATAACGGCAGTATATTTGGGTAATTTCCGTAATCTTTTATTTAGGTATAAAATCGTTTTTCTTGTATATACACATTTAGCAATCGATATCGAAATGCTTCAGCTCATTTGTTTAACATATTTAAGTTAATAAACCTTCTTTAACGATCTGAAGTGGGCATATAGCCATGGAGGCATAACTGCAGTGCACGTAGGAGAATTCCATAATCTTATATTTAGGTATAAAGTCGATTTTCTTAAATATACATATTTAGCTATCGATATCGAAATGCTTCAAATCATTAGTTTAACATATTTAAGTTAATAAACCTTCTTAAGCGCCTCAAGTTAACATAAAGCCATGGCGCCATAATGGCAGTGCATGTAGAAGAATTCCGTAATCTTATATTTAGGCTTGTAGTCGATTTTCTTGCATTTGCACATTTAGCAATCGGTATCGAAATGCTTCAAACCATTAGCTTAACATATTTAAAATAATTAACCTTCTTTAACGAATTGAAGTTGATACAAACCCATGGCGGCATAATGACAGTACATTTAGAAGAATTCCGTAAGCTTATATTTAGGTATAAAGTCGATTTTCTTGTATATATGCATTAACCAATCGATATCGGAATCCTTCAAATAACTGGTTTAACATATTTAAGTTAATAAACCTTCTTTAACGAACTGAAGTTAATATAAAGCCATAACGGCAGTGCATTTAGAAGAATTACGTAATCTTATATTTAGGTATGAATTCGATTTTCTTGTATATATCCATTTAGCAACCGATATCGAAATGCTTCAAATGATTAGTTTAACATATTTAAGTTAATAAAGCTTTTTTAACGCCTGAAGTAAACAGAAAGCCATGGCGCCATAATGGCAGTGCATGTAGAAGAATTCCGTAATCTTATATTTAGGTATGTAGTCGATTTTCTTAGATTTACACATTTAACAATCGATATCAAAAACCTTCAAATAACTGGTTTAGCATATTTAGGTTAATTAACCTTCTTAAACGTATTGAAGGTGACACAAAGACATGGCGGCATAACGGCAGTGCATTAAGAAGAAATCCGTAGTCTTATATTTAGGTTAAGCCGCTAGAGCGTTAGCAAAGTTGAAACAAAAATGTGACTATTGCCAAGCCCCTGATAGGAGTAGAAGAAAGATTGAAGACTTTCCTGAGAGCTCTTTTAATTATCTAACCAATGCTTTATGTTTGACACACCTCGTTCCAATAGTTTAGCCTCAGAGCGTTATCAAAGTTGAAACAAAAATGTGACTATTGCCAAGCCCCTGGTAGGAGTAAAAGAAAAATTTGGGACTTCCCTGAGAGCTCTTTAAATAATTTAACCAATGCTTTATGTTTGCCTCACCTCGTTCCAATAGTTTAGCCTCAGAGCGTTAGCAAAGTTGAAACAAAAATGTGACTATTGCCAAGCCCCTGGTAGGAGTACAAGAAGGATTGAAGACGTTACTGAGAGCTCTTTAAATTATCTAACCAATGCTTTATGTTTGACCCACCTCGTTCCAATAGTTTAGCCTCAGAGCGTTAGCAAAGTTGAAACAAAAATGTGACTATTGCCAAGCCCCTGGTAGGAGTAAAAGAAAAATTGGGGACTTTCCTGAGAGCTCTTTAAATAATTTAACCAATGCTTTATGTTTGACAAACCTCGTTCCAATAGTTTAGCCACTAGAGCGTTAGCAAAGTTGAAACAAAAATGTGACTATTGCCAAGCCCGTGATAGGAGTAGAAGAAAAATTGGGGTCTCTCCTGAGAGCTCTTTAAATTATCTAACCAATACTTTATGTTTGACCCACCTCGTTCCAATAGTTTAGCCTCAGAGCGTTAACAAAGTTGAAACAAAAATGTGACTATTGTCAAGCCCCTGATAGGAGTAGAAGAAAGATTGAAGATTTTTCTGAGAGCTCTTTAAATTATCTTCCCAATGCTTTATGTTTGACCCACCTCGTTCCAATAGTTTAGCCGCTAGAGCGTTAGCAAAGTTGAAACAAAAATGTGACTATTGCCAAGCCAATGGTAGGAGTAGAAGAAAAATTGGGGACTTTCCTGAGAGCTCTTTAAATTATGTTACCAATGTTTTATGTTTGACCCACCTCGTTTAAATTGTTTAGCCTCAGAGCGTTAGCAAAGTTGAAACAAAAATGTGAGTAGGACTAAAAGAAAGATTGAAGACTTTCCTGAGAGCTCTTTAAATTATCTAATAGTTTAGCCTCAGAGCGTTAGCAAAGTTGAAACCAAAATGTGACTATTGCCAAGCCCCTGGTAGGAATAGAAGAAAGATTGAAGACTTTCCTTAGAGCTCTTTAAATTATCTAACCAATGCTTTATGTTTGACCCACCTCGTTCCAATAGTTTAGCCGCTGGAGCGTTAGCAAAGTTGAAACAAAAATGTGACTATTGCCAAGCCCCTGATAGGAGTAGAAGAAAGATTGAATGCTTTATGTTTGACCCACCTCGTTCCAATAGTTTAGCCGCTAGAGCGATTTCAAAGTTGAAACAAAAATGTGACTATTGCCAAGCCCTTGGTAGGAGTAGAAGAAAGATTGAAGAGTTTCCTGAGAGCTCTATAAATTATCTAACCAATGCTTTATGTTTGACCCACCTCGTTCCAATAGTTTAGCCGCTAGAGCGTTATCAAAGTTGAAACAAAAATGTGACTATTGCCAAGCCCCTGGTAGGAGTAAAAGAAAAATTTGGGACTTTCCTGAGAGCTCTTTAAATAATTTAACCAATGCTTTATGTTTAACAAACCTCGTTCCAATAGTTTAGCCGCTAGAGCGTTAGCAAAGTTGAAACAAAAATGTGACTATTGCCAAGCCCCTGATAGAAGTAGAAGAAAAATTGGGGTCTCTCCTGAGAGCTTTTTAAATTACCTAACCAATGCTTTATGTTTGACCCACCTCGTTCCAATAGTTTAGCCTCAGAGCGTTAACAAAGTTGAAACCAAAATGTGGCTATTGCCAAGCCCCTGATAGGAGTTAAAGAAAGATAGAAGATTTTTCTGAGAGCTCTTTAAATTATCTTACCAATGTTTTATGTTTGCCTCACCTCGTTCCAATAGTTTAGCCTCAGAGCGTTAGCAAAGTTAAAACAAAAAGGTGACTATTGCCAAGCCCCTGGTAGGAGTACAAGAAGGATTGAAGACGTTACTGAGAGCTCTTTAAATTATCTAACCAATGCTTTATGTTTGACCCACCTCGTTCCAATAGTTTAGCCTCAGAGCGTTTACAAAGTTGAAACAAAAATGTGACTATTGATAAGCTTTCACACTGTTTCAACTTTGCTAACGCTCTGAGGAAAGTCTTCAATCTTTCTTCTACACCTATCAGGGGCTTGGCAATAGTCACATTTTTGTTTCAACTTTGCTAACGCTCTAGAGGTTAAACTGTTGGAACGAGGTGGGTCAAACGTAAAGCATTAGTCAGATAATTTAAAGAGCTTTTAGGAAAGTCCCCAATTTTTCTTCTACTCCTACCAGGGGCTTGGAAATAGTCACATTTTTGTTTCAACTTTTCTAACGCTCTGAGGCTAAACTATTGGAACGAGGTGGGTCAAACATAAAGCATTGGTTAGATATTTTAATGAGCTCTCAGGAAAGTCTTCAATCTTACATCTACTCTTATCAGGGGCTTGGAAATAGTCACATTTTTGTTTCAACTTTGCTAGCGGGTAAACTATTTGAACGAGGTGAGTCAAACATAAAGTATTGGTTAGATAATTTAAAGAGTTTTCAGGAAAGTCTTCAATCTTTCTTCTGCTCTAACCAGGCGCTTGGCAATAGTCACATTTTTGTTTCAACTTTTCTAACGCTCTAGTGGCTAAACTATTGAAACGAGGTATGCCGAACTTAAAGCATTGGTCAAATAACTTAATAACTATAACTATTTGAACGAGGTGGGTCAAACATAAAGCATTGGTTAGATAATTTAAAGAGCTCTCAGGAAAGTCTTCAATTTTTCTTTTACTCCTACCAGGCGCTCGGCAATATTCACATTTTTTTTCAACTTTGCTAACGCTCTAGTGGCTAATTTATTGAAACGAGGTGGGTCGAACATAAAGCATTGGTTAGATAATTTATACTAATGAGTTGAACCATCTCGATATCGATTGCTAAATGTGTATATACAACAAAATCGACTTTATACCCAAATATAAGATTACGAAATTCTTCCAAATGCAATGCCGTTATACCGTTATGGCTTAACGTAAACTTCAGTCAGATAAAGAAGGTTAATTAACTTAAATATGTTAAACTAATGAATTGAAGCATCTCGATATCGATTGCTAAATGTGTATATATAACAAAATCGACATTATACCTTAATATAAGTTTACAGAATTCTTCCAAATGCACTGGCGTTATACCGTTATGGCTTTACGTAAACTTCAGTCAGATAAAGAAGGTTAATTAACTTAAATATGTTAAACTAATGATTTGAAGCATCTCGATATCGATTGCTAAATGTGTATATACAACAAAATCGACATTATACCTAAATATAAGACAACGGAATTCTTATAAATGCACTGCAGTTATGCCGTTAAGGCTTTATGTAGATTTCAGTAAGACAGAGAGGCTTAATTAACTTAAATATGTTAAACTAATGATTTGAAGCATTTCGATATCGATTGCTAAATGTGTATATACAAGAAAATCGACTTTATACCTAAATAAAAGATCACGGAAACCTTCTAAATGCACTCCCGTTATGCCGCCATGGCTTTACGTAAACTTCAGTAAGAAAATAAGGTTAATTAACTTAAATATGTTAAATGACTATATACATCAAAATCGACATTATACCTAAATATGAGTTAACGGAATTCTTCCAAATGCACTGGCGTTATACCGTTATGGCTTTATGTAAACTTCAGTCAGATAAAGAAGGTTAATTAACTTAAATATGTTAAACTAATGATTTGAAGCATTTCGTTATCAGTTGCTAAATGTGTATATACAAGAAAATCGACTTTATACCTAAATATAAGATTACGGAATTCTTCTAAATGCACTGCCGTTATGCCGCCATGGCTTTGTGCCAACTTCCGTTCATTAAAGAAGGTTAATTAACTTAAATATGTTAAACTAATGATTTGAAGCATTTCGATATCGATTGCTAATTGTGTATATACAAGAAAATCTACATTATGCGTAAATATAAGACTACGGAATTCTTCCAAATGCAGTGCCGTTATGGCTTTTTGTCAACTTCAGTTCGCTAAAGGAGGTTTATTAAATTAAATATGTTAAACCAGTTATCTGAAGCATTTCGATATCGATTGCGAAATGTATATACAAGAAAATCGACTTTATACCTAAATATTAAATTATAACGTTACGGAATTCTTCTAAATGCACTGCCGTTATACCGTCATGGCTTTATGTACGCTTCAGTATGCTAAAAAAATATTTATTAACTTAATATGTTAATAAGTTAAACTAACGATTTGGAGCATTTCGTCTTCAACCTTTCTTCTACTCCTATCAGGGGGTTGGCAATAGTCACATTTTTGTTTCAACTTTGCTAACGCTCTAGAGGTTAAACTGTTGGAACGAGGTGGGTCAAACGTAAAGCATTAGTCAGATAATTTAAAGAGCTTTTAGGAAAGTCCCCAATTTTTCTTCTACTCCTACCAGGGGCTTGGAAATAGTCACATTTTTGTTTCAACTTTTCTAACGCTCTGAGGCTAAACTATTGGAACGAGGTGGGTCAAACATAAAGCATTGGTTAGATATTTTAATGAGCTCTCAGGAAAGTCTTCAATCTTACTTCTACTCTTATCAGGGGCTTGGCAATAGTCACATTTTTGTTTCAACTTTGCTAGCGGGTAAACTATTTGAACGAGGTGAGTCAAACATAAAGTATTGGTTAGATAATTTAAAGAGTTTTCAGGAAAGTCTTCAATCTTTCTTCTGCTCTAACCAGGCGCTTGGCAATAGTCACATTTTTGTTTCAACTTTTCTAACGCTCTAATGGCTAAACTATTGAAACGAGGTATGCCGAACTTAAAGCATTGGTTAGATAACTTAATAACTATAACTATTTGAACGAGGTGGGTCAAACATAAAGCATTGGTTAGATAATTTAAAGAGCTCTCAGGAAAGTCTTCAATTTTTCTTTTACTCCTACCAGGCGCTCGGCAATAGTCACATTTTTTTTCAACTTTGCTAACGCTCTAGTGGCTAATTTATTGAAACGAGGTGGGTCGAACATAAAGCATTGGTTAGGCAATTTATACTAATGAGTTGAACCATCTCGATATCGATTGCTAAATGTGTATATACAACAAAATCGACTTTATACCCAAATATAAGATTACGAAATTCTTCCAAATGCAATGCCGTTATACCGTTATGGCTTTACGTAAACTTCAGTCAGATAAAGAAGGTTAATTAACTTAAATATTTTAAACTAATGAATTGAAGCATCTCGATATCGATTGCTAAATGTGTATATATAACAAAATCGACATTATACCTTAATATAAGTTTACAGAATTCTTCCAAATGCACTGGCGTTATACCGTTATGGCTTTACGTAAACTTCAGTCAGATAAAGAAGGTTAATTAACTTAAATATGTTAAACTAATGATTTGAAGCATCTCGATATCGATTGCTAAATGTGAATATACAACAAAATCGACATTATACCTAAATATAAGACAACGGAATTCTTATAAATGCACTGCAGTTATGCCGTTAAGGCTTTATGTAGATTTCAGTAAGACAGAGAGGCTTAATTAACTTAAATATGTTAAACTAATGATTTGAAGCATTTCGATATCGATTGCTAAATGTGTATGTACAAGAAAATCGACTTTATACCTAAATAAAAGATTACGGAATCCTTCTAAATGCACTCCCGTTATGCCGCCATGGCTTTACGTAAACTTCAGTAAGAAAATAAGGTTAATTAACCTAAATATGTTAAACTAATGATTTGAAGCATCTCGATATCGATTGCTAAATGACTATATACATCAAAATCGACATTATACCTAAATATGAGTTAACGGAATTCTTCCAAATGCACTGGCGTTATACCGTGATGGCTTTATGTAAACTTCAGTCAGATAAAGAAGGTTAATTAACTTAAATATGTTAAACTAATGATTTGAAGCATTTCGTTATCAATTGCTAAATGTGTATATACAAGAAAATCGACTTTATACCTAAATATAAGATTACGGAATTCTTCTAAATGCACTGCCGTTATACCGTCATGGCTTTATGTACGCTTCAGTATGCTAAAAAATATTTATTAACTTAATATGTTAATATGTTAAACTAACGATTTGAAGCATTTCGATATCGATTGCTAAATGTGTATATACAAAAAATCGACTTTATTCCTAAATATAAGATAACGGAGTTCTTCTAAATGCACTGCCGTTATGCCGTTAAGGCTTTATGTTAACTTCAGATCGTTAAAGAAGGTTCATTAACTTAAATATGTTAAACCAGTTATTTGAAGCTTTTCGAAATCGATTTCTTAATGCATATATACAAGAAAATCGACTTTATACCTAAATATAAGATTACGGAATTCTTCCTAATGTACTGTCGTTATGTCGCCATGGCTTTATATCAACTTCAATACGTTTAAGAAGGTTAATTAACTTAAACATGTTAAAAAAATGATTTGAAGCATTTCTATATCGATTGCTAAATGTTGGAGGATGGAGTCATGTGTAGAAGTTCACGCAAGTGAGGAAAGTTCTCTGATCGCCATTCACTTGGGAGTGGCCAGAAACGATTCTTTTACATATGACTCAAGCAGCTCACGACTTCCGGTCTTTGACCAAGTATCCTCTGGGTAGCCTAAGAACATCCGTTTGAAGGCGAGCTAAAGTGAGAAGGCGAAACACCCCTGCATAGAGTTGTGCGCTGGGTTTGGGACCCACCACGTAAAAAAACACCCCCAATGAAAAAGAATAAACAGCCTCGGATGAGAGCCCCCCCTTTTGATGACGACCATGGCAAACGAAATAAGGACTATGATTTGAGGGCATGCACCTGGAATGTCCGGTCCCTTAATTGGGAAGGTGCCGCTGCCCAGCTGGTAGATGTCCTCGTAAAGATAAAGGCTGACATCACCGCCGTCCAAGAAATGCGATGGACGGGACAAGGACAGAGACAAGTAGGTCCTTGTGGCATTTACTACAGTGGCCATATAAAGGAGCGCAAGTTTGGTGTTGGATTCGTGGTGGGAGAGAGACTCCGTCGCCGAGTACTATCATTCACTCCTATGAATGAACGTCTAGCCACAATTCGCATCAAAGCGAGGTTCTTCAACATATCGCTGATTTGCGCCCACGCCCCGACGGAAGAGAAGGACGATGTGACTAAAGATGCCTTTTATGAGTGCTTGGAGCGCACTTATGAGAGATGCCCCCGCCACGATGTCAAAATCGTGCTTGGCGACTTTAACGCCAGGGTGGGCAAAGAAGGTATCTTTGGCACTACGGTCGGTAAATTCAGCCTCCACGAGGAAACATCCCCAAATGGGTTGAGGCTGATCGACTTCGCAGGGGCCCGAAATATGGTTATCTGTAGTACTAGATTCCAGCATAAGAAGATTCATCAAGCTACCTGGCAGTCTCCAGATCGAAAAACCACCAACCAGATCGATCATGTTGTGATAGACGGAAGACACGTCTCCAGTGTTTTAGATGTGCGTGCGCTCCGAGGTCTTAACATCGACTCGGACCACTATATTGTTGCAGCCAAAATTCGCACCCGCCTCTGTGCAGAAAAGAACGCACACCAACAAACACAAGGAAGGTTCGACGTCGAGAAGCTGCAATCACAACAGACAGCCGAACGATTTTCTACTCGGCTTGCACTCCTGCTCTCTGAGAGAACTCGTCAACAACTCGGTATAAGGGAACTGTGGGATGGCATCTCAAACTCCTTACGTACAGCTGCAACCGAAACCATTGGTTTTCGGAAAGTGCAAAAGAACAGCTGGTACGACGAGGAGTGCTGTGTCGCAGCGGAGAGAAAACAGGCTGCCTACCTCGCAACGTTACGATCGACCACAACACGTGCGGGATGGGATAGATACCGAGAGTTGAAGAGGGAAGCGAGACGCATTTGTAGACAGAAAAAGAAAGAGGCCGAAATGCGTGAGTACGAAGAGGTTCGAATAGCTATTGCCCGCCTGAAGAACAACAAAGCGGCAGGGGCCGACGGATTGCCGGCCGAGCTATTCAAACACGGCGGCGAAGAACTGGTAAGGAGCATGCATCAGCTTCTTTGTAAAATATGGTCGGACGAAAGCATGCCCAACGATTGGAATTTAAGTGTGCTATGTCCAATACATAAAAAAGGAGACCCCACAATCTGCGCCAACTACCGTGGGATTAGCCTCCTCAACATTGCATATAAGGTTCTGTCGAGCGTATTGTGTGAAAGATTAAAGCCCACCGTCAACAAACTGATTGGACCTTATCAGTGTGGCTTTAGACCTGGCAAATCAACAACCGACCAGATATTCACCATGCGCCAAATCTTGGAAAGGACTCGTGAAAGGAGAATCGACACACACCACCTCTTCGTCGATTTCAAAGCTGTACAGCTACTAGCGTATGCCGATGATATTGATATAATCGGCCTCAACACCCGCGCCGTTAGTTCTGCTTTCTCCAGACTTAACAAGGAAGCAACACAAGTGGGTCTGGCAGTGAACGAGGGCAAGACAAAATATCTCCTGTCATCAAACAAACAGTCGTCGCACTCGCGACTTGGCTCCCACGTCACTGTTGACAGTCATAACTTTGAAGTTGTAGATAATTTCGTCTATCTTGGAACCAGCTTAAACACCACCAACAATGTCAGCCTGGAAATCCAACGCAGGATTACTCTTGCCAACAGGTGCTACTTCGGACTGAGTAGGCAATTGAAAAGTAAAGTCCTCTCTCGACGAACAAAAACCAAACTCTATAAGTCGCTCATTATGCTATACGGTGCAGAGGCCTGGACGATGACAACAACCGATGAAGAAGAAATGTGTATATACAACAAAATCGACTTTTTACCCAAATATAAGATTACGGAATTCTTCCAAATGCACTGCCGTTATACCGTTATGGCTTTATGTAAACTTCAGTAAGATAAAGAAGGTTAATTAACTTAAATATGTTAAACTAATGATTTGAAGCATTTCGATATCGATTGCTAAATGTGTATATACAAGAAAATCGACTTTATACCTAAATATAAGATTACGGAATTCTTCCAAATGTACTGTCGTTATGCCGCCATGGCTTTGTATCACCTTCAATACGTTAAAAAAGGTTAATTATTTTAAATATGTTAAACTAATGGTTTGAAGCATTTCGATATCGATTGCTAAATTTGCAAATACAAGAAATCGACTTTATACCTAAATATAAAATTATAACATTACGGGATTCTTCTAAATGCACTGCCGTCATACCGTTAAGGCTTTATGTAGACTTTAGTGAGCTAAAAAATGTTTATTATCTTAATATGTTAAACAAATGATTTGAAGCATTTCGATATCGATAGCTAAATATGTATATACAAGAAAATCGACTTTATACCTAAATATAAGATTACGGAATTCTTTTACATCCACTGCCGGTATGCCAACATCAGATCGTTAAAGAAGGTTTATTAACATAAATATGTTAAACTTATGAGTTGAAGCATTTCGATATCGATTGCTAAATGCCTATATACAAGAAAATAGATTTTATACCTAAATAAAAGATTACGGAATTCACCCAAATTCACTGCCGTTATGGCTTTATATTAACTTCAGTAAGATAAAGAAGGTTAATTAACCAAAATATGCTAAACCAGTTATTTGAAGATTTTTGATATCGATTGCTAAATGTGTAAATCCAAGAAAATCGACTACATACCTAAATATAAGATTACGGAATTCTTCTGCATGCACTGCCATTATGGCGCCATGGCTTTATGTTAACTTCAGGCGTTAAAGAAGCTTTATTAACTTAAATATGTTAAACTAATCATTTGAAGCATTTCGATATCGATTGCTAAATGAGTATATACAAGAAAATCGAATTTATACCTAAATATAAAATTATAACAATACGGAATTCTTCTAAATGCACTGCCGTTATGCCGTTAAGGCTTTATGTAGACTTCAGTAAGCTAAAAAATGTTTATTAACTTAATATGTTAAACTAATGATTTGAAGCATTTCGATATCGATATCTAAATGTGTATATAAAAGAAAATCGAACTTATACCTAAACATAAGATTACGTAATTCTTCTAAATTCACTGCCGTTATGCCGTTATGGCTTTATATTAACTTCAGTTCGTTAAGGAAGGTTTATTAACTTAAATATGTTAAGCCAGTTATTTGAAGCATTTCGATATCGACATCTAAATGTGTATATAAAAGAAAATTGACTTTATACCTAAATATAAGATTACGGAATTCTTCCAAATTCACTGCCGTTATGGCTTTATAACAACTTCAATACGTTAAAGAAAGTTAATAAACTTAAATATGTTAAACTAATGATTTGAAGCATTTCGATATCGCTTGCCAAATATATATTTACAAGAAAATCGAATTTATACCTAAATATAAGATAACGGAATTTTTCTAAATGCACTGCCGTTATGCCGTTAACACTTTATGTAGACTTCAGTGCGTTAAAGAAGGTTTATTAACTTAAATATGTTAAGCTAATGATTTGAAGCATTTCGATATCGATTGCGGAATGTGTATGTACAAAAAAATCGACTTTATACCTAAATATAAGATTACGGAATTCTTCCAAATATACTGTCTTTATGCCGCCATGGCTTTGTATCAACTTCAATACGTTAAAGAAGGTTAATTATTTTAAATATGTTAAACTAATGGTTTGAAGCATTTAGATATCGCTTGCTAAATGAATATATACAAGAAAGTCGAATTTATACCTAAATATAAGATAACGGAATTCTTCTAAATGCAGTGCTGTTATACCGTTAAGGCTTTATGTAGACTTCAGTGCGTTTAAGAAGGTTTATTAACTTAAATATGTTAAACTAATGATTTGAAGCATTTCGATATCGATTGCTAAATGTGTATTTACAAGAAAATCGACTTTATACCTAAATATAAGATTACGGAATTCTTCCAAATGTACTGTCGTTATGCCGCCATGGCTTTGTATCAACTGCAGTTCGTTAAAGAAGGTTTATTAACTTAAATATGTTAAACTAATGGTTTGAAGCATTTAGATATCGCTTGCTAAATGAATATATACAAGAAAGTCGAATTTATACCTAAATATAAGATAACGGAATTCTTCTAAATGCAGTGCTGTTATACCGTTAAGGCTTTATGTAGACTTCAGTGCGTTTAAGAAGGTTTATTAACTTAAATATGTTAAACTAATGATTTGAAGCATTTCGATATCGATTGCTAAATGTGTATTTACAAGAAAATCGACTTTATACCTAAATATAAGATTACGGAATTCTTCCAAATGTACTGTCGTTATGCCGCCATGGCTTTGTATCAACTGCAGTTCGTTAAAGAAGGTTTATTAACTTAAATATGTTAAACTAATGGTTTGAAGCATTTCGATATCGATTGCTAAATGTGTATATACAATAAAATAGATTTTATACCTAAATAAAAGATTACGGAAATTACCCAAATATACTGCCGTTATGCCGTTATGGCGTCTGTAAAGAAGGTTAATTATTTAAATATGATAAGCTAATGGTTTGAAGCATTTCGATATCGATTGCTAAATGTGTAAATACAAGAAAATCGACTTTATACCTAAATATAAAATTATAACATTATGGAATTCTTCTAAATGCACTGCCGTTATCCCATTAGGGCCTTATGTAGACTTTAGTGCGCTAAAGAAGGTTTATTAACTTAAATATGTTAAACTAATGATTTGAAGCATTTCGATATAGATTGCTATATGTGTATGTACAACAATATCGACTTTATACCTAAATAAAAGATAACGGAATTCTTCTACATGCACTGCCGTTATGCCGTTAAGACTTTTGTAGACTTCAGTATGAAAAAGAGGGTTAATTAACTTAAATATGTTAAACTAATATTTTGAAGCATTTCGATATCAATTGCTAAATGAGTATATACAAGAAAATCGACTTTATACCTAAATATAAGAATATGGAATTCTTCTAACTGCACTGCCGTTATGCCGCTATGGCTTCTTGTCATCTTCGGTAGGTTAAAGAAGGTAATTTAACTTAAATATGTTAAACTAATGATTTGAAGCATTTCGATATCGATTGGTAAATGTGCTAGTACAAGAAACTTGACTTTATACCTAAACATAGGATAACGGAATTCTTCTAAATGCACTGCCGTTAATCCGCCATGGCTTCATGTCATCTTCGGTAGGTTAAAGAAGGTAATTTAACTTAAATATGTTAAACTAATGATTTGAAGCATTTCGATATCGATTGGTAAATGTGCTAGTACAAGAAACTTGACGTTATACCTAAACATAGGATGACGGAATTCTTCTAAATGCACTGCCGTTAATCCGCCATGGCTTTATGTCAACTTCAGTTCGTTAAAGAAGGTTTGTTAACTTAAATATGTTAAACTAATGATTTGAAGCATTTCGATATCGATAGCTAAATGTGTATATACAAGAAAATCGACTTTATACCTAAATATAAGATAACGCAATTCTTCTACAAGCACTGCCGTTATGCCATCATGGCTATATGCAAACTTCTGATCATTAAAGAAGGTATATTAACTTAAATATGTTAAACTAATGAGTTGAACCATCTCGATGTCGATTGCTAAATAAGTATATACAAAAAATCGACTTTATTCCTAAATATAAGATTACGGAATTCACTCAAATATACTGCCGTTATGCCTTATGGCTTTATTTAAACTTCAGTAAGATAAAGAAGGTTAATTAAGCTAAATATGCTAAACCAGTTATTTGAAGATTTTCGATATCGATTGCTAAATGTGTTAATCCAAGAAAAGCGACTACATACCTAAATATAAGATTATGGAATTTTTCTACATGCACTGCCGTTATGGCGCCATGGCTTTATGTTAACTTCAGGCGTTAAAGAAGCTTTATTAACTTAAATATGTTAAACTAATGATTTGAAGCATTTCGATATCGATTGCTTAACGAGCATATACAAGAAAATCTAATTCATACCTAAATATAACATTACGTAATTCTTCTAAATGCACATCCGTTGTGCCGTTATGGCTTTATATTAACTTCAGTTCGTTAAAGAAGATTTATTAACTTAAATATGTTAAGCCAGTTATTTGAAGCATTTCGATATCGAAAGCTTAATGCATATATACAAGAAAATCGACTTTATACCTAAATATAAGACTACGGAATTCTTCCAAATGTTCTGTCGTTATGCCGCCATGACCCTTTATCAACTTCAATACGTTAAAGAAGGGTAATTATTTTAAACTAATGGTTTGAAGCATTTTGAAATCGCTTGCTAAATGAATATATACAAGAAAGTCGAATTTATACCTAAATATAAGATAACGGAATTCTTCTAAATGCAGTGCAGTTATACCATTAAGGCTTTATGTAGACTTCAGTGCGTTAAAGAAGGTTTATTAACTTAAATATGTTAAAGTAATGATTTGAAGCATTTCGATACCGATTGCTAAATGCGTATATTGTATTAAATCGACTTTATACCTAAATATAAGGTTACAGAACTCTTCCAAATGCACTGCCGTTATGCCGTTAAGTCTTTTGTAGACTTCAGTAAGATAAAGGGGATTAATTAACTTAAATCTGTTAAACTAATGATGTGAAGCATTTCGATATCGATGCGTTTATACAACAAATAGATTTTATACCTAAATATAAAATTACGGAATTCTTCTACATGCACTGCCGTTATGCCGTTAAGGCTTTTGTAGACTTCAGTAAGATAAAGAGGATTAACTAACTTAAATCTGTTAAACTTATGATGTGAAGCATATCGGCATCGATTGCTTAATGTGTATATACAAGAAAATCGACTTTATACCTAAATATAAGATTACGGAATTGTCCCAAATGTACTGTCGTTATGCCGCCATGGCTTTGTATCACTTCAATACGTTAAAGAAGGTTTATTAACTTAAATATGTTAAACTAATGATTTGAAGCATTTCGATATCGATTGCTAAATGAATATGTACAAGAAAATCGAATTCATACCTAAATACAAGATTACGTAATTTTTCTAAATGCAGTGCAGTTATACCGTTAAGGCTTTATGTAGACTTCAGTGCGTTAAAGAAGGTTTATTAACTTAAATATGTTAAACTAATGTTTTGAGGCATTTCGATATCGATAGCTAAATGTGTATATACAAGAAAATCGACTTTATACCTAAATATAAGATAACGGAATTCTTCTACATGCACTGCCGTTATGCCATCATGGCTATATGCAAACTTCTGATCATTAAAGAAGGTATATTAACTTAAATATGTTATACTAATGAGTTGAAGCATCTCGATATCGATTGCTAAATGTGTATATACAACAAAATCGAATTTATACCTAAACATAAGATTACGGAATTCTTCTACATGCACTGCCCTTATACCGTCATGGCTTTATATTATTTTCAGTGCGTTAAAGAAGGCTTATTAACTTAAATATGTTAAAATAATGATTTGAAACATTTCGATATATATATCGACTTTATATCTAAATATAAGATTATACCTAAATATAAGATTACGTAATTCTTCTAAATGCACTGCCGTTATGCCGTTAAGGCTTGATGTAGACTTCAGGGAGATAAATAGGGTTAATTAACTTAAATATGTTAAACTAATGATTTGAAGCATATCGATATCGCTTGCTCTATGTGTTTATACAACAAATAGATTTTATACCTAAATATAAAATTACGGAATTCTTCTACATGCACTGCCGTTATGCCGCCATTGCTTCATGTCACCTTCGGTAGGTTAAAGAAGGTAATTTAACTTAAATATGTTAAACTAATGATTTGAAGCATTTCGATATCGATTGCTAAATGTGCTAGTACAAGAAACTTGACTTTATACCTAAACATAGGATAACGGAATTCTTCCAAACGCACTGCCGTTAATCCGCCATGGCTTTATGTCAACTTCAGTTCTTTAAAGAAGGTTTGTTAACTTAAATATGTTAAACTAAGGATTTGAAGCATTTCGATATCGATTGCCTAATGCATATATACAAGAAAATCAACTTTATACCTAAATATAAGACTACGGAATTCTTCCAAATGTACTGTCGTTATGCCGGCAAGGCTCTTTATCAACTTCAATACGTTAAAGAAGGTTAATTAACTTAAATATGTTAAGCTAATGATTTGAAGCATTTCGATATCGCTTGCTAAATGTGTGTATACAAGAAAATCGAATTTATACCTAAATATAAAATTATAACATTACGGAATTCTTCTAAATGCACCGCCGTTATACCGCTAAGGCTTTATGTAGACTTCAGTAAGCTAAAAAATGTTTATTAACTTAATATGTTAAACTAATGATTTCAAGCATTTCGATATGGATATCTAAATGAGTATATAAAAGAAAATCGACTTTGTACCTAAATATAAGATTACGGAATTCTTCCAAATGCACTGTCGTTATGGCTTTATATCAACTGCAATACGTTAAAGAAGGTTAATTAACTTAAATATGTTAAACTAATGATTTGAAGCATTTCGATATCGATTGGTAAATGTGCTAGTACAAGAAACTTGACTTTATACCTAAACATAGGATAACGGAATTCTTCTAAATGCACTGCCGTTAATCCGCCATGGCTTCATGTCATCTTCGGTAGGTTAAAGAAGGTAATTTAACTTAAATATGTTAAACTAATGATTTGAAGCATTTCGATATCGATTGGTAAATGTGCTAGTACAAGAAACTTGACTTTATACCTAAACATAGGATAACGGAATTCTTCTAAATGCACTGCCGTTAATCCGCCATGGCTTCATGTCATCTTCGGTAGGTTAAAGAAGGTAATTTAACTTAAATATGTTAAACTAATGATTTGAAGCATTTCGATATCGATTGGTAAATGTGCTAGTACAAGAAACTTGACGTTATACCTAAACATAGGATGACGGAATTCTTCTAAATGCACTGCCGTTAATCCGCCATGGCTTTATGTCAACTTCAGTTCGTTAAAGAAGGTTTGTTAACTTAAATATGTTAAACTAATGATTTGAAGCATTTCGATATCGATTGCTAAATATGTAAATACAAGAAAATCGTCTTTATACCTTAATATAAGATTACGGAATTCTTCTAAATGCACTGCAGTTATACCGTTAAAGCTTTATGTAGACTTTAAAGAAGGTTTATTAACTTAAATATGTTAAACTAATGATTTGAAGATTTTCGATATCGATTGCTAAATGTGTAAATCCAAGAAAAGCGACTACATACCTAAATATAAGATTATGGAATTTTTCTACATGCACTGCCGTTATGGCGCCATGGCTTTATGTTAACTTCAGGCGTTAAAGAAGGCTTATTAACTTAAATATGTTAAACTAATGATTTGAAGCATTTCGATATCGATAGCTAAATGTGTATATACAAGAAAATCGACTTTATACCTAAATATAAGATAACGCAATTCTTCTACAAGCACTGCCGTTATGCCATCATGGCTATATGCAAACTTCTGATCATTAAAGAAGGTATATTAACATAAATATGTTAAACTAATGAGTTGAACCATCTCGATATCGATTGCTAAATAAGTATATACAAAAAATCGACTTTATTCCTAAATATAAGATTACGGAATTCACTCAAATATACTGCCGTTATGCCTTATGGCTTTATTTAAACTTCAGTAAGATAAAGAAGGTTAATTAAGCTAAATATGCTAAACCAGTTATTTGAAGATTTTCGATATCGATTGCTAAATGTGTAAATCCAAGAAAAGCGACTACATACCTAAATATAAGATTATGGAATTTTTCTACATGCACTGCCGTTATGGCGCCATGGCTTTATGTTAACTTCAGGCGTTAAAGAAGCTTTATTAACTTAAATATGTTAAACTAATGATTTGAAGCATTTCGATATCGATTGCTTAACGAGCATATACAAGAAAATCTAATTCATACCTAAATATAACATTACGTAATTCTTCTAAATGCACATCCGTTGTGCCGTTATGGCTTTATATTAACTTCAGTTCGTTAAAGAAGATTTATTAACTTAAATATGTTAAGCCAGTTATTTGAAGCATTTCGATATCGAAAGCTTAATGCATATATACAAGAAAATCGACTTTATACCTAAATATAAGACTACGGAATTCTTCCAAATGTTCTGTCGTTATGCCGGCAAGGCTCTTTATCAACTTCAATACGTTAAAGAAGGTTAATTAACTTAAATATGTTAAACTAATGATTTGAAGCATTTCGATATCGCTTGCTAAATGTGTGTATACAAGAAAATCGAATTTATACCTAAATATAAAATTATAACATTACGGAATTCTTCTAAATGCACCGCCGTTATACCGCTAAGGCTTTATGTAGACTTCAGTAAGCTAAAAAATGTTTATTAACTTAATATGTTAAACTAATGATTTCAAGCATTTCGATATGGATATCTAAATGAGTATATAAAAGAAAATCGACTTTGTACCTAAATATAAGATTACGGAATTCTTCCAAATGCACTGTCGTTATGGCTTTATATCAACTGCAATACGTTAGAGAAGGTTAATTAACTTAAATATGTTAAACTAATGATTTGAAGCATTTCGATATCGCTTGCCAAATATGTATATACAAGAAAATCGAATTTATACCTAAACATAAGATAACGGAATTATTCTACATGCACTGCCTTTATGCCGTTAACGCTTTATGTAGACTTCAGTGCGTTAAAGAAGGTCTATTAACTTAAATATGTTAAACTAATAATTTAAAGCATTTCGATATCGATTGCTAAATGCGTATATACAAGAAAATTGACTTTATACCTAAATATAAGATTACGGAATTCTTCCAAATGTACTGTCATTATGCCTCCATGGCTTTGTATCAACTTCAATACGTTAAAGAAGGTTAATTATTTTAAATATGTTAAACTAATGGCTTGAAGCATTTCGATATCGATTGCTAAGTGTGCAAATACAAGAAAATCGACTTTATACCTAAATATAAAATTATAACATTACGGAATTCTTCTAAATGCACTGCAGTTATGAAAGTTAAAGAAGGTTTATTAACTTAAATATGTTAAACTAATGAGTTGAAGCATTTCGATATCGATTGCTAAATGTGTATATACAAGAAAATCGATTTTATACCTAAATAAAAGATTACGGAATTCACTCAAATATACTGCCGTCATGGCTTTATTTAAACTTCAGTAAGATAAAGAAGGTTAATTAACCTAAATGTGCTAAACCAGTTATTTGAAGATTTTCGATATCGATTGCTAAATGTGTAAATCCAAGAAACTCGAATACATACCTAAATATAAGATTACGGAATTCTTCCAAATGCACTGCCGTTATGGCTTTATATAGACTTCAATACGTTAAAGAAGGTTAATTAACTTAATTATGTTAAACTAATGTTTTGAAGCATTTCGATATCGCTTGCCAAATATGTATATACAAGAAAATCGAATTCATACCTAAATATAAGACTACGGAATTCTTCCAAATGTACTGTCGTTATGCCGCCATGGCTCTTTATCAACTTCAATACGTTAAAGAAGGTTAATTAACTTAAATATGTTAAACTAATGATTTGAAGCATTTCGATATCGCTTGCCAAATATGTATATACAAGAAAATCGAATTCATACCTAAATATAAGATTACGGAATTCTTCCAAATGTACTGTCGTTATGCCGCCATGGCTTTGTATAAACTGCAGTTCATTAAAGAAGGTTTATTAACTTAAATATGTTAAACCAGTTATTTGAAGCATTTCGATATCGACCGCTAAATGTGTAAATACAAGAAAATCGAATTTATACCTAAATATAAAATTAAAACATTACGGAATTCTTCTAAATGCACTGCCGTTATACCGTTAGTGCTTTATGTAGACTTCAGTAAGCTAAAAAATGTTTATTAACTTAATATGTTAAACTAATGATTTGAAGCATTTCGATATCGATAGCTAAATATGTATATACAAGAAAATCGACTTTATACCTAAATATAAGGTTATGGACGGAAATTTTCTAAATGCACTGCCGTTATGCCGTTAACACTTTATGTAGACTTCAGTGCGTTAAAGAAGGTTAATTAACTTAAATATATTAAACTAATGATTTGAAGCATTTCGATATCGATTGCTAAATGTGTATATACAAGAAAATCGACTTTATACCTAACTAAAAGATTACGGAATTCTTCCAAATGTACTGTCGTTATGCCGCCATGGCTTTATGTCAACTTCAATTCGTTAAAGAAGTTTAATTAACTTAAAAAAGTAAAACTAATAATTTGAAGCATTTTGATATCGCTTGCTAAATGAATATATACAAGAAAGTCGAATTTATACCTAAATATAAGATAACGGAATTCTTCTAAATGCAGTGCTGTTATACCGTTAAGGCTTTATGTAGACTTCAGTGCGTTTAAGAAGGTTTATTAACTTAAATATGTTGAACTAATGACTTGAAGCATTTCGATATCGATTGCTAAATGTGTATATACAAGAAAATCGACTTTATACCTAAATATAAGATTACGGAATTCTTCCAAATGTACTGTCGTTATGCCGCCATGGCTTTGTATAAACTGCAGTTCGTTAAAGAAGGTTTATTAACTTAAATATGTTAAACCAGTTATTTGAAGCATTTCGGTATCGACTGCTAAATGTGTAAATACAAGAAAATCGACTTTACACCTAAATATAAAATTATAACATTACGGAATTCTTCTAAATGCACTGCCGTTATACCGTTAGTGCTTTATGTAGACTTCAGTAAGCTAAAAAATGTTTATTAACTTAATATGTTAAACTAATGATTTGAAGCATTTCGATATCGATAGCTAAATATGTATATACAAGAAAATCGACTTTATACCTAAATATAAGGTTATGGAATTCTTCTGCGTGCACTGCAGTTATGAAAGTTAAAGAAGGTTTATTAACTTAAATATGTTAAACTAATGAGCTGAAGCATTTCGATATCGATTGCTAAATGTTTATATACAAGAAAATCGATTTTATACCTAAATAAAAGATTACGGAAATTACCCAAATATACTGCCGTTATGCCGTTATGGCTTCTGTAAGGAAGGTTAATTATTTAAATATGATAAGCTAATGATTTGAAGCATTTCGATATCGATTGCTAAATATGTAAATTCAAGAAAATCGACTTTATACCTAAATATAAAATTATAACATTATGGAATTCTTCTAAATGCACTGCCGTTATGCCATTAGGGCCTTATGTAGACTTTAGTGCGCTAAAGAAGGTTTATTAACTTAAATATTTTAAACTAATGATTTGAGGCATTTCGATATCGATTGCTAAATGTGCATATACAAGAAAATCGAATTTGTACCCAAATATAAGCATATACATAGATTCTTCTAAATGCACTGCCGTTATCCTTAGGGCCTTATGTAGACTTTAGTGGCTAAAGAAGGTTTATTAACTTAAATATTTTAAACTAATGATTTGAGGCATTTCGATATCGATTGCTAAATGTGATATACAAGAAAATCGAATTTTACCCAAATATAAGATAAATTCTTCAAATGCACTGCCGTTATACCGTTAAGGCTTTATGTAGACTTCAGTGAGTTAAAGAAGGTTTATTAACTTAAATATGTTAAACTAATGATTTGAAGCATTTCGATATCGATTGCTAAATGTGTATATACAAGAAAATCGACTTTATACCTAAATATAAGATTACGGAATTCTTCCAAATGTACTGTCGTTATGCCGCCATGGCTTTATGTCAACTTCAATTCGCTAAAGAAGGTTAATAAACTTAAAAAAGTAAAACTAATAATTTGAAGCATTTTGATATCGCTTGCTAAATGAGTATATACAAGAAATTCGAATTTATACCTAAATATAAGATAACGGAATTCTTCTAAATGCAGTGCAGTTATAGCGTTAAGGCTTTATGTAGACTTCAGTGCGTTAAAGAAGGTTTATTAACTTAAATATGTTAAACTAGTGATTTGAAGCATTTCGATTGCTAAATGCGTATATTGAAAAAAATCGACTTTATACCTAAATATAAGATTACGGAACTCTTCCAAATGCACTGCCGTTATGCCGTTAAGGCTTTTGTAGACTTCAGTAAGATAAAGAGGATTAACTAACTTAAATCTGTTAAACTTATGATGTGAAGCATATCGGCATCGATTGCTTAATGTGTATATACAAGAAAATCGACTTTATACCTAAATATAAGATTACGGAATTGTCCCAAATGTACTGTCGTTATGCCGCCATGGCTTTGTATCACCTTCAATATGTTAAAGAAGGTTTATTAACTTAAATATGTTAAACTAATGATTTGAAGCATTTCGATATCGATTGCTAAATGAATATGTACAAGAAAATCGAATTCATACCTAAATACAAGATTACGTAATTCTTCTAAATGCACTGCCGTTATGCCGTTAAGGCTTTTGCAGACTTCAGTAAGAAAAAGAGGGTTAAGTAACTTAAATATGTTAAACTAATGATTTGAAGCATTTCGATATCGATTGCTAAATTTGTATCAACTACAATACGTTAAAGAAGGTTAATTAACTTAAATATGTTAAACTAATGATTTGAAGCATTTCGATATCGCTTGCCAAATATGTATGTACAAGAAAATCGAATTTATACATAAATATAAGATAACGGAATTCTTCTACATGCACTGCCGTTATGCCGTTAACGCTTTATGTAGACTTCAGTGCGTTAAAGAAGGTTTATTAACTTAAATATGTTAAAATAATGATTTAAAGCATTTCGATATCGATTGCTTAATGTGTATATACAAGAAAATTGAGTTTATACCTAAATATAAGATTACGGAATTCTTCCAATCCTACTGTCATTATGCCGCCATGGCTTTGTATCAACTTCAATACGTTAAAGAAGGTTAATTATTTTAAATATGTTAAAGTAATGGTTTGATGCATTTCGATATCGATTGCTTAATGTGTAAATACAAGAAAATCGACTTTATACCTAAATATAAAATTATAACATTACGGAATTCTTCTAAATGCACTGCCGTTATACTGCTAAGGCTTTATGTAGACTTCAGGAAGATAAATAGGGTTAATTAACTTAAATATGTTAAGCTAATGATCTGAAGCATTTCGGTATCGATTGCTAAATGAGTATGTACAAGAAAATCGAATTCATACCTAAATATAAGATTACGTAATTCTTCTAAATGCACTGCCGTTATGCCGTTAAGGCTTTTGCAGACTTCAGTAAGTATAAAGTCGATTTTCTTGTATTTACACATTTAGCAATCGATATCGAAATGCTTCAAACCACTAGTTTAAGATATTTAAAATAATTAACCTTCTTTAACGTATTGAAGGTGATAAAAAGCCATGGCGGCATAACGACAGTACATGTGGAAGAATTCCGTAATCTTATATTTAGGTATAAATTCGATTTTCTTGTATGTATACATTTCGCAATCGATATCGAAATGCTTCAGATAACGGGTTTAACCTATTTGAGTTTATTTACTTTCTTTAACTTACTGAAGTTTACATGAAGCCATAACGGCATAACGGCAGTATATTTATATGAATTCCGTTATCTTATATTTAGGTATAAAGTCGATTTTTTTGCACATACACATTTAGCAATCGATATCGAAATGCTTCAAATCGTTAGTTTAACATATTTAAGTTATTTAACCCTCTTTTTCATACTGAAGTCTACAAAAGCCTTAACGGCATAACGGCAGTGCATTTTGAAGAATTTTATAATCTTATATTTAGGTATAAAGTCGATTTTCTTGTATATACTCATTTAGCAATCGATATCGAAATGCTTCAAATCATTAGTTTTACATCTTCAAGTTATTTATAATAAACCTTCTTTAACGCACTGAATTCTACATAAAGCCTTAACGATATAACTGCAGTGCATTTAAAAGAATTCCGTAATCTTATATTTAGGTACAAAGTCGATATTTTTGTATTTACATATTTAGCAATCGATATCGAAATGCTTCAAATCATAAGTTTAACATATTTAAGTTAATTATTCCCCTCTATCTTACTGAATTCTACATAAAGCCTTAACGGCATAACGGCAGTGCGTTTAGAAGAATTCCGTTATCTTATATTTAGGTATAAATTCGATTTTCTTGTATATACACATTTAGCAAGCGATATCGAAATGTTTCAAATCATTAGTTTAACATATTTAAGTTATTTAACCTTCTTTAACATATTGAAGTTGATATAAAGCCATGGCGGCATAACGGAAGTGCAGGTAGAAGAATTCCGTAGTCTTATATTCAGGTATAAAGTCGATTTTCTTGTATATACACATTTAGCTATCGATATCGAAATGCTTCAAATCATTAGTTTAACATATTAAGTTAATAAACATTTTTTAGCTTAATGAGGTCTACATAACGCCTTAACGGTATAACGGCAGTGCATTTAGAAGAAATCCGAAACGTTATAATTTTATATTTAGGTATAAAGTCGATTTTGTTGTATCTACACATTTAGCAATCGATATCGCGATGCTTCAATTCGTTAGTTTAACATATTTAAGTTAATAAACCTTCTTCAACGAACTGAAGTTGTCATAAAGCCATGGCCGCATAACGGCAGTGCATTTGGAAGAATTCCGTAATCTTATATTTAGGTATAAGTTCGATTTCTTGTATATGCACATTTAGCAATCGATATCGAGAAGCTGCAAATCATTAGTTTAACATATTTAAGTTAACAAACCTTCTTCAACGCACTGAAGTTGTCATAAAGCCATGGCGGCTTAACGGCAGTGCATGTAGAAGAATTCCGTAATCTTATTTTTAGGTATAAAGTCGATTTTCTTGTATATATGCATATATATCGATATCGAAATGCTTCAAATCATTAGCTTAACATATTTAAGTTAATAAAGCTTCTTTAACGCACTGAAGTTAACATAAAGCCATGGCGGCATAACGGCAGTGCATGTAGAAAAATTCCGTAATCTTATATTTAGGTATAAAGTCGATTTTCTTGTATATACACATTTAGCAATCGATATCGAAATGCTTCAAATCATTAGTTTAACATATTTAAGTTAAATTACCTTTTTTAACCTACCGACGGTGACATAAAGCAATGGCGGCATAACGGCAGTGCATCTAGAAGAATTCCGTAATCTTATATCTAGGTATAAAATCGATTTTCTTGTATATACACATTTACCAATCGATATCGAAATGCTTCAAATCATTAGTTTAACGTATTTAAGCTAATTAACCCTCTTTATCTTACTGAAGTCTACATAAAGCCTTAACGGCATAACGGCAGTGCATTTAGAAGAAATTCGTAATCTTATATTTAGGTATAAATTCGATTTTCTTGTATATACACATTAAGCAATCGATAACGAAATGCTTCAAATCGATAGTTTAACATATTTAAGGTTATTAACCTTCTTTATCTTACTGAAGATTACATAAAGCCAAAACGGTATAACGGCAGTGCATTTAGAAGAATTCCGTAACCTTATATTTAGGTATAAAGTCGATTGTGTTGTATATATACATTTAGCAATCGATATCGAGATGCTTCAAATCATTAGTTTAACATATTTAAGTTAATAAACCTCCTCTAACGATCTGAAGTTGGCATGTAGCCATGGCGGCATAGCGGCAGTGCATGAAAAGAATTCCGTAATCTTATATATAGGTATAAAATTGATTTTCTTGTATATACTCATTTTCTATCGATATCGAAATGCTTCAAATCATTAGTTTAATATATTAAGTTAATAAACATCTTTTAGCTTACTGAAGTCTACATAAAGCCTTAACGGTATAATGGCAGTGCATTTAGAAGAATTCCGTAATGTTATAATTTTATATTTAGGTATAAAGTCGATTTTCTTGTATTTACACATTTATCAGTCGATATCGAAATGCTTCAAACCACTAGTTTAACATATTTAGAATAATTAACCTTCTTTAACGTAATGAAGGTGATAAAAAGCCATGGCGGCATAACGGCAGTACGTGTGGAAGAATTCCGTAATCTTATATTTAGGTATAAATTCGATTTTCTTGTATGTATACATTTCGCAATCGATATCGAAATGCTTCAAATCATTAGTTTAACACATTTAAGTTAATTAACCCTCTTTTTCATACTGAAGTCTACAAAAGCCTTAACGGCATAACGGCATTGCATTTAGAAGAATTTTATAATCTTATATTTAGGTATAAAGTCGATTTTCTTGTATATACTCATTTAGCAATCGATATCGAAATGCTTCAAATCATTAGTTTTACATTTTCAAGTTATTTATAATAAACCTTCTTTAACGCACTGAAGTCTACATAAAGCCTTAACGGTATAACTGCAGTGCATTTAAAAGAATTCCGTAATCTTATATTTAGGTACAAAGTCGATTTTTTTGTATTTACATATTTAGCAATCGATATCGAAATGCTTCAAATCATAAGTTTAACATATTTAAGTTAATTATTCCCCTCTATCTTACTGAAGTCTACATAAAGCCTTAACGGCATAACGGCAGTGCGTTTAGAAGAATTCCGTTATCTTATATTCAGGTATAAATTCGATTTTCTTGTATATAATGTTATAATTTTATATTTACGTGTAAAGTCGATTTTGTTGTATTTACACATTTAGCAGTCGATATTGAAATGCTTCAAACCATTAGTTTAACATATTTGAAATAATTAACCTTCTTTATCGTATTGTAATTGATACAAACCATGACGGCATAACGACAGTACATTTGGAAGAATTCCGTAATCTTATATTTAGGTATATGTATATTCGATTTTCTTGTCTATACGTATTTAGCAATTGATATCGAAATGCTTCAAATCATTAGTTTTACATTTTCAAGTTATTTAAAATAAACCATCTTTAACACACTGAAGTCTACATAAAGCCATAACGGTATAACTGCAGTGCATTAAGAAGAATTCCGTAATCTTATATTAAGGTATAAAGTCGATTTTCTTGTATTAACATTTTTAGCAATCGATATCGAAATGCTTCAAATCATTAGTTTAACATATTTATGTTAATTAACCAACTTTAACGTATTGAAGGTGAAATAAAGCCATGGCGGCATAACGACGGTAATTTGGAAGAATTCCGTAATCTTATATTTAGGTATAAAGTCGATTTTCTTGTATATTTGCATTTAGAAATTGATATCGAAATGCTTCAAATCATTACATTAACATATTTAAGTTAACAAACCTACTTTAACGAACTGAAGTTGACATAAAGCCATGGTGGATTAACGGCAGTGCATTTGGAAGAATTCCGTTATCCTATGTTTAGGTATAAAGTCAAATTTCTTGTACTAGCACATTTAGCAATCGATATCGAAATGCTTCAAATCATTAGTTTAACATATTTAAGTTAAATTACCTTCTTTAACCTACGGAAAGTGACATGAAGCCATGGTGGCATAACGGCGGTGCATGTAGAATAATTCCGTAATTTTATATTTAGGTATAAAATCGATTTGTTGTATAAACACATTTAGCAATCGATATCGAAATGCTTGAGATCATTAGTTTAACATATTTAAGTTAATAAGGCTTCTTGAACGCACTGAAGTTAACATAAAGCCATGGCGGTATAACGGCAGCGTATGTAGAAGAATTCCGTAATCATATGTTTAGGTATAAATTCGATTTTGTTTGTATTTACACATTTAGCAGTCGATATCGAAATGCTTCAAACCATTAGTTTATCATATTTAAAATAATTAACCTTCTTTTACGTATTGTAGTTGATACAAACCATGGCGGCATAACGACAGTACATTTGGAAGAATTCCGTAATCTTATATTTAGGTATATGTAAAGTCGATTTTCTTGTATATACACATTTAGTAATCGATATCGAAATGCTTCAAGTCATTAGTTTAAAATATTAAAATTAATAAACCTTCTTTAACGCACTGAAGTCTACATAAAGCCTTAACGGGATAACTGCAGTGCATTTAGAAGAATTCCGTAATCTCATATTAAGGTATAAAGTCGATTTTCTTGTATTTACATATTAAGCAATCGATATCGAAATGCTTCAAATCATTAGTTTAACATATTTAAGTTAAATTACCTTCTTTAACCTACCGAAGGTGACATGAAGCCATGGCGGCGTAACGGCAGTGCATGTAGAAGAATTCCGTAATTTTATATTTAGGTATAAAATCTATTTGTTGTATAAACACATCGAGCAATCGATATCGAAATGCTTCAAATCATTAGTTTAACATATTTAAGTTAAATTAACTTCTTTAACCTACCGAAGGTGACATGAAGCCAGGGCGGCGTAACGGCAGTGCATGTAGAAGAATTCCGTAATTTTATATTTAGGTATAAAATCTATTTGTTGTATAAACGCATCGAGCAATCGATATCGAAATGCTTCAAATCATTAGTTTAACATATTTAAGTTAATTAACCCTATTTATCTTCCTGAAGTCTGCATCAAGCCTTAACGGCATAACGGCAGTGCATTTAGAAGAATTACGTAATCTTATATTTAGGTATGAATTCGATTTTCTTGTATATGCACATTTAGATATCGATATCGAAATGCTTCAAATCATTAGTTTAACATATTAAGTTAATAAACATTTTTTAGCTTACTGAAGTCTACATATAGCCTTAACGGGATAACTGCAGTACATTCAGAAGAATTCCGTAATCTTATATTAAGGTATAAAGTCGATTTTCTTGTATTTACATATTTAGCAATCGATATCGAAATGCTTCAAATCATTAGTTTAACATATTTAAGTTAATTAACCATCTTTAACGTATTGAAGGAGAAATAAAGCCGTGGCGGCATAACGGCAGTAATTTGGAAGAATTCCGTAATCTTATATTTAGGTATAATGCCGATTTGCCTGTATATATGCATTTAGAAATCGATATCGAAACGCTTCAAATCATTAGTTTAACATATTTAAGTTAATTAACCCTATTTATCTTCTTGAAGGCTACATCAAGCCTTAACGGCATAACGGCAGTGCATTTAGAAGAATTACGTAATCTTATATTTAGGTATAATTTTATATTTAGATATAAAGTCAATATATATCGAAATGTTTCAAATCATTATTTTAACATATTTAAGTTAATAAACCTTCTTTAACCTACCGAAGGTGACATGAGGCCATGGCGGCATAACGGCAGTGCATTTAGAAGAATTCCGTAATCTTATATCTAGGTATTAAATCGATTTTCTTGTATATACTCATTTAGCAATCGATACCGAAATGCTTCAAAATATTAGTTTAACATATTTAAGTTAATTAACCCTCTTTTCCATACTGAAGTCTACAAAAGCCTTAACGGCATAACGGCAGTGCATGTAGAAGAATTCCGTTATCTTATATTTAGGTATAAAGTCGATTTTCTTGTATATACACATTTAGAAATCGATATCGAAATGCTTCAAATCATTAGTTTAACATATTAAAGTTAATAAGCCTTCTTTAACGCACTGAAGTTAACATAAAGCCATGGCGTTATAACTGCAGTGCATTTAGGAGAATTCCGTAATCTTATATTAAGGTATAACGTCGATTTTCTCGTATCTACATATTTAGCAATCGATATCAAAATGCTTCAAATCATTAGTTTAACATATTTAAGTTAACAAACCTTCTTTAACGAACTGAAGTTGACATAAAGCCATGGCGGATTAAAGGCAGTGAATTTGGAAGAAATCTGTTATCCTATGTTTAGGTATAAAGTCAAGTTTCTTGTATTTACATATTTATCAATCGATATCGAAATGCTTCAAATCATTAGTTTAACATATTTAAGTTAAATTAACTTCTTTAACCTACCGAAGGTGACATGAGGCCATGGCGGCATAACGGCAGTGCATTTAGAAGAATTCCGTAATCTTATATCTAGGTATTAAATCGATTTTCTTGTATATACTCATTTAGCAATCGATACCGAAATGCTTCAAAATATTAGTTTAACATATTTAAGTTAATTAACCCTCTTTTCCATACTGAAGTCTACAAAAGCCTTAACGGCATAACGGCAGTGCATGTAGAAGAATTCCGTTATCTTTTATTTAGGTACAAAGTCGATATTGTTCAATATACACATTTAAAAATCGATATCGAAATGCTTCAAATCATTAGTTTAACGTATTTAAGTTAATTAACCTTCTTTATCTTACTGAAGATTACATAAAGCCATAACGGCATAACGGCAGTGCATTTGGAAGAATTCCGTAGACTTATATTAAGGCTTAAAGTCGATTTTCTTGTACATACACATTTAGCAATCGATATCGAAATGCTTCAAATCATTAGTTAAACATATTTAAGTTACTTAACCCTCTTTTTCGTGCTGAAGTCTGCAAAAGCCTTAACGGCATAACGGCAGTGCATTTAGAAGAATTACGTAATCTTATATTTAGGTATGAATTCGATTTTCTTGTACATACTCATTTAGCAATCGATATCTAAATGCTTCAAATCATTAGTTTTACATTTTCAAGTTATTTATAATAAACTTTCTTTAACGCACTGAAGTCTACATAAAGCCTTAACGGTATAACTGCAGTGCATTAAAAGAATTCCGTAATCTTATATTTAGGTACAAAGTCGATTTTTTTGTATTTACATATTTAGCAATCGATATCGAAATGCTTCAAATCATAAGTTTAAAATATTTAAGTAAATTATTCCCCTCTATCTTACTGAAGTCTACATAAAGCCTTAACGGCATAACGGCAGTGCGTTTAGAAGATTTCCGTTATCTTATATTTAGGTATAAATTCGATTTTCTTGTATATACACATTTAGCAAGCGATATCGAAATGTTTCAAATCATTAGTTTAACATATTTAAGTTATTTAACCTTCTTTAACATATTGAAGTTGATATAAAGCCATGGCGGCATAACGGCAGTGCATGTAGAAGAATTCCGTAATCTTATATTCTGGTATAAAGTCGATTTTCTTGTATATACACATTTAGCTATCGATATCGAAATGCTTCAAATCATTAGTTTAACATATTAAGTTAATAAACATTTTTTAGCTTAATGAGGTTTACATAAAGCCTTAACGGTATAACGGCAGTGCATTTAGAAGAAATCCGTAATGTTATAATTTTATATTTACGTATAAAGTCAATTTTGTTGTATTTACACATTTAGCAGTCGATATCGAAATACTTCAAACCATAAGTTTAACATATTTGAAATAATTAAACTTCTTTATCGTATTGTAATTGATACAAACCATGGCGGCATAACGACAGTACATTTGGAAGAATTCCGTAATCTTATATTTAGGTATATGTATATTCCATTTTCTTGTATATACACATTTAGCAATCGATATCGAAATGCTTCAAATCATTAGTTTTACATTTTCAAGTTATTTAAAATAAACCTTCTTTAACACACTGAAGTCTACATAAAACCATAACGGTATAACTACAGTGCATTAAGAAGAATTCCGTAATCTTATATTTAGGTATAAAGTCGATTTTCTTGTATTTACATTTTTAGCAATCGATATCGAAATGCTTCAAATCATTAGTTTAACATATTTATGTTAATTAACCAACTTTAACGTATTGAAGGTGAAATAAGGCCATGGCGGCATAACGACGGTATTTTGGAAGAATTCCGTAATCATATATTTAGGTATAAAGTCGATTTTCTTGTATATTTGCATTTAGAAATCGATATCGAAATGCTTCAAATCATTACTTTAACATATTTAAGTTAACAAACCTACTTTAACGAACTGAAGTTGACATAAAGCCATGGCGGATTAATGGCAGTGCATTTGGAAGAATTCCGTTATCCTATGTTTAGGTATAAAGTCAAATTTCTTGTACTAGCACATTTAGCAATCGATATCGAAATGCTTCAAATCATTAGTTTAACATATTTAAGTTAAATTACCTTCTTTAACCTACGGAAAGTGACATGAAGCCATGGTGGCATAACGGCGGTGCATGTAGAATAATTCCGTAATTTTATATTTAGGTATAAAATCGATTTGTTGTATAAACACATTTAGCAATCGATATCGAAATGCTTGAGATCATTAGTTTAACATATTTAAGTTAATTCCCCCTATTTATCTTCCTGAAGTCTACATAAAGCCTTAACGGCATAACGGCAGTGCATTTAGAAGAATTCCGTAATCTTATATTTAGGTAAAAAGTCGATTTTCTTGTATATACTCACTTAGCAATCGATATCGAAATGCTTTAAATCATTATTTTAACATATTTAAGTTAATAAGGCTTCTTGAACGCACTGAAGTTAACATAAAGCCATGGCGGTATAACGGCAGTGTATGTAGAAGAATTCCGTAATCATATGTTTAGGTATAAATTCGATTTTGTTGTATTTACACATTTAGCAGTCAATATCGAAATGCTTCAAACCATTAGTTTAACATATTTAAGTTAATTAACCCTATTTATCTTCCTGAAGTCTACATCAAGCCTTAACGGAATAACGGCAGTGCATTTAGAAGAATTACGTAATCTTATATTTAGGTATAATCTTATATTTAGATATAAAGTCGATATATATATCGAAATGTTTCAAATCATTATTTTAACATATTAAAGTTAATAAACCTTCTTTAACGCACTGAAGTCTACATAAAGCATTAACGGTATAACTGCAGTGCATTTAGAAGAATTCCGGAATCTTATATTAAGGTATAAAGTCGATTTTCTTGTATTTACATATTTAGCAATCGTTATCGAAATGCTTCAAATCATTAGTTTAACATATTTAAGTTAATTAACCCTATTTATCTTCCTGAAGTCTACATCAAGCCTTAACGGAATAACGGCAGTGCATTTAGAAGAATTACGTAATCTTATATTTAGGTATAATCTTATATTTAGATATAAAGTCGATATATATATCGAAATGTTTCAAATCATTATTTTAACATATTAAAGTTAATAAACCTTCTTTAACGCACTGAAGTCTACATAAAGCATTAACGGTATAACTGCAGTGCATTTAGAAGAATTCCGGAATCTTATATTAAGGTATAAAGTCGATTTTCTCGTATTTACATATTTAGCAATCGATATCGAAATGCTTCAACTCATCAGTTTAACATATTTAAGTTAATAAACTTTCTTCGAAGAACTGAAGTTGGCATAAAATCATGGCGGCATAACGGCAGTGCATGTAGAAGAATTCCGTTACCTTATATTTAAGTATAAAGTCGATTTTCTTGTATATACACATTTAGTAATCGATATCGAAATGCTTAAAATCATTAGTTTAACATACTTAAGTTAATTATCCTTATTTTTCTTACTGAAGTTTACATGAAGCCATAACGGTATAACGGCAGTGCATTTGGAAGAATTCCGTAATCTTATATTTAGGAATAAAGTCGATTTTTTGTATATACACATTTAGCAATCGATACCGAGATGGTTCAACTCATTAGTTTAACATATTTAAGTTAATTAACCCTATTTATCTTCCTGAAGTCTACATCAAGCCTTAACGGAATAACGGCAGTGCATTTAGAAGAATTACGTAATCTTATATTTAGGTATAATCTTATATTTAGATATAAAGTCGATATATATATCGAAATGTTTCAAATCATTATTTTAACATATTAAAGTTAATAAACCTTCTTTAACGCACTGAAGTCTACATAAAGCATTAACGGTATAACGGCAGTGCATGTAGAAGAATTCCGTTATCTTATATTTAAGTATAAAGTCGATTTTCTTGTATATACATATTTAGCTATCGATATCGAAATGGTTCAAATCATTAGTTTAACATAGTTAAGTTAATAAACCTTCTTGAACGCACTGAAGTCTACATAAAGCCTTAACGGTATAACTGCAGTGCATTTAGAAGAATTCCGTAATCTTATATTAAGGTATAAAGTCGATTTTCTTGTATTTACATATTTAGCAAACGATATCGAAATGCTTCAAATCATAAGGTTAACATATTTAAGTTAGTTAACCTTCTTTAACGTATTGCAGTTGATATAAAGCCATAACGGCAGTGCATTTGGAAGAATTCCGTAATCTTATATTTAGGTATGAAGTCGATTTTCTTTTATATACACATTTAGATATCCATATCGAAATGCTTGAAATCATTAGTTTAACATATTAAGTTAATAAACATTTTTTAGCTTACTGAAGTCTACATAAAGCCTAACGGCAGTGCATTTGGAAGAATTCCGTAATGTTATAATTTTATATTTAGGTATAAATTCGATTTTCTTGTATATACACATTTAGCAAGCGATATCGAAATGCTTCAAATCCTTAGTTTAACATATTTAAGTTAATTAAACTTCTTTAACGTATTGAAGGTGATACAAGGCCATGGCGGCATAACGACACTACATTTGGAACAATTCCGTAATCTTATATTTAGGTATAAAGTCGATTTTCTTGTATATACACATTTAGCAATCGATATCGAAATGCTTCACATCATTAGTTTAAAAGATTTAAGTTAATTAATCCTCTTTATCTTACTGAAGTCTACAAAAGCCTTTACGGCATAACGGCAGTGCATTTGGAAGAGTTCCGTAATCTTATATTTGGTATAAAGTCGATTTTGTTCAACATACGCATTTAGCAATCGATATCGAAATGCTTCAAATCATTAGTTTAACATACTTAAGTTAACAAACCTTCTTTAACGAACTGAAGTTGACATAAAGCCATGGCGGATTAACGGCAGTGCATTTGGAAGAATTCCGTTATCCTATGTTTAGGTATAAAGTCGATTTTCTTGTATATACTCATTTTCTATCGATATCGAAATGCTTCAAAACATTAGTTTAACATATTTAAGTTAATTAAACCTCTTTTTCATACTGAAGTCTACAAAAGCCTTAACGGCATAACGGCAGTGCATGTAGAAGAATTCCGTTATCTTTTATTCAGGTATAAAGTCGATTTTCTTGTATATACACATTTAGCAATCGATATCGAAATGCTTCAAATCATTAGTTTAACATATTTAAGTTAATAAACCTTCTTTAACGTATTGAAGGTGATACAAAGCCATGGCGGCATAACGACAGTGCATTTGGAACAATTCCGTAATCTTATATTTAGGTATAAAGTCGATTTTCTTGTATATACACATTTAGCAATCGATATCGAAATGCTTCAAATCATTAGTTTAACATATTTAAGTTAACAAACCTTCTTTAACGAACTGAAGTTGACATAAAGCCATGGCGGATTAACGGTAGTGCATTTGGAAGAATTCCGTAATCTTTTATTTAGGTATGAAATCGATTTTCTTTTATATACACATTTAGATATCCATATCGAAATGCTTGAAATCATTAGTTTAACATATTAAGTTAATAAACATTTTTTAGCTTACTGAAATCTACATAAAGCCTTAGCGGTATAACGGCAGTGCATTTAGAAGAATTCCGTAATGTTATAATTTTATATTTAGGTATAAAGTCGATTTTGTTGTATATATGCATTAAGCAATCGATATCGAAATGCTTCAAACCAATGTATTAACATATTTAAGTTAATAAACCTTCTTTAACGAACTGAAGTTAATATAAAGCCATAACGGCATAACGGCAGTGCGTTTGGAAGAATTCCGTAGTCTTAAATTTAGGCATAAAGTCGATTTTCTTGTACATACACATTTTGCAATCGATATCGAAATGATTCAAATAACTGGTTTAGCATATTTAAGTTAATTAACCTTCTTTATCTTACTGAAGTTTACATAAAGCCATAACGGCATAACGGCAGTATATTTATATGAATTCCGCTATCTTATATTTAGGTATAAATTCGATTTTGTTGTACATACACATTTAGCAATCGATATCGAAATGCTTCACATCATTAGTTTAACAGATTTAAGTTAATTAATCCTCTTTATCTTACTGAAGTCTACAAAAGCCTTAGCGGCATAACGGCAGTGCATTTGGAAGAGTTCCGTAATCTTATATTTAGGTACAAAGTCGATTTTGTTCAATATACGCATTTAGCAACCGATATCGAAATGCTTCAAATCATTAGTTTAACATATTTAAGTTAACAAGCCTTCTTTAACGAACTGAAGTTGACATAAAGCCATGGCGGATTAACGGCAGTGCATTTGGAAGAATTCCGTTATCCTATGTTTAGGTATAAAGTCAAGTTTCTTGTACTAGCACATTTAGCTATCGATATCGAAATGCTTCAAATCTTTAGTTTAACATATTTAAGTTAAATTACCTTCTTTAACCTACCGATGGTGACATGAAGCCATGGCGGCATAACGGCAGTGCATTTAGAAGAATTCTATAATCTTATATTTAGGTATAAAGTCGATTTTCTTGTATATACTCACTTAGCAATAGATATCGAAATGCTTCAAAACATTTGTTTAACGTATTTAAGTTAATTAACCCTCTTTTTCATACTGAAGTCTACAAAAGCCTTAACGGCATAACGGCAGTGCATGTAGAAAAATTCCGTTATCTTTTATTCAGGTATAAAGTCGATATTGTTGTACATACACATTTAGCAATCGATATCGAAATGCTTCAAATCATTAGTTTTACATTTTCAAGTTATTTATAATAAACCTTCTTTAACGCACTGAAGTTTATATAAAGCCTTAACGGTATAACTGCAGTGCACTTAGAAGAATTACGTAATCTTATATTTAGGTACAAAGTCGATTTTCTTGTATTTACATATTTAGCAATCGATATCGAAGTGCTTCAAATCATAAGTTTAACATATTTAAGTTAATTATTCCCCTCTATCTTACTGAAGTCTACATAAAGCCTTAACGGCATAACGGCAGTGCGTTTAGAATAATTCCGTTATCTTATATTTAGGTATAAATTCGATTTTCTTTTATATACACATTTAGCAAGCGATATCGAAATGCTTCAAATCATTAGTTTAACATTTTTAAGTTAATTAAACTTCTTTAACGTATTGAAGTTGATATAAAGCCATGGCGGCATAACCTCAGCACATTTGGAAAAATTCCGTCATCTTATATTTAGGTATAAAGTCGATTTTCTTGCATATACACATTTACCTATCGATATCGAAATGCTTCAAATCATTAGTTTAACATATTAAGTTAATAAACATTTTTTAGCTTAATGAGGTCTACATAAAGCCTTAACGGTATAACAGCAGTGCATGTAGAAGAAATCCGTAATGTTATAATTTTATATTTAGGTATAAAGTCGATTTTGTTGTATTTACACATTTAGCAGTCGATATCGAAATGCTTCAAACCATTAGTTTAACATATTTAAAATAACTAACCTTCTTTAACGAACTGAAGTTAATATAAAGCCATAACGGCATAACGGCAGTGCATTAAGAAGAATTACGTAATCTTATATTTAGGTATAATCTTATATTTAGATATAAAGTCGATATATATATCGAAATGTTTCAAATCATTATTTTAACATATTAAAGTTAATAAAACTTCTTTAACGAACTGAAGTTGACATAAAGCCATGGCGTATTAACGGCAATGCATTTGGAAGAATTCCGGTATCATATGTTTATGTCTAAAGTCAAGTTTCTTGTACTAGCACATTTAGCAATCGATATCGAAATGCTTCAAATCATTAGCTTAACATATTTAAGTTAAATTACCTTCTTTAACCTACCGAAGGTGACATGAAGCCATGGCGGCATAACGGCAGTGCAGTTAGAAAAATTCCATAATCTTATATTTAGGTATAAATTCGATTTTCTTGTATATACTCATTTAGCAATCGATATCGAAATGCTTTAAATCATTAGTTTAACATATTTAAGTTAATAAACCTTCTTTAACGTATTGAAGGTGATACAAAGCCATGGCGGCATAACGACAGTACATTTGGAACAATTCCGTAATCTTATATATAGGTATAAAGTCAATTTTCTTGTATATACACATTTAGCAATCGATGCCGATATACTTCACATCATTAGTTTAACAGATTCAAGTTAATTAATCCTCTTTATCTTACTGAAGTCAACAAAAGACTTAACGGCATAACGGCAGTGCATTTGGAAGAGTTCCGTAATCTTATATTTAGGTATAAAGTCGATTTTGTTCAATATACGCATTTAGCAATCGGTATCGAAATGCTTTAAATCATTAGTTTAACATATTTAAGTTAATAAACCTTCTTTAACGCACTGAAGTCTACATTAAGCCTTAACGGTATAACTGCACTGCATTTAGAAGAATTCCGTTATCTTATATTTAGGTATAAATTCGACTTTCTTGTATGTACTCATTTAACAAGCGATATTAAAATGCTTCAAATTAATAGTTTAACTTATTTAAGTTAATTAACCTTCTTTAACGAATTAAAGTTGACATAAAGCCATGGCGGCATAAAGACAGTACATTTGGAAGAATTCCGTAATCTTATATTTAGGTATAAAGTCGATTTTCTTGTATATACACATTTAGCTATCGATATCGAAATGCTTCAAATCATTAGTTTAACATATTAAGTTATTAAACATTTTTTAGCTTACTGAAGTCTACATAAAGCCTTAACGGTATAACGGCAGTGCATTTAGAAGAATTCCGTAATGCTATATTTTTATATTTAGGTGTAAAGTCGATTTTCTTGTATTTACACATTTAGCAGTCGATATCGAAATGCTTCAAACTATTAGTTTAACATATTTAAAATAATTAACTTTCTTTAACGTATTGTAGTTTATACAAACCATGGCGGCATAACGACAGTACATTTGGAAGAATTCCATAATCTTATATTTAGGTATAAAGTCAATTTTCTTGTATATACAAATGTAGCTATCGATATCGAAATGCTTCAAATCATTTGTTTAACATATTAAATTAATAAACATTTTTTAGCTTACTAAAGTCTACATAAAGCCTTAACGGTATAACGGCAGTGCATTTAGAAGAATTCCGTAATGTTATAATTTTATATTTAGGTATAAAATCGATTTTCCTGTATTTGCACATTTAGCAATCGATATCGAAATGCTTCAAACCATTAGTTTAACATATTTAAAATAATTAACCTTCTTTAACGTATTGAAGTTGATACGAAGGCATGGCGGCATAATGACAGTAGGATTGGAAGAATTCCGTAATCTTATATTTAGGTATAAAGACAATTTTCTTGTATATACACATTTAGCAATCGATATCGAAATGCTTTAAATCATTAGTTTAAAATATTTAAGTTAATAAACCTTCTTTAACGCACTGAAGTCTACATAAAGCGTTAACGGCATAACGGCAGTGCATGTAGAAGAATTCCGTTACCTTATATTTAGGTATA